>CM047394.1:29494092-30717418 GCA_026123125.1 Chironomus striatipennis
AGGGATCTATCATTCATTTTTATGAAGTAGGTCACACAAAAAAATCTTATTCAAGATAATAAAGAACTGGAAAAGAAAAACAATAAATTTCCAGTGAAATAAATATAAGACCTAATTATGTACAGCTTTTTTGTTCATTGTTTATGATGCCTCGAAAAAACAATATTTTCTTTTGTGCTTTTCAAACTTTCCCTGAGTTTCAAACATTTGCTACTCGATTTATTAAGAATGGAACTTTTCAGGCACAAATTTGTTTAGCGCGAATGATAAAGATAATGTTTAGTTATTGTATTTAAAATTATAAATGCCTCCATACCGTACACTGTTTATTGTTTAGGCGCATAATGTTAATTGCCGTACATTCACACCCAAAATGGGTGATGAAAAAGTGTAAATGGAAACACGACAGTATCGGTTAAATGGAGAATTATTGTAATCATTATAATTAAGTAAACATTAATTGAATTATAGTAATTAATTTTCTACGATTTCTAGGTTAGGAGTTGTTTATAAATACCGTCAATCTAGCAATAAGACGATCCACAAATTCCACAAAATTGTGGTTTAAGAAATATTATAAACAACAAAGTATACAGCAACAACTTAGTTGCTAAAGTCATTTTTATTTATCTTTAATTATATCCCGAGCATTTAGCTTTGCCTACAACTTTTCTCCAACATACCTATCTAGCTTGTTATCAACTTATTTTCACAATTTTCTCATTCAACTTTAGTTTTATCGGAAGAAAAAAAAAACTTTATCTAGTCTCGCATTTATGTGCAATACAACAGATACAAAAATCATTGAATCCAATCGGTAGTTTTGTGTTCATCAATTGCCACATCTCTTGAGAGTTTTATGGACATGCAAAATGTTCACCTGCGAAAATCAAATGAAAACCGCAGCATTAGACAAAACACCTCATGCTTTCTCAAGGGTAAAATCTACTTCTTTTTACCTCTTGTGGTTTTTTTTTATTAAAAATACCCTTTCATACACCACTGGAGAGTATTAACTGAATACCGCTCAAGATTAGAGGAAAATGTGAAGCATGAATATTTTGTTTAAGAGATAAAAAGAAGCTTATTGCGTAAGGGATTTTTTTTACATCACACAGACACAGTCAGAATGAGATTTATTCTGAAATCCAGAAATCCACTTAATTCTGCAGTCACAAAATGGTTTGGAGTATGTATGTAAAAAAAAGAAATTAGTCAATTGACTAACATCAAAAATACAACTAGTAATGAAGCGGATCACGCTTCATGGGGTATATTCACACCACCAGTAGAACTTCTTTTGATTTCAATTAAAGAAAAAAATAGTTATACTTTACCTACTGATTTATTTATAATCGCAAAAAACTTATCTAATTAAAAAAAAAACACGACTTACGTAGAAAGCCAGGAACTTCTACGCTACCTTCTGATAGATTTTTCACCTATGAGATTATAGGTTATGTCTGAGATATTAAAGAAAATGTAAAATTTTTTGCATATTTTGGTCAAAAATGGCACATTTTCGTCCACTGTGCCTCACTGGAAGCATCTCATGACCCCAAAAACTATACAGCAAATCTATAGACTGTTTCCAACCAGACGCAAAAAACCCGAAGTCTTAATATTGAGTTGGAGTCGAGTTATCGCTCCGATTAACTAACTAACTAACTAACTAACTAAATAACAGAATACGAAATTTTGCGATTTCTCTTGACTGTAAGCACCAAATGAGATACGGTTTTCACTGTTAAATTGGTATTTTCAGGCACAGACTTTCCACCATAGACAGTACACAATGGTCTGAAATCGAAAAAAGTGTCCAAAATTTATATTTTGTTGTAAACTTTAGAGGTCGCAAAGTTTTGTTTGATTTTCTTTATTTTGAAAGTGTCAATAGCTTTGTCATGTCTTAATCATACATCTCTGAAAATATGAGCTTATGACATTAAGGATAAATATGATTTTTCATTAAAAGTTTAAAATTGTTTCTCAAAAAATTTTGTGCACAAGCAAATTTGTATGGAAAAATTTTGAAAAATAAGTGAAATTAAATTGCAAATATCTCGAAATCGGGGGAGATTGGGGTCATCAGAGTATAATTAGAAGGTAAATTAAGACTCAATCTTGGTATTCTGGTAGGTTTCAGACCCGGCTTCGCCCGGCTTTTTAACTTATGGACATTTAAAGTTTTGGAAAATTTCAAAATTTTAATTGCTTTTTCCCTAATGATAAAGCTATCTGCTAATGTTTTATAGGTTTTAACATAAAATATGAGCATTAACTAAGCTATTGACAGTGATTAGAATGTGAATCAAACAACAGAAAGTAAAAAAATTTATGAAAACTTTTTCATGGTGTTTTTGTAAACAAATTTTTCGTGACTTTGGATAATTATTGACAGAGTTAGACAACGATTGGAAGCTTGATATTTTCACAGAAGATGCATCAGTTTATGTTTTATAATACTGCATTCAAAAGATGAGGTTTAAAAGACACGACTTTTAATAAATTTTGGACACTTTTTTCGATTTCAGACCATTGTGCAGTATGGGATAAAATTGTAATCCTGAAGCAGCAAGTTAGAAAATGTGGTTTTCAGTTTTATACAAAAGCAACATATTCACCCAAATTGAAAATTTGGTGTGAATATGAAAAAGAATTTCACTAATCCTCCTCAGTTGTTCATTTCCGCGTTTTTCAAATAACATTAATCCACAGAGCGGCACAAAACATGATGTCATGACTTTTTCAACATCACCAACTTCTACCAACTTAAAAACCCTCAAGCAAACAAATTTTAAACAACAAACAATAAAATTCACAAAAAGTCATATCAGGGCAATTCTTTGGATGAATTTTGAAAATTTTTCATCAAAGAATCGATTTTTTGTAAAATTTTTCCACTACAGACTTTAATATTATTGATTTGAATAGTGTATTTTCCTCAAATCTATCATATTTTCATTACTGAACATGATAAAAGTCTGTAGTTATTAAGTTATTTTGATTCTTTGGTCAATAACTCGGTGACAAAAATTGACATTTTTTCTTAGAATCATCCAAGGAATCAAAAATTAAAGAAAACTGTTAAGATTTACAAACTCAAACTATTACTGAATCATAAAAGAACCAAAAATCTACAAATTGTGTACTTTACTTTATATTTTAACTCATTAATTAATGAGTTATTACGATTCTTTGAAAAATTTAAAGTGTCACCGAGTTATTTTTGAGCTTTTTTTCTTCCTTATCCGCAAAAAAATTCAGAATCTCAAAAACGTTTTTCTTTATTTTTTAATTAAATACGACAAATTATACTGTTTTGATGAACCAAAAAGTAAGAAAAAATTATATTATATCCATTTATTAACATTTTGGATTCTAAACTCTTAATACAAATGCAAAATTCAACAAAACATATTTTTAACTCAAACATTAGTGATACTGGATTTTAAAAGCTCTTTTTTGAAAATTCCACTCATCCAAAGAATTGCCCATCATCAATTATATTTTTCACATTTCAGTTAAGATCCAAAGTTTTGGAAGCAATTAATTTTATTTACGGAGAACTTTCCTTTTTTTATGTTTAATTAGTCTTACGTTTAATTACCTAATTTTTCAATTCATTAAAACGATCACAATGAAAAATTTTCGTACATAATTATCGCACTTTGTCTTCTTACGGATAATTTTCATTTCCTTTTATCATCAATTTATATATATGTATATTTTTTTAAGGTAAGGAAGTAATCAAGAACGTGTCTTCAATATGAGATCTCGTAAACTACTGTACTGAATGTAAGCCTATGAACGTAACAGGATATTTGAGTAAAAGGATATTTTCCTCTCTTTTTTTCTCATCCTCTCTCGTACTAAATTTTGATTAAATAATAATATCATGTATACGATAATATTTTCAAGCAACAGATGTTTTTCTTTTTGTTCCTTTAAGCTTTTAATGCCTTCCTCGTGAAAAGCTCAAATACAAAACTTTTTCAAGTGAAAATACCAGATGATGATGAAAGATATCCGATATCTTATTCTCTTTACTCTTGTGTTTCACATTGGCACTTTGCAAAGTTTTTACATTCTCATGTTGACAATCATATAAAGTAATGAGTCGTTTCTGTATGAAAATTTAATTCATTGTTGAACTTGAGATGTCTTCTTGATGTCATTTTAAATTGCTCCTCGATATTACATTTTATTGATCATGATACCTGTTAATATTGTCTGTGTATATTTAAATCGCTTGTGAGCTACTAAAAGTATTCATAAACACGTGTTCAATTGACAAGATACGTTTCCTATTAACGATTTTAACGGTCTTTTTTCAAATTTTTTGTCTTGTATTTTTTAAATTTCAAAAATGACCGTTATGATCGTAATTTTTTTTTAAAAAAACACGTGTTTTAAGTTTTTGGATAAAAAAGATAAATTGGAAGTTTATTAGTGAATTAAGTGGAATTAAAATGAACTTTTATCTTCCTTCAAAAGATATTTACAGCTTAGCTGTAAAAGGGTCACTTCCAACAATCCAATTTGACGTTTTGAGACAAATTTTGGACAAATCATTGCTTACAACTGAAGATGGAATTTCATTGAGAAAATTGATCATTGAAACTGGATATGTGGATGTTATACTGAACTGTTTAAGCATCTTTACTCATAATTCTGACTTATGTGACGAACTTGCTGAAAAAAAGGCTGATTTTAAGAGACCAGGTAATATTTTTAATTTAAAATTTATTAACTTACTGGATGTTAATGAGATTATTTTTTATTAATTCAGGATTCACGACATATAATGCTGAACAAGTCATGTTGAAGCAAAAATATGAAGAGACACATATAATGACTATATTTGAGATATTATCAAGCTTCATTCATCCAATTGAAAGCAGTAATAAAGATCCAGCAGATTATGAGTTCCCACAAACTTTTGCCGAGACTCTCAAGAAATCATGTCTCTTTCAAGTTCTACGTTCATATCTTGAAAATGATTCAGTGATGGATATAATGGAAAAGCTACCTATTTATAGAAAGATTGTGAAGCTGATTAATGCTATTGGAACTTCCAGTTTATCAGATTTGTTGACATTAAAGCACGAAGATGATTCGAAATCATTTGCAGACTTATTTGTGAAATTGATGATGCTTATTGTTGATTATGAAGAGTACGATAATTCATGTGAATGGAAACTAGATGGTGAAGCAGCCCAATTTATTTCGGAAATGTTCTATACAAATGTAATGATTCGATCAAAATTTGAATCATTAGAAGAGGAGGAACACAAGAAAGAATCTGTTCCTGAATGTCCAATGAGCTTAGAAGATAAATATTTGAAAGTAATGAAGATGTTGCAATTTGGTAAGAATTATAATAATAATGACCTATTAATGATTCCTTCGACAGTTAATATCTGAAATTCTAGATACTTATGAAATGATTGGCGAAACATCAAATGGCTTAAAATTCACGGTTCCATATGGCTTTGAGTTTGTATTACATTTTATTGGAATTGCTAGTTATTCTGGACATTATAAACGCTTAGCACAAGAATCAGCTACTTTATCAACATGCTTGCCGTTATCCTACAACAGTTCAATTTTTATTCGTCAAGATGCTGATCGTTTAGACGTAATGAAATGCTTAATAACTGGTCCGTCTAACACTCCATACGCAAATGGCTGCTTTGAATTTGACGCTTATTTTCCACCAAATTATCCGATGGTACCTGTATGCATGTTATACAAGACAGTCACTGCAAGTCCTCATAATATCAATCCTAACTTGTATAATAATGGAATGATTTGCTTGAGTATTTTAAACACTTGGGAAGGAAGTGCTGATTCAAAATGGAATCCAAAAAAGTCAACTTTAATGGAAGTTCTTATTGCCATACAAACGACTGTATTTGTAAGTGAACCTTACTTTAATGAGCCAGCTTTTGAGAAAATTCGCGATACTCCCAAAGGTGATTTAGAATCACGATTATATACGTGCTGCACTTATGTTGCTTCCATACAGTATGCAATCATACAGCAAATTCGTAATCCATCGGCATGCTTTAAGGATATCATCTATACGCACTTTTGGTTCAAACGGAATGAAATTTGTCAACAAGTACGAAATTGGATTCACGAAGTTAAAGTTTATTCTCAAAAGAGTGAATGTGCTGAAAAGTTTTTGCCAATTTATCAACAATTAAAATGTCAATATGTAGAGTTGAGAAATATGCTTGCTGAACTCCCAGTTCCGGAAAATTTGGAAAAAATTTTTGACAATGAATTTGATTATATAACAAACTGATATAATTTAAATGGCGAGAAAAACTTTGTTAATGGAACTTGAAGAATTTATACTCATTATTATGTCACTAAACTGCTAAAAATAAACCATAATAAAATAACGGTCATTAAATATTTAAAATTTAACGGACAAAGAATATTTGAAAAACTAATCGTGTGCCAATTTGAAAGCAACATCCAGAAGCAATTTTTTTTACAAGATCCAGTAAAGGAAGTAAGCCTTAATATGTATGTGCAACGACCACAAAAAATTTAAACATCCATTCCTGAACGCAAGCAACAAAAATAGACTTTTCTGAACATTTAACTTTCTCATTTATATAAAAAGTTCTGATAATAGAGTTAAATTTAGTGATAAAATAACTATGAAGAACTTAAGTAAGTCATTACTACCGCATTTTGCGGCTGGAAAAATCACACATGGATTTGGAAGAGGATCAAAGGAACTAGGTGAGGAATTTGCAATATTAAGGAATAATCTCGAAATTAAAAAAATAATTATCATTTAAATAAATATTTTGCTAATAACTAACATCTGTTTTCTCCTTGATCTGTCTGTTTTAAAGGAATACCGACTGGTTAGTATGCAATCTACTCAAATCATCAGAATAAAACATTTTAATATCATTTATTTTATTTTAGCAAATTTTCCCGTTGAAGTTGTACAGAATTTACCAAAAGAAATAGATATAGGAATTTATTATGGATATGCAAGCATTGATAATGGTGATGTTCATAAGATGGTCATGTCAATAGGCTGGAACCCATATTATCACAATGAACATAAATCGATGGTAATTTTCCAATTTATTTTATGAGAAAGTTACTGACTTGTTAATTTAATCAGCAGTGCTTATTATGTCATTTACACTGGTTCACTTAGCTTGTTTTGATAACCCAGCACTTTACTATATACACACATTTCATTGTCATTAATCTACACGTGATAGTGACGCATTTTTTTCAAACAGATTTTCAAGGCCGAGATTAAGCTTTTTATGTTATTTTCTTATAGGAAACTCATATACTACATAAGTACGGACGAGATCTCTATGGAAGTCTATTAAAAGTTTGCATTATTGGATATTTAAGACCTGAGAAGAATTTTGACAGTTTGGAAGCATTGATTGCTGCAATACGTAAAGACATTGAGGATGCTGAAGAGCTATTAGAAAGTCCTGAAAATTTAAAGTTTAAAATTCATGAATTTTTCCTAAATAATGATAATGTGATAGAGAATGGTCAAAACAGTAACCACAGAACGGAAGTAAATGGCCACAAAAATGGTTTATGTGAGAATGGAATTCACCAACATAATGGAGCACATGTAAAAGAAAATAATTAAGTAATTTTAAAAAAAGTTGTGCTTGTATATATGTTTAAGTCGTTTACAATGCTGTGGGGAAAGTGATAGTGCTGTATGTAAAGTGCATTTTCTTAACGGAAAGAAAGTTTATTTTTGACCGTTATTTTTTTTTTTAAATTCAAAATTTTTTGAACATATTTTTCAAATATTTTTTGACCGTTAATTTGTAAAACATTAATTTTCATGAGTTGTGCATTCAAGGTTGGGAAAATGTGCTTCCATTGGTCAAAATTGACTACATCTAAACTAGTTCTGTAATTTCGTACTTTATATTTTCGACAGAATTCAGGACGAATCACTTTAATGCAATTTTTCATTTTATATTATTATTTTATTAATGTTGTAAAATAAAATTAATCTTATTGTTGGTGACATGATCAAAAAGATGTAAAACTTAATTTATTGTTCCTCATATTCCTGTAATTCAATTTGCTTCATGATAATCTTGCCCATTATATTCTCTAAATCGTCTTGTAATCTTTCTTTCAATTTCTTATTGTCAATCGTTTGAATTTCTTGCTCAATTTGTGACTGACTTGCCCTTAATTCTTGCAATTCACGACGTAAACTGTTGGCCATTGAATTCTCTTTTGATGTAAGATAATCATTTGATTCTTCGTCAATATTTTGTGAACTTGTTCCTGCTACATCTTCCTCAAACATTGAGGAACTAAATTCTGTTTGATCAATTAATGGCAATTGACTATTTGAAGCTGATTGCATGCCTTGCATCATCGAATTTGAATCACTAAATCCTCTTGAATCTTCACTCAATCTTGTATCTTCAACATCAATATCTGGTACAACTGCATTTACATCTTCAACCTCAGAATCATCGGAAACTTCCTCACCGAAAATATGATGTTCATCAACTGGAAGATTTTTAGCTGCCTTATGCTTAGCATGTCCTTTACTTGTTGACGCTTGTTCCTTCTTACTCTTAACTGGCGATTCTCTTCCTTGTTCTGATTCAACTGGTTCTTCACTCTCAACTATTTCCCATTTTACATTCACAGCTTCATTGTCGGTCCTTAATAGTCTTTTTACTTCCTTTTCAATTTCAGGCAATTCAACATTTTTCTTTTTCAGAGTTTTTCTAAATCTCCTTTTTCTGACATTCTTTAATGATGGAGTTACACCATGAGGATATAGGTACTTCTTATCAACCTTATTTGGATCTTTCTTCTTATTTTTGACCTTTAAATGAAGATCCAAGAGTCAGTATTACAAACATTCAGAAATATATAAAAACTTACCGGTGACTCATCGTCAGTTACTGGATCAAGTTCCTCTTTGCATATTACCATTTGACAGATATCAGCAGTTTTATAGAATGACTTCTTATCAATTGTTTTATGTGATTCAATAATACATGGAAGATCCACAACTTTTGCATACAAATAACGTTCATCAAATCGTACCATTCCTTTTCTTAAGTCATTTTCTAGTGATATAGCAAGTCGTTCCTTTAAATTTTGTGCTCCTGATCGAATTGCATCTTTAAGCTGCAATAAAGTTTGAGACAAGTTTTTTTAATGGCTAAAAATCTTGTGATTTTGTTTTTTACCTTGTGTGCATATTCTTCAGGCAATCTAAGTATAAACTGTGTCTCTAGATCAACTTCGTCACGCCTTGATTCTGCTTTTTGTGGCTTATCTGGTGCCATTACTGCTTATTTTAATTAATTTTACTAAATTTAACTTTTTTGTTTACTTCGAGAAAATTCTTTACTGAACATATCCCATAAAAAAATTACTGAACGCACTCATACAACCAAAAATCAGTTTTTAAAAACAAATCATTATTTTAATTATTTCAAATTATGTCATATATTAGCGATTTATCAATAGCTGTAATATGCTCATCCAACATGAATCGAAGCATGGAAGCTCATCATTTTCTTAACAAGAAGAAATTCAAAGTAAGTGTTGTCAATTTTTTATAAAATTTCAAAATCTTTTAATTTTTATTTCATTAATTAATATTTTATAGGTGAGATCATTTGGAACGGGTGACAAAGTAAAATTGCCAGGAACTGCCATAGATAAACCCAATGTTTATGAGTTTGGATTGCCTTATTCAGAGATTTATGATGATTTGTCCAAAAAAGATAAAGCTTAGTAAGCCGGAATTAATCATTTAATAATTCATTATAAACGTCTTTAATTAATTATTTATGTACACTTTTAGTTACACACAAAATGGCCTACTTCATATGCTCGATAGAAATCGAAGATTAAAATTGGCACCAGAAAGATTTCAAAACTGTCAAGAACGATTTGACGTGCTGATAACATGCGAGGAACGAGTTTATGATCAAGTCGTTGAATTTTTAGAGACCAAAGGAAATGTCGCAAATATCCCAGTTCACATCATTAATATTGATATCACAGATAATCACGATGAGGCAGTCAAAGGGGCTTTTATTATATCTGATTTAGTCACTCAATTAGCAAAAAGTTCAGACTTAGATAACGAAATAGACGATATAATTGCGATGGTTGAGGAACATACAGACAAAAATTTTCTTCATTGCATTATGTTTTATTAATTATTACATGTAAATTTTTTTATTTTAAACAAT
The DNA here is from genome assembly GCA_026123125.1 of Chironomus striatipennis. Taxonomy (NCBI): domain Eukaryota; kingdom Metazoa; phylum Arthropoda; class Insecta; order Diptera; family Chironomidae; genus Chironomus; species Chironomus striatipennis. The sequence goes on from CM047394.1 coordinate 29,504,355, forward strand.
ACACAAAGATAATGAAACAGGATAATTCAGGATTGTGACACATGCTTAAAAGTGATTAAACTTTATTAATAAAAAATTTACTTTAAGATTTATTTGCTTCCAATTTCAGTGACCGTTATTTTTAAATTTTCAAAAAAATCCGTTAAGTTCAAATTTTTGAAAAGACCGTCAAATTTTTTGAAATCTAAGAAACCGTTAATTTTTGAATCCTTAAAAACCGTTAAATTTTTAAAAATTTGAAATGACTTGAATTTTTTTAAAACTTAAGAGCCGTTAAATTTTTGAAATCTTAAAAACCGTTAAATTTTAACACAAGTCTTTTTCAATTCGCTTTTTTAAGCTTTTATTATTTCTCTTTTATAATTCTTTTAACATTACATGAAATTGATTAAACCGTGTATATAAAAATATTAATTTTAATGCTGATCTAAATGTGCATATTTCCTTCTTAATTTCTCTCTCTTTTCTTTCTTCGGTGCCTTACTCTTCTTTCCAATCATTCCCATTGAGCTTGTTGATCCAATTGCTTGAGCACCAATAACATTTACACGAATTTGTTGCTTCTCACCCATTAAATTACGTCCTTTAACGTGAGCATTTCTATCATTTGATTGGAAAAATAAATCATCAATATCCTTTGAAGATGCTTTCTTTGCTATTTTAATGGCTCGTTGTTGTCGTGGTGGCAAATTTTCTACAGACAATTCTCTATTTTGTCGTTCTGGATATTTATGAAAATCTTTTTGATCAATTGTTGGTGGTGCATGACAATACAGCAACTTTCCATTAACAAAATCTTTCAAAACTCTTCTAGCTGATCTCGATTGATCTGGCTGTCCATTAGCTGTCATATATCCTCTATTATATCCATAAGCTAATAACAATTCTTCTGAATGTGGTGGACGGTCAGGATCTTCTCCTTCCATTGGTTTTGTTATTAAAATTCCATAAGTATCTTCCAAAATGTGACGTGGAATTAATGTACATAATGTATTAACTGCCGGTACATGATCTCTCATTTGATCAATTGGTAAGATTCCATTAAGAATCATATCAGCTTTTGTGTAACAGAAACTAGGCAGAACAAGACCACAACAGTCACATAGAATTATTTCACGATCAAGGAACAAAGTTTGAAAATGCTTAGTCTTGCCCGGTGTGGCTGACACACTGACTTTCTTAGCTTGTAGTAATGCATTAATTGTGCTACTTTTACCCACATTTGGATAGCCCATTAGACCTATTACAATATTATCTTCACTTTTACATGCTGGATGTGCTCTTCTTATGTCTTTAAAGAACTCAATTAGTTCTAAACGACTTAGAATTTTTGAATTATTTTTAGCCGTTGAATCTGTTGGATTATTTGAATCTGATTTGACCGTTGATAGATTTGAATCATTATTTTCCGTTGTAATTTCTGGAACTTTTGTTGGCTCATTAATAATGCTTTCCAATTCCTTTTCTGCTTCATTTATGTTATTTGAAATTTCTTCAACTTTTTCTTTAAGTGAGTTTAAAGACAATTTTTCTTCATCTTCATTTTCTGACTGTTCCTGATCACTATCATCATTTTCACTCTCTGATTCCTCAGATTCTTCTTCGATTGTATCATCTTCAGGTTCAATTGCTGAGAAGAATGCAATTTTCAAGTTTTGATCATCAAAATATTTAGCCCAAATTTCTCTCTGCTCATCTGTCAAAAAGTCTGCTTTATTGAGTAACAATATATTCTGCTTATTTGGATCTACTTCCTTCACATACTTTTCTAAATCCTCTGATCTAAATAGTAATGGATTTCTAGCATCAACAATTTGAACTAATACATCAGATCTTTCAATGACACGCCATAATTGTCGCCAGAATTCCAAATTCTTTTCATACGGAGTAATTACAAGACCTTCATTTTCCTGTAATAATGACAAATCTCGTCTCCATTCTAAAAATGATTTATTTTCATTGGCATTTAATTCTTCTGGTGTTGTATCTTTTGTCCATTTTGGACGACGTGGAATTTTTAACAAATTTGAATTATCTCTGATTAATTTATCCATATTCTTCTTCTCAGTGTCTGTTAAGATTCCAACATTTGATTTTGGATTAACAAATTTAATGTTTAATTTTTCAGCTGCAAATTCTGTTCCTGCTAATTCTGCTTTTCTAAGGAAATCTTGAAATGTATCTTCTTCTACGACAGAGTTCAAATTAAGTCTCGCCCAATCATATCCATCATTTAAATCAGCAGCATGAAGCTATAAGAAATTTTAATTATTTTAACCATACAAAAAATATTTTTCATTAATTTTACCATATTTTCTTCGACTTTTCTACGATGTGTGTTGCTGAATCGGTCCTTAATAAGCGACCTTCCCAATTGATTGGGTTTTTTCTTTCCAACCATTTCTGTAATTTGATTTATTTAATTAAATTTGATTTTTTATGAAAATTCACATGGAAATATTTTCAAATTTTTTGTAAATAAAGGACACGTTCAGTTCAAGATTCATAAATTTTTTTGTTTCAAATTTCATTCTTCCGTTAAGAAATTTTTTTATTTCAAATTTCATTCTTCCGTTAAAAAAAATTCTTGAATCATGAACTAAACAAATAGATATTTTTGTATAATATATTTATTAGCTATGTATTTTATACATTGTTTCATTTTAAAAGGCCGCAATATTATAGATCACGTATGAAGTAAGCTCTGTAACTCAATACGATAAATTGTTTGTATAACACAAATTTAATAATTTTTTGTCATTCAAGATTGGGTTTTTTTTGGGGGGGTAACATAAAATTAAAATTTCTCATGTTTCAACATTTTAAATTTAAACTTTTAGATTCTCAAATTATAAAATTAAGATATGCTAATTAAGAGATGCTACCCCCTTGCATGATTTTTGGAAAGTTAAATGTAAGCGAAAAGAGATATGAGAAATAACATAGAAAAAACTTTGATTAACACTTATATGTTTATGCTTTTTTTATGAAAACAAGGAAGGAAAAATAAGTAAGTAATTAAATGTCGAGTTCCATGATAAAAAATGGAATGACCTTGATTATTTTTTTTTTTATAATTATTTTCAATTCTTTTTGATATATAAAAAAAAAATATTTAACGACGACGAGGAATCAATGTGACTTATTCGAAATAGCGTTGTGCAGTTTGAAGTTTAGAAACGATTGTCTGGTAAAAGGCTATTTGCTCTTCGAGTAAGTTTTTCATTGTTAATTTTAAGTGACTATCGCGTTCTGAGCGAAAATGAGACTGTTCAGCTAGGACGCTAATTGTCATTAAATCTACACGACGATTAACTTCCTGAATTTGTAAATTCGACATTTTCTGATCGAAAGCAAGTTTCTCACATTCTTTTCTCTTTTGCTGTGCATTTTTATGCTCTGATAGAATATCCGGAAATGAATTGAGAATTCCACGATAAACATGTAATTTATCGCAGAATGGTTGCCAATCTTTTTTTGCTTGCTCCTCGTAAAGCTTGCCAATTGATATAAAAATTCCTGCTGTATTTCCAACACTTTGTGATAAAGAATATCCAGTGCTGACACGTCTCTCATCTATATCCAATGCCTTTGCCATTTCACTAAAGCAATCTCCCATCTTTTGATAATCCTTTTTAAATAAGTTTGTGTACTTGCTTGCCTGATCGGCACTTGCTGATTCCAACATTTTAACTGCTCCATCCATTGTGATTGTAAAGTTCTTACAAAATTCTATTTGTGTATCCACATATGATGGAAGTAAGGCTTTTTCAGGCGTCACACGAATTGCTGCACAAAATGTTGAGCCTTGCAACTAAAATGAAAGTAAAAGATTCATTTTAGATTAAAAGATTGATTTTTTGCCATTTCTGCTAATGCTTGTGAAGTATGTAATTTCAAAGAAAAAAAAAAATAATTTTATTTTTTGTATGAAATTATACACTTCACAAGAATATGCAGAAACTAGGTCAGTGACAAAAAAAAAAAAATTCTTTTTGAAGATTAAGTCGCATTCAGGCTTTGATATTAATTAAAATGTCATTGAACGATAAATGATAAGTACATATCAGGGTACATATTATCTCTTTCTTTTTTTCAAGTTTAATTGGCCAATTTATCACTTAAAAAAAAAATACAATGACTTATTAAATAAAAAGACAAAGAAGAATTGATAGATACTTACTGGATCTTTCTCAGCAGCTCTTTTTCCAGCCTTCCATTTCTTCTGGTCTTTACATGTCAAAAAATGCATCCATACGTCACATCTCGATAAAACTGGATGTCTACAAACCCAATCAACAAATTCTTGCAATTGAGCTCTACGATGTTCAATAAAATGTTCTTCGTAACGTCCAGAAATTTGCTTATCAGGCAACGGTGGAATCGGAATGAGACAAAACTTTTCAACAAGTCGCTCATGTAGCCAATCAAAGTTTTTATACCTTCGTGATACTGGATCATTGTTAAAACTTGGCGTTAGTTGATAAGCAATAAACTTTTTAATGCCCTTAAATTTGCTTTCCATTTTCGGTGATGTCACTGTGACTATATAATTATCCTCGATTGGTTTCCAGAAATATAAATTCTGATCATTCATAAAAATTTGAATTTGATCCTTCATGTCGACAGTTATACTTGCTGTCCCCATAATATATGAATCAGATGATTTCGAAAACATTTTTGATTTTCTAGCGACTGCCATACTACTAGCCATTGATTGTGTATCATCAGGAGTTGATGGTAATTGTAAATTTGAATAAACTCCAGCATGTGAAGCACTTGGAGCATTATATCGGTTTGAATTATCATCATCATCAAAATCTGAGTCATATTCATAATTATCTTCATTTGAATAATCGTAGCGATGTTGCTGATGAGACTGTTGTTGTGTATTATTGCTATATGATGGGGCAATTACTGGAGCAACATTTGACCATGGATCATCAGCAGTTGACGTTGTTGACGTTAATGGTTCATTATTATAATAGGAATTTGTATTAGTTGCAATTGGTGGAGTTACAATTGGTGCAATTGGACGTGCTGGAGTCTTTATTTCTTCCACGTATGAAGCTGGAAAAATACCTCGCTGTCCTTTTGTATTCATTCCTTCCCACCATCCATTTCCAACGTCCGTATCTGTGACAGTAAGAATTTCTCCAGCTGAATAAATAACAAAAATGAAAATGAAGAGAAAATTAGACAGATAACATAAATACATCCATCCATCCATAAATCTATATATATGAATGAACGGATAGACAACAGACAACAAAAGTCAACATTACCGATTATAGACAACTCATTTTCAATTTCACTTGTAAAATCATAAAGCACTGTAACTCTCATCGTTGTATATGCTTGCTATATATTTTCCAATCCCTAATGCCACAAAGTCCAAAGCAATGCAGTTAATAATTAATTAGATTAATTCCGATGAATGGGGCGATGACTAATATCCGAGAATGTACAAAAATAAAACACTTTATTCTTCACTTCTTCTTTATCACATTTAATTTTTTTATCATCGACTGTTGTAGCATAAAAGTCACTATGCAATAAATATATTAAAAGTCTACTGGATATCTTTATTTCCGCAAAACAAGATTAAAATTAAGACAAACAAATAAAATGTTAACGAAATGAGAGTGGTCTTGGTTTTGTAAAACTTCAGCTTACTTACAATTTTCAGTTATGAGTAAAAATTCAAATATGAGACCCCCTTTCGGGTACGTTCAGTTAAAATTGTCTCTATTTTTTCTCGAACTGAACTTGTCCTTTTTGAATTCACGGATTTTTGAAGAAAGTTTACTTCAACAAAAAAATGTAATTTTAACTATAATTAAAGCGATTTTAAGGTATAAATTTATGCTAATCTACTGTCTAACTCTATTTTTTAGCTTAATAAAATGGAAAACGACGCTGGAGAATTCGTTGACTTGTACTGCCCAAGAAAATGGTAAATATTGCAAAAATTACACATTTAATATTCATCAAAATACATTCAAAAACAAGTGTTATGAATTGTTTATGTGATAAATTTTTATGATTAGTGCTTAATACAATTAAGAAGTAATAATTAAAGTGTATTTTAATGGATTAATAACAAATTACAATAATCCAGTAAATCATAACAAAAAACCTAACCTGAAAATATTCAATTTCAATTCCAGTTCTGCATCAAACAGAATTATTCATGCTAAGGATCATGCCTCAATTCAAATCAATTTAGTTGATGTTGATGAAACTACTGGACGCATGTTAGATACCTCAAAGACATACGCAATTTGTGGTGAAATCAGAAGAATGGGTGAATCAGACGATTGTATCGCTCGTTTGGCCAAAAAGGATGGAGTTCTCTCAAGAAACTATTAAGCTAATAATACTGAATTGTCATCAAGTAATATACATCTTGAAATTCCATCAATAAAAACAAAATGCTTGTTTAAGAAGAAATTTGAGACTTTTTATTTAGAAAAAATGTTAAAATTATTGAAAGTTTCAGTTTTTATCGCTGCTTAAATCCATATTTCTTTCGTTCGTAGAACAAATCTGTTTTGCTTGATCCGAGATTAACAATCTTTGGACATCCATCACGATCCTTCTCTTGTACAGTACATTCTTTACAGTAATAAGCATCAGAAACTCCTGCGCCGCCACAAATGACACATCTTCCTTGAAATGATCCATAATTGCATTCATCACATATTCGAACTAATGTACATGGTCTAACGTAGGAGTCACAAATTACACATTTTCCATCGCATTTTTCACATAATCGTCCAATAGCTGCAATTTATTAAAGTTAATTCTTAATCGTTTACTGGATGTTTTTCATTTATTTTGTTACTTACCGACTCCTGGCTGTTTTCTGCAAAAGATGAGATCTGGATGATGCTTAGCCATTATTTGAGGTCAATTAAATTAATAAAACTATGTGCCTATGTGCTTTTTTATTAGAATTAATAAAATTAAAGTTTTAGAAAAAAATTGTTTTGAATTTATGGGATGTGTTCAGTAAACTTTTTAACTTTTTCGAGTACGTTTAGTAAAATTCTTTAGGACAAGATTAGTTCTTAATGTCAATATTTACAAAAACAAATTTGTACAAAAATCGAAATTTGATAAATCACAATATCCAGCTAATTCCCAAACTTCCTACTCTAATTACGCTTCTCATAATGGATGAGGTAATATGTAATAAATCTAAATATATACAGAATGTTAAAATTTAGTAATATTACAGAACAAGATAGATTTTTTGTATCCTTCTTCTTCAACTGTAAGTCCGCAAAACTCGTTTACTCCTCCTGTAAGCATTTCACATGAATTGGGACTTAATAGTTTTAACACACAACGGCCACAAGTTACTCCTATATCTCAAGTAAGGCCATTAATTTGATGCCGCCTCAAATTTCTAATCCGATCAGAAACTTCTCAATTACTTTAATTGTCACAAAAATTGAGCTTAAAAAGGCTGTAAAATGCAAAATATCTTACTGTTATATGTGTGGTGTACACAGTGCGTGACAGTTGCGTGACAAAATTCCTATATTGTATGCAACTGTTGCGTGGGTCATAATGTTGCACACATCAGTTGCATAGAGAAAAATTTTGTGTCGTACAACAGTTGCGCGACAAAAATTGTGATGAGATTCTCTTTCGGTTGGATTGTTGATGCTACATGATTTCCTTAATAAAAGCACAGTTAACTAATAAATACATTTCTATACAGATTTATCCATCTCGAAAAATAAAGCATTCATTTCGCAAACGAGCAAGTTCGGGATCAATGCCATATTATATTCCATTCAGACACAGACAACGGACAAAGTCAGAAAGTCAAGACAACAATCAGGGATTAAGTACTCAGCCACTTGCAACAATGGAGTATGAAAATACAATGGAAATTCAATATACTGCTTCACAGCATGTCAATAGTAATCCACAATATAATAAAATTAAAACTGTTCAATTAAAGAAATCAAAATCTCTTGAGAGCCTCAACACTACCGCAAAGGACAACAAGGATGTTCAAAAGGAGCATAATTTCTCAACGATGGAATTTTTCGACTTAAATCATCGAATTCAAAAGCTGAACATAGTTCATCATGATTGAATTTCTTCAATTAATTTAATTGTGCTGTGCCGATTGTTTGATAAACATTTTTATTACTTTTATTATTATTTTTTATAAGTTATTTATATATTTACATATATACACAAGAATAATTAATTAGGTATATAGAAATGAGATTAGAATGTTTTAAATGTGCAAAATTGTGTGCAAATCACACCAACACTCAAAAATGCTTTGATGATTGTAAGATCTCTAAAAATTGCAAAAAATAAAAAAATAATTCAAAGTCTGCAACGGTTTTTCCCACGTTTCATTTTCAAATTTTCAATTTGCCTTGCCTGCTTGCACATCTCCTCTCGTATCATTTTCGTATTGCTTTTTCGGCACATACAAAAGAAGAAAGATTTTATTTTTTGTTATCAATAAAAAATAAAATTTCGCAATACTTTAATTTACCTAATCGGTTGTGACAAAAAACGTGCTGATAATGTGTGAACAGCATGTAATGTGAAAGAAGAAGACTAGTGATAATTTTATAAACATTTAAGAGGCAAAGGTAACTTTGTTTAAATTGAAAAACTTCTTATCATCGCCCAATATATTTTTTTTTTCTTATCATGTTCAAGCATGCTGAAAAGTTTATTTTATGAATTAAAAACTTGACATTCATCAATCATGATTGTGTAAATACGAAATCAGATAGTGACTCGAGTGCTTGACGTGAATATCTGGCTAAATATTTGTCTGAAAAAATCGATTTTTATGAATTATTTTTATAAATCGCCTTTCACATTCATGCCTACAAAAAAAAACTTTTTTTTTTCATTGAGAAAGAAAACAGCGAAATTAATAAGTGAAGATTCGCTATAGACATGAAAAAATAAAAATATTATTGACCTTCAATAAGTCACTGTCAAGAATTTCACTTGTTTCGTATATTTTTTTTATCGTGAATTGGGTCAATAATGAAGTTTTTTTTGCTCTAAGTCGTGTGCATTGTGCAAAGACGGAATGAAAAATCTCTTCGTACCACACACTTGTACTTTTTATATTCTTCTCATTTTCTTAAGTTGTAAACCATAAATAGCCGTTTTTTTAAATCCAACTCGCAGCTGCTTTAATGATCATCAACATGTTAATGATGATATATCGGATAAAGTAATGGAGATTTAAAAATGCACTTCTGGTTTGGATGTAGTGTTATTGTTACCATAAAAACGTGTTGATGGAGTTTAATGATTAAAATTATTTTTATACGCTCTTTTAGTTCCGTCGTGAGTTGCATTTTTATTTACTTTATCTATGGGGTCGTTCACTTATGCTGTGCAATTTTTTTGAGGGGGGTGGGGGGTCTGAGGCTGTGTAACAGTTTTAAACAACAATAGAATTTTTTTGATGAAGATTTTAATGAAGGGGGAGGAGGAGGTCTAAAAATTCAAGTTTTTGATGGACGTCATAAGTGAACAGCCCCAATTCTATATTCAGTCTCTATTTCCCGGGAAGTTGCGTATGTTAAAAAAAAATAGAAATAAAACTGATGATAATAATAGAATCAGATTTTCACACTTTCATGAATCAACAGATGAAAGAATGCATGCATAAAGTGTAACTTTTAAAGTTGCCTCTTTTCTTAACGTTTGTACTGCGTAGGAACTGAAAAAGATTATCTCAGCTTCTTATTTTTTGTTTTAATTTTTGGTACATTTCTCTGTCGGTGTATTGATTGTTTAACGTTATTTAGGTATATACGTTGAGTAAATAAATGCCAAGATGCGCCACTTTATTGGCAAACATTCGCTTCGACACACACAGACTTTCTTAAAATTCCTTTAGTTCTTTGTTTGGTATTAAATTATTATTTTTTTTTTTTTATTTTAATATTGGAAGGTCTATGTGGGTCAAACATAAGCTTGTGACCCTCATGATTAGTTTTAATTACTCGATTATTGAAATTCAAACCTCAAAAATTCAAATTTAACCACAAAAGATCCAACTTGTCATCAGTGACATTTTGCAACATTTGAATATGATTGATTGATGTAATTTCATACACAAATCGCTATTTTTATAGACAGCCTCATACTTAACAAAGAAAATCTACTTAGTCACGCGATAAAATATTTCCAATATCAAATGCTATCTCTCTAGTCAAAAGCCAAGCCCGAAGAATTCCCTCATTAACAACTTTCTCCTCGCATTCAACATTCTTGATTGCATTAAAGCGCATAGTATTTTTTTTCTGATAGAACTTACACCATGCATGCTATAAATAGCAGTGAAAATTACCGCGGCATTCGACGATGTTGTAAAGCATAGCATATTATTTTTATAGGCATGTTGTTGTTTTCACCACAAGTATTTGCTCATTCTCGGTTTATTTCTTTCTTATAATGGGACTATTTGCTAATGATGTCCTTTAAAATTGGCGATATCGTCAATCAATATTAAAAAATGATTGAATCTTGATTGAATCGTAAAAGTTGGAATTTTTGAACAAGTTAATAAATGTTTGATAGTTCTGAAGTTTTGCTCCGGTTTTTTGCTTAAGGCTAGCTAAAATTCTCATTAAAATTGAGTCAATTTTCATGAAATTTTTGCAAATGAAAATTGGAAGTGAGAAATCCATGAAAAACTTACAAACAAACCAACATTAGTGATGCAAAAATTGAAAAATTTGTTTGAAAATCAATTTAACGATGTTTTTAAATTCAATCAAAAAATAAAAATTACTTCACAGATTCAAAATTATCACTCAAAAGATATATGCAGAACTTTATAAAGTCTACCCTAGTAGCACAAGTCAGTTAATCGAGAGGAAAAACCACCTCACGGCGACGTGACGTCGACTTGACGGCGAATATTTGGTCGTGACGAGAAATTCGCCGTCAAGTTGACTTCACGTCGCCTTGAAGTGGTTTTTCCTTTCGATTAACCGATTTGTCCAATTCCGGCTAAGAACCAATTTTCTCTTTCTATAGACATCATTATTAAAGAGTTCCAATATTATTGCAACTTACATACTTTTATAACAGCAATAATCAGCAACAATAATAAGAATGGAAATAGCAATAATAATAAAAGAAAATAAAAGTAATGAAAATTGAATTGAATGCGCTTTCTTGCAGTCAGTGCTGAAAACAACAGAAGAAAAGAAGATAGAAGTAAATAAAATAATCAATGCTTTAACTGTACAATTTAATCTTTATGGAAGCAAAAGTAACGAAAGAAATGAAATTGTCGCGGCATCTTTAATTCAGCATGATAATACATACATAGTAGGAAGTATTTGAAAGCATAGAAATAGATCATTGATAGATTATTATGGGAATTAATTTTCATTTAATCTCCATCATGAATGGAATCGAGAGTTAATTTGATTAGAGAAAGAGTCAGTCAATTGGAAAGTCTTACCCCACATGGTCTCGACTCAGAGGTCAAATAACAACATTGTGCAAGTTCTAATTTCATTTTTAATCCTTGAACTTGATATTTTCCCACGAGCAATTCGCAAATGTCTGGCATCTTATTTTTTTTTTTTTTTTTTTTTAAAAAAAAAAATGTTATTTTTATTTTGCTTTTCATAATAATTACAAATATATAAATTTATAATATTAATTTTAAGAGTTCAAGCAGCAGCTTATTCATCTTAAATGTTGATTTTTGGTGCAGATTTTATTGCCTATTTGATGCGTTGACATCGATGGATTTTTTTGTGTTGTTTTTTGTCATAAAATGACGATTTGTGTTTATTTTTTGCCATAGATATGGCGAATGCTTTCTGCAAGCTCTGCACAATTACATTGACCTAGGGTATATCAATGTAATGTACCTAGCAAAATTTGTGTTTCGCGACGACACAAACCGAGCTGCCAGACTAGAAGCAGCGAAAAAGCACCAGATCCGACTAGACTTTCCCTAGGATCGAACCCAGGTCGTTGACATAGGAAGCCGACACTCTAACCACTCGGCCACCGCGGCTTTTTCGCTGCCTGTCTGGCATCTTAATTTTAAATGAAAAATTGAGTAAATTAAAAGGCTTTTGAAGTTAGAATGAATGAACGAATGACTGTACAAATAAAAGTAGGGGGAGTGTGAACGTAAAATAAGAGCAAAATAGACATGCAATAATATGCAAACAAGTCTAGTTATCTAATGTCTACAATAGAATTCTATAAGCCATAAAAAATATTATGCAGAAGAGGAAGTGAAGCCATGAATAAACTATCTATAAAAAATGTATCTATTGCCTATATAAATTCACATTCTTTTAGTTAGACTCTAAAATGATAGGTATATAGATCGGTTTTATGGTTTTCTGTCTTTCTCTTCCACATTTTCATTCGGTCTATTTCGAAAATTACGTCATACATCCCACCTTACACACGCACTTGATTTATTTCATTAAATGATAAATCTTCTGTAGATCACTTACTTACTAAATTGATAAATTTTCATTAAAGATTCTTGACATGCTGTGCCAAAAAAAAATCCTCTTGTTTTCGCTTTCACTTAAAAATTTCTTTAGAAAAAAAAAATTGTTTCTTGCTCTTTTCTCTGTGTTTACCTTATTGACGTAAAACGTTCATGCTCAACATTCGTTTTCATTCATTCTTTTTAGTGCATTTATCTTACGACAAATTAAGTTGTTGGAGTCTTTTTGACTGACTGGATATGGCTTGGTTTTTAAATTAATATATCGTACATAGTGCGCATAAACTATCGGGGCCGTTCACTTAGTATGTTCGATTTATAGGGGGGTCTAGGACTTTATAATACAACAAAAAAAATTTTCTTACAAAAAGCATAGCACTTGGGGTTAAATTTTTTTTTTTTTGCGTATCATTCTAAGGGAACGGCCCTTTTTTAAAATAGTGCATTTATTTTTTGTCCATAAGGTGTAAATTTTTCGTTCATAATACGCATTACTTAAGATAACAATTTGAACTAAAAATGAGGACTTAAACCTATCTAAACTTTTCTTAATAGGACTTTTCGTATGTAATTTGACTTCATGACATCATTTACTGTTTATTCAGACCCAGAACATTAAAATTCAGAATTACAAAAAACTGCGTTCCATCCATCCACACGCGATTGCTTTCCGATGATTTCTTTTTTTTTTTTAAAAAAAAAAAAAGTTACTAAAGCTAACTCTCTGTTTACAGTGGATTTTTTTAAATTCATAATTTACGCTCACTATTCAGTTGATGATCGCGAGTCGAACGAGTAAAACGGTTATTGCTTGTAGCTTGTCATCATTATTATATATTTTTTTTTCGGATAGGGAAAGAAGAATTTAGATGTATGAATGCATACATATAGTGAAATATAGATACGGTAGTGAAAAGTTTTTCCGAATATTATCGTTCTGATTATTAAAAAAAAACATTGAAATTCATAAAGCTGAGTGATGTTGGTGACATTAATAATTGCTTGACGAAAAAAAAGTGTTGTTCATAAATCTTTTAGAAATAGACAACGGCATAAAAAAAGCAAAATTGTGGGTGAATTGTCATGTTATTGAATTGAGCAATTAATTTTATTTTTTTTTTAACGCGTGCATAAAAATCAGTGTTTATAATTTTTATTGCTTGTTCTATTTCTTCAGCAATAAGTACATGATTTTGCTATTTATTTTTGCTATCTGTGTGAAGTGAAATTAAAACCGCGACCATAATAATGTTAATCATTAAACAACTAAAGAGTCACTCATATAATAATGCAATAATGAAAACATATATTTTGAAGAATTTTCTTTAATCCATTCTTTTTTGGGTTTGTTTTTATGACCAAATACAGAATAAAGTAAAATTATTATTGAACATGAGCTTTTGACATATTCTAAGACCTTGTTGATAAGTCAATCTATCATCAAATTTATTTCACATAGTGCGCGAAGTTTACGTACATAATACGCATTTTTAATCTAAATTTCCTTACCCTGTTTTCCCGTTATAAGCCCAAGGCATAGTAGAGGTAAAAAGTTATTTTTAGGAAGAAAAAAGTGCTTAGTGAAGGGAAGAGGCTTAGTAAAAAGTATAACCTAAAAATTTTTTTCATACAAAATATATGGAGGCTTAGTAAAGGGAAACAAAAAGTTTTCAAGTACAAAAATCGTTACTAAGTAAAGGGTAGAGGCTTATAACGGGAAAACAGGGTAATGAAAAATAAACACCTCAAACATCATTCACGTACAATCCCCAAAAGAATCAATGAGTTTTTTACAAAATTAAATATTTTGCATGCTTCCGCAACTTTTTTAAATGCCGTTTAATTGCCATTTAATTTTGAATGAATTTTCTTTATGATCCAAACTGATTGATCACTTTCTTTGAGCCATCATATGGCAAATTAATCTTATCTCAATAGAGCTATTTGTACACGTAATTACACGAGCAAACAAACATTTACTTTTTTTGTGACTCTTTTTTTCTTCATCGTCGTCTTTAACTTCTTTTCCACTATTCTTCCGGTTGACTCTATAAACAGTAGCTCAGAGAAAGTCAAATAAACAACATTGTATGGTTCCAAAGTGATTTTTTTTATACTTTCTGTCGTACTCACAATCATGAATGAAAAATTATCTATTGTGCTTTTCATTTTCAAACTACTCAGAAATGCTCACACGAATTAATTTGCGTGTTTGTCTATTATTTCTACATGCTCATGAAAATGATTATTATTGCTGTGTACATTGAGACATAAATCAACTGATTCGTGTGTTCTTGTTTCTTTTCTCATGTAGATTTCAATTCAAGTAGCTAATTAGAAGACATTTAATAAAACACTTTTATATACATTGTGTATCCATATACCGACGTGCGGTAACGAGCCAATTGATGCTGTAACACAATTAAGTCTACATGAATGGTCAGATGTGTGAGAATTCAAGACTTTAACTTACTGAGAGAGGCACGGGGCGTTTATAGACACAGAAAAATCACAAAACATGTCATTAAAAGTGAGTATTTATTTATGCAAATTGTATCAATCATTTAACACGTCAGCGGATGCAGACACGTGATAACAATTATCTTGCTTGCTATTAGATCACCATTGCTATGATGATCATTCTGCTAATTTCCAATTATTATTCAAATATTTACACCTTTTTTTCGTGAAACTTTAATTTAAATATATTTGCAAATTTTTGTATTTTTGCTTCTTCAGAAACAAGATATTAATCTTGTTCATGGCAGTTCATGCAAATGTGCAGACACTCGAACTCTCTTTCAAAGAAACTCGCCCACAACTGTTCTCTTTTTCAGGAAAGAAACTTTTTTTTTTTTTGCTGTACAAAAATTAACATTTTTTTTAAATTTGTTTTACTTGGAGCAATGATGATGGATTTTCAGTACATTCTGTATACAGATACAGTATTTTTTTATCACGGCAAATTAAATAAGCGATTAGTTAATTCCACTGCGAGTGCCAAAAATGTGGCTTATATGTAGTTATTCTCAGAATAAAAGCAAATAAACATTGAATTTTGGCAATTAAATTTTTTGGCAAATTGATTCGCAACTCGTGGATAAAATCGATAAATAAAGTTTTTGATAGAAAGTTTGCAGATATGGATTCTGCATAAAATAAGAATATTGAAAAACATTTCAACGTAAACTAATTCAGAGGATTTAATATCTATGGAGTCGTTCCAGGGTCGTTCACTTAGTACGTTAGACCCCAAGGAATCTGGATAGATGGTCTTACGTTAAACCGAAAAATATTTGAATTTTTTGCAAAGGTTCAAATGTTTTGTTTAAAATTTTTCGAAATTATTTTTTTTTTAGAAAATTCAATATTTTATCTCTTTTGAGACTGGATCATCACTAAATCTGTATTTAGTTGTCATTAGTAAATCATAATGCTTTGTTTAAGTAAGATCCAGTATATTTGTTCATGAAAGTATGAACAAAAATTATGATTTAATATTTTCTTCCCAAAATGTAAACAAGTTTGTTTGTGTTAGTATGTGTTTACAAAAAATCGGAAGATAAAATTTTTAATATTAATTTATGGTTTAATTAAAGAAATACTTAAAGATTTAAGCGTATTAAGCTTAGTTATATTGAATTTAATACATTTAAATTTAATTGAAGCTGTAATTACATGAAAATAAGAAAGAATTTAACGGCAAAAAATATTTCAAATTCAGTTCGAAAGTCTTCGAACAAAAAAAAAGGATTGAAAATTCGAGTTCGAATTTTCAATCCTCTATCCAGATTCCTTGGGTTAGACCCCTTCCCCCTCGTTTTGTATGTAAAAAAATGTTTGACTTGTTACAATATCTCAAACCCTCCTCCCCCCTTAAAAATGGAACATCCTACGTAAACGGTCAAGGAATTCAGTTAGCAATTATTTTGTTGAAAAATTCTTTAAACACAAATAAATTAGAATTTTACTATTATTCTGCAGTTTCTCGTCCATTTTTAAAGTTCCATTCATACTTAAATCCGATCCAATAATTGTAACTTCTTATTCTCAAATTCATAACAATCAAATGATAAAAGAAGTTTTCGATTTTGTGGAAGTTTGTTTACGGAATATTAATTTAATTTCAGTCCATCATATGCTTTATAAAGGTTTAATGCCTGTCATAAAGTTAATGGCTAATTACCACTTCCATAAAATAAATTGCTTTTGGTTTTAAGCGGTTAACATGAAAAGTAATGCAGCATGTTGTATAACTGTCAGAAATCTTATAATTTGCGTCAAGTCAAAAAACTAGACAAAAAATTGATAAGTTAATTAAAAAAGTTTTTCGTTTCACCTAGCTATAGCTTGTTGTCTGCTTATTATGTTTCACAAGACAACAGATAACTTTTTTTTTATTTCCAATGCTTATATTTATGTTGTATTTTTGTAGTTTAGCAAGAGTTAGAGTTGCTAAAAATGATTTCTTTAATGCTTGAACATCACGAATTTATAAATATCAGTAGGACAGGCAATAATAAGCTTTTTTCAACAGCAATCAATGCACAAAAGAACGTCGAAAACTTTTTTTTTTGTTAATCTGAAATTAGGTCATGGCTATATCGTATATCCTACTGTCATGTCATCAGCTATTCTATCAACTCTTTCAATTCAAGTTTAAAACATAAAAATGACAATCAATCAGTTTGATAGCTTTTAGGGATATATTAATAAATGCGGCAGTTTTTGTATAGCGTTAAATTGATCCATTGACGTCTTTTCACTCATTTTCGTACAGTCATCCATATGAAATATTGCCAAACTTTTACGCTTCTTCTAAATGCTCCTTTTGTATGTGCTTTAAAATAAATAATTCTGATTGTATTTGAGGATTTCATTAGCCACTTATTTATTGAGCATTAAGGTTAATAACAATAAGTTATCATTTATTTTTCACATTAAATTGCATTTTATCATGTAATCTGAAGACTATATTTTTTACGGGAAATGTAAACATTCTTTACTACGAATATTTTCGCATAATGTGCGCATAAATGTGAATCAATAAATGTGAAATCACGATTGTGTCATTAAATTAATGGGTAGAATTCACGCAGCACGCCGTAAAATTTTACCTACTTGATAATCGTTGATGATTGAAAAGCAATGTTGAAGGTTCATTCGCACGATATTTGTCAGTAGAAAATAATAGAACCTTGCTCATTTTTGTGCTTGAGTTTTAACAAAAACAAAGGAAATGAAGAGGAAAGTCATTAGAGATTAAGTATGATAAGAAAGAAGGTAACATTAAGACGGTCGATATATTTTGAAATTTTATAGATAAATATGAAGGAATTAAACTTTAAATTCAAAGATTTAAGTAGATCTTAGAGTCTATCAATAAATTATATCGTATTTGAATATTTTTACACCTACACGCAAGATAAACCAAATTTATTCAATAGCTCTTTTCATTAAGTAAGAATCTCGTGAGATCCCACATTTTCAGATTTTTGTTTTGCTAATTAAGTAATTGCCTAAGATAAAATTTTTAAAAAATGCTTAAAATAAAAAATAAATGAATTTTCTTAAGAACAAACAGAATTCCTCCTAACTACACCACTGCTTCCCACCTACTTTAATTTCAAACTACCTTTAATATTGTAATAAATTTTGTGGGAACCACGATAAAAAAATACGTTCATGACATCGAAATTTTCCTTGAATTAATTACAACTGCTTAGAGCTCAAATTGCCAGACTGATTCGTATAGTAAACATTGGGAAAATAATCTTTTGAATCATATAGGTCGTTATACAAAGTAAACAATATATGAAAGAAAATGAAAATTCGTATATAATAATTTTCGTAGCAGCACGTGTGTATACGTAAAGCAGATAAAATGTTCCGACTTATGATTTGAAATGAAATATGATACAAATTTCAAAAGAAAGAGAAAAATCTCTGTTGAAATGTCTAAATTTCAATTAGTGCTGAGAATGTCATTAGATGTATTATGTTCAGGGTATGGGAACTGCTCTAATTTACTTTAAGAATCATTCACTTATGATGTTCAATGTTTAAGAAGAGGGGGTTTGAATTTGTTGACAGTCTTAAACAAAATAATTTTTTTCATACAAAGGGGTAAGGGGGTCAAAAATCCAAACTTTTGATGAACGACAAAAGTGATTGACCCCTAAAAACTTTACTGAATGCAATTTTATGCCTACTGCATTTAAATGCTATCATCATTGATCAAATTTATTATTGATAGTTTGCAATAAAAATTTATTTGCAATGCCTCAGTAACCGCACAGCTGGCTGATGCAAATATCTTGATTTTCATTTCATTTTATTATTATGATTGTTTGATCAATTAAAACGAAATAAAATCTTCATCCAAGTGAAACACACAAAAATAACTGCTGTGTGTAAATACCGATACTAAAAAGTAAAAGAAAAACTAATAGAACGAATATAGGGCGAATAATTAGAAGAGAGTGAAATTTATAGCAAGCAATTATTGCGTAATTCTTTTTTCATTTCATTCATAAACAAAAAAACAAACATTTAAATTATTTCTAATAAAATGCTTTTATTTTGTTTTCACTTTTTGTGCTTCAATTATTTAGAAAGAAACATTATCGGATATTCAATTGCATTTATCGGCATTGCGGGGCGATGAAATAATGTTAAAGAAAGTATTAGACAGCGGGAAGGTGCATGTAGACTGTAAGGATGAGGTGAGTTTGAAATTAAATTACAGACATTTTACGGAATTAAGCCATGAGAGCGAGGATGAATGTGATAATTTGCTTTTTTTTATAGCTTTGTATGTTGAACTTTTACCAGACATTTAAACTTTAAGGAATATTCCCATATGCACATTCTCCTTAGATAGTGAAGTGCTCTGGAAAAAAAAGTTTTTAAAATTTTATGTAGTAAGCTCTTCAGATTGTTATTGTATAATCACTTTAGTTTGTGGTGCATTGCTGTGATTTCTGTGAAAAATAAGTTTCTTTGAACCTGTATAAAAACTATAATTTTAGATTTCTCATGCAAATTTGAAACATAAAGATCAAATTCACGACCGCATTAAGTTCGATCGTAGATGTTAACACCATTTGAAAATGTCATGTTATGTTGTACATATTATCCTTATAAATAAGCATATGAGTTTGTTCAATTATGATGTTTATCAAAAACTTGGATTTTCAGACACCCTCAACCCCTCTATGTCACAAAATCTTCAAAGAAAAATGAACTATTGTTTAAAACTCTCACAAAGCCTCAGATCCCTTTTCCCCTAAAAATTGGACGTCATTAGTGAACGACTCCTATAACTGAGCCTTCGACACAAAACAATATGAAATTGACAAGACAGATCCAATAAACTAGTGCTTCTTATCTAAATAAGTTTCCCACAGCAATCAAAATAAACATATCAAAAACCAAGAAGGCCAATATCACTACATCAAAAAGTTAACATATCAACATGCTGTTTAACGTCTGTTAATTATTTTTTCAACGATTACTTCCTCAATTTCACTAAAATCTGTAAAACATAATGAAAACAAATTTTCGTTAAAATCACAAAATCGCTCTCATGTTAACAAAAAAAGGAGCAGACATTGTACAAGTCTGTGACCTTCATGTATAATTCATGTCTGCTAAATGTCTACGCGAAATTACCACAATAAATTTTTGGCTGATATTATTTCAAGTGCTATAAATTTTCTAAAATTTTTCACGATTTTTTTTTAGGATAACACAACACCTTTAATTCTTGCATGTGCTGGCGGACACACAGCATGTGTACTTGAGCTTTTAGAGCAAGGTGCTGACGTGAATGCAAAAAGAGTAGTAAGTTAATAAATTTTATTTTATTGCCACAAATGTTTGGATATTTTTCTAACTATCATTTTAATTCACAGACAGGCACCACAGCATTATTTTTTGCAGCACAAGGTGGATTCCTTGACATCACAAAAATCCTGCTGAAAAATGGTGCGATGGTTGATTGTCCATCTGTTGATGGGGGAACTGCTTTATTTATTGCATGTCAAGGCGGTTATGTGAATATTGTTAAAGAATTATTGAATGCTGGTGCCAATGTAAATGCTTTTATGAAGGTAATCAAACTTTTTTTTTCTAAATTCAATCAACAATTTCAAGTTTTCGTGAGAACTGAACATAAAAAAAATTTATTCCTTTCAATTTAAAAAGGATCGTGCAACGCCACTTTTTATAGCAGCACAAAATGGTCATAGAACAGTACTGTTAATGTTATTAGCAGCAGGGGCTAATGTTGACGAGCCACGATTAGATGGTGCTACTCCATTATGGATAGCATCACAAATGGGCCATGATCATATTGTTAAGGTTTTACTCCAAAAAGGAGCTTATGTTGATGCCATTAGAAATGATGGAGCTACTCCATTATTTAAAGCCAGTCATAAGGGTCATAGTGCAGTTGTACACGAACTTCTCAAATACCGTCCAAATCTCGCTCTACTTCCTGTAAGTAATTATTGTTGTAAGTAAGGATTTTCATACAATAAATATTTTTTTTATTACATTTAGAATGGAGAGACTGCATTGCATGCGGCAGCATTATTTGGTCATCTCCCTATAGTTAAGCAGCTTATCGCAGCTGGATCTGATCTCATGATAAAAAATCAGGATCGACTCACTCCACTTACAATAGCAAAGCAACAAAAGTATGTGTATGTTGTAGAATATCTCATGGAGAAGGAGCGTGAAATTAGTTTATTGTGTACGGGCATCGCAAAACTTCCAAGAACTCCGATGACCAACATTTCTAATAAGACAATATCATGAAGAAGAAGTTTTTCATTTCTATGTCAGTGGTTTTACAAACTTAGTCATTCAATTAAAGGAAAAAGATGCGATACTTTCAACAAAGTGTTGTTCTTCTTCCGCTCAACAGATTTTCATGTTTCGTACTAGTTTTTTGTTTCCAATTTACTGCATATAGCCTCAAGTGCGGTAAAAACAAGTAAAGAGAAGAAGTTTTTGTAGTTTATTGTAAATAGCATAAATTAAAAAAAAAGTTTGTTGAAAAAATATTTCAATTCAATATGACGGAAAAATGTTATCGCAAGAATTAAAATCAAATTTATCAGACATGAAAAATTGCGATCAGGAAGACAAAAACACAAGTTTTTTTGACGAAAATTTACTGCCAAAAGCTCAAAATATAACTTTAGTTTTCTTTGCTGCTTTGGAGCTTTTTTACATGCTTGTCTACATCTTAAAAGCTTTCAATTTCAACTTACACGTATTCACTAGTCAGGTGTGACAACTTCTTAATGGTGAATGTTATTCAAAAATGATATATGGTAAATTTTTTATGGAATCTTAGTGGAAATAAAATCGTACTTGAAATACCCCAAAAAATAAAATTTTCCATCAAAAAATAATAATAATCCAATATGGCGTCCAACAACAGCACATACACACATAACAATTTGCTATTTAATGGATTTAAAGTCATCTAAGTTTGTATAATCTCTATTAAGACATTAGGGGTCGCTCGTAAAATTCGTAACGCTTACAAACGACCCCCTAGAGTAAAAAGCCTCAAAATTCTACATCAAAATCCGTCATTTGAAAACAACTTAATTTCTTCCTGAATCCTCAATTCCCATATAACCAAAGTATTCCATATGTATTACATTGACCTTCCTTAGGAACATGAATGGAATACATTAGGTCGATTTTGGTTACTAGGGTTAAATCAAACCATCCAATTATTGCTACGTCCCTGAATCCCAAACTCATCATAAAGAACCTAAAGTAGTTATAATATCCAATTGTCATCCTGAAAGCGATTTAAAGTTATACTATATTACAATTTCATGCATCACTGACTTAACGTACAATTTATTTATTAAATTAAATTAAAAAAATTAAGCAAACTTAAATGCACTTTGAAAATGGAAAAAGTTTAAAATATGTTTGTATTAAAATAAATTCGACAAACGAAATAATTGAGAAAATTTTCGCATCGAAAGTTTTTCACTTCCGTTAAAGAAACTTTTTTTGCTCAAAATAAAATTGTCCTTAAAAGTTTTATTTCTTCCTGATTTTTAAGAGAAGTGGTAAGAGGAAAACTAAAAAACAATTTACACATAAGAATATAAAATATTGTGTCCGTGAAGTACGCGGGAACAGGTTGTCAGAATGCCCTGAAACTTGGCCAGAATTACGTCCATATTACGTCCATTTACGTCCAGCATTCAAATATTTTCGTCCTACCTTCAGTTCCTGGATATAGCACATTAAAGGTTTTTGGTATCTTTCCCGCGTACTTCTAATTTTTTTCGCGGGAAAGATATGCGGAACTAACTTTTATGGACATATTATATATCAAAATGCATCTAATTATTACGTCCAATTACGTCCTGCAAAAAATTTTGGAATTGGACATGAGTGGCAAGAGTTATGGACTTCTAAAGTTTTGGACCAAATTTCTCGAAGAATAAAAAAAAAATTACCTGAAAAAAATAGTTTCTTAAAATTATTTTTTTATCAAAATTCAATATATTAAAGATTTTTATGATTTTAATTTATGTTTTTGGACTTTTGGCAGTTCCAATTAAATGGTCGTGCCTTAATATAGCACAAGCAGATCTCAAAAATCCTTAAAATCGTGTTGTATATCAAATAACATCTATTTTTTCTAACAATTTCAAATCTGTTAACATTTTTAAGATCCATTTTATTATAATTTAGAACATAAGGCAGTTTTATATTATCGAATTAGGAAACTAAATATTACAAACGTCATATTTAAATTTTGTCAAATTTTGGCCAAAACATATTTTATGTTTAATCATATCTACTTTTTGTGAGAATTTTTAATTAATTGAAATTTTTGATTTAAAAAAAAGAGAAAATTTTATTTTAAAAAATCAATTCAATTTTAAATTTAAACAAAAAAAAAATTTCTTAAGTTTCTAAAGTTGAGAATAATCCTAAGATTTTCTGATTAAGTATCCATAAAAACGTTTTTTAAGAATATATTTTAGGTGTATTTAAAACTTTTTAATTTTTAAATTTGTTTTTAATTTTTTTTCTGAAATTTAAAATTGAATTGATTTTTTAAAATAAAATTTTCTCTTTTTTTTAAATCAAAAATTTCAATTAATTAAAAATTCTCACAAAAAGTAGATATGATTAAATATAAAATATGTTTTGGCCAAAATTTGACAAAATTTAAATATGACGTTTGTAATATTTAGTTTCCTAATTCGATAATATAAAACTGCCTTATGTTCTAAATTATAATAAAATGGATCTTAAAAATGTTAACAGATTTGAAATTGTTAGAAAAAATAGATGTTATTTGATATACAACACGATTTTAAGGATTTTTGAGATCTGCTTGTGCTATATTAAGGCACGACCATTTAATTGGAACTGCCAAAAGTCCAAAAACATAAATTAAAATCATAAAAATGTTTAAGATATTGAATTCTGATAAAAAAAATAATTTTACGAAACTTTTTGTTTCAGGTAAATTTTTTTTATTCTTCGAGAAATTTGGTCCAAAACTTTGGAAGTCCGAAACTCTTGCCACTCATGTCCAATTCCAAAAATTTTTGCAGGACGTAATTCGACGTAATAATTAGATGCATTTTGATATATAATATGTCCATAAAAGTTAGTTCCGCATATCTTTCCCGCGAAAAAAAATAGAAGTACGCGGGAAAGATACCAAAAACCTTTAATGTGCTATATCCAGGAACTGAAGGTAGGACGAAAATATTTGAATGCTGGACGTAAATGGACGTAATATGGACGTAATTCTGGCCAAGTTTCAGGGCATTCTGACAACCTGTTCCCGCGTACTTCACGGACACTAAAATATTTTATGTGAACGGAAGTAAGCGCAACGTGTTCAAAGTTGTATGATGTTAAATAATAAAATTAGAATAAAAGAATGACTTTATGTTTCGTGTGTTTATTTATGATGTCATATTTTATGTCATTCGTTTTTCTTACCCAGACTAATGTTTCCTTAATGATTTCCATTTTCATTATTGTTTGTTCCTTTATATATTTTTTTATTATTTACTTTTTGTTGAAAAATGAAAATTTATTTATGAAAAATTGCAGAAAATAAAAATTTATTGAAAAAAAAGAAATATTGAGTTTCTCTTTTCAATTTTTATGTGAAAAATATTTCAGGATTATCAGTAGGGATGGAGATGCAGGATGATTGGCGACATATTCAAAAACAAATTCATGCTGGATAATGGATTTTAGTTTATTTTTTTTTTTTAGCCTTAAAATGAAAGCTTTTGCAGCCATACCCTGCCTGACATGGTCAAACTTTTAATTGAACTAACGATCCAACATCATGCTTTAGTGAATTTTTACGACAATTTTCACCTGTAATACTTTCTCATCATCACATAACACAATTTTAATGAGCTTTGAATAGAAAGAGTGAACATTTTTATTAGCTTAAAGCAGCAAAGAGCAAAGACTTTCATGATGAAAAAGGACTGTGAATGAGTTTAAGTAATTATGGATTATTTGATGCCTGAATCGGTCTCTTAGTTATTTTTACGATTCTCCTTGTTTCAAAGCCGACAGAGTTCATAAAACTTTTTTACGACATTTTTATAGCCGACTCTCACAGGTCTGAAGTCATAGGACAACATATTTTGTATTAAACGACGAAAGGAAAAAATGTGTCCATCATAAAAAAGCAGGCTGGAAATAAAACAAAAAAATTATTCCACTTTTATTTCTACTGGCACGTCACAATAAATTACAATTCACATTTTTAGAGGATAAAAATTTATACATGAATAAATAGCAAAGTTTTTCTAACGCTTTTTTATGTCTCAAATAAATTCTCATTGAAAGTCATTTTGTCTATAAGATTTATATCAGTTTCAATTACAAATTGTGCCTGAGAGATTTGATGTGCTTTTAGTATTTTTATGCGATTTTAAGATTTATTTTAATATGAATTTGTTGTGTCGTTGCATTGTGGAATTTAAGGTTTTCAGGCAACATTTGTAGTGTTTTAGTTTGACTTTGTTGTAGAGAAATTAAGGTAGATATTTGAAGAATATTTAGTTAGGAGGTTTTGCATGTTACTAGTTTTAAGGTAAATGTTTGCAATATTTTTCTTAATTTGACCAAGATTAGAGTCAATAATCTTGTTTAATTTTCATTCGTTTTTTTCAAATTGTGGTTGCTTATCTTACAACTGAAGCAGCTTCCACATGAGTAATGCTTTACCTCAAAATAAAAACTCATCGACTATGGGAAAATGCGTTACAATAAATTCAACAAAAATCAGCTTTTGTTTGATGTCTTTCCTACCAGACTTGTTTTATTTCCTTATATTCCCAACGGGACATTAGAAATGTGAAGTGATGGATTTATGAGGCTGATTAAAGTGAATATAATAAAAAAATCGATGAGTGAAAAAATGCGAGAAAAAATTTCAATGTTAATGAAAGTTTATGTCGAAACATTGCCACAGATATACATAAAGCAACAAAATAAAAAGTGTGGGTAAATGCAAAAAGGAAGGAATTAGATTAATTTAAATTGCTATATCCACTAAAAGCTCTGTTATAAAACTTTGTTAATTTTGGGGGGAAATAAAATGAATTTCATGAGCTTTGTCTGTGCTAGACTGAGTATGAAAATCTCTACGATTCTATTACTATTGTTATTATTTTGGAATTGACTAAAAATCCCCTCTTAAATAAAAAAAGATGAAAATTTATAATAAACACGCATTTTCAATTCCTTTTTATTCACAACTTTTACGTTTCTTTGCATTAATGCTATGCTGCTATAAAAACAGGTAGGTAAGCGCGCCATTAAGAATTTCCTTTACTACAAACACAACAAGCATCGTAATTTATGAGCTTCTTTACTTTTCTCATTTACTGTATTTTTTTTGCTCCTTCTTTTTTTTCGTCATAAAACTTACTTTTTCGCCTTGCTATCAGACAGCCTAAAAAGATTCTATTGAAAATTTTTCAGGATAAAAATTGGTAAAGTTATAAACGACGATGATGCTGAATCAATATTCCAAAAATATATATTTTTGTGTTTAATTCAATTACTTCAATACGAAGCAAATTCCTCCATCAATCCACACGTGTCGCTATTTCACCAGAAATATCTACAAACACACACATTTTTACGCCTTATTGTTGGTTCCCGCAAAAATTTGTTGAATGAAAATTGGCTTTAGAATTCCCTTTCTCAAATAACAACGTTATTGACTCTCTCAACAACAAAATGTGAATCGGTTCTCTCAAAAATAGAAAAAACTCTCTCATGCTGCTATATATTTTCATGTGCTTCAACATCCCCTAAATTGCATGTTTTGAGAAATTGCTTTTCACTCTTCAGTAGTCGGTAGAATTTCAGTAAAGGCAAAAGTCATTATTTTGTTCCGTTTATTTGTTGTTATGCTATAGCATAACTTCACATAAGAACCCGGGTCCATTGTGAATAACAATTTTTCATTTGTTTTGGTTTTATTTCCGGACAATATTTTTATTCCTCTTCGGTTCGTTTTTTTTATGCGGGAGGCTATTGGAAGGATACTCAAAAATAAAGTATCAAATTCTTCCATCCGCAACACTATCCATGATGCTCTCAAGAGTGTTATATATGTGGTTAGATAATTTGCACGCAACAATACCAAAAAAGAGATTTCCTTTCGTACTTTAAATTTATCGATTTGGATACACACAAAAAAAGAAGAAATAAGAAGCATAAAAAAGTTTTGAGTGAAAAATAAACACTTTTGGGAAGGCATTGGACAAACAAACCAAACCAAGCCAAGCTCTGAGTGTTTTATAACATTAACAATTCATTTGTCGTCCTTTCTCTCATGTTGTATGTATGTTTTATGATATGAAAAGGACAATGATTGTAAGACATTTAGCCATGATTATAGTAAATAAATAGAATTTTGTTGTCGCTTCCATCACATGAGGAATAGTGAAAGTTTCAAACAAAAAGCATATCAATGAATTAACATAATAGAAGCATAGCATATTGTCAAACATATCTGTGTCGGTATGTGGATGGAAGTAAGCAACACATAACAACATCGAGAGACAACCCCATATAGGCAATAATGTCAGCAATTAAGGATTAATAGAGATTATTTTTCCGAAATAAACATAAAAATGTGCAAAAAAATACTAGTGCCATAAAAATTTATTATGTATGAGAGAATACAATGAAAATAAGCAAGCAAGAAACACAAAGTGGTGAGAGAAGTCCCGGAAATTTAACACCATAAATTTTCACGTCTTAATTCTTCTACAATTTTTTTCTACTCTCTCTCCGGCTTTTCCATTTCTCTATGCATTGCTCAAACACACAAGGACGTTGTAATATTCAGAATAAAATGCTATAGTCGAGGTATTAAAAAAGAACATGCTGCAAAGCGGTGGTTAAAGTGTTGCAGTGAAACAACTTGATAAATGTCGTCCATTGAATGAGTGGAAAGTGTTTAAGCAATTTTCCTCTCATGTGATTCTTAATTAATGTATTTAGGAAGTTGCACAAATCATAATTTTAGTGTGAAAGCGACGAATGATGTTGAATAGTCTGAGGAATAATAATTATCATAAATTACTTTGTGTGTGGACTGTATGAAAAAGTATTGTGAAATATGAAAGAAATTTTAACCGTTTTAAAAATTTTAAAATTTATGTAAAATTCAGAGGAGCAAAAAATAATTCATTAATTAGTGCTTAATAGTGATAATATTTAAGGCATAATAACCTCATATTCTGCAGTGAAAAAAGCAGCAAATTAATTAGTGTTCCTTATTTTTTTGTATACACAATACAACATTGCAGCAATTGATGTTGAAGGATATAAAACTTCTATACTTTATATTCCCACGAGAAAAAGAAAACTTTTCATTTTCGACAATTTCATTGGGATTATCAAGAAAATAAAAGAAGAAGTGGAATAAAAAGAAAACAAAGAAAGGAAAGATAGAGCTGCAAAAGTGAACATAAACAGTTCACAAATGAAAGAGGTGAGCTAAAAGCTTCATTTTGAGAGATAAAAAAAGACAATAGGAAAGCAAAAGTTTTGCAATTAAATTGAAAGCCTAATTCTGTTTGAACATAAAATGGATTTTTCTTTTTCTTTCAATCCTTTTGTGTCGGTGATGTTTGTAAAGATTAATCAGAATATGACATTAAAGAGCATCAGGAGAATGTTTAAGAAGGATGAAGTAGAAGAAATGTGGAAGTTTGAAATTATTGTGGATTGTCTAAAACGCATCAGAGTCCGATACAACATTTAATGCTGGAATGAGCTAAATGAAATGTATGAATGGCTCAGACAAATTATTGTATGTAAGTAGACAGCTCCTAGTTGTCCAAATTAAAATGCAGAAATCATTTCTGACTGTTATTTTTTACATGTCATAACAATTTTTAAATCTTCTTCCTCCAAACTCTGTCTGAATTTTAAGGCATTCATCCTTAATAATTTCAAAAATAACATCCTCCCGTAGAAATCAGCGCTTCTGGATACTAAAAAGACTTTGTTGTTTTCCAACAAAAGAAAATTAAGATAGCATAAAGCATGCATTAAATTAGACGAGATCTAAATGAAAGATTTTTAAAGTGAGCATGAAAGATGTAGATTGTCCTTTTCAAGCTGTTTCCCATTCTTCTTCTTCCTGCCTTTGTGTATAATATTTCGAAAGAAAAGTTTTTTTGAGCATAAATTACTGTTTCCTCCCCCGCACTTAACTGTCAAGTGGAAAATATTTTCCGAGGCAAATATTTTGCGTCAAAAATTTAATTTAAATTTTAATGAGCATCTCCTCGATAAAGCATATACCGGTACGGGTGCAAGCCGCAAAGAAACAACATTTTTTGAAATTTATTTACTAACAGTACACGACAATATTTTTCCGAATCAGATGATGATGATGATAAATAAAAAGGGATTTGTTTACTTAAATAAACAATTCAGGCGAATGACACATGACACATGATGATGGGAGAAATGAAAATTGACTGACACTGAAATGAGAATAAAAAATATGAGAAAAATCAAATTGACGAGAGCTGTAAAATGAAGGTCCAAGTTCATGCATATTATTATCATACAAATTTTCACATTTTCTCCCTTTCATAAAGTCTGAATAATCACACACCAGACATCACATGCAAAATCATTATAAATACATTCATATACAATTTGATGCTCTCATCCTATTGCGGTAAATTCTCCAACTCTCTTTCATATCTGATTCACACATCTAGAGAGAAAGCGAAAGGGAATGCGTATAAAAATAATAATTTTATTCCTCATCAAATATAGAAAAATTCATGATAATCATGACAAAATAACATTCATGTTGTGATACACTCATATCTAAATAACTAGGTATGGGAAGTGTATAAACCACATAATGTCAAATATATTATCAACAAATCTCAAAAAGGAATGTTCAGCAGGAGCAGCAGCAACTTCTTAATATAAATGTTTAAAATTGCTAGATTCATTGAAAGTTATCTATGTGAATTGCTAATGGACATGTACATTGAATGTGGAAAATTTTCTTAGCCATAAAGGAGTAAATAATTGCACATATTGAAACCATAGAACAAGCACCATGCATGTACCATATAATATTTTGAAAATCATTATAAATTAAGCATCGCTTCATGGTTTTTCCGGTTCGTAAAACTTTTTACCTTTAATATATGCAGGTAGTGTTAAATTCATTCATTGTTTAAGGGTTTTTGACCCTCTCTACATCTCTATCTTCCTCTTATATCCCAGAACGTGCTTTCAATTATTGTTCATTGAGGCGAATTTATTTGTCCCAAAACAAAAACTATCTTTATTACATCCCATATACTCCTCCATTCTCTATACTATGACTTGTTCAATTTTCAATCTCTACATAAATTTAATACAATGAATATGTGACTGAAAAATTCCTTTTTCTTTTTGTGCTATGTAACATCATGTTTCAATCAAATTCTGTATATCATGAAATTTAAGGAACTGTATGTAAATATTGAAGTTTGAAAGTTTAAACCTTTAGTTTTAGTAAAATCAGATTCTAGATTAACCCTTGCAAGGGCCTTGAGAAATCTGAAATGATTTTGTTGATTTTAAGATTTTTTTACAGGGATGATGAACCTTTTTTCCAGTTGAGGTTAAATTAAGCATACAAAATATTGGACAGAATTGTGGATAGGTATATCGTAATTTTACAATTCATTTTTAAGTTAAAAAATTCATAGGCACTTAGTTGCATTGCTCAAGCACATTTTCAAAATTTTTACAAAATTTCCTTCCTCAGAAATTCTACAGCAGTTAAAAGGTGTACAGGAAGTAGAAATGGATAAGTTCAAAAGGATCTCTGAAACTTTCACAGTTTTCCGAGATTATTCCGAGAGAAACCGAGAGCAAGTTAGAATTTTCCGAGACCCTGTAGTTTTCGAGATCTGGAGATGGCCCAAATCGTATAATATCCTCGCGTACTTCCCATAGGATATTTTTCAAAAACCATCGAAAACTAACAAGTTATATATTAAAACACATCTACTTTTTCCGAGAAAATTCGAGAGCTAAAAATTTTTACATCTCGACTTTTAGTTTTCGAGATATAAGGATTTGAAAATTTTTAGACGAGTTTTGCTTGAGTCAAAAAATAGAAATTCCCAAAAATGAAGCTTATAATAAAAATTATACACCAAAACGCATCTACTTTTTCCGAGAGGAAACGAGATGCAAAAATTATTTTGAATTGATCACTCTCTTTTGAGTTATAAGAGTTTGAAGTTTTCGACGAGTTCAAATTTTTGCCAAAAATTTCTAGCTTTACGAGAATAAATTTTATATTACAAATTATATATCAAAATTCATCTACTTTTTCCGAGAAGTTAAGAGAAATAAAAATCTTTTGAAAATTATTTTTGAATTTTGAGTTATCGATCGTTAAATTTTATAATAGACCACTACGAATTTTAGAAACTTTCCAATTTTTCGAGAGCAAGTTTTTATATGACATATTAAATATATATGTAAGTATTTTATTAAGTTAGAGAAATTAATTATAAAAATAAAAAAAAAATAAAAATCCTGATAGTTAACACATGAATCAATAATTTAATCCAAAAAGACTAAAATTATAATTTTAACATTAAATAATTTAAAAAACTTTTTTTTTTGCAATTTCTACCTACTCAAGTTTCACAAAATTGCATATGTCTAAAAGCGTATAATTGAAAAATAAACGTTTAATTTTTTAAGAAATAATTAATTCTAAACTTCTCTTAAAAAATTATGAAATTTGATATATAACATGTCATATAAAAACTTGCTCTCGAAAAATTGGAAAGTTTCTAAAATTCGTAGTGGTCTATTATAAAATTTAACGATCGATAACTCAAAATTCAAAAATAATTTTCAAAAGATTTTTTATTTCTCTTAACTTCTCGGAAAAAGTAGATGAATTTTGATATATAATTTGTAATATAAAATTTATTCTCGTAAAGCTAGAAATTTTTGGCAAAAATTTGAACTCGTCGAAAACTTCAAACTCTTATAACTCAAAAGAGAGTGATCAATTCAAAATAATTTTTGCATCTCGTTTCCTCTCGGAAAAAGTAGATGCGTTTTGGTGTATAATTTTTATTATAAGCTTCATTTTTGGGAATTTCTATTTTTTGACTCAAGCAAAACTCGTCTAAAAATTTTCAAATCCTTATATCTCGAAAACTAAAAGTCGAGATGTAAAAATTTTTAGCTCTCGAATTTTCTCGGAAAAAGTAGATGTGTTTTAATATATAACTTGTTAGTTTTCGATGGTTTTTGAAAAATATCCTATGGGAAGTACGCGAGGATATTATACGATTTGGGCCATCTCCAGATCTCGAAAACTACAGGGTCTCGGAAAATTCTAACTTGCTCTCGGTTTCTCTCGGAATAATCTCGGAAAACTGTAAAAGTTTCAGAGATCCTTTTGAACTTATCCATTTCTACTTCCTGTACACAGTTAAAAGTGCCAAAACTCAGCACTCGTCTAGAACATCTACAAATTTAGTTAGCAGTCAGCAGAAAAAACTTGTCATTCAATTGAATATTTCAATCAAAAACAAAAAAATAAAAATAATCGAAAGGAAAGAATGAATTGTGTGCACTTAAGTGAATCGGGATTTCTTTTATCTTGAGGCTACTGTTGCTGCTTTCTGCCTTATATTGTGTACTACAGAATTTTCATTGCGTACTATACAAAAACACATAATTCAATTAGTTCAGTTGAAAGGAAAATTGATTTTGGGAATGTCGGGATAAAAATAAAGAAAAAAAAATAAAATTGAGGAGGAAGCCAGAGATGGGGGGAAACAGAAATTCAATTTCCATGATTAGACATCCCTTTTTTCTATCGAATACCATTTGCCTATAACGAAATAACTTTAATTTACATGAAAACACATGAGTCATAAACTTCAATTACTTACAACAATGTTTTTCAATTTGTAATTTATTTTTATTAATGAAAAATCCTTATGGCACATCGAACGATTCTATGCTGTAGAGATTTTGCTCTATTTTTTTTTTAAATGGAGGGGAGCAACAGCAGTAGTAATTCTATCGTCGATTAATTTAAATTTACCGTCCAATTTTCGAGGTTCGCAGATAATTACATTTACATCCAATAATTTGCAATTTAATTGCCTTATTACCTTACTTTAATATCTCCATTTAATTCGATTGCTTACAGATGGCTACACGAAATTATCATTCAAAGTGAGACGCGTTAAGCGGTAGAGGAAAATCATCATGACGGATAAAAGAATTTCATCGCAAGAAACACTTCAGGTGAGTGAGGGAAAGCGTTCATGTTAAAAAAAATCAAAATGTCACGATTCGATGCGTCTGAGGAGGCAGAAAGTGAGGCATTAACTTCTTGATGTTTGTTTGTTTCATGCGTATGAAAATATTTGGAAATTTTGTTGAGTCTGAGTGAGGGAAAAAGATTTTTTTCCTCCTCAATTTTATTTGTTTTATGAAGTAACGAAAATTTCACCACAACGAAGAATTCTTTCACAAA
The DNA here is from genome assembly GCA_026123125.1 of Chironomus striatipennis. Classification (NCBI taxonomy): domain Eukaryota; kingdom Metazoa; phylum Arthropoda; class Insecta; order Diptera; family Chironomidae; genus Chironomus; species Chironomus striatipennis. The sequence continues at coordinate 29,537,972 of CM047394.1, forward strand.
ATTTATTTTATTCAAGTTTAGTAATTCAATGAAAATTTTTTGGTACTGGCTGTTAACAAAAAAAAAAAAAAAACGGCGACAGCAATTTAAAATTCAAATAGGAAAAATTCTTGTTTTCTTTTCAACAAAAATATTCATGTCGAATGTTCTCTAATATCTCTCAACACGTAACGGTTTTCCTTATTTTAGTACAAAATTTAAATAAGGAATTTTTAGTATTCCTTATTTTAGTACAAAGTGTCCGTTAAATTTTTATTTAAGAAATTCGACAAATTCTTAATTTCTGATTTGTTAACTAATTTTCCAAATGAATTTTTTCATAGAAAACTGATTTTCCCATTTAATAAGCCTTTTCGGAATGTACTATCAATTAGAAATATAAATTATATTGAAGAAATTGATATTTAAGTTATTATAGTTGTGTGTGTATTTAGATGTATTTGTAATGTCTAAAAAATCGACCAATCAGAATTAAGTTGCGTTTTTTAATTAATTTTGGAACTTTTAACAAAATTTAAAATTATTGAACTGGTACAGCATCAATCAAGCTCTAATAATAAAACATTTGGTAAATAAAAATTAAAAGATATGTTCCAAAATTAACAAAAATAAAACTTTCGCTGCGTTTGTGTTAGTGTGATTTTTTCGTACTCGCAAAACATTCAAATTCAAATTTTTGTACGAAATAACGGAAAATATTGCTATTGAGAGTTATTAGAATGTTCTAAATTTAGAAGTTGTATTGTTTGCTATGTTGGCGTCAGTGACGTTTTTTTTTAAGCTATTTAAATAAAGAGAATTATTCCACAGTTTGGTTTAATTTTTGAGGAATTTTACACTCTTATGGTCATTGCTTCATAATTTGTTTTGAGTTTATCAGATATGCTGGTTTCGAACCCAAAACGGCTAAATAACATCTTGGGAGTAAATCATGACCAAAAGCCCTAGCAACATCATTAACAAACAGTCCCTTGAACTTGAAAGTGCCATTGAATTTTCCACGCATTAATTTTTCATCTTTGATGTCTACAAAGTGTTGAATCGAGTGTTGAAGCTCATTTAGAATTCCATGTATTGAAAAGTTTTAAATGAGCACGTCTAGACCAAAAATTTTATTAGCCCAAAAAGCAAGCATTTCATTTTCTAAAAATTCATGCTAAAACATAATTTTACCGAATATTGTGTCTCGCACGTTTCTGAAAATAGAGAGTAAATTTTTTTTTGCTTGGAGCATCAACAATAAAATTCCTATTTTTACTGTATGATATGAAAGAAATTTTCTCGTATCAAGACGACAAAAAAGCATGCAAGCAATCAAATTTTATGTTATTTTTCTTCTCTTTGCTGTGTATGTTTAGTTCACATTTCACTTCCTTATTTTTCTTTATATTGTATCTTCTCAACAATTCTCGGCAAAAATGCAAACACAATAACTACATCCAAAAATCACGTGGGTGTGAGGAAGTTTTTCATTTTCAACAAAAAGCAAACTTCAACATGTGAGTTGCATTGACTCCTCAAAATTGATACATTTTATAGACGCACATACATACATACATGCATAGATAGGTGAAAAACTAAATTGAGACTTTATATAAAAATTACTTCATTTCCTTTCTTCTTTTATCATGCAATGGGTTTTTTGGCATTCGAATCTCGTAAACTGCCTTTCCTCATCCCACAACGCGTCAGAGGAGAAAATCTTCCTACTCCTCTACTTTGAGATGTTAATGTAATTTACTACATACTTTTTCCATATCAAAAAAAAACTTCTCTTTCCTTCTTCATATTACTTTTTTTCTTCATCTGAGGGGGGATTTTTTTGATGGTTATTTGCAATCATAGGGGGTGTACAGAGAACGTGCGGATGGAATGTGGTAAACTGACTCAGAAAGTGGAAAAAGAAGTTAGGGAAAAAACAGCTATAGATTTTACATTAAAGTTGCAAGCGCATGTTGAACGTTCGCACGTGGTTTCCAGCCTTAATGCCATATAGTGCTTAACATTTCTCTTTCATTTAATAACACTAAGAAACTTGAAGAAAGGACGAATATAATTTGCTTGTTGGAGCTGTTGTAGTAGAAATTCACAGTTATGATTTACAATGATTAATGTGCAAATATGGAAATGGGTGAAATGGAAATTTGATGAATATTTTATTAGATGCAGTTTGCATATTTATGACTTCCTTTTTGTTACTTTCTGGCTTTAGTAATATTTGCCTTTTGATGTTCTTAATTGGCTATTTATTTGAGAATAAGTCAATTCGGATGATCTTAGAGGGGGGAGAGGTGCCTAAAAATCCAAAATTTTGATAGAAGTCATAAATAAATGGAACATGAAAAAATTCAACCAAATTTTTAAAAAATTCAGATTAAGTCGTAAAATCTAATTTAGCCAGAATGTACAATCAGACATAAATATCAGAAGTAATGAGCAACTGTTTGGGCCTCTGATAATTTCCATTATTTTTTCAATTAAAAAACACGAACGATTTTTTGATGCACCTGAAATGTAGCATGAAAAGAGAAAAACATTGATGGCGCTTGAAAATGGCAACAATTTTTCATTGCATTGGGATTAAGTCATTATGAATCTTTTGCTCAGTGGAAAATTTACTCATTAAAAATTTTATGTGTGAATTATGAATACAAAAAAGGATAATTTTCTCTTGTTTATTTTCGCATAAATTTTTTTTTCGTTGCCCTTCATCCTCTTTTTACACTACTGCATGAATACATTATATTGTGTGTAAGCACTCAATGAGGGTGAATAATTGTCGGTAAAGTAGTTTCTACTCTTCATTATCTAACTTGAAGTTGGCTACAGTTTCATTCGACGAGTTTCCCCTTCCATATTTTACACTAGTTATTTTATTCTGTAACATGCATATTCAATAAAATTTATGCGAGCAAGGTACAGAAAAAGGCATTCTCAATGGAATCATCATACAACTCTTTCAGATACATTGAATTTGCGTGTTGGAAGCATAAAAACTTTTTTTACATTCAACATGCTTACTGTTAAATACTGTCGAGTCATAAATCTCAATTTTCACTTCAAAGGGATAATTCGAATTGTTAATAAGCTTAGGTAGCTGAAAATGTATTTTATGTAGTCCTGTAAATGAGAAAAGTCTGTGCAAAAAATTAACTTCTTTTTAAAAACCAATTCATTAATTTTCTTGTGGTATGAGAGGAAAGCAATGCGGTGTTATTCAGCATTAAAAAAAAGAAGAAAAACTTTTTTGTGCTCATTTTCGTTTCAACGCGTTGTATATGCTTGTTGGTAGAAAAAGGTCAGATGAAAAGTTTTCAGATTCAAAAACTTCTTTGCCTTCAATAATGAAAAAGTTAATTTACATTTTCTCATTTTTCATTTTTGATTTTCATTTCAAAAAATTTGGCTCTTTTTGAGATTTCTTCATACTTCTGTTAATGGTAATGTATTTTGTGATACTACATATTTGACCTTTTGTTAATATATGAAAATCAATTTTGGCCCACATTCAAAAGGGGCCGTTCACATAGTATAGTATGTTCAGGAAGGAGGGGAAATTCATGGAATTTCTAATTGCGCCCAATATATTTAGATAATTAAATCTAATTGATAACAAGTGAAAATGTCCGCACAGAAGCACATTTTTAATTTGTAGAAACTTTAAGCAAAATATTGGAATCAGTGACCCTACCCCATACCCCTTCCCCTAAAAAAAACACATATTAAACCTATGTACCTAGTTTCAAGTGAATTGAACTTAAAATACAAAAAATATCCCAAAAAAGTCAAATTTGTATCAAAATCCTAAATCCTTTCTTTAAGCTCGTTTTTAAGTATTACGGACAAAGTGAGTACAATAGCGGCTAGTAACTGAAGTTTGAAAATGCGCTAAAAAAAGTAATTTTAATAATTATTCAATGAATTAAGCTTTTCTAGAAGAAACAAGTTGGTTTTAATACACCCTAATGAGATAATTCATCATTAAAAATTCTGAAAAATTAATTGAGTAAGTAGGGTAAAAAATATTGAAATTTGTACACAATTTCAATAATAAGAGGTGCAATTTTTGAAATTTTTCTGAGGAATTTTTCAAAGTTTATCACAATGAAAATTGTACTGGGGGGCTTCGATTTGAGTAATTGTTTGTTTTCGGAAAAAATCTACTCAAATCGAATTTACTCAAATCGAAACGTTTGGAAAATGACCGTTGAAAAAAGAAAATTTAATCAACTTTGTTATGGAATGTATAGAAAGTTACTATTTTAATCATTGATACTCATCAAAAACTCTTGAGAGTAGTAGCATTGGTACTGAAATAATTACATATAGACAATAAATTTGATTATTTTACAGAAAGGAAAGTGTAATTTTGATATTCAAATTATTAATGTTTAAAAAAAGAAAATTTGAATTTTTGTATGGGATCACTTTAGTTACTCAAATCGAGGCTCTCCAGTACAAGTATCAATTTCTTTTTTTGTACAAATTTTAATGTTTTTACCCTATTTACAATTAATTACCAGTAATTATAATAATTTTTTAGTCTCATTTATCGAAACGATTCAATCAAGACACCATTTGACGTTAGTAAATCAAGTGAATCAGAACAAAATTAAATTAGTTGAAAAATGTTTGATGAAAATTCAAATCCTTCAAAACTTATAAAAATAGAAGATTTTTTTAAAATTCAATTGAAAGTTTTTAAATTAATTGGATTAAATTTAATTCCTTTGGAATTGACATCAATTCGAGTCAAAATTATCGATAAGTTAATGCGATGGTATTTTTACACCTGCATCATAGGATTTATCATTTTAATCACACAATTTGGAATTAAACTAGTCATTGACATACGAAAGTTTGAAGTTGTTGTCAACATTTTACCAAATATTGTATTATATCCATATAATTGTTGTAAAGGAATTTTCTTCTTTATTTTTCGCGACAAAATCCTCAAAATATTGGAAAAACTGAAAATCTTCTTTCCTTCAACTCCAACTGATCAGCAAAGTTCTAAAATGAAAGATCACTTAAAATCTTTTAATTTGATTTACAAAAGCTACATGCTGCTTTATTACGTGGATATTTCATCAGCAATGTCTGGAGTCTTTCATTTACTTATTTTTAAGAATGTTAGACAATTACCAATTTACATTTGGTTCCCATACGATTATACTGCAAACAATCAAATTTTTATACAAACTTTATTTTGGGGTGTTTGGGTAATTTCAAATGCTTGTGTTAACGTCATTGCTGCAGACTTTTTCATTTTCGCGATGATTTTCATTCTTTCAATTGAATTCAAAATTGTTGGAGAGGATCTTAAAACTGCTATAAATGAAAATCAAATTCAAAATTTTCACAAATTTATTGCTAAACATCAAGAATTGATTAAAATTAGTGAAGACATCAATTCGTTATTTACAATTATTTTCTTCTATACATTCCTTCAATCAGCAGTGTCAATAAGTTCATGTGGATTTTTACTGTTAACAGCACCGAATTATGCAGATTTAATATTTTCCTTATCATACACAGGCATTTCATTAAGTCAAATATTTTTATATTCTTATTTTGGTGAAAAATTAATTGGTACGAGTCAAAATGTCGGACATCAGGTTCTGAACTCAAACTGGTACAGCAATGAAGACCCAAAAATAATAAAAAAATTACTAATTGTTATTATGAGATCCCAAAAAGCATGCAAGCTAAATGGTTTTGGATTTGTGTCGTTGACTACTGAAACATTCTCAAATGTATTTTTTCATTTAATTATTTTTATTTAATATTAATTAATATTTTTAACATCAACAGGTAATGCAATCAGCATATTCATATTTTACATTGTTACAAAACTTATATTATAAGTAGATATTTTTTTTTTTTGAAATGTATTACTTTGGTAGACTAATTATGAAATTAAAAAACTAGTAAAATTTTTCAAGTGTTCTTTTTTATTGAATTTTTTATTGGTATTATTATTTCAGTGTTTAATCAATTAGAATACACCAGGGTAAAAAGAGCTTCTAAATTTGACATGGTATTGGATGGAACCCACGACCCACGACCTTTGGCATAGAAGGCTCTTCCACTTAGGCCATTTCACCACTCCACTAATGCCATTTCACCGCGATTTAATAAAAATTAAGTTACACATTGATGAAATTATTGACTTTACCACACATATAGCAGGGTTTGCATATAGCAAGAACATCACTGCGATCATCACACACATAAAAACCTAATTATATCTTTAGAGCAGTGATGGCCAACCGGTGTGCCGCAGCACACTAGTGTGCTGAATTTTTTTTTTTTGAAAAACACCACGAGCCGTTTTCCGTGATTCGTCTTATCATCATTAAAGCATGATGAATGCAATTAACAATAGCTTTAAAATAAGATTTTTCATCATAAAAACTTCAATTTAGTCAAAAAAGTTACAATTCAAACAATGTTTTTACAAATGTGTAACAAAATCATCACTTGAACATTTTTATTACAAAATAATTCTCAAAAACCTTGCAGTGCCAATAAAAATAACTCAAAAGAATTTGACATTCAACCCCAATACTCAATTATCATAGCCGATAGCAAGAATAAAATCTCCGTATGAACATGAAATAAAGGAAAATAAACTCGAGTACTTGATATGGGTGTGAAAGTATAATGTAGTGACATAAAGCTTCACTAGATGTATACATACACACCAAATGATCCTTGTTTTCAAAGATTACGACAACAAAGCGAGGCGAGAGGTCGTTGGGACTTAATATATGTACATGCTTGTATACATTTTTCCGCATTTCTATCGCCTTAGAAGCATAAATTTGTATTTGCAGTGAGATGGAAAGACACAACATCAGTGGAAAGAAAAGGAAATAATTCCGGTTTTTATTACATTTTCCCCACACTTCAGTATCACTTTACACACTTCTTTCCTTTTTATTTTGAGCCAAAAAAAAAGACGAGAACGAAATAAAAGGATAACTAGAATGTATAGTCTGTGGGGGTAAACGGAGTTAGTTTCCTTTGAGAATTCTATGCTGCTGTGATTTTTATTCAAAAAGACAAGAAAAAAATCAAATTAAGGGACTTTGGGGGGTGTCGAAAGTGTTAACACTGGTTTCCTTTATTTGCATCATCGTCTTCATAGTTGAATGCCGTTGTATCAAACATCCCCTCATCATCATGATGTCGTCTTAGTGATAATACATATTGAAGCAAATGATGTTGCTTTCCATTAGCATAATAACATTCGTTGTCTTGTGTTTGGCTTCTTGCTTTAAAGTTCTCTTCTATTTCAATCTCCAAGAAAATTGCGAAGACTCCAATTTCCTTTTAAATTTAAAATTCAATGTCATTATTATTCACGACATTTTTCTTTGTATGCGAATTTAAGCTTTCATACTTTTTTTGTGTGGAACTTAAAAAGGGGGAAAATACCGTCTTCAGTGTTATTGGCAACATATTTATTTTGATTTTATCAATAAACGATGGAACTTTTTTTTTCGGCAATGATTATGCTGCAGATAAAAAATGGTATTGAATATCGTAAAAGATGTTCTTTTTTGTCAACATAATCACGGCTGTATGAAGCGACAATGAATACATCCCCAGTCATTAAAAATAAATGCGAAGTTTTTCACTTTCTCTCGTGTTCTTCCTCGTAACTGTAACCATTTAAAGCTACATTACGAGAAATAAAAGGCATTAAATCTCTCGACTATGCTTTTCTCCTCGGCTCATGGTTCGTTTGTATCTAAAGTGAAAGCAATGAAGAAGGAAGAAAAAGAGGAAAAAATATTTTATTTTATGCCAGATGACATTAAAGACGGGAAGATATTTAGGCATATAACAGCTCATTCAATAAATTTTCATCAGATGCTTCCGATATGTGCCATCGGATTAAATTTTGTTTGCAGCACATACGAAAATCCCTCCGACTCTCGATGCTAGTTTAGCTTTTCTAGCAATGGAATGGCATGGATCCAACAGCATAAAAACGAAAATTTACATTTATTTCATTCTGAAATGCAGTACAATATTAAATGTTGTCGTCTACCGTTACAGGTGTTAAAGATTCGATAAATATCATTTTCAAAAGGGAGGCTTTTCTTCCTTCATTCCAGCATACTTCCTATTCAGATCACTTGAAGTGGAAAGAAAATGCGATAAAAAAAATGTTCATGGTGAAGCAGTCAATGGCAATGATGCGACAATGATAAGCAGGCAACGTGGTATGAGTAAAGAAAAAAAGAGAGAAAAAAACAATTTCCATTGAGAATTTGCGGTGTGTATACATGCTGAAGTTGTAGAAAATAAGAAGAAGAAAAATTTCCCGTTTTGTAGACAAAACATTCAAAAAGTTCAAGTCTACAATGCGAGGATCAACTGCGCAGATGTTTATTTATATCATGCTTTTCAACCTTATTATTGTTTCTCGTGTCGAGTTTTTAGTTGCCGTCGTATTGTCTAACAGTACATATCGTTGTTTTCATATCAGAACGAAACCGGAATTAAATTCCACTTAAAGAGTCAAAAAACCGGAAAACGAAAAAAATAAAAATCACAAAGGAAGTTCCTTTTTTGTGAATAATAATAATAAAAAATTGTATGACGGATATCGGTGATATGTCGCTTGTGTAAAATATTTCTCTCGACACAGTGTATACGTAAAGTGCTTTTAGTTGTTAAAGGAAATTATTAAGCCGTAAATAATTAGCGAGGAAGCTTTTTAAATCCACATATATGTTGGTTATAAAAAGTTACATTATAAAGATATAAAAATATGCAAAATAATAAAAATATTTGTGAATATTAATGTGTGTGGAAGAAACCAGAGAAGCATAAACGGAACAATATTAAATGAGTCATTTCATTCATTTAAATAATGGAAGTGTATTTAACGCAAAAAATATGCCATATCAGGAGAATTCATTTATCAAGGATTTACGGTTGAACGTCGTGTGGATTAAGTTACTAAAATGAATTGCTGTCCATCAAACAAACGGAGGAGATTTTAATGATTTTAATTAGTGACAATTGAGGGGGATTTTTTTTTTAATTCTGGTGACGAAAAAATCCTTTAAATTTTAAATTCTGGGTGGATGTAAAATAATATTTTAAATAGCGAGAGCATATACAAGTGAAAGTGTGACTACAGTAATATACTTTAATTTCTGTTGCTGAACATTTTTCATTCCTCATTCTGCGTCCCTTCGCTCTTTTTTGTCTCGAGAATTTTTTTTTCATTCTTTTCAAGATATACAGATGTGTTCATACAAACTATACTCGACCATACTCGACCATACGCTTTTTTTCTGTTTGTAAACAAACAAATGAAAAAAATTATATTAAAAAAATTGAAAATTAAATTTCGAATTTTAACTTAAATTTGTTCACTGGATCTCATTTTTGTGGCTATAATAACATCAATATCATGTAAATCATCAATTCTAATGCTTTTTGACTACGAGAACTTAATGAAAAGTCAAAAAAATTGGAAAACAAAATTTTTCAAATTTCTTTCAATGTGTTAGTGTTTACAAAAATTTCCAAAATTTCAAATTTTTAGCCGTTAAAAACGGCAACATTTTTGTATGAACACATCTATATATCTTGATTCTTTTCTTTTTGAACATTTACGTGCCTTAAAGCTATAATATTGGTGATAATTAGAAAAGCTTCAAGAACTATTCTACTTTCATTCATTCCTACATCTTGATGCTGCTGTCTGAAAAATTTTAATTCTCTTTTCTTTATATTTATCCGGACAGAAAGATACTGAAAAGATATAATTGAGTGGATGTGGAAGAAGAATTGACAGAACGTGTCCAAATAAAAGAAACGAAGCTCAATAAAACTTAAATTTGCTTAAGTCTGCACCGGAATATTTATGAATGAATGTACCGAATGTTAAAGTTAAAACTGGAAATGAATTTCCTCTGATTATGTACAATATAATGTGTATGAGTTGAAAAATTTTCAGTATACATTGCATATATGTGTAGATTTATATGCCAGCATATTGGGAATATAGGAATGGAAAAGAAATTTGTACAAAAAACAATAAATTGGATTCAATTCAGTTGAGCAGAAAATTTCTCAATACTTTTTATATCCCACAATGCATCCTTATTTTTAGTAAACGATGTAGATACGATAGAAATAGTGAGAATAAAGGAAGCGGAAGTGAATAGGAGTAAATTCTTAATACTTATTTATATTTGTTTACAAATATAATAATAAACCACTTTGTGCGATAATAATTGATTCTAATGACTCTGCAGAGCTTCTATATTCCATTTGCAGATATTAAATTTATTTAAAGAGTACAAAATAGCATCGTCTGTTGAAAGCTATAAAATAAATTAAGATTTAATATTTTTCTCTTAACTTACTTCGTACAGCATTTTAAAATCACAGACAAGAAGTAAGGAAAATCGTATGCAAATCCTTAAAAATTATTCCCTTGAATGCACCACATTTTGTGTACTTAAAAGTGTATATGACTGTATATATACACAAAAGTACATATTTATCTCAACATAAACAGTTGCTGCAATTTAAACTCATTCCTCATCATTTTCACATACATGAAGCTTTATGATTCCATGTTGTTGTTATGTTATGGAATGGCATGATAAGTAAACAAGCACTTTCGATTTTCAATTTTCTCATTTTCTCATTTTCTCATTTTCTCTTTTTTTGTACTGTACACATGCTTATGATACATGTGTTTTAAAAAAGGATCTCCAAAGGAATTAACATTTCAATTTTCTCTACACTTTCTACTCTCCTTCTATCTCTGTACCCAACAATGATTTAAAGTGTTTTCAACGTCAGAACAAATCCTTCATTCGAAATACTTTAGAACATTTCATACATCATTATTATGTGCTTCACTTAACACCACTTAAATGTGTACTCATTTAGAAGATATTTCGATGAAATTTCTGTTGACATTTTTTTGTACATCTAGGAGTGAATGATCTTTGAAGAATGCGGTATACATTCCTTTAATAATTATGCGGAAATGAATCACAGAAGCGTATTTAAAAATGAGAGGAAATATTTCTTTTCACTTCTTGTTCTTCCTGACTTTCAAAGTGCATAATTCCTGTTGAGGAAATTGAATCCTTGAGAAGACAGTTTTGCTTAAACATCGAGTTACTAAAAAATTTATGAACATTTCAACATCTTTTGACTTGCAAAAATTTTTAAATCTTTTGAAAGAAGTTTTTGAAAAGGGGAGGGCATTCTTTGCTTTGTAGAAAAATTGAGGAATATAATATTAAAGATAGAAGGAAAAGGATCGGTTTAGAATTTATGACATAAATTTCAAAATTACAAATCTAAGAAAAACTTCAAAAATTATGATACCTATTTTGGAACCCATAATGACATAATAATTTTCAAAAGTGGAAGTTTAAAAACTAAAATTTTGATTTAGTCTTTCATAACAATCATTATTCATTGTCTAAATATCAATCAGATTCTGTCAATTCTTCTATTCAAGAATTATTACCATCAGAACCCCCCAAAAAAACTAAAATTTTCGCCGAAATTTTTTTCTTGGCTACGCTCAGATTCATCAAACCCCATGCAAGAGAACACTAAAACTAGTTTCAATAATTCACCGCAAAAGTTTCTCAAAAGTATTACAACAGGGAAAACTTACTTCTTTCCTACTGAAAAAAAAAGTTATATCTGTTAAGCATACAGCATTTAACTAAAGAAATAGGATAAATATTTTCAAAGCTTAGCAGCTAAATTTATGCTGGGTGGATCATAGTATATTTAAAAGATTATTCTCTGGAAAGTTATTTGAAGCGCGAATAATTTTTCATTACATACGAAAATAAGAAGCGAGGGAGAAATAAAAAATCCTTTACTCATAAAGAAAATTTCACTCATATATGGAGCATAATACATTTTTCACTTTTGTGTATATGTTTTACACATAAAAACCATATTCAACCATTGTTTTAATGGTTATTAAGCCTCCAAACGATGCTAGCATAGAGTGCGACATTTAACACACATACGAAATCACTTCTATTTTTTGGGACAGAAAGAGGAAAAATTTATTTAATGGCATCATCACGTCATATATAAATCTAATAAACAATACCATCGTATGCATTATACTTCTACATGACATTCACTCTAAATGAATTGTTGTGGAACATTCTTCAAAGTAGACGATGCAAAAGCTTTTATAGCCACAAAAAAGAACTTTTGAATAATCATGACTGGTACAAAAAAATTTAACGAGAATTCTAGGGATTGTTCTTTAGTGAGGTTTAATATTTTGGGATGAAAGGATCTTGGAAGTCAATAACTGGTTTTTTTGGAAATTATAATTTTTTTCCTAGCTCCTCTTTCCCGAAAAAAAAAAATTCATCTTCCATCATTTGTGTGTTTAATTCCGATTTATTATTTTCTGTTTTTTTAATTCTAAAAATTTTAAGCACTTTACTAACAAGTTCATAATTCTTCTTCAAGGACACTGAGACATAGTTACAGTCATTTAGAAATAACTCCCCCCAAAAAATCTATAGCTGAAAAAGTTGTCGACTGTCACTTTAATTTATTGCAATGAGAAATGTAAACGCAGTGATAACAACAAGCCACAGAAAAAATTCATATTAAATATACACGCCCGAGCAGATAGACGTAAAATTACATCACATCCTCTGCTTATCATTTTTATTGTCAATTTTCGCTAATGCTGATAGACACAGAAATGTGTAATTCATGAGGAATGATGAAACATTAAAGGCATGAGGAAATATCTGCAAATTAGATTTCACCTTCTTTTTCCTTTTATCTTTGTTGCTGTTGTTTTTGTTGTTGTTTATTTTTGGCACCTTTACATTCCTTGCCTTTGCTGTTTTCTTCATCTTCTTCCTTTTTCCTTAAAGATGGAAAAAAATTAAATGAATTTCATTTTCCTTTCCTTCCTTTTGCTTATTGCTCACGACGAATTTTTTTTCTGCTTACACACGGTTATTATTGCGTAAAGAAACTTCCTTGTTTGTAAGCATGAATGGAGGTTGGGAACTCATTTAACATTTTAGCCACGTATTGTGTAACACTCAGTGAAATATGAGTAAGTCGTCCCGAGATAATTCTGATAACAAATATCTTTACGAAATTAAATGAGATAGACTTTAACATGTACATATGGATAGGAAGTAGGCATAACAATTTAATTGCAAGGAAATTCCTTTTATGTTGTATCAAAATGCCTCAACAACATACATTTAATTTTCTCCTAGAGAGCTATTAAAAAATTTTCTTTTTATGGAGCATAAGTAGAAGAAATTTTATTTCTCCTAATTTTACGTGACTCAAGTATGTCAGCATGCTGCATTTGACCTCAATTTTCTCATTTTCACTTTCACTTTTCTTTACTATATTTTAATGCTTTATTCTGTTGAAAAGTAGATCATTGAGAGTTGAAAAGGAAAAAGAGGAAAATTTATTGAAAAGGGATTCGTAAATTTTCCAAAGGGGTCGCATTGTTAAAAATTCGCCAACTTCGATTAAAATTTGACTGGCAACAAAAATTTTTGATTTCAAAAAAATTTTGTATGGAAAGTGAGAAAGTGTGCCATGATGAGAAAAAAGTCAAAAAATTTGTAATGATTTTATATTCCATTTTTCTACAATTTTAAGCTTTTATACGACAGTTGGAATAAGCCTGACCACATAAATGGCTTTATTTTCAAAAAATATTGTTCAAAACCTTTGAAAAATCAAATTTAATTTAAACTCATGACATACTTTCTAACTTTCCATACAAATTTTTTTTGAAATCAAAAATTTTTGTTGCCAGTCAATTTTTAATCGAAGTTGGCGAATTTTTAACATTGCGACCCCTTTGAAATTTTCTCAAAATAATTGCCATTCAGTTCCTTTACATCATACAGGAAGAGAATATTTTTGATTAACTTTTCATGTATAATAATTGCCGTTTAATCAACTTCTTCCCCTTTAAAACTTGTTGGAATATTTTTTTGGGGTTGCAAAAAAATTATTTTTCTCATACTTAGTAGTAATTATGTTTGGATCTAGGGTTCATGCTTTATTCATTCATTAACTCCTACTCCTTTTTCAGATCCAGATTCTAGACATTTTCAAATACACTTATGAGTGCTATAATTTGAATTTAATACACTTGTTTGTCAGCCTGATGACAAAATAAAAAGTTGGAATGAAAAAGTAATTTAAGAACTCATTTAATCCTATTAAAAAAAGTGAAAACCGTGGCACCGCGAAGTACTCTATTGAGATATATTTTCTGCATCACTAAACTGCGGTTTTGTTTATTTCATTGAGGGGAGAATGAGATGCGATAACAATACACAGGAAACAGAAGGGATTCCTTTCTGTATTGTAAAAAAAAATCGTTTTATGTCTGTAAACATTTCCCATTATCTTTTCAATTTGTTGCTAAATCGAGAATCCTTTGAATGAGAATAAAATGGAAATTCCATCATAGTCAAAAAATGGAAATTTAAAAAAATACGTCAAAAACAATTATGCTGAATTGAGCTACTGTTATTCCAATTGCTTTGGGAGGCACGAACAAAAACGAATTTAATCCTATTTGTGTTTTTTCTCATTTTCCAATTTTAATATGCTAAGCTTTAAGCGTTAAATTTATCAGGACATGCAGTAAAGTTTTGTATAGGAATTCTTGATTTTTTATCAACAAAATATTTTTCGAGAGTTTGTAACTTAAATTTTTAGGGGGTGAATTCTATCGACTGACATACTTTCAAATGTTGTCCTGCAACTGCTTACTCCGCATAATTTAAAATTACTAATTCTAAAAAGCCTTCCCCAGATGTTACTTACCAAATCCTAATAAAAATTAATTTAAAGAGTAGACGACGTCTACCTTTTTTTATCACACTGCCAAGCACAAATTTTAAACAAAAAAATCATTTCCAATGTTAATTTCATATCCTTTTTAAAAGCAAAACAGAACAATACAAACAAATTTCGACTTTCATAATGAAAAAAAGCTGGAAAACATACGGCAGCACATTTTTCAATTTTATTTTTTGCCATGTCGTCAATTTTTATTTTTATTCTACATTCAAAGTTAAAAACAGCACAAAAAACGAGAAATGTTTATTTCTGGATAAAAAAGTGGGTTCCAGAGAAACCAATTTATTTTAACTGCATCCAACATTCGGCGATGACAACAAAATATTGACAACATACACATAAAGTTTATTTTACTTTAATTTTATTTAAACTTTCTTTCCGATTCTTTTAAAATATTTTTTTATGCTACAATTTGCAGTAAGCAGTATATGTAAATGTTTATGGGTAGGCATGGTGAAATAAATTGAAAAATTACATGTCATGATGTCAAAAGAGTGCCTTAAACGTAATAATTTTTCTGCTGTTGTTAGTATCAGCAAGATATACACACATTCCTACTTCCAATACATATAAGTATAGAAATAAATGAAAAATTGCGTATTATTGGATGTAATATAGTTCAACTTACTCCCTAAAGCCATATAATATAATAAAGTAAACGAACACGTAAAAATATAATTTTTCTTCCATATTCATTCAATAAGGGATGGATGAAAAAAAAATGCAAAGTGTATGTGCTGGGGACATAACCAGTCAGCCTCCTACATTTGAATGAGATGAGCAAAAAAAATTATTTTTATATGACGAGAAATATTTTAACCAAACTTTATTACCATCATTGAAATAACATTTTCATGCCAGGTAATCCGCTTTTAGTAGATTAACTGTGTAACTACACATTGGACATGACCATTTATACATGATTCAACAGCTTCTTTAATGAATTCCTCTTTTTTATTTACATTAAGTTGTAATGAATTTTTGATTAATTTTTTATTCGAAATAAATCAGGAAATGTTTTCAAATTAGTGTTTTTAAAAAGGGATGTTAGGTTGATGAATGAAATTTAAACTGATTTGCAATAATCTGCTTTAATCATATTTTTAAAAGTATTCATTTGTCAATTTTTTGAGCATCTCCAAACTAATATTGTAGCTTTGAAGACTAAACAAAGGAAATGTGAAAATGACCTAAAATGTTGCTTTTACTAACTTCAAAAGTATTCATCCATAAAGTCCTGAACTCATAAAAATAAAAATCAATCAATTCAAGAGCACGTTTCACAATCATTTGACAGCCAGACACCCCTATTCTCAATAAAACAAAGGACTTAATTTACTTATCAAAAATCAATCTTCCGGGTATTGGAAATCATTCATGGAACAACTATAAATTTAAAAACCATGATGATGTGAGGAATGAATAATGTTCAAGCAATAAAAATATGTGAAATAAATATCAATTGTGCAGAAACAATATTTCTGTGTTACTGCACATTTAGTAATATACCGAGTAGTAATAATGAAAGGGAAAAAAAGTGAAAAATATCCTGTGAATAAGTGAAAAATCGATTTATTACCTGCTTCATATATATTTTTTTACAATTACTATATACAGCTCTTTGGATTACATTTTTATACAATATAAAAGGAGAAGAGAAGTAGTCATAAATATAACAATAACGGATATTTATATGTCGACAATTTATCATTGAATATAAAATGCTATAAGAGGATTTATTGAATTGTGAAATGTCAAATTTTTCAAGTAAAAACGGAGGAAATTAATCAATTATTAGATGTTATCGAAAAAGGAAAATCGTTCACGTGAAAATAAAGTGACAAGTTGTAATAAAAATAAAGTAAAAGTGGAATCACAAAGTAATCAACAATCATCCTTTCCCCTTAATCCTCATAACAATGAAAATGTTATTAATAATCAAGAAAAATCATCAACATCGTCTTCATCATCATCAACGACTGAAAAACATGATACACAACAGGAAATTACAGGAGGAAATTGTCCCATTGTCGATAAAGGGGAAGGCACTGATGAAAAAATCAATACGACACCAAAGAAACGATTCTTTGACTTGAAACGTACAGCTGAGTCAGCATCGAGTAAAATTTCATCAATTAGTCCATCGAGATTCTCATTGAATAATCTAACGCCAAAGTTGAGGAGGAAAAGTGCCACGAACCAGAAATTATCGCAATTAGAGCGGCAAAGTAATTTATTTATTCGAGATGGGTCCGAGAATAAGACAAACAATCCGGAGAATTTAATGAGCGTTGCCATAGAAAATGGAACAATTGATGATAATGCGAAACATCAACAAACAACGGCTGAAGGCAAAATTGAGAAAAGTAAAAAGACCTCGTTGATTCCGTCCTTTAATTTTAAAATTCCATCCACATCCAATACGAATGCAAAACAAGGAAATTTAAAAAATTTATGCAAAAACTTTTCTTCTCGCAATCAACCTGAATTTCCAAATTATGAGGAAATCGATATATCCAGCTTTAATGAAGTTGAAAGTAATGTAAATGAAATTTTGCCGCAGGAAATGCAAGATCAACAAAATCTGAGAAAGTTTTCACCATCGAGACAAAGGGATATTCTAGACACTGCGGAAACTGATTTAATTGAAGCTCTAATTGCGGACAATGAACAGTATGACGCCATGTCAAAGACAGAATTGATACCAAATGTACAAGAAATGCTAAAGAATATTCCTGTACGACAACGTAAAGGAAACATATCACATATGGAAAATTATTGTCTTTTCGATCCAGCTGTGGATTTTTATGATGATAAAGAATTACGAAGGAACAACTTTGCAACACAATCAATTGCAGATTTTCATTTTCCCATTGGTACGTTTCAAAATATTTTGCAGCAACAAAAAGTACAGAAACAAATTCCACAAATTAAAGACGAATATTCGACTGTATATGATACAACAGAACATGATGAAAGTCTTTTATACCACAACTATTATGAAATAGATCCAGACTTATTGGAACAAGATGAATCTGCAATGCCAGCAACTGCAATCGAACCTAATCGGATTGATGATAATTCCAAATCTGTATTTATTAGCAAGCAAGAATCAAGGCAGTCATCAAGTTCATCATCAAGTTGCGATTATCCATCAATCTTCAATTCTGTCATAGAAACAACTCCATCGTCCACAATCGAATCAACGGACGAGAATGAAACAATAAATTATGACATTCCACAAAGTGGAATCAATCAAACGAATGAAAATGTAATTACCTGTAATTCAGTAACAGGCACAAAGAAAAAATCACAGCCACAATTGGAGAGAATTGTTCATCAGCAAGTTGCAAAGCGGAACTCAAATCAATGGCAAACTATGGCAACAAGGATGAATGGAAAATCAACAAAAATCAATTTGCAATTATTTTACAATAAAGCCGATCCATTAAAATCAAGCCATTCACTTCCGCAATTGCAAAACATTGGTAATACTCCCACTGTTGAACAAATTGCTGACGATGGATGTGATTACAAAGTAGAAATCAATAAACGTACGGCAGCAATACCAGTGAGAAAGACTATCCGTAAAGCTCGTCCATTATCAAGCGATAGCGGTTTTACGACTCCAAGTCCACCGAATGAAATTTCATCATCAAATCAATCACAATGTACGTCAAGTAATGGAAGCAGTAGTAATAGTGCGAACGGAAATGGACAAGTGGATAATTACAAACCTACGGAAGCATCGAATAATAATGGACGGAATGAATCAACAGTGTTGAATCATTGTGATAATATACAACAGCTGATTGAGGTGAGTAATGTAAAACCATCAGTGTGATATCTGATCTGATTAAAAAATATATAAGAGGGTTGTGCTACACATAACTGTTTAAATTATTTAATGAGCGCAAAAAAAATGTTTCATTATAAAATGAAAATTAAACTCATAAATCATTGTCGCAAATAATGTAGAAAATATTATGAATATGCATCCACACATTTACAATCACATTAATCCTGAATCGGGTTTTTGTCTATGATGAATTTTTTAATATTCATGTTTTTTTTAAATATACGCAATTTTTTAGACAATGGCATATGTTTGTTGTGAGGGGTTGGTAATTTATGCTGGTTATTAATTTATGACAGAAGTGTGCTGAATGAAAGGAAGTTTAAGGTTTGTTTCTTAAAAAATAAATTTTATGGAATGAGGCGTGTATACGCAAAATATGACGATTTTAGATGCAACGGTCACTTTGAAAATTTATAGCCGAATTTTAAACAACGTGATTCTAAAACTTTACTTAAAAGCAAAAAGAACATTTTGTGGAATTTTAATTTAATTTTAAATTTTTGTGGGTTCCATTAATTTTTTTTTCTACGCAAAATTTTAAATCCGTGGTTTCTTCTTTAGAACTTTAATAACATTTTTTCCTATTTGTTCGTAAATTCTTTTATTTATTTATTGACCTAAGTTTGATATCCATCAAATTAGGTTATTTTGTGATTTGAGACTACATAAGAAAGTTCATATATGTGCCTGTAGTCGAACTATTGAATTTTATGTCTATTCATCAAAAATTCACTAAATAGCTCACTGTGTCCATCACTTGAACTAACCACAAAAGTTTTATTATTCACAGAAGAGTTGAAAAGTTGACACATCGTAAAAAGTAAAAATTTAAATTGCAGCTTCGCCACTCTCTTAAATTATTCATCTGCATTTTTTTCTATAGATTATAAACAACACGATGGGATTTAGTGTTGTTATCGCAAAGTTTCCCATCCACAGCAGCAACAAAAAAATGTTTTATGTAGTTTATGCAATGTGCGTCAAATAAACCATATTTTTGTAATAAAAATTCCTTTTTTGAATGCCTGGGGTTTTATGGTTTTTGAGCAAATTTTTATTTTATGATTTGTTGTAGAGGGTGCTGAAAATATTTATAGCACATTTTTACGTCTCGCTGAAGCAAATTAGATTATTGTTTGCAATCTGAATTAAAGTTGCAACTGTTGTGTCTATTGTGGATTTATTTATTTTTTTCGTAACATTTTTAGTATGACAGAAGTGGCATTTTATGGAAAATTGAATTATTGTTTTTCGACTGACTTCAAAGAACTTTCTTTATCCATTCATTCGCTTTCACGCTGTGAAATGTCAATGGGTTTCCATGTCATAAATTCTCAAGAGAAAGAATTTTGTGAATGGAATAAAGAATGAAGAATGAGAACTTCCTTTTCTATTACTTAATTTAAAATTTCATTTTTACACAAAAAGGAAATCATGGCAAATTTCTAGCATCGATTTAACTGAGAATGCTTTTCATAGGACGTATGAGAAAGGAGTAAATCATGCAAATGATGGCAAAGGGTTTCCTTTTTCTGTTTATTCAACTAAAAGATTTTTCAATTTTGTCCTTTGTAGTCGTCTCTATTTAATATTAACATGATATTAAGGTATTTTTAGACAGTATAAATGACATTTGTTATTTAATACCACGACATTTTAAGTTTGAGGAATTTCGATAAAAGATTCTTCCTTTTTAATATCATTGTTGTAACTCAAAAAGGTTCTGGAAATAAAAGATACAAAATTAATTTGAATATTTTCTGTCTTTATTAAAAAACACCCATATCAGCAACTTTGTCTGAAATGTGTCCTTTAGAAGGTTTATTTCAAGTTCATTTGTGATTATTGCTGGGGTGTAGTTTGATAGTTAAAAAATTGGGTTTTATCAAATTGGTTCGTTCAATTAGTGCGTTACGCAGACAAATTAAATTATCTTAAGGGCTACACTTTTTTATGATTTTTCTTTTTGTTAACCTCTTGCAAAATCCTAGAATCATCCAAACCCTTTGATTTGATTTGAATTTAAGTTAAATAAAAAATTTAAGTTGGAATTTCTAACAAAATTTGCCTAAAATATTGAACAGTATCCTGTACAGGAACGTCCTCGATTTGAACAGTTTCAGAAAAATCTTATTCAAATCGAATTTATTCAAGTCGAAAAGTATGAAAAATTTCCGTTAAATTCAAAAATTCGAATTTTTGTACATAAAATTTTTGATTATTCAAATCGAATCTGTTAAAATCGAGGACCCCCTTTATATTGAAATTTGTAACAAAATTAACATATAATCGACACAGCATAACTAATTTATTTGATATCATTCTCTAAAGTTATTGACTTGACCCAAAAATTTATCATCTACCCAATAAACATGATTCAAATGGAATGAGATGTTATGTAAACTTAATTGAATATTTTAGCATCGTAAATATTCTCTGTATTCAAAATAATAATGAAAGAGACAGCACTCAATGTGGAGAAAAGAAAGCTTAAATTCAATAAACTTCAAACTGTATGCTGCAAAATGCTTTCACAATTGAAAAGAAAGAATAGAAAACTTTAACAAGTTCATTCATTGTGTTCATCTCAGTTCTGCTTATGAAATTCTTTTGCCATTAAACAACTTTATTTCTTTATTTTTTGTTGCTTCTATTCTTTTCTGTTCACTGAATCCATATTTTATATTTATTTTTTTAAAGATGAAAATATTGTTCACATTATTTTTTATTCTTTTTCGAAATTATCCTGTCTATAAAAGTCTTTAGAACATCGAGAGAGACAGAACAGCTCAGTACTTGTAAGTTTATATTTCTATTTTTCGTATTTTGTTGGAAGAATGAATGAGTAAGCTTCATATAACATCAATGTATGCATAGTATGTAGCTATTTGTGCTATAAGCAAGTATGAAGAGCTTCCATGGGATCTATACGTTTATCCAATAAGCACAAGTGAAGTTAGAAAAATAACAATGCAAAGAAGCTTACGAAAATTTTGTTGTTTGTTGTTTAAAGTCTTTCAGTTAAATTTTTATGAGCATCAATTCTTGCTTGTGTATGTGTGTGGTTTAAGGATATACGAAAAGAGCAAATAAATGACACAAACTAGCTGTATTACTGGCATTATGTGGCATACGGAAATATGAAAATTATCCACTCTGAACTCGATAAATACATCAAATTTTATGAACTGAACTTCATGTGTAGCATGTATACACGAGAATATGTGATAGAAATAAGTGGCTTTAAAAAAAATAAATGTTGCGGCAAAAATATAGCAATTGCGTGGTTTATTTCTCTCCGATAAATGCCGTAAGGTTCATCATTCCGTTCAATATGGATGTTCATCCTTTGCAAGGTGCGTTAGCGATAAAATCAATAAAAATGCAATTTTTGCCTTCAATTTATCGGTTTTATTTCAGAAGGGGTTTTCTCAATTTGAAATGTTGCTTCATTCCAAAAATTTCGGCCAAAATCAAAAATTTCTGTTACAAAAGAAAATTTCAAATTTTGAACAGAAAATTTCAAATTTTGAACAGAAAATTTTGAATTTTTTTAAAAAAATTCCAGAATCTCAAATTAAGTACCATTTGAGTACCATCCAGCATAAATTTTTTCAATTCTCCAAACGTAACAAAGGTGCAGGTAATTGACTCCTAATTGAAAATAATTCAAAGGATGAGGCTTCACATTTGTGGCTTTTTTACCTCCACTTTCTCGTCGTTATCGTCTCGACATTCAACCGTAGCAGCTTTATTTATGAAGCACATTTTTACGTTTACAATAAATATTTTATGGCAATTTACTTTCTATGGAAGCAAAAAAAAGGGAGTTCACGGTTATTACAGCTCTTGCAATGTCATTATGATTTTCAAAATTTAGATATATAAAATGCAATGAACCGTTCCAAACGACTTTCAATAATTCATTTCTTTCCATTTCCGAGATTTCCTTTAAAGTACACAAGATGAAAAATCACTGACAGTTGACTTGAATGAAGTAAATTGACATTATACAGAATAGAAGAAGGAAATGTCAAATTCTTTAATTTATTGGATGGAGAATGTACATGAATAATTAATTAGTTTGGAAGAGCCATAGCCATTTCTATTGTTGACTTTTTTCTTTATATTCAAGGAGGAAAATGGTAATTATGCATTTATTCCATTATGGAAATTCATAAATAAATAAAATGAGTCTGTTTATATTATTTACGATATTTTCGTCTTCTTCTGCTTCTCCTGCTTACTTACTCTTCTGTGCATTTTTTGCATGGAATATAAATTTGTAAATTCAATTCAGTTGGCTGACTTGATGGCTAAAATATTTTCTCATACACTCAGGAACTTAACGTCCTAGGAAAATTTGGAAGGCTTGTTTTAGAGGTCATTCGTAAAATTCGTAACGCTAAGAGAGGTGGAAGGGTTCTAAGATTTTGTTAAGCTTTTTATTGCTACATATAAAATTTAAAATAAATTTATCTAAGAAGTCCTTTTACTAAGATTTTTCTCAAATTGATTACCAGTAAGCATTTAAACCTGTAAATATTCCAAAACTAAGCCTTTGATCACTTTCATCTAAAGCACTATTCTGGTCACTCTCCTCATTAAAACTTCTTACAAATTTAACTCAAACATTAAATTACGTTCTTCCGCCAATTCAATATGAAAAGTTCTCTCTAAATAGAGGAAAATAAAAAATGTGTTGCCAAAGATTGCAAGAAGAAAATGCTTCTGTGCTCGAAGCATAAAAGTTATTAAGATTTATGCTTTTAAGGAAAAAAACGAAAGTTTTTTTTCAACAATCAGAAGAGTAGAAAAAAATTTCCTTTTTAACGCCAGAACAATAAAAGAAATTCAAAAAAAAAAAAAAAGTTGAAAAGTTTTATTGTCTGTGAAAATTGAAAATAATTTACGAAAAATACGAAGCATTACAATAAAATTAAATTTTCATAAAATTTTCTTCCCATTTAATTTTCATTCACAGCCAAAAAAAGTGTGTATAGTAGATAGGGAATACACTCGTTCTCTTTAATTATGACAATGTTGAATAATTAATTTTGATACATGAGAGTTGAAGTTCATGCATGGAAGTTTGTAAGGCAAATATTTGCATATCAAATGGAATATGTTCATATAATAATATATATTCTGCTCCCACCACCTTCACATACATCCATTTGAGCATGCACATCATAAATCCTCTTTCATATACACACACTCAAAAAATAGGATAATTTTTGTATGCATATGGAAAAAAATTATAATGCTGTAAATGAAGAAGAAAAAACGAAATTTGCATAATTCTTAAAAAAAGATGAAATTCCTTCCTATTTGACATTGTAGCATATGATGAACAAAATATTATTATGAAGATACGACATCTGCGTTGTGTGTCTTAAAAAGAAGATCATATTCACACCAAATTTTCAATTTGGGTGAATATATTGCTTTTGTATAAAACTGAAAACCACATTTTCTAACTTGCTGCATCAGGATTACAACTTTATCCCATACTATCTATGGTGGAAAGTCTGTGCCTGAAAATACCAATCTAACAGTGAAAACCGCATCTCATTTGGTGCTTCCAGTCAAGAGAAATCGCAAAAAAACGCATTCTGTTATTTAGTTAGTTAGTTAGTTAGTTAGTTAGTTAGTTAGTTAGTTAGTTAGTTAGTTAGTTAATCGGAGCGATAACTCGACACCAACTCAATATTAAGACTTCGGGTTTTTTGCGTCTGGTTGGAAACAGTTTATAGATTTGCTGTATAGTTTTTGGGGTCATGAGATGCTTCCAGTGAGGCACAGTGGACGAAAATGTGTCATTTTTGACCAAAATATGCAAAAAATTTTATTATTACACGCTTTTTATTGATAAATGGATACTGGATTTCACTTTATGGCCATGAATGCTTACTGGATCTCATTTTATGGCCATAAATGCTTACTGGATCTCATTTTATGGCCATAAATGCTTACTGGATCTTATTTTATGGCCATTATTGCTTACTGGATCTCATTTTATGGCCATGAATCATTACTGGATCTCACTTTATGGCCATGATTGCTCACTGGATCTCACTTTATGGCCATGAATGCTTACTGGATCTCACTTTATGGCCATGAATGCTTACTGGATCTCATTTTATGGCCATTATTGCTTACTGGATCTCATTTTATGGCCATGAATCATTACTGGATCTCACTTTATGGCCATGATTGCTCACTGGATCTCACTTTATGGCCATGAATGCTTACTGGATCTCATTTTATGGCCATAAATGCTTACTGGATCTTATTTTATGGCCATTATTGCTTACTGGATCTCATTTTATGGCCATGAATCATTACTGGATCTCACTTTATGGCCATGATTGCTCACTGGATCTCACTTTATGGCCATGAATGCTTACTGGATCTCACTTTATGGCCATGAATGCTTACTGGATCTCATTTTATGGCCATGAAAGCTTATTGGATCTCATTTTATGGCCATAAATGCTTACTGGATCTTACTTTATGACCATTATTGCTTACTGGATCTCACTTTATGGCCATGAATGCTTACTGGATCTCACTTTATGGCCATGAATGGTTACTAGATCTCACTTTATGGCCATGAATGCTTACTGGATCTTACTTTATGGCCATTATTGCTTACTGGATCTCATTTTATGGCCATGAATGCTTACTGGATCTTACTTTATGGCCATGATTGCTTACTGGATCTCATTTTATGGCCATGAATGCTTACTGGATCTCACTTTATGGCCATGAATGCTTACTGGAACTTACTTTATGGTCATGAATGCTTACCGGATCTCATATTATGGCCATGAATCATTACTGGATCTCACTTTATGGCCATGATTGCTCACTGGATCTTCACTTATGGCCATGAATGCTTACTGATCTCATTTTATGGCCATGAATGCTTACTGGATCTTACTTTATGGCCATTATTGCTTACTGGATCTCATTTTATGGCCATGAATGCTTACTGGATCTCATTTTATGGCCATAAATGCTTACTGGATCTCACTTTATGGCCATGAATGCTTACTGGATCTTACTTTATGGCCATTATTGCTTACTGGATCTCACTTTATGGCCATGAATGCTTACTGGATCTTTACTTTATGGCCATAAATGCTTACTGGATCTCATTTTATGGCCATAAATGCTTACTGGATCTTACTTTATGGCCATTATTGCTTACTGGATCTCACTTTATGGCCATGAATGCTTACTGGATCTTACTTTATGGCCATGATTGCTCACTGGATCTCACTTTATGGCCATGAATGCTTACTGGATCTTACTTTATGGCCATGAATGCTTACTGAATCTCACTTTATGGCCATGAATGCTCACTGGATCTCATTAATTAATCTTGAATGCTTACTGGATCTCATTTTAAGGGCATAAATGCTTGCTGAATCCGACGATTTAGTAATTTAGAATTTTGTAATCTTTGGATTTAAGTTTTAGTCGGTTTACTAAACGCGGAAAATGCGTTTTAGTCGGTCACGAGTGATCACCGTTATACTAGTATCAATTATTAATTGTTTTATCAAGCGAAAATGAATCATGCTGAGCTATAAATGTTGATGATAGAATTTCAATGCTTTAACATGGAAAATTCATACATTTAAAAGGTATTAAGCATTGATATTATATTTTTGATGCTTTAACATGAGAAATATGTGGAATTGAAGGGTTCTAAGAGTCGAACGAAACGAAGAGAAGCGAAGTGGAGTTCGAAATTTCTGTGATCTATAAAAGTCGAACGGAACGAAGCGAAGCGAAGTGGAGTTCGACACTCCTGTAATCTCTAAAAGTCGAACGGAACGAAGCGAAGCGAAGTGGAGTTCGACACTCCTGTAATTTTAAAAAAGTCGAACGGAACGAAGCGAAGTGGAGTTCGAAATTTCTGTGATCTATAAAAGTCGAACGGAACGAAGCGAAGTGAAGTGGAGTTCGACACTCCTGTAATCTATAAAAGTCGAACAGAACGAAGCGAAGCAAAGTGGAGTTCGACACTCCTGTAATCTATAAAAGTCGAACGGAACGAAGCGAAGCGAAGTGGAGTTCGACACTCCTGTAATCTATAAAAGTCGAACGGAACGAAGCGAAGCGAAGTGGAGTTCGACACTCTATAATCTATAAAAGTCGAACGGAACGAAGCGAAGCGAAGTGGAGTTCGACACTTCTTTAATCTATAAATTACGAACATACCGACGCGAAGCGAAGTGGATTTCGACACTCCTGTAATATATAACAGTCAGTAACGCAACGAAGCTAAGCGATGTGGAGTTCGACACTCCTGTAATCTATAAAAGTCGAACGGAACGAAGCGAAGCGAAGTGGAGTTCGACACTTCTGTAATCTATAAAAGTCGAACAGAACGAAGCGAAGCGAAGTGGAGTTCGACACTCCTGTAATCTATAACAGTCGAACGGAACGAAGCGAAGCGAAGTGGAGTTAGATACTCCTGTAATCTATAAAAGTCGATCGGAACGAAGCGAAGCGAAGTGGAGTTCGACACTCCTGTAATCTATAAAAGTCGAACGGAACGAAGCGAAGCGAAGTGGAGTTCGACACTCCTGTAATCTATAAAAGTCGAACGGAACGAAGCGAAGCGAAGTGGAGTTCACAAATTTTTACATCCTGAACGAAGCGAAGCGAGAGTGAAGTTGTGAAAATTTTCCCAATACGTCCTCAGACTTTGGATTCATGAAGTAAAATGTAAAAGTGTTCGAGCGAAGCTCGAAATGAAAGTTTGAACGTAGTTCAAACTAGGTTGAGCAAAGTCACAAATTTTACATCCTGAACGAAGCGAAGCGAGTGAAGGTGTGAAAATTTTCCCAATACTTCCTCAGACTTTGGATTCATGAAGTAAAATGTAAAAGTGTTCGAGCGAAGCTCGAACACATGAAGTTTGAGCGTAGTTCAAACTAGGTTGAGCGAAGCTCACAAATTTTTACATCCTGAACGAAGCGAAGCGAGTGAAGGTGTGAAAATTTTCCCAATACTTCCTCAGACTTTGGATTCATGAAGTAAAATGTAAAAGTGTTCGAGCGAAGCTCGAACACATGAAGTTTGAACGTAGTTCAAACTAGGTTGAGCAAAGCTCACAAATTTTTACATCCTGAACGAAGTGGATTCATGAAGTAAAATGTAAAAGTGTTCGAGCGAAGCTCGAACACATGAAGTTTGAACGTAGTTCAAACTAGGTTGAGCGAAGCTCACAAATTTTTACATCCTGAACGAAGCGAAGCGAGTGAAGGTGTGAAAAATTTTCCTACAATACTTCCTCAGACTTTGGATTCATGAAGTAAAATGTAAAAGTGTTCGAGCGAAGCTCGAACACATGAAGTTTGAACGTAGTTCAAACTAGGTTGAGCGAAGCTCACAAATTTTTACATCCTGAACGAAGCGAAGCGAGTGAAGGTTACATCCTGAACGAAGTGGATTCATGAAGTAAAATGTAAAAGTGTTCGAGCGAAGCTCGAACACATGAAGTTTGAACGTAGTTCAAACTAGGTTGAGCGAAGCTCACAAATTTTTACATCCTGAACGAAGCGAAGCGAGTGAAGGTGTGAAAATTTTCCCAATACTTCCTCAGACTTTGGATTCATGAAGTAAAATGTAAAAGTGTTCGAGCGAAGCTCGAACACATGAAGTTTGAACGTAGTTCAAAACTAGGTTGAGCGAAGCTCACAAATTTTTACATCCTGAACGAAGCGAAGCGAGTAGAGGTTACATCCTGAACGAAGTGGATTCATGAAGTAAAATGTAAAAGTGTTCGAGCGAAGCTCGAAACACATGAAGTTTGAACGTAGTTCAAACTAGGTTGAGCGAAGCTCACAAATTTTACATCCTGAACGAAGCGAAGCGAGTGAAGGTGTGAAAATTTTCCCAATACTTCCTCAGACTTTGGATTCATGAAGTAAAATGTAAAAGTGTTCGAGCGAAGCTCGAACATGAAGTTTGAACGTAGTTCAAACTAGGTTGAGCGAAGCTCACAAATTTTTACATCCTGAACGAAGCGAAGCGAGTGAAGGTTATCCTGAACGAAGTGGATTCATGAAGTAAAATTTAAAAGTGTTCGAGCGAAGCTCCGACACATGAAGTTTGAACGTAGTTCAAACTAGGTTGAGCGAAGCTCACAAAATTTTACATCCTGAACGAAGCGAAGCGAGTGAAGGTGTGAAAATTTTTCCCAATACGTCCTCAGACTTTGGATTCATGAAGTAAAATGTAAAAGTGTTCGAGGCGAAGCTCGAACACATGAAGTTTGAACGTAGTTCAAACTAGGTTGAGCAAGCTCACAAATTTTTACATCCTGAACGAAGCGAAGCGAGTGAAGGTGTGAAAATTTTCCCAATACGATCCTCAGACTTTGGATTCATGAAGTAAAATGTAAAAAGTGTTCGAGCGAAGCTCGAACACATGAAGTTTGAACGTAGTTTAAACTAGGTTGAGCGAAGCTCACAAATTTTACATCCTGAACGAAGCGAAGCAAGTGAAGGTGTGAAAAATTTTCCTAACTGTTCCCAGACTTTCGATTCATAAGATAATGAAAAAGTGAAAATGAAGAATATTTGCAAAGCTCTAATATAGATTTTATGTTATTCACTAAAAGTGAATAGAAAGTTCCTTAAATATTTTAGGCAAATTTTTTAATTAGATAAGTTTTTTTGCGATTATAAGTAAATCAGTAGGTAAAGTATAATTATTTTTTTCTCTAATTGAAATCAAAAGAAGTTCTACTGGTGGTGTGAATATACCCCATGAAGCGTGATCCGCTTCATTACTAGTTTAATAAAAGAAATATGCCGAAAATAAAATTGAAAAGCTCATATAATAAATGACTGCATCGTCTGTCATACTTCTGATGTGCTTCATGTTTCTTGTTATAATTTTGTGTGATGAAAAATAATCTTAATCCTTTGCTATAGACAGCTTCTGAAGTGTTTACTCTGAAGAAGTTTAAGACATGATGTCTATTAAGATGTCAAGGCATGTGTTGTATTCAAAATCAAATTTATTTAAACAAAAAACATCTACTTCCTACTTAATGAGTTAAGATTGTGATGAAAATTATTGAAGACATGAAAGTGTTGTGATTGCAACCAGAACAACCACTAAAGCATTCACAGAAGCTGTTGATGATGAGCCAGGTGTTGTTATTTCTTCGATAAACGATGTTTCATTAGGAGATGATGATATGTAGTCATCAAGCCATATAAGATGATTGGCAACTCTTTGAAATCCAACTGGATAACTCTGTGTGCATCCATATTTAGATCCAAAACTTGTTAAACCAACAACTATCCTTCTGCCAGGTGTGATTTCAAGAGTAAGTGGTCCTCCTATAAAAAGAAAATCATATTGAGTCAGGCACAGAATTACTCAAACTTAAAACTTACCAGAATCACCTTGACAAGGTGAAGCACGAGAATTAGTAGCTGTACATAAGTTTGACGACACGATATATGCTGGAAATGTAGCATAACATTCCTCATTTGAAATAATCTGCAACTTGGCATACTTCAAAACCTTTGAAGCTACTCCGTCTTCTGTCAAACCAAATCCACTTAGAACTGATTCTTTTCCAATAAGATCTTGAGCTCCTTCATCAAATGATGGAATTTCTATAGTGTCTATATGCTCATCAAGAAGTAAATCTTCTTCTGCATCTTGAAGAAATATTAAGCCAATGTCATTTTTTAGGAATTTAGCTTCAAAATTTGGATGAACAATTAAATGTTTTGGATCTGTAATTGGATTGCTACGCCATGCTGCTGGTCCATCAATTCTATTTATAACTCCCAAAAATACTTCAATTTGTGAAAATCCTTCAATGCAATGTGCTGCCTACCATTAAATTTCATTGAATTGAGAAAAAGTTTTAACAATAAACAGAACTGACTCACAGTGAGAATCCAATTGTATTTTACGAGAACTCCACCGCAAACATAACGTCTGCCTTCTTCGTCACTCAAATATAACAAAGCGTGATAAGGAAATTGTCCAATAATTGCTTTTTCGCCGCCTGCAATTCTTCCACCTCTTGGTATCAAAGGTATTTCCTCATCTTTAAAAAAGTGCTCCAATGTCTCTTTGTAATAATCAGACTCAATTGCATCTTTCACATCATGGTACTCTTCAGGAATTGCAAATTGGCACTTAATTTTTAAAATAATATTAAAAAGCACAAAAATTACTAGAATTGACTTCATTATTAAAGTTTAAAGTTACGACTAATACAAAATTTTCAATAAAATAAAATTCTTATCACAAGTACTTTATCGATATCGAACAGGTTTTGCGAGTATTTGTGTGATAACATCATTAAATTGATTTAAAATTGTAGCGGGAAACCTCCGCAGTCGATTTGTGAGTCATAAATCGTATCCGTTGTTTTTGTGAAATGTTGATAAGGAATTGCATAAAATGATAAGAAGTTTATTGCGCTTGATAGGAGGACTTATTATGTTTTTGTTAGTTTTCAGCAGTTTTTAGTCAGATGATAAGAAGTATGCAGAATATGATCATTTGGATTGTATGCTTAGTTATGATTTTAGAACTTAAATTGTATGATGCAATTTAGAGTTCTTTATAAAATTATTATTGGCATACAACTTACTATAAATATCAAATCTGATTTTTTGAGAATCGAACCCACAACCTTAAAAAATTCATGTGTAAGAGCCAAATTGAAGTAAGTATTAAATTTATAAGCTTCATAAAACAATCTCAAAAAAATTGTAAAATTATGCACAAATTTAAATGAAAACCAAAATCACTTCTGCAGTCACGGTTTCATAGCTTTAAGGAGGTATCATTTTTAATAGAAAATGTTGTCAATTTTCATTATCCAATTTTAAAGTATCAAAACACAAACTGAAAAAAATATTCAGGTTTTATCAAACACTTGAGGATACAAACAGCATAAGGAGAAATGTAATCAATGTTATCAAGCGAGAATCATCCAAAAACAAAAAAAGGCAGTCAGCAGTTTGAACATTCTATCTCAAAAACTTTTTTTTCTCCTCTGTTATTGGACTGTTTGAGTTTAAAAGAATTTTAATCAATGTTCAAATTGAAAAAAAGCATTGATTTCATTCCCATTCATTTTAAACTCAAATGTATGAATGAGTGGATTAATGAATGGGAATTTAAAACAATAATAAAAAGGAAAGAGAAATGAAAAGTTTTTAATTTGAATTTGTCCCATGCCGCATTGTTTTTGCGACAACGAACGGCAGGCAGGCATTGAATATGAAATTTTAAAGAGTGAGAGATTTTTTCAGCCATGAATAACATGAGGATAATAGGCAATAGAAAGGCAGAAAAAGGGAATAAAGAATTTTTCAAGTTCTTTTGAAAGTGAAAGCTCATTAAAAAAGTTTTATTTTTCTGCTTTAGAGATTTAGAGAAATAAATTTAAAAGTTTAGTAAGGAGGTTGTTCTTTTGTGATGTCTACCTAATAAGTAAAGGGTAAGTTTGTGATGAAATTTCGTTTGTATTGAGGGAAGCTCATCAAAAAAGAGAGCAATTTCTTAATATCAAATTTTGAATGAAAATTAAAGGATTCGAACTAATGATTTTTGAAAGAACCAAATTTTGGCATCCTATTAATGACTTTAATTGCTCCATTATACATTCAGCAAAAATTTGCCAAGTTTTTTCATTAAACATCATTTGCGAACGACCCTAATCCATTTTTTGTGTTTAAAAAGAATCAAAATAAAAACTTTTTTCCTCAATTGCTAGGTAAATTTAAATTCTAGATTAAGAATTGAGCAGCACAAACTAAACTATATAATAACAATAATTTTCATGTTGTTATTTCATACAGAGGAAAAGTTATTCGAATTGCTTCGCCGCCCATCACATAATCATTATTCAAATTAGAAAAGTTTTGCTTTTTTCTGAAAAGGAACTTTGTGATCGTTGTCGTTTCCATTGTACAATTTTCATTTCCTTTACTTTTTCCTCTCTCTCTTTTACTATTCAATTGTTATCACATTTGGTTTCAGCAGTAATCCAATTATGGAGAGAAATGGAAAGGAATGAGCATAGTTGATTTTATAGTCATTCCGTGTATTGGAAATTGAGTTGGATTGAGGATACAGTACACTTATTTATGCGACCGTTCGCTTAGTACATTTCGCAAAAAACGACATTTTATGCCCCACCCTCTCTTCCCCTCCGTTACGTTTTTTGTATGAAAAAAATTTCTTGTGTTTGAACAGTTGCAAAATTTTAGACCCCCTCCTCCTAAAAAGCAAACGCACTAAGTGAACCCTATGTATTTTGACCGAGGCACTAACCTTGAAACCTTTATCAATAAATTTTATCTTTTGCAGAATTTTAGCTCTGTCAACACGCCCTTCACGGTTGGAATACATCACAAAATTATTTCAATTAAATTACCTTTATTTTTCAATTTAACCATGCCGTGATTCCACATTTACAAAAATTTATATTCATAAAAAAGATATGTACTCATGCAGTTCGCTTAATATCTTCTTTTGCCATTGACTGTAGAAAATTTATATTAACAAACACAGAAGGGTGGCATACAGCAAAAGGAAGTGGAAAAAATTGTTAAATCCAAAAGGGAAGCTTTGTTATTAAAATTAAAATTTATAAATAATAATTTGCTATTCAAAGAATCATTTGTTTTGTAATTAACTTAGCCAAAATACTTTATAATTCTTAAAATACCATGGGATGGGCACTACTTAGTGTATATGAAAATATTGTAAAAAAAATTAAAAGAAATTGCATTTTGAAATGAATTTAGTGAACGACACCATTTATGACGTCCAATTTTTAGGAAGGAGACGGTTCAAAGCCTTTATGACAGCCTTATGTATGAATGTTTTGTGACAGAGGGGGAGGGGTCTGAAATTCCAAGTTTTTGATGAACTTCATAAGTGAACGAGAACTTAGCAAAAATATTTAAAAAAAAAAAAAATTCTTCAGCACATGCAGCAAAACAGACAAGTTATCACCCCTTTACTGCAAGCTATTACCCTTCCTCATTATATTCATGATTTCATAACAATAATGAAGAATAAATTGAGAACAGTAGGAAGACGACGAAAATAAGGAAGCCAAGTGGAGCAGCAAAAAATGAAAGAAGAAAAAAGTTAATTTTAAGAATATGGGGAAAGCTACACGGCAGAAAACTTGTTAAGAACCGGGTGCAAATGAACAAAATATTTCTCTTATTTTCTTGTTGCTGAAAATTTATGCGAAAGCGAATCCCGAAGACTTTTAATTAACATTTACGGTATTTGCCTCAAGGATGAAATCTTCTCTTTTAACTTTTTTTTTTCTGTGAGTGAGAAAATAACAATTTTGTGAACATATTTGAAAGAAAATTTGTTTTTTAAAAGACTTTTTTCTTTGTTGCCGTCAGGAAAATGGGAATGAAATTTGACGAAGGATTTTCTCTTGCGTAACCTGATTCTATAGAGCATAAGTAGAAATAAGCATAAGGCGTCTAGGAAGTAAATAATTTATTTGATCCTGTCTGACTTACACATTTGCCTTTTTACATTTTCATCTTATATTTTTCTTTCGTCTATCATTTATTTTACATTTACTGTATATACATACATAGGCGTAGGAAAAAGGTAATAATCAGCTCTTTAAGTACATTTTTCCATTTTTTTCCTCTCACCATAAGTCGGTATGCTGATATAATTTATTGTTCTATGCATAAGAATTTCACATTTCGTAAACATAATTTTTATGTCTTCTATGCTCTTGCTCTCGTTTTTTTTTCTTTTCACAATGCTGTACATCATGAAAAATTCTATTTCCATTTTTAGAATACAAGATTTTTTCATATGTTTTGAAGTTCAAAAGCCCAAACAGAGAAAAATAAGAGAAAAAGAAATGTCTGATGCAGTCGTACGTAAACTAAAACATAACAAAGCGTGGCAGTTTCATGAATTAAATTCTTCATTTGTGTTTTGTGCTCTGTATTGTGCGTATTTCTGATATGGATTTTAGACGGTAGTTTGACTGTTACTTTATCTTATATTAGCTAATAGCCAAAGATAAACTATTTCCATTTTTTTTTAAGAATTTCATCTTAAACTTTTTCAAACCTTAATGCAGGGAAGGATCCAAGGGGGTCCGGAACCCCCTTTGAGGAAAAATTTCTTTATTTTACAAGGATTTTTCGAAGAAAAAGCATTCGGACCTCCCCCCCCCAAAATTTTTTGTCTTCCAAATAAAAAAAAATTGACCAAGTAAAAAAAAAAAGAAATGTAAAAAAAAAAATCAAATTTTCCCGATTTTTACAGTCAAACTTATATATATAAATAAACAAATGCAATCATAATGAAAAGTGTGAGATGAAGAAAATCTTTTTGACTATAAAAAGTGAGACAAGAAAAATTATTTTCTCTCGTTCTCTTGATTCAATGAAAATTCTATATGCTCAGACTGGCTCAGACATGTGTGTATAGTCAAATAGTAAAATAAAGAAATTTAATACATATTATAGAACTGAGTATATCTACTGAAAATAAGAGAAATAAATGAAAATTACTCTGCGGCTTTTAGTCGTTTATTTGCGGTTAATCCATTTACACGACAGAGCAGTCGCGAGCAAATTAATGCCAAATTTCCTTCCTAACAAATTTGTGGTTTTGGATTTTTTTTTTATTTCCATCGAGTGTTTTTAAATTACTTTATTGAATAATTGCGTGTTCCATTTAACGTGTCAACCGCTTTAATTTCTTTCGTGATTTGGCAAATTCATTCGTTTATGGCGCGCGTGATACATAAACTGTTTAGAGCATTACAAAATTAACGTTCGGAGAAGTGAAAGAAGAGGATTAATTGTTTGAAACATTTATGTAAATTGTTTACAAAATTGAATGCCATTAATTTAATTTAAATCAAAATATTTAGCAGTGATTATGAAAATATTTACATGTTACATTGATTTACGTGCTTTATTATGATGGAATTATAAAATATTCAATGTGAAAAAATAAATGTTTCCTGCGAGAATATTGTAATTACATATTGCAGTAGGAAATAAATCTTTGAGGAATGTTTATAGTGCAAGGACAAATTTGTGTGGATTTCTCATCTTTTGATGTGGTTGTTTCTAAATGACTTTGAATTTTTGAGCAGTAAGGGGATCTGACAATGGTTGAAACTTCTATAAAACAAGAAGTTCTTGGGTTCAAAATTTGCAATAGATGTTTAAAGATTCAAAATTCAAGATTCATCTGATTAATAATGAATCTCTTTAGAAATGTCAAAAATCCCAAAAAATTGATAGGTGGTTGTTCGCAAATAACGTCCTGAGGGAAGAGAGGCAGTAATAGAGACAGGGAATAGTAAAATTTCTTGGGATTCTATTGTTTTTTTGAGAAATTACCGTTAACTTGAGACTGGTTCATGGGCGTAGCCAGGGGGTTGAGGGTTTTACACACCCCCCCCCCTCTTTTTGGGAAATTTCTTCAACAAAAAAATTTCAAAACCCCTCCTCAAAAAATTTCTTAAACATTTTTTTTTGTAGTTTTCTATCATACGTAATATTTGAATAGTTACTAAATCTAGGAGTAATTTCGCAATTTTTTTAGTTATTAATACGTTAATTAAACTTCAGTGCTACTCAATATAATACAATTGAGTTCATTCAAGTACTTCACACTTGGATTGGCTTAATTAGAATTCTTGATGAATGAAACTAGAGAAGATTTTAATCTAGTAATTAACGATATTGCTTCAGTTTATTGCCATTTAAGTGTTGGTGCTAAAATTAGGTCTAAGAATGAAGGCATTGGTAGCGACAAAGAAAAGCGGAAGGTGCGCATTGTCCCATAAATTAGACAATATGAGGATTTCTTTTTGGTATTATGAGATTATGCGACAAAATACGATCGGATTAAAAACTTGTTAACATTTGTATTAGGATCTTCTAGAAACTAGACTTATAGATAAAATGCAGAATTTATGAGAGTGGAGGTTATTATGTTTAGTACAACCAGTGGTGTCTAAAAAATTATCTGATGCATGTAAGTCTTGGATCAAAAACTGTCGCGTGGACTGCGAAAAAACGTTGGTCTGAAAATGTGTTGCGTTCCAAAAAAGTTTTTACATTTCTAAATCAAATTAATTTCTTTCATACTCTGCAAACAGACCCAATAACTTATTAACCTCAACAAAATCCCCAAACACCAAATTGAGGAATTAACTTTAAAAAAACTTTTCATCAACATCAACATTCCAAACTCTCTGAGGTTAAATCTCACTGGATTTTAGTATGTCTTAAAAAAATATTATGAAATCATTTTCATGTCAAAATTTCCACTGACATGCGACAAAAAGAAGAAAATTATTTTTTTTTATTAATTTTGAAGATGTTTTTCCCCAATGTGTGCCTTGAAGTGTCAGGCCTAAAGAATTTCCGAAAATGAGAGAAATGAAAAATACAAAAATATTTTCCACAGCAATGTAAATTATTTTTCTGTGACACAGCAAGAAAAGAAGAAGAGGAATGACTTTTTGTGACAAATTTACATTTTAATGACATTCGTCATAAAACTTGCCTTTTTATTATTGACTCGCGATGATTTATGTGAAAATAATATTTTAAAGACTTGCTACATATTGAAATCATTGTTATTTGAAATATTCAAGAATAATATTTTTAAAGGTTTTCCCAACAACTTGATATGTTCATTCAAACGCCGCAGAAGGAAGAAAAGGGACGTTAAACTGAACATAAAAATAACATTAAAATTTATTGAATAATAATATTGATTTCCTTGATTTGCATACTTAAGGGTGAAGTTTTGAGAATTTTCCCCTTGAAAGAAAGTTTTGATGAATTTAAGTTTTTTCTGAATATTTGGTTGGAGTATAAGACTTTCCGTTAAATTTACGGACAAAATTTTAAAATTTCAAAAATTTGAATTAAAATTTTCCGCGTTTTGTTTGACCAAAAATTAGCTTCATTTTGAAATATTCTGACGAAATTACCACAAGACATCATTAAATAAACATGATGGTACATTAAATATTGCTCAACCCTTTTCACGGAAAAGAGCAACAAGCAATTCTCTTTATGAGGGGGAAAAATCAATCAATGTCAAGAAAAATATTTTCATATCGCTTTTAAATACAAATTTCCATTTAATTTTGACATAAATTCAACTTCCTCATCATCCTCGCAATATTTTTTTTTCGCCATCATATTTTTTTATGAAAGGAATGCTCATACTTGTCGAGTACAAATGGAATCTGAGATGTGTAAGAAAAGTCTAGACGTGTAGATTTGTTGATTGTCTTCATCATTTTCATCCTCCATCCATGAGAATTCCTTTATATCTTCTTTTTATTGTTTTCTTAGGACTAAAATCGATTTTTTTATATCATTCAATATTTAGACATGGCAATGACAATTCCATCAACAATAAAGAATAAAGACAGAAAGAGAAATGAGATTTATGTCAACTAACACGAGATTTTTGTGTTCTTAAATTAGAATTGAATGAAATTTGTCTCAGAAGGGCTATAAAATCTGTACATGCGTCTTTGTCCCCGAAAATATAGGCAATTCCATCTGATGTTTTCATTATGGCATAGGGAGCAATTAACTATTGATAGCTCTCATTTAAGTCATTTAAAACTTCTTCCTTGTGTCCCATTGCTCACTCACCGACTTTTTGTTATTTATATTTCAATGTTTGACTGTCTACATGTATCAATGCTATTTACTGTTGAGTTAATAATGAATTTCATTCATTCATACATCAAGTGACATTGAGTAGAAAATATTGTGCTTGTGTATGAATGCATTGAGTAATTACTGTGTCATGTTGACGTAGACCCAATGATGAATGCAAATTGCAATGTTTGTTTATCATTCATTCACTCCATGATCATAAATCAATACTGGATTCTTTGAAATAATTCTCACTTTGGTTCAAAATGATTAACATACAAATTGTCACTCATACATGCATTGCCTCGTTTAACTATTGGATCAGAATATAAAAAGTAATTTATTTACATTTTTTTGCTTGATTATTTATTCAAGCCTGATAACTGCAATTATTTATATCTCAATTAAACAGTCTGATAATTTTTTTTTATTGGTGAGCTATGTGTAAATTTACTGCAAATTATTCTATCTGTTATCTGTGATATCAGTAGGCTTTCTCGAAATCCCGATCCCGATTGATTTTCGGGATCGGGATCGGGATCGGGATTTCCCGGGATTTCCCGGGAAATCCCGAAAGATATTTTTGAAAAATTTATGTGGATTTTATATCCAATTTTAATATTTGAATGAAGGTAATTAATTTTTAAAAGTTTTTATTTTTTTTGGCAACATATTATTGAAACAATTTTGTTATAATTGGTCTTTAATGGTTGAAAAAACTACAAAATTAAAAATTTAGTAAAGTTATTTCTAGAGTTTCATTTTAATGTATGTTTTAGAAAGTATCATTAATTTATAGAATCGTTTTTAGATTATTATATATAGTCTTTAAAATAATATTTTTTTTTTTAAATTAAGGTTTAATTTTAAAGTCAATTTTCGATTATTTTAACCCCGATAAAAACTTTTTTCTAAGTATCAAAAATATTTTTTTTAAAAAAAATAGATTTTTGCCAATTCTGGTTGATTTTCCAAATTTTTTAAAATTTTAACAAAATGAAATATCAAATGACACTAAATTTTAATAAAATTTAAAGTGAATGTTTCTTTAAATACTCAGTTTAAAAAAAATTTAAAATTTCTTTTGAAAAAAAAAGTCAAAAAAAAATATTTTACTATGCAAATGGTTAAAATCGGGATTTTCAATCCCGATCCCGAAAATTTTCGGGATCCCGGGATTTTTCGGGATCGGGATTTCCCGGGATTTCCCGATCCCGATCCCGATAGCGAGAAAGCCTAGATATCAGGTTGAATTTGCTTTGTGATTTTTTGAGGATCATAAATTAGCAAATATTAGGTCATAATGTCTACTTTAATATCTGAGTAGAATTGCATCTCAATTACGTCATTTATGAACAAACCCCAAACTACAAAAAAATTTCCATTATCAGATTTAATTTTTGTTTAAACTTCAAATTGAGCAATAATTTATACAGTCACGATACTGCGCCATTATACCAAACACAAAAGTGTTCTTAAACTTCTCCGACTGCACTGATAATTGAACTCAATTATCCAATGATATTTACTTAATTCTCTCCATATAAAACCATTTAACGACACAGTGTTGCGTGCACATTACTATCATTTTTGTAATCGTTTAACAATTAAAAGCGCAGCATGTTTGGTACTGTAAATATTTATTTGAATTGTCATAAATCCGCATATATTTATCTACAAAGAATAATAATGAATCTCAATTTGCCACGCAAAGCTTCTATTTTAGCAGCTAGTGGCTATTAAAGCGTTGAAAATTATTTTATTTTTTTGCTATGTGCTGTAAAAGATTGTGTCTCGAGGGCGAAATAAATTTAAATTTCTTGTCTTTAATTTCCACTTTTTTTTCATTTCCTGCATCTTCTTCTTCTTCCTTCATTTTTTCGTCATCAACATCCCAGAAGGAATGAAAAATGTTGAGGGTGTTGCTGCATCAATTATTAATTGCATTTTTTATATTTCTTATTTTTGAGAAGTTGGTGTTCATAATAAAAATTTCATATTGCCCCGAGTGAGTTTAATTTAAAAGAAATATGAATAAGACGACAATGCAAATTGAACATGAATGAAGAATTTTTCACGCCCAGTTAATTTTAAAAGTATGGAGTAGACACTAGGATGATTTTTTTTGTTAGATTTATTTTTAATAAATTGCTGGATGTTATTATGAATTCTATACGGTCAATAATAGTGAAATTGAAGATAACTGATTGTCAATTCTTCTAATTGTTGCTAACAAGACTAGAACAAGTTGATATAGTGGCTAATAGATTTCATTTGTGTGAACTATTGCAGCTAATAACTGCAAAATAAGAGAGTTAAAGACATACTAAATATTTTTATGAAGGGGAGAAACAACTATAAAAAATGGGAAATGAACTAATTGCAATTGAATATTTAATTCAAATATAAAATAACAGTTAGTTGGAAAAACACAATTTATTGCTCAAATTTTATAAATTTTTGGGCATTTTTTAGAAATGACACCTAAAACAAGTGAGAATGCCTTAAAAAAAGAGACTTATTGCAAAAAAAATATAATTCATATTTCTTTCTAAACATAATTCCACTTTAAAAAAAATATGAAAAAGTTAAGTGGGATGCTCATAAGATAAATAGACAAACAATGAATCTCTTCTATTCAGCACACATAGACAAAAGTGTTTATTGTGTTTGCTTTGAAGAAAAAAGAAATTTTAGATGAAAAAGCAAAAAATAATAATTTGAACCTTTTAAGATGCAAGACAAATGTGCTATTTCTTCTGTTGACACTGGTCAAGGATCAAATGACGACTACAAGCATTTAAATCAGGTGAAATGAACGGAAACTGAATTTCCATTTCTTATTTGCTTACTTTGACAGAAATTATATTAAAGAAGACCTTTTCTGGGTCAATAAAGGCCTTTGACCCATGTCGTTTACTTTAAATGGCACTTTTTCGCATGACTAATCTCCAAAATTAACTTTTCTTTCCTTTCTCATTTGTATACATTTCAGATTTACACGGAATGGGCCAACTACTATCTAGAACGTCACAAATCAAAACGTAAAGTCGTAGACTTATCAGCTGATGCACGTGATGGATTGCTTCTTGCTGAAATCATTGAAGCCGTTACGAGTTTCAAAGTGACCGACTTAATAAAAAAGCCAAAAAATCAACAGCAAATGGTGAGTGAAGGAACTTCTTACTTTCTTTAAAAAGCAATCAATCAAGACAGCATTTTATCATTTTATCAAATAAAAGTCAGTGCTGTAGAACGAAAAGTTTAAGTTTCTATTGTTGATAGAGTAAACAAAATGAAATCAGAGAAGTTCAATAAGAGATTGTTAAAGGAAGTTGGCAAAATGTCTTCAAATCTAGTCTCACACAGAATGAATTGAGAGTTTCCTGACAAAATTCTATTTGCTTTTACATTTAAAATATCTTTTTCTTTTTTGTCAGTTCTTTCTCCATCTCCTGGTTCTTTCCTGTATTATTGAATCAAAATGAGTTGTTTGCTTAGTCTAAATATTAATTTTTATTTTTAGTCTCTAATTTCTTTCATATCTAACTAATAAGTTATATTTTCTTGGGAATTACTCAACATTTAAACTTTTGTCCCAGTTTCCTTTCGCTCAAATTGATTTCATAAATCATGAAAATTCTTATTTTTTGAAAACTTTTCATAAAATCCCACACATGTAACAATAAATAAAAGCAGAGTGCGATTAATTAACGATATTAAAAATGAAAAATTTTTCATCATGAGCATCTAAAGGAGTTGTTCTTTTGTGAGGTCTATCAACTAAATTAAAATGTGATAAAAATTCGAAATCCTACAAAATTTACAAAATTGAAGATTTTTAAAGTTTGAATGACAAAGAAGCCGAAAAGTTTAGTTTTATGAATTTTTTATGTAGCACGTCATTTTTAAACAAACCAAATGTTAAACAATATTCTACTAAAAATAAAAACATGCTCGAACTTTAGTCTTTAAGCACTTTCATTGTTATTTTACGCAATATTCGTTAGATTCAAGATTTATTGCATTCAAGCTAAAAGAAGAAACTTTTTGCAGACAGTTTGGTTAAAACATATGTTACACACTATATGTATGTATATAAAGTAGCATGTTAAAGTGCTTCTGTGGAAATATGTAAAGCGATGAGCTAGTTCAAACTATTATGGGGGTCAATGACTATGTTACGTATAATCATTTTTGAATTTTTGACGACTGTTGTGTCGCAGCACACTAAAGTGAGTGGACAACCGGTTAGAAACTTTTTTATTTTTAGAATAATTCGTAATATTCAACCCAAAACCTATTGATGTTATACATTTCTGGAATGGTATTAAAATTTCTGATCTAATGGTGTGAAAATTTTTGGAAAATTCGCAAGTAAAATAGTCATTTTTCGTAAGAAACGCATTTTATGACTTGCACTCGATAATTTTTTGCTTTTTTCTCTGCTTATGATTCATAAAACTTCTTGTAACTTTGCATACTTATTTTTCATTAAAAAATGAATAAATTGTTAAAGTTTCAGATTTTTTCATCAAGTTCTTCTCCAGTTTTCCTGACCTGAACTTTTTCATACAAAAGTGAATATATTTCAATAACTAGACAATTTAAAATAAGATTGTTTATCAAGTTTGATTCCATTTTTTATTACCTTTCCATTGGTATATTTCAATCTTTGATTAATCAAAGGATTAAAGAGAAATTAATAAAAAAGTGCTGAAAATGTATGAAAATTTCAATGAAATTTTTTCATCTTGAATTTTGTTTTGCTTTTTCTAATTAAACTACTTAACTATATTTAATGTTTTATAGCTTTTTAGAAAGGTTTTTGCTTATACTTTAAATCAACATTAATGTCACAGCACAACTATGAACACAAATAAAACTGTAGGAGCTAGAAGTTGATAATAACAAAAAAATTTCAAATTTCAAAAAATTTTTTTTCAAAAATTCTTATTTAAAGCTTTTAACTATTAAGTATTGATTGAAATGCATTATTTATGTTGTTTTATGACATAATAAAATTATTAAACT
The DNA here is from genome assembly GCA_026123125.1 of Chironomus striatipennis. Lineage (NCBI taxonomy): Eukaryota > Metazoa > Arthropoda > Insecta > Diptera > Chironomidae > Chironomus > Chironomus striatipennis. The sequence continues at coordinate 29,581,487 of CM047394.1, forward strand.
CAAACTAATAGGATAATAAAGTCAAAATTTGAAAAATACCAAAAAAATTTTTTGAAATTTGAAATTTTTTTGTTATTATCAACTTCTAGCTCCTACAGTTTTATTTGTGTTCATAGTTGTGCTGTGACATTAATGTTGATTTAAAGTATAAGCAAAAACCTTTCTAAAAAGCTATAAAACATTAAATATAGTTAAGTAGTTTAATTAGAAAAAGCAAAACAAAATTCAAGATGAAAAAATTTCATTGAAATTTTCATACATTTTCAGCACTTTTTTATTAATTTCTCTTTAATCCTTTGATTAATCCAAGATTGAAATATACCAATGGAAAGGTAATAAAAAATGGAATCAAACTTGATAAACAATCTTATTTTAAATTGTCTACTTATTGAAATATATTCACTTTTGTATGAAAAAGTTCAGGTCAGGAAAACTCGAGAAAAACTTGATGAAAAAATCTGAAACTTTAACAATTTATTCATTTTTTACTGAAAAATAAGTATGCAAAGTTACAAGAAGTTTTATGAATCCTAAGCAGAGAAAAAAGCAAAACATTATCGAGTGCAAGCCATAAAATGCGTTTCTTACGAAAAGTGACTATTTTACTTGTGAATTTTCCAAAAATTTTCACACCATTAGATCAGAAATTTTAATACCTTTCCAGAAATGTATAACATCAATAGGTTTTGAGTTGAATATTACGAATTATTCTAAAAATAAAAAAGTTTCTAACCGGTTGTCCACTCACTTTAATAATAATGTCTTTTTTTATAAATGTGAAGTTGGCTGGAATGGGTTCTCCAAATGAGCTGAAACTTTGCCAGAATTACGTCCATATTACGTCCATTTTCGTCCCATAATTAAATATTTTCGTACCCTCAACTGGAACTGGATATAGCGTATTCAAAATTTGGGTATCTTTCCGGCCAACTTCACTTTTTGTATCTGGAAAGTTTTGAGGAACTAAGTTTTATAGACAAGTTATATATCAAAATTGATCTAATAATTACGTCCAATTTCGTCCCGTAAAAATTTTTGGAAACGGAAGTGACCATCAAAAGTTATGTGCTGTAGAAGTTTAGTACCGGACCAAAATTTTTTTCTTCAAAAAATAAAATTAATTTAGCATGTGATATATCAAATCATATCTATTTTTCACAAGCAGTTCAAATCTAGGAAAAGGTTTAAGTACAAACCAAAAGTTTAGGACATATGGCAGTTCCAATTCTACCTGATTATTCAGTACAAAGTTTCAAAATATTGGTCAAATGCATGTTATATATCAAATCACATCTATTTTTCCTCAGTAATTCAAATCTCTGCAAATTATTTATCTTAAGATGGACATTTTGAACTTACGGAACTTCTATTTTTGGAACCGTACCTCAATATCAATGAGATTTTTTTAGATCAAATTTTTATATCAAAACATTTTTACAAAAATTAAAACTCTGAAATCATATTTAAGTTTAATCATTTAAAATTCTTTTTTTAAATAAATGCAATACTTTAAAATCTTCAAATCTAATTTTTTGTTTTTAAAAAATTTAAAATAAGAATTTTGAATTTGTATTTTTTACCTGAATATTTAAAAAATCTTAAAAATGAGAAACTTTTTTTATAAATTGAGGTAGAAAAATAAATTTCAAAAATTTATTAATGTTATAAAATAACGATTGTAGATTCATAAAGTAAGGTGCTTTTTATAAAAATTATTAAAAAAAAATATAAATGATAAAACTTAAATATGATTTCAGAGTTTTAATTTTTGTAAAAATGTTTAGATATTTATAAAAATTTGATCTAAAAAAAATCTCATTGATATTGAGGTACGGTTCCAAAAATAGAAGTTCCGTAAGTTCAAAATGTCCATCTTAAGATAAATAATTTGCAGAGATTTGAATTACTGAGGAAAAATAGATGTGATTTGATATATAACATGCATTTGACCAATATTTTGAAACTTTGTACTGAATAATCAGGTAGAATTGGAACTGCCATATGTCCTAAACTTTTGGTTTGTACTTAAACCTTTTCCTAGATTTGAACTGCTTGTGAAAAATAGATATGATTTGATATATCACATGCTAAATTAATTTTATTTTTTGAAGAAAAAAATTTTGGTCCGGTACTAAACTTCTACAGCACATAACTTTTGATGGTCATTTCCGTTTCCAAAAATTTTTACGGGACGAAATTGGACGTAATTATTAGATCAATTTTGATATATAACTTGTCTATAAAACTTAGTTCCTCAAAAATTTCCAGATACAAAAAGTGAAGTTGGCCGGAAAGATACCCAAATTTTGAATACGCTATATCCAGTTCCAGTTGAGGGTACGAAAATATTTAATTATGGGACGAAAATGAACGTAATATGGACGTAATTCTGGCAAAGTTTCAGCTCATTTGGAGAACCCATTCCAGCCAACTTCACAGACACCTTTTTTTCAAATGTGAGGTTTCTTGTAGTTTGTTTTACAATTTAATGGAAGTGATTTTGACATTAGCCTTTTCAGCACACTAATTTGAGTCATTTGGAGCAAAAAAAAAATCATTGAAAAATCAGCTTAATAAATAGAGAACCCCAGTAATTGGAACATGAATGCTTCTTAATAAAGTGCTTGAAAAATAATTTTGTAATACCCAGCATTTACTGACGCCCCCATTACACTGCTTTTAAATTTTCTGAATATTTTTCTCGAATTTTCATAAATTACCAAAAAAAAAAAATATTTAAAAAATCACTGAACAAAGGCGTGATTCATCCAACAAAAAAATATTCGAATTATTCACTAAAATTTTCATTCATAATCCCTCGAAAAAAGTTTACTTTCTGAATGTATGTCAAGTTTACCACAAATTATAAATTACTAAGATAGTGACGCATATATGTTGAGCTTAAACAGAAACATTTAGGTTATCATACCATCACCTCCATAAATTGCAGAAAATTTTAAAAAAATCAATCAAATAATGAAACTCAAAAAATTTTTTAATCTCGTCTTTAATTCAATTAATAAATCTGCTTCATGTTTCCGCTTATATTCGGGTATTATGGTACATTCTTCCAAAATTCTGAACAAGAAGAAGCAAGACGGAAGAATGGAAAGAAAAATTGAAAATAAATTAGTACTAGACGAGAGAAAAGTAAGGCACATCTGGATCTGCTTCACATGAAAAACGAAAAAATAATTTAATTTTTCCATCAAGTCATGACTGAAAAAAGGCATTTACAATGTTACCAAAAAAATAGCAGCGTTTTATGATGTTAACAATAATAATGATACTTTTTTGTGTGTGCATAAAAATTCTTCATGCTATTCAATTTTATTTGAAATTCTTGCTTGCTATTCTGTTCACTTCTATTCTGAAAACTACGTGATCTACCGCAGTTAAGAAGCTGACATAGAGAGAAATTTTTTTGTATGAGTAATCGAAAATGACTATAGAAATAGAGAGAGTAAAGAAGAAATTATGTAACAAATAACTTCGTCTTAAGTGGCCAATTAATCTGCAAATTTATCGCTTTGTAGAGCTTTTCATAGAATTTTGTATGTTAGAAAGAAAAATAAAATTGGCCACAAAAGCCGCAAACACAGTTGCGAAGAACAATGAGACGAATTTTTTTTGTGCTTTAAGCAACTTTTGTTTTCGGCATTTTTTTGTATCGCTGGCTTAGAAGTCAAAGACCACCTTAGGAAAGAAAGAAAATAATTAAAAATAATTGAAGATTAATGTCATGACATGACGTGACTGTTTTTCATTTTTTTTGCGAAATAGGGGCCGTTTACTTATTACGTAACGCTAAAATTCGGTTAGTTTTTTACCCCCACCGTAACGTTTTTAACAAAAGAATCACATATGAGAACAATAGACCGTAACAAACTCTTAGACCCCCCTCCCCCCTCAGAGCGTTACGTAATAAATGAACGGCCCAATATACATATGGATCGTAGAACTAGTTTTAAGTTTTTATGGGTTATTCACTTATAGGGTCCGAAAATATACCCATTGAGTTTTATGATTAGAATAAGAATCAGTGTTGTAACTGGAAATTCTGATCAGTCATTAACACACAACATCCTCAACTTAGAAGCAAAAATGATTGCTAAAAAATTTCTCAGCAGTTCCATTTTATTTTTTGGGTAAATTTCTGTTAGATCTAAATCATTCTTAAGGTTTCATATTTATAATGAAGCAATAGTCTGTCCATTATATTTTATTCCAATTTCTGACTTCAATAACTCATGCCGCTTTTCATTTGGATTATTTCTCTGTTAAAACTTAAAACTGAACATCAAAATGTCCCAATTTTAATTACGTCCACAAATGTGTGCTCAAAAAAAGAAACAACGTCATGTTAATGTAATAAAAAATTATCTCGGAAGTGCTGTGTTAATGCAAAGAACAGAAATAATCACCCAAAAAAAATTGTTTAAGCATGTTACCATTTCAATAAAACGCTTTAATTCGATGACTATGAAATTTCTCTCGTGTACCGGCATAAAAAATACAGGCAGCTATAAAAAGTGAAAGACAGAACAGAGAAACTTTACAAAAAAAAGGCCACCGCTAAAGGAGAGAAACGACAGAGACTTATAGACAGTATAAAAACTTGAATGTAGAACTTTGAATGCATTCTTTCATATAATTTATTGATTTATTGAACTTTTATCTTTTTATTTACATTCCGGCATACGAATTGTGTTTGTTTGTTTTAAGATTATTATTACGCTCGCATATTCAGCTTGCTCTAGTTTTTTTTTTCATTTCCATTTCTTCTTCATCATTAACCATAACAAGCAACAACAAAAATAAACAAACATACGAAGGCATTTTCATGGAAAGTTAAGAATTTTCCCTTTCAGAATTTGGCACCAGACACAAAGGCAAACTCTTTTTGATCTTTATTTCATGGTGGCGTAAGCCGTCAAGTCTTAATTAAATTTTCTAAAAAATTTTAATCGAAATCAGATGCTTGAATGCTGCAAATTCCAATAATGTTGAATGCTTCATTGCTTTATTATTGTTTCTGCACAGCATACAGCAACAAACGATCGACGACTCATGGAAGTGGAAGAATTAACAGAAAAAAAACTTGTTTCTTCAGTCGTCATCGTGAATTTGATCGTTCCAGTTGTTATTTTTTTTGTCGGCTTTAGTTTAATTCACACGCTGTCGGCAAATGAATTGTAAAATAAATTACTTTATGTACGTCAATTCAAGCAACTAGTCGATTGTTTATGTTCAAAGTAATTAACAACATTGTCGCGTCGATTTATGCGGGCGATTTTCAGATTTTTTTATCGGCATTAATTTGTGTTTCATTGAAGTGTCAAATATTTTAATAACATGACCCGATAAAATATTAATTGGTGCTTAGTGAATGAATATGCTCAGAATTGAATAAAAGTGAATAAAAAAATTATTATTAATAGAAAATTCAAATGAAAGTTGTAATCTGAGCATTACTTATGTTGAATTTCAATCAGTGACATTTGATCAGATATATTTTTGTTTGTGGAATTAAAGTGTCATTCAATGCAATAAAAAAGTTTTGGATATAAAAAGATTTTGTTTGAGTATTTATAGACAACAAGACAGCATTACAACACAGTACAATAAGCGGTCGTTCTTGATTTAATTTAATTAAAATTATTTCTCGCTTTGCTAAATAAAAATAAAAGTGTAAGTAAATCACGACTAAATGACAAACTTTTTTGCCTTTATTTACACTCGACATAATGAAAAGTTTTTTCATTATTTTGTCTCCGTCTCACTACTGCTTATAAAAACTGCATGAATCTGTCAACAAATTTGTGATTTAATTTATTACTTTCGTCTCAGACACTAGTGTCAAGATTAATATTTTATATGTTTGCCGGTTCTTCTGGATGAGTTTTGAGCTAAAAAGCAAATCTATGTAATTTTGACCTTATTATTGGACATATTATACAATTAAAAAAATAACTGTCATTTTATATTTGAAATTTTTTTAAGAACTACCTAGTGATTTTCCCCTTTCAAACGTTTTTCCCTTTAATAAAAGGGCAAATCCGCAGCTTGCATTAACCTAAAAATTTTTGTTTTTATCAAAATTCTCTTAACTCTGGCTGTTTTAATAATGTTTTAGGAATGAATTATGTACAATTTTATAATTTGTACAGATTTTAATACTTTGGTTATGCTCTAATACTCTAATTAATGAGATATTTTAATTTTTATAGCGTTAATCGATCCTTCGGACGAAAAAATATTTTTTTAAAATTACAAAAATTAGCTTATTTAGCAATCTAGACATCTAAAAAAGCACTGTTACTTATCGATAATGTGCTTTGCTTTCACTAAATCTTATAATTTAATTATTAAATGCAGTTAAAAAGAAGAAATTTAATAAAAATAGCGTTAATCGATCCTGCAAAAGGGATAAACGGTAAAGAAAATTTTGAAAAATTTTAAGAAAAATTCAAGTTTTTTCTTGTTTACAAAAATTTTCCAAATTTGTTTCTTAAAATTTGTAGTTAAATGAGGACTTTATCGTTTTGAAAATTGAAACGATTAAATATCATAAATTGTAGAATACAACTGGATAAGTTAACACGTATAAAAATAACTTAATCCAGTTGTAAACAAACAAATTTAACGGTTTTTAATTTTTTGAACGAAAACAAGTAGAGAAATATTACAAATCGATTTTTGCCAGTTTCATAATTTTACGGATTTGCCCAAAAGTATTTAGTTAGTTTTTAATTTTTAAGCATTAAACATTTTATTTTTATTTTATTCCAAAAACTCAACACAGATTGTGATTATTATTCAGCATCCTGATTAGTCATTTATACGTCAATCCAGGAAACATCCAAGTCATAATAAATTTAAAAACTTCACATAACTTATGTTAAACAGAAGGAATTTTGTGAAACTTCCATTAATTAAAATGATCTATTGCGTTTTGATTAACTCCAATGAGGCAATTGTTGTGAAATTGCTCACGCGACATATTTTCCGTTTTATCTTTCAATGTGACATGAAAATCGCTCTTACAAGTAAGTCTTATGCTGTGCTGGGAAAAAGTAAATAATAAATAAAAACTTTAATGGGAACATATAAAAAGCAAATTAATAACAATCTAATCATGCCTTATGTTTATTCTGCCTCTCAATATGTTGTATCAGTAATATATCATACAATAAGTGATAAAGTGCTTCAACCAATTGTCTCAGCTGGTATCATGTTGTGAAACTCTTACATAATAAATCTGATCTGTAGAATTTCGATTAAAAGAAATCGAATATATGTAAATGAAGTTGACAAGAGACTATACTAAGAATAGTTAAAAGTTGAGTCAAAAACCAAAAAATAAATCCCATTTGAATAAGACACAAAAACATCAAAACATGCCTTCTTTTCTTTTCTACCTGCTATTGTCATTATGAACCTCTTTCACTCTCTGTTTTTTTTGGTGTACATCGTCCGCCTGCTTCAAAATTCATTTCTCAAAATCAATATTAGATAAATAGAAAAATAAGAATCGAATGAGAAAAAAAAGAGTATAGAGATGTAGAGGATTATCAATCAGACAATAGTGTAAATAAATGATCTGATGCCTTCACCTTTTACAGCTTCAATTACCACCATTGCTGTGCCGACAGTTTTTTTCTCATCTATTTAAACAATAGATTCATAAAATTTGGATTTCCGATGAGTAATGTGTGCTGATAAGGTTTTATGACGCATTTATGGGGTTAAAAGACTAGTGACATGTTTTACAGGACATCTTAAGTTTTTTTGGAAATAACCTAAAAAGTAAAAACTGACCTGTAAAGCATAAAAATCCTTCGATTGCATAAGAAATAAACCTTCTGAAGCTGAATTTGATTAACTAACAAAACGTGTCAAGCACAAGCTTTCAAATTGGACATTCATGCTAGAAATTACTTTTACTATTTTATAGCTTCATTCTCGAAATCAATAGATTCAGTCAGTAGAGCTCATGAAACATTTTGTGTTTATTGTCTCTGGGTGGCATTTATCTTTGTTGTGACAGCGATAGTTTAGATCGTTTGTGAGATTTGCTGACACTCGAACATAATCATTAAGTTTCTTATTAGATTGTCAAGATTTATTGTTGCTATTTTTTATGGTCTTTTTGATCGACACCGGATGAAGCTGCTTTCAAATACTTATTAATACATACGCTACGAAGAACAGCATAGAATGTGGGCAATAATCATCATCGTTTGATTTTATTTTATTTAAATCTTTTAATGCTTGTTCTCCTCCGGAAAACATCTTCATAATTCCCCCTTTTCCAGACTATAGATTTACTTAATAGCTTCTGTGATCTTTCAAAAGAAGTACTTTGAAAAGATCAATCAAGTGCTGCTAATTCGACTGAAATTATTAGCTTTGTGAATTAAGACTTGAGTTCCTTTTCATAATGTTGTATAATTTTTCATCATTTTAACAAATTCATGTTCTTTAATTCAGAGTTGCGAGGTAGGTAAATCCATTCAAATTATCAAAAAAGTTAGAGTTTTTTGCTTGCGCAGGCCTCACAACTCTGCTTTAGTTTATTAATGTTGTTTATGTTTAGATAGAAAAAGTAAAGAAAATTATACTGCCAGCTTTATAAATAATTTTTCATTTGGGATTTGAACCCTTTGTCTCAATGGAAATTAACTGAACTTTTAAAGCTAAAATAAAACTTTATAAATTTAGTTCAGTGAATTTTTGTTGTTATGAAACATTCAAGAATTTGATGCATTTGAATAAACTTTAAATTTGTTTAATTGCGTAATTAAATTTAATTCTAAATGAAAACTATCGACTTTCGTACCATGTGTAGTTCGGGAATGAAGGAAAATTTCAGTAAATTGAGGTATGTCGCATAATTGGACCTTTCCTTTCTAGTATGCATAAATGCTAATAATCAACTAATTATTAAATTGCTATTTCGACAATTTGTCTTTATGAATCATAAAGAAATTTACCGAAACTTTTTTTCTATTTAACATGCTGTTTATGTCGCATAATTGAAGCAAATTTTATCCAAAAAAAGTTTCAGTACACAGTTAAAATGAAAAAGTTTCTTGATTCAATAAAAAAGATTCAACAATAAGCTGATGTTGTCCTACAATTTTAATTAAATAGTCTTACATACAGCTGCACTACGGGATGACGATGTGAATACTTAAATAGTTTCTTTTTTGAATGTTGCGCAAGACACTATTTATGTCCTCCTTCACATTAAAGCAAAATAAAATAAAAAAAAATCAAAAATACACACTTAAATGTCTTCCGAAATCCCCTTTCCGTGTGTTCCGGAAATTCCATGCCATTACTTATCTACCACACTCATTCACAAACGTACAGAGTTACATGTATGAACGTCTGGGAACTCGCTAATTGAATGACAAGAAAACGTGTTAAAAATAAATTTCATGATATTTAAAACGAGAGAATTTACTCTCAATTGGAGTAAAATGTGTACATAACTCAAAATATCAAATTTCCATCATGTTCTTACGATTTCTCAAAACGATTAACATTGACAAATTATAAAATTGAATGGGTTGCTGTCTGTCGATTGACACAGAAATCCTAAGCGTTTGATGTTTTCACATTGAATGATACAGCATGTCAATGTTTTGACATTTTACTATCGTGGTTCATCAGCAATAAATTTGTCAAGAACAATTTGAATAAAAGGAGTGATGAATTAGACAGTGGTAGTCAACATGCGTGCTTAGTAACAAAATAATAAAAGATGGATTAAATTATTCATATTGAAAAATTTCTGAATTAATTTATTTAATTCCAAATAAGTTAATGGCTCATGTGATGAGAACGTTGAGCTTTTACCTCCGAGGTCAAAGGTTCGATTCTTGTTAAAAAGAATTTTTTTTACCAAACATTTTTTTTTTGAAATTTTCAAGGCCTACAGGTCAAAGTTTGAGAAGCACTGAAAATCATCTATTGCAAAAGATTAAGGCAACAAATTAACATTTTACCTTTTTTAGAATCAATTTATCCCTTTCACAATACGCTATCGATTTTAATTTTTAACACCTACGTGCTCAAACATATTTGCTAATTCAGCACAGCATGAGCATAACATTGTCGGCATTCGGCATTATTTAAAGAGAAAAAAGTCCGAATGATTGTTTTGGAATAAATTTCGTATCTAATTTCCCTGCTAATTTCCGAATTTGATCTTTAGACACTTGAATTTTATTTCCTACAATCATTAAAGCTCGAAGAATTCATTAAGGGGATGTTGATAAATGTTGTCATATGTGAAGAATTTAAGACTAATTAATGATTAAATTGAGAAAACTCGACGTCAATTTTGAACGAACCCTCAATATTGTTGCATGTAATTCTATATTTACAAATACAAAACTCATCAAATAAAGTCATAAATTCTGTTTAAATTCCCATGAAAATCGACAAATACCGTTCCATAGGAACGAAGAGTATAATGCAATTTAATAGCCTTTGCGTTTCCATCACGATAATCTTAATTAACACATTACTATCAAACTTAAATTCTCATTAAGAAAATGTCGCCATAGGAAAGAATTTTCCAATAAACTGAAGCAATTTTCTCATGAAGTTCCTCTACAATGGTCACGATAGCAGCAATAATGTCACAACTTTATTAAAAAATCTACAAACAATATCAGTAAGAGATCTGGACTTACTGAAATTAAATTTCTTTCTTCTCCCCTTCATCCCAATTATTATATCAAACTATTTTTGGGATCATCACAAGTCGTGCTGGATATTTTTATTCAATAAAAGTAAATTCACTAGTTTTTGTTATTAAAAAACCATAAAGAGTATTGAGAAATCAATTGAGTCATGTATGTCGACTCGTTAAGCACTCTTTCTTGTGTGTGTGGTGCTATAGGTTGAGAATTGGAAGTCATATAATAACGAAATTTTATTTTTTGCTTTCTCTCTTTGGAATTGATGAGAAAGATTTGCTTCAAAGAAGTTGCCAAATTTTGTTCCAGTAAAAATTATTTTTGAGCATAACTGATTTTTAAAATTTGAATTTTATAAAAATTTCAAAGAAAATAATTAGATTTTTTTTGTCGTTAAAAATTTTCCTCGAAATTTCGTCAAACCAGTTTCATACTTTACTTTTTACGTCTCTAAATTCTCATCTTTTACCAGTTCTCAATAGTCAATAATGTGCAATTCATGAAGCTATTTCTTTTCTACTTATCAGCATTATGAAATCACAAGTTTAATACTTTCGTATTCTCTACTTGCAATGATATCAAAAATGAAAATTCTATTAGAGCAATTTCTTTGTATTTTGGTAAGATCACGTACGAAAGTGGATATAAATACAATAATATTGACTCCTTTTATAAAAAGGCACATGATGAGACATCGAAGAGAATAAATTGGAGCTCACAATTGTTAAACAATGAATGTCACTTGCAGTCTCTCTTTCTTATTCATGTGCTCTGCATGATATCTTGTTGAGTGTGCAAAACCCACATCGGAAGTATTTATGGCATGGAGAAAAAAAAAGTCAAAGACAATGGAATCATTAAACAATTTTTGTACTTACTCCGTTTAAAATGCAACAAGAAAAGCTACAATTTCTAATTTGTTTTACAAACTAAACTCACTTGATAGTTGATACAGCTTTTTTTTTTTTTTTTAAATTAAACTTTTTTATTAAATTTAGATTATAATTATGTACAAAGTTAAGATACATGTTGAGCTGTAATTTTTAGGGTGTCAGACACTTTAATGGTCTTAATTATCCTAATTTTGCTTTAATTGAATTATTTTGCTTTCATTGATGATTGTTTAGTCGGTGTTTCGCGATGCAAGTCGAACGGTGAAGTTTGCTTGCAACTTTCCGACGTAATCTTTGATGGTTGGAATTTTTGCTTCGTTATGTAGATCGACGATCTTATCATATCTTGATTTGTTGAGAAGTATTCTAAGAAATTTGTTTTGTAGTACTTGAAGTTGTTGAATGTGAGTTTTTGCGATGCTTTCAAAGGCTGGATAGCCGTATGTGAAGATGGGTCTGATTGCTAATTTGTAGATGAGGAGTTTGTTTCGTACGTCGAGATGTGAATTTCTGCTGATGAGGGGATAAAGCTGTCGTAGTGCGTTGTGTGCTCTGTTGGTCACATAGTCTACATGTTGCTTCAATGTCACTCTCTTGTCGATGATCATTCCTAAATATTTGGCTTCAGTTTCCCACTTGATGTTTTCATTAAGGAATTTGATGTTGTTGTTTTTTGGAAGTTGCTTGGAGTATCGATTTGTGATGAATAAAGCTTGAGTCTTCTGTTTGTTGATGTTGATTTTCCATTTGTTCATGTAGTCTTGGACTTTTCTTCCTTTGTGTTGGAGATGGGTGACAATATCGGCTGAGTTTTCTGAAGAATGATGCAATGCTGTATCATCTGCGAACAGTGCGATGTTGTCGGTTGTCTCTCTTACAATATCATACGTAAAGATGTTGTAGAGAGTTGGGGAGAGCACAGCTCCTTGAGGTACTCCATACTTGATGAGTTTGATGTCTGAGAATTGACCTTTTATAAAAACTGAAAAAGTTCTTTCACTGAGGAAGGATCTTACAGTTTTTATAAGTGGCAGTGGAAATCTTCAGCTGGAGCATTTTGTACAGGAGTCCGTTGTGCCAGACTCTGTCAAATGCTTTTTCGACATCGAGGAAGATCATGCCAGTTGACTTTTGTTTTTGATGTTTTCTTTTGCAGTCTTGATCACTTTGATGAGCTGATGTGATGTTGACCTTCCAGTACGGAAGCCGCATTGTTGATTTGGAATGATGTTGTTGTCTTCGAGGTGATCATTGATTCTGCTCAGAGTATTCTTTCAAATATTTTGCTTATTGTGCTGAGAAGACTAATTGGTCTGTAACTGCTTAATTCGTTTGCTGGTTTTGAAGGTTTTGGTATTGGAATTACTTTTGCATGTTTCCAGATCTTCGGGAAACTGTTGAGTTTGAGACAAGAGTTGAAGATAAATTGCAAATATTCGATTCCCTTTGGTGGAAGATTTTTGATGAGGATGTTGTTGACATCGTCTGTCCAGGAGCTTTTGGATTTTGAGATTTCTGATGATACTTGCGATTTCTTCAATGCTTGTTATCTCTATTGTTTCTTCGTTATCTTGATCAAGTGCCTCTTTGACTGTGTTGTTGACTTCTGATGTGTGTTGAGGGTCATTGTTTGCAAGAGGATTTTCGTGTGCTTGACGAAAATATTCGCTGAGTGCGCTTGCTTTTTCTTTGTTTGTGATGAGAGTTTGACCCTCATTTGTCAGAGGAGGCATTGATTTTGACCCTTTCTTAAAGTGTTTTGCGATCTTCCAGACAGTTTGATTTGATGGTTTGATATCGGCGAGACGTTTGTTCCAGTTGATGTTTTTGAGCTCTTTTATTTTATCTTTGATATCTTTTTGAATGAAGTTCAGCTCAGTTTTGGTTTGATGATCTCTGTATCGCTGCCATCTTCGTCGAAGAGTTCGTTTGGTTTTGATCAGATCTTTGATTTCTGGTGTGAGTTTTGTTGATTCGAAATTGATATTTTTCATTTTAACACTTGAATTTCTTGCTTCCATGATGAGTTTAGAGAGAATATTAATGTGCTTCTCAATGTCTTCAGTTGTGTTGCAGGAATTTTCAGTGATGTTGTTTTCGATGCGACGTGTGATGTATGATTTGAATTTCTTCCAGTTTGCTTTTCTGTAATCATATTTGTAGACTGTATTATCAGTCTTTTCAATTTTCGATGTTTTGATTTGAAAATACACAGCGCAATGATCACTCATTGCTTCTGTGCATTTCAATTCTGATGTACCTAGAATAGAATTAGAGAGCATTAGATCAATTGTTGATAATGATTTCTTACGATCTTCAGGGTAGTAAGTTGGAGAGTCAGGATAATAGATCATGAATTCTCCTGACATCTCTTGAAGTATCTTGCCAGCTTTGTTTGCTACGTTGCAGTTCCATTCTCGGTGTTTTGCATTGAAGTCTCCACAGATGTAGTAGTTTCCTCCTCAGATTTGTTATTTTGTTGATGTCGTTTCTTAGGTGTTTCTTCAATTTCTCTTGCTTGGGTTCCACCTGGTAGGTAGACTGAGAGGATATGGCAGCTTGTGGTTTCATTGATGAAGAGTTTGATGCCAATGCATTCAATGAGATTGGTGTTGTAGCTGGGCTGTAGCTGATGTTTTAGATTTCTTTTGATAATGATTGCAACTCCTCCTTTTGGTCTGTCAATGCGGTCAAGTCGATGAATTATGTAGTCTGGATGTGAGTCAACTTTTGAGTTAGGTTTGAAGAAGGTTTCTGAAATACAGGCGACGTCGACATTTTGAGTGCATAAGAAGTCGAGAAATGGTAGCATTTTGTCGGTGAGGCCATTTGCATTCCAGTAAAGTACGTTGATTCTTTGTTGATTACAATTCATTGTTGTTTGAGTTAGTTTTGACTGAGTCGATTGCTTGTTTGGCATTTTCGAGGAAATCAGAATTTTGTTTGATAAATTCAAGTATCATGATGAGTTTGTTGAGGCAATCAGGATTTTGTTTGATGAATTCAAGTGCCGTTTTAATGGCTATTGTTTCTTCGTCTTTTTCTGGTCTAATCGGAGCATTTGCAGCATTAAAGGATGATGACGAAGAAGCTTCAGCGATGACTTCACATCTGTTTGGCGTTGGTAGGCTGATGTCTTCTGTTTCCATGTTGTTTTCGTTATCTGAGAATGGAATTGAAGATTGTTTTGAGTTTTGTTTTGTTTTGTTGTTGTTATTGATGTTGTTATTGTTGTGGTTATTGTTATGGTTATTCTTATTGTTGTGTTTTTTCTTGTTTTTGTTTTTGCTTCCTCTTGTGTTGTTTTGATGATGGTTTGAATTATTTTGTTTTCTCTGATTGTGATATGGAGGAAGATCTGTGTTTTGAGGTTTTGAGTTTTCGACACTTTTTTGTTGAACAGTATGTTGTTGAACAGGATGCTGTTGTCTGGATGTAGATGGCACTAAAGTGTTTATTGAACACTGTTGTCTTTTTGGAGTATTTTGAACATCTCTGCTTGGTTGTTCGAAGCGTCGTTGTGCTGAAGGATTGTTTCTTCTTTGTTCAGTTTCTCGATGATAGTAAGATTTAGTTGTTTTGTTTTGATTGCGATTGTTGCCATTAGATGATTTTTCTTGCCATTTTTCAATTATTTGCTGTCTGTTTTTGCAAATTGTTGAGATGGCTGTATGATTTTCACTGCAAAAGAAACATTTGAGCTTTTCAGTCGGGATCTTGTTTGTGCCTGAAATTAAATAAGGACATGATTTGGATTCATGTTGTTCAGAGCATCTGAAGCAGATTGATGGTCTGTGACAGCTTAGTTGTGCATGTCCGAATTGAAGGCATTTTGAACATTGAGCTGGTCCTCTTTGTTTGCTGCGGTAGTGATCCCATTTAACTTTGAAGTTGCTGATAATGTTGATCTTTTTGGCAATTCAATAAGATTTTTCTCTTCTTTTTGAAATACAGAAGATAGTTTTGATCATCGTCTTGTTCATGGCGCTTTTGCTTCATCTTCATTTTGATGATTTTCACTGGTGTGACTTTTCAATTTGCAACTCTTTTTCTAAATGATCAATTTGCATATTTGGAAGTCCATATAGGACGATTTTCTGCGTTGGCTGTTGAGTAGAGAAGGTGTGAAAGTGGTGGTTTCTTTCCTTGAGTATCTTGATGAAGTTTTCGTAGTCTTTCCAGCTTTCTGTTGTAACTAATTTTGATTTTTGTTTGTCTTTTTTGGTTTCGATGATGATACTCTTGGGTTGGTTATTTATTTCGTTTGCGATTCTCCTTATTTCTTCACCTCCTCCTGTGCTGATAACAATTGGTGGAGGTTTCGACTTTTGTTGTGTTGTTTGGTTGTTTATTTCCGCATTTGCGGATGTTGTCGGTTGTTGTTCGTTAATAACAATTGGATTTGATTTCTGTTGTATTATTTGGTTATTTTCTTTCGTCGATTCGGATATTGTTGTTTGAATTAATTGTTGTTCAGTTGGATTTCTGGTTTCTTCGACGAGAGGAACTATTTCAGCTTCCATGTTATCGGAAGGTTCTGGAGGAAACAATACTTTTGAGCTTGAAGAGTGAAATAGTTTTTTGTTGTCTTTATTTATTCGTCTCGATGTTGTTTGTTTTTTAGCGCATTTTCCTCTTGGGAAAAGGACGCTATTGTCCGCACTTTGTCCGTCTGTCCGTCTGTCTGTCTGTCTGTCATCGCATCTCCTCCTAGGGTTTAAGCTTTTTTGATGCGGTTTTTGGCTTAAAATGTGTGTAGTATGTCTGGCTAGAGCTGGCGAAAAAATCAGCACGAATGGTCACTTCCTCTGCTGGAACCAGCGTAAAAAGTACCAAAAATGACATTTCTTTGTGTGTGTTAGTGTGGTCGATTGCACTAAAATGTTGACTTTTCGAAACCTTAGCTGTCCTCGGTTCGAATCCCACCGATGACAATGTTCTTATTTTTACTTTTTTTGATACTTTTTTGATTTCTAATGACATTAAATGTTGATTATGTCATAATTTTCCATTTCCACAATTTTCCTGAGTTTTTCCGATGATTTTTGTTAAAATTTTCAATATTTTCATACAATTTTCATAGATAATTGCTTTTTTCATATTTTTTGATATTTTTATTGTTTTAATTTTCTATTTTCATGGATTTTTTCATAGTTTTTCAGGAAAATTTTGTGAAAATTATAAAAACTTGCATTTATATAAAAACACATCAATATAAATAATTAAATTGCCACTTAAACTTATTAAAGAAAGCGCAGCAGTGGCGTAAGTGGAAGTTCGCACGACTCCTAATTTGAAGGTCATGGGTTCAATCCTATCCCGTAGCCGAATTTTTTTTTGCTTTTTTTATTTTTTTTAAATTTTATGTCGCGTAATGATAACTTTTTATTAAAAATAATTTTTTTTCCTCATGTTTCACATACATTTTTTTTTTCTGTAAATTTTAAATTTCTGGTAAATAAAGAATATTCATAATTATATATTAGGCTTTATACTTTTGGGGTTTTAATTCTTTGTGTATTTACTATACGTGGAAAATGCGCTTTCGTCGGTCACGAGTGACCACGTTGATACTAGTTTGATGGTGCACTCATTATTTCAGGAGAGCTGTCTTCTGAATTCTTTCTTTTTTCAGTTTTGCTTGATTGGATCAAAAATTTGTCCAATGACGTCTGTTTGGTAGCTTTTGGTGTTATCGGATTTCTTGAATCTTTGTCAAGTTGTTCAGAAACTATTTCGTCGGTATTTGTCTCATTGTTGAGAATTGTCAATATAACTGAACTTTGTTCAGGTATAATTACTTCAGAAAAGTTTTGCACAATTTCTTCGCTGAGATTTGATGCGATGGCTGCTTCCATCTTGTTGAAAAGTTTTGAAAACTACCTGTATATACTGATAGTTTCACGATGTTATTGAGATTTTTGTTTTGAGATTGATTGTTTTGAGATTTTTTAGTAAATTTTTAAATAATTACGGAGAAAATTCAAAACACGTCTACTCTGCTCAAGGTCTTGACTGCAACTGATTTGAAAACTACCTGTATATACTGATAGTTTCACGATGTTATTGAGATTTTTGTTTTGAGATTGTTTGTTTTGAGATTTTTAGTAAATTTTTAAATAATTACGGAGAAAATTCAAAACACGTCTACTCTGAGTTGATACAGCAATTACATACAAAAGCATATGAAACCTTCAATGTGTGCCACATAATTTATGACAGTCATTAGGAACCATTTACACGATATAAAATATTTAATAAGAAAAGTCTGCACGGCCAATTATCTTTCAAAGAGACACGAATGCAAACATGTGTGGCTAATATTTAATATGTTCATGCTTGGATAGTTGAGAATGGGCAATTATTTGCTGAATTGATTTTTTAAGAAACGAAAAATTCACTTGAATGCTGTAAAATTCATGAATTTGGGATTCATCTATGGATGATTTGATGCTTATTGCTGATTAGGATCTTTTTTGACTATTTTTCTAGTACTATTAGCATGTAGTTCAGTATATGATTAAAATGGCATCAAAAATAATCAAAATCTAAATTTGACATCATTTACGGACTTCCCCATACAGATTATTCCATTTCATGCCATTGAGTGTCTATTAACTTTGCTTTTAATGACTACTTGGTTAATTGGATCAATTTTGCAGTTGGAGACATTGAATATCTAATACTAAATCATCTAAAATTGAGAAACTATAAATTCACGACAAAAAGTCTCTAGAGACATCCACATAAATAGAACAAGCAGATTTGAATATTTTATTTTATTAAATTACCTAAGTAAAGTCAAATGTAGGATCCGATTATGATTATGATCATGAGATATTATGGTAATTATTATTATGGGTTTCAAGACATCTTAGAATCATAACGAAGGTATTGTTCACAAGAAACGTGTGGCAGTTTTGAATCGATGTAACATATTTGTTTTCTGGCAAGGGATCGAAACTTTTGAGAAGTTATTTTAGAAGAAAACCCTACATCGATTTGAAAGAGTGCGTTTAGAAAATGAAATTAGTTCAAAAAGTAAATACTGAATTGTCCTAATTGGTCATCAGAGAATTTCAAGATCCAAACAAATATCACCTAAAAATGTCCACATGTTGAATCATTCCAGAACTATCAAACCACTCACCTTGGCCATTAATTTATTCGTTCAATGTTCTAAAATTTATATCCAACTCAAACCTTTTTGTGACTTTTTTTCTCGTGGGTATTTGTTTGAATATTAAATTTGCGCGACTTCAATAAAATGAAATGCGAAATGAATTGTTGGCTGTTAGACATTAATACAATTACTATGACACAGTTTGTCTATTGTATCAGATGTAGTGGAATCGACGAGGAAGGAATCACCTCTATTTCTTAAAAAAGAAGAATATAAATAATTAATCAAAAAGCGCAGTTTTAATGAATTTTCTTCTTTTTTGGATACATCGACAATGAATAAAGACATCTCTGTAGGCTATTCGTGCATATTCGAATGAAATAAATGATTTCCGATGAACTTTGTGAGTCACTTTAGAAATTTATTCTGTTTATGGCTGGATATCTTAAAAGCATAATTTAAAAACCGTAATGTTCAATCAAAACTATGAAAAATGCATTTCTATTTCATATCTAAATAGTAGAACATTTATCATTTGAGTATAAAACATTTTATTGCATTACGATTGAAGATGAAGAGAAGAAGGAATGAATGCAATGCAAAGTGGTCGTCATTTCTACATAAAAAGAGCATAATATTGAATTTGAGATTATTCATGAAAAATGGACACAACAATAGCAATAAAAACGGTACAGAAAGAGAATGAGACAAGGGCTAGAAAATTCTTAATTTTTTGTTGTTGAACAATCTGTGTGTTACGGGACAAAAAATTATAATTAAAAACCTTAAAAAAATAAGATCAAAAAAAGAGAATACCCAACACTTTGTAGAGAACAAATAATTTAAAGATTTGCTTAATATTAAATGGGATTCGAACCCCCGACTTTCAAGTTGATAGTCCAATATTTTATTTACCGAGATAACAAGTCAACATAAAAGATAAAATCAATTTGACAAATTCACAAATTAAAATTTCACTATCCAAATAAATAAGAGCCATGACTCTAAAAGGTTGTTAACCACTGCATGTAGAACTAATGCGCTTTTATATGCATTTCGTGTATCATGAATAAGCCACTAATCATATTGTCGGTCATTTGATAATTCATTTTATGCTAATTTAAGCTTCTTCTATTTGAAAAAAAAATACTTTTCGATATGATTCACCAGCATACTGGAATTAGTGGCCATAAGGTCTATGTGTGAGGTTAATGACACGTGCAGTATATGACTTGTCGTGATCGCATATTTACGATAAATTTTGTAAAACTTTAGCGTACACACTTGATGTATGTAAATAAGAAAATTTCTGAATGACTTTTTATTCATTATTATTTTCTTGGTTTACGTAAACATTCACAACAAGTGTTTATCTCACGGACGCAAAATTATTATTATGTATTTTTTCGGCAAAAGTTTTTATGAGTTACAGCAATAAAAATAGAAAATACAGAAGTTCCATTAAGAAAAGAGAGTGTGTGGGGGAAGGAGCAATTAATGGTTTATGATTAATAGATTTCGACAATCAACATGTCTGTAACATGTTTGTGAGTATATTAGTAAAAGTGTGTAAAAGTATGTGGATTAATATTCTATTTTTGGCATATTGTCTAGATTTTGAAGCAGGTTTCCAATTTTTGCAAAAAATTCGTTTCATTCAAATTTGAATTTTACAATAAAAGTTCAAAAATTTTTTAAAGAAAATTTTCAAAAATAAAATTTCCGTTGTAAATAAAATTAATGAAATCCGATCAATTCGATTCTAAAAATCGTTTTTCTGCTTCGTCACATGATGACTTACTACACTTTTTCTTCTTACTCCACATGCTGCCATGAAATGACTTGTTTACGCTTCGAACAGAATTAACAGAAAATAAAAATAAGAAGAAAGGAATCAATTTTATATTGCTCCAACCCAAATGTTTCTACTTAAAGGAACTGCAGAACAAAATAAAATTAATGAGTTATTTTTTGTTTCTCACAAACAACCCGTAATGACGGTATAAGTTGGCAAAAAAAATAACAAGTGTAATCTGGATAAATTAGTTTCAAGTTTATATTCTCTCTTATCTCATCAATAACATCATCGTTGTCCAATTTAGCAAAAAATATAAGATGCGTAACAGGTTGATGAATCTTAGTCTCAAAGAAATACTAAACTGGTCGTTTAGATTGATTAATGAACTTCTGAAATTTCAATTACTGCTCTTTGATGTTGAATGACTTATGTCTTATTTTTGCAGTGTCTGACATTTAGTGTACAATTAAATGATCTCTTTGGCATTTTATCTATCGACAACAGACTTTTCTTTGTTAGTAATCAAATCTTATTGTTTATCGCCTTAGATCAAAATATCGAGTAGTGAGAGTCATGTCTTAAGTGTCTTAAGTCGTGCATTAGTGTCAACAGTTAATGAAAATTTATTTCGATATTTTGTGTCTGTTGCAGAAATATAATATTAAGCAATATTAAGTTTGAAAGAAAGTAAACAAAAGGAACTTAAAGTTGTGCATAAATGACGTCATTTTATATACCACAAATTGTCACTTACAAGTTATGTAAGAATTTGAAATTTCAAAATTGTGAGTTCGAATCTCAAAATTTACAGAATAGTTTAAAGTACATTCAAAATAGATTGATTCTTTTTTCAACCCTCTATCATATCATTTACTTTAATTTTTTTTAATGTAAAACATTAATTTTCTAGAGTCAAATCATGCGTACAATCCCCTTTTTTATTTCAAAGAACTAACTTAAGTTAATTAATTATCATTTGTCATCACATTACATTGTGCATTTAAACGTACTTTCACTTATGTTCAAATAATTTTTTTTACGGTTCTATTGTAGTTATACAATCGTACATTCTCCGAGCGATCCAGAAAAAAAAGAAAATGAGAGGACGAACGAACAAAAAAAAAGTAGTAAGAGTAAGCACAAAATTGCCAAGATAAACTAATAATGCCATTTCTACAGAAATTGCAAATTAATGTTGACATTGTGCTAATTTTTATCCTCCATGCTATTGGTTGAAATACAAATATCTCTCGTTTGAATTCAATATTGACTAAAAGGTAAATGCATTTACGGTGTCAGCAAATGTATACGGGAAATTAAGCAGCCAGATGTACTTGTATGTAGAGAGAGTATATTTATGTGCTCAAAATTCTATTGAAATCGAAATCATTGGAATTGCAAATTTGTTTCTATAGAAAAAAAATAACAATAATAGTTATAATGTCATTTATCATAAATGCGTTAATTAACTTTACAAGCAATAATTTGGGAGGGGATTTCACATGCAGATGTTTTAATTTAATTGGATATTGGGGAGATGAGTTGTGGCTGTACATATTTTGTTTGTTTTTCCGACAAGGAGAGTCATGTTAATCCAATAATTCATATTTAATCAAATATTGATAATTTTACCCATTATTTATTAAGCTATTTATTAAAATTACTTTTATGCCATTTTGGTCGTTTATAAGTAATGTCTAAAATTGCAAAAAAAAAAAAATAATTTTTTAAACAAATTTTGAAAAACTCTTAAGATTCGAACTAATGATCTTCTATTTACTGGTTTCATTATCTAACCATTTAACCCATTAAGCTTTTTTAATACAGATAATTAAAATAACAATTCCAAACCTAATACATAATTTCCATCACTCATAAACAATCCCTCCAATAATCTCAATTTAAAAATGTAAATTTCCATGCAAATACACAAAATTCCAGTTTAATGAGTAGAAATGCACGCGTGCAATGACCACCTTTAATTATTTTCGGAAGTTGATTAAACTCAATTAAGTTAAATGAGGTTCCCGACGTGGTTTATTTGTTTGATGATCGAAATAAATAGACATGCAAACATACATTTACCTAACGGTGATAAGCGACACATTTCGATGATTTTAAAAATGTCAAAAACAAATTTTTTTTATTTTTATTTTTTTGTTCGCAAGGTACTCATTAACATGAAGTTTTGGGATGTGACCAATTATTTTTGTAGAATTGTGAAATTATACGCTTCATGTTGCATTTCAATATGGGATTAGCTTATCGCGATAGCAAAAAAAAAATGTTTTTTACGTGCACGTATTTCAAATAAAAATTCTTATAAATATGTACAGGTATTGCAATGTTAAATTTGTTCCAGTGTTGTGAATGGAACTATTAAATTTTTTTGTGGAAACATATGGGGCCGTTCACTTATTACATAACGCTAAAATACGAGTTTTTTACCCCTTTCCCTGCGTAACGTTTTTAACAAAAGAATCACGTGTGAGAACAATAAACCGTAACAAATTCTCGGACCCCCCTCCCCCTTAGAGCGTTACGTAATAAGTGACTATGATCTTTTTTGAAACAAACAGTAACTAAGGAAAAATAAAAATTTTTTGAAGTTATTTTACTTTTTAGAAGTCCAAAAATATCTAATTTTTTAAGTATATTCCAATATCTAGCCACAACTCTGCATTATTTCTCTACTTCAACGCGGAATTGGGTTCCAATAATTCGTAATTCAGGTGTAAAAAATTGTATAGTTGAGCCATAATTTTATCACAGAACATTGATTTTTATCTCATCGGTGCCATTTTCGTCTTAGCTTTATTTTGTGTCCAATTTACTTTAACGTCTTGCTTGCATAGAAGGGGGCTTTTCCTTTAGAGAAATAAATAAAATAATAAAATAATAATAATAAATAATAATAGAAAATCATTATTTAGCAAGAAACTATTTAAGGTTATCATTGCAAAATATGCAAATGTGACATGATTTTCACTGAATACATTTTCAACATAAAACATCGATTTCTATTATTATGTGGCTAGAAGTGCACTGTCGTTTTCATTTTCACAATTTTTATTTTTCATTGCTTTAGCAATTTCATTTCATAGTCAAATATATGCGACTACATTTACATTTAAAAAAATAGTGACACAAAGATATTCAGCTGAAGAACAAGTTTTTGCGAAACTCATTTCCATATTTGGCATAAATTGTAATTTTCTACAAAGTGAATCAAAAAATACCCTTTGAAGTGCATTGAATGGATGAAAAAATTCTTTTTTATTGCATTATGTAAGATTTCATAAGAGTTGTAATATGGTTAAAATTGGAAAAGCTTAAATATATTTGAAACAGAGAGAGTTCAAATCTCAGTATAATTAATATCAAACATTTTATACAGTTGATTTCTTCAGTTGAAACTTTTTTTTTATTTTTTATTTTTTTTTTTTTAATTTATGTGACAAAATTGAACATAAATTTTATTATTTTGCAAAATTTGGTGATAAAAATCACAAATATCCAAAATGTTGAAAAATTTAGAGTCTTCTAATATTTTACTTTATTCATATAATGATTTGACAATTAAATCGAATTTCTAAAGATCAATAATGTAAATTGTTTCCAAATTCCAATAATTTCTTCTATAACGAAAAACTATTTAAGTATTCACAACGTGTTTCTATGATTAGCTTCAAAAAACACTGAATGAGTCAACATCTTTCCTTCTTCATGTTACATGTTTATACATAAAACTTATTCGACACGTCACTCATAATAATCATTACAAATTTTTACACACAAAGCAATATTTTTTTTTTTTTTGCATATGAAAGAAAACAATTTCAATTGATTGGAATGGCATGTATATGCTTTTAATAATAATAATAATAAAAAAGTTTCCTACACAACATCAACCGATTATTGCACTTTTATTTTCATATATATTCATATTTAAATTCAGCTTAAAGTTGATTTTATTGAGTGGGTCAAGGACGTACATTTATTTACTTTAATTTTGCATACTGCTCAGTAGGAGTTGGTGTTTTCCATTGAATCGATTAATTGAATGCTGATAAACATCTCGCACACATCAAGTCGTCTTAAATTATGTTAGATTGATTCAATAAATTAAAAAAATATGCTCGAGTCCAACTCGTCTGAGGTTAATGATCGCATTTGTATATTTTTGTTGAAATAATCGAACTGGCGACTGTTTTAATGAAGCGTAAAGGAATCAATTTCAAATCCTCAACATCATGAAGAAATTTACTTTTAAGTACGACTTAGAGTACAACATGTGTTTGTGTTGTTAAAAGATTCATCATCGACACAGCATATGGAAATGTGTGACATTGAATATTTATACAGTTCTACAGAGAGAATCTTAGGGGCCGTTCACTTATTACGTAACGCCTTGAGAGGGGAGGGGGGTCCGAGAATTTGTTACGGTCTATTGTTCTCACACGTGACTCTTTTGTTAAAAACGTTATGCAGAGGGGTAAAAAACTTGAATTTTAACGTTACGTAATAAGTGAACGGCCCCTTATGTGTACGGATGGGAAGATTAAAAGAACTAAAAATTGAGATATAAATCATGTGTGAAAGATGCCGGCTAATTATATATTTTTAGCGCATTTTTGAAAACTTGTTTTCAAAAAGGAAGCTCAATCATGCACTTTGATCGGTCGTTCGGTCGTTCGGTCGTTCGGTCGTTCGGGTCCCAATTATCTCTTGATCTAGACTTCGTAGCAAGCTCGGAATTGTTTTAATAGCTTCATTGAATGTTTTTATTCCCGCCGTTCATATTGAAAAGTCAAAAAACACTCATTAAATAGCTTAATTCATCGATTTTTTATTTCAAAAAAAATATGTAAACAATGCAGGGCAAAGCTATGCTGATGATAAGTTTGAATTTTTTCTAACCGTTAAAAAATTTGAAATTTTTTTGACCGTTATTTCGGATTAAATTTTTTTCTTTTATACACCTTAATTAATTAACATTTAATTTTTTCATACAAAACAAATGTAAGTGCGTTTAGAAATTTGAAAAATAATGGATGTGTTCAGAAATTTAAATTTTTCGCTAATGGAAAATTTTGAATTTCAAAAAACCGGTAAATCGTAAAGCTATTATTTGCATTGAACATTATAAAAATCAATTTTAAAGGAATTTTGATCTTTAGTTTTAAACTTATTATTGAAATGCATTATGATTAAAGAAACAGCAATAGAGTTTTAAAACTCGACATTCTTTTCTATTTAATCAATTGCTAATCGCTGCGTCAAAAATGCGCTGAAGTCCCTCGATATAAACGAGGACTTTTGTAATTTTTTAAAGATGTATGCTATATATATAGCAGCTCACTTTATTCGAATATATTCCAATTAAAAATATTTTTTATATCGCTTAATTCCATGGAAGTTTGATCGAGTTCGATGAAATGACGATTAATTTAATTGCAGAATATTCATCTTCATTTCTATCTTCTATAAAATCAATTCCTATTAAATCAAATTTCTTTTTATGGCACTTCTTCACTTATGAGATTATCGCCCTCTTATACGGTGTAGATTTATTCAAGATTTATGTTTCTTTCAAGTTTAAAACTGTGAATGTTTAAGATGCTCTCCAGATATGTATGTTTTATAATTTAGCATACATTTGACTTTGACTGAAAACATTTTGGTCAGGTGTTTGACTTTGAGGCAAAATAGGTTCAATGACGTCGATTTTTGAGTTCAGAGTTGTTAAGGCGATATCAAGAAATCCCAAGTTAAGCCACTGAAACTTCAAAAAATGCAGTCTCATTTTTCCAACAAACAACTGAACAAAATTAAACATTTCATGAATCACAATACACGATAAATCAGCAATGCCATTGAAATTGCAAATTGAATATTAATTGCTTTGAATAGCAACCTGTGTGATGAAATACGGTGATATCTCGCATGATGGAGAGTTTAAAAGGGCATCAGATCAAATATCAAACTGTTTTGCTGACTTTACAAAGAAATCTTGAATTTTCGAGGCATTCGAATGTCAAAATTAACTTTTTCAACTTACTACATATCACGTCCGCGCGAATCTTCTGTCTTAGATTATATGCAAATGAATGTAAAGATTGCAAAAAAAAAAAATCTTCCAAGCCATAAATCATAAATCTGTATTTATGATACTTAAATATGGCAATTTATTACAAAATGATTTTTATGACTTTTTGAAATGCGCTTAAATGTATATATGCACATTTCTGAATTTGATTTCGTTTATGGAAGGAAATGTAATGAAACATCATATGAGTTTTTAGTGAAGAAGTATAAAAATTTGCATAAAGATGTAGATGGAATTTGAACGCAATGAATTCAAATTGACATTCCAATTGTCATTTGGCTGTTGGAATATTCAGAAGTTAGACTTAAAAGCTAGAATTGTAAATTTCCGCCAATTTTTAAAACCAAATTTGACAAAAATATTTCAAGTTGGTAACTTGTTAAGGTCTAAAGAAATAAATTAAAGTTTTGGGTTCAAATCCCCTGTAAAGTTTGGATTATAAACTTTAGTTCAATTCCCTTATCACTTCTATGTTTTACCAATTTTTTTTAACTTGTTCTTAGGAGTTCTAATACTTTATTCACAAAAAATCTTTTTCCCGATAAATGATTGAAAATTTAAACATCACGTCCATAAAAAATCAACAATTATCTAGCCATCCAGTCACAGTCAATTTACAGTGCAATTATTTTACATAAAAATGCACTAAAAATACTATTCAAAATCCCTCAGCATATCGATAGAATTGAGAAGAAAGAGAAAGAAAAGAATTGCATGCGGAATCGAATTTGCATAAAGCAGCTGGTGCTGTCTAAGAAGAACAAAGAATGCATATCATTGCTAAACATGCGGGGCATTCAATCAAAGGTATACGCGAGGTATTCAATACCTCGTGGCTCATTGCCGTTTATTTATCCAATGACGTATATCTGTCATAATAATGGAAGAAATGTACACATACATAAACGTGTACTGGAGTACGGAGAAATAAGAAAGATAAAAAGATTCATGAAGGAAATTGTCGACATTCTCCTCTACACCCAATTTCAAAAGAAAAATATTGAGTGACTTATGAGCTCTTTTCTTATGTATATCGCGATGAATTTGCAAAAATAAATGGATTCAGAAAGAGCTTAATGTCTCTTTTAATTCACAAATAAAATGAAGTTAACACCGCACACATAAAGTTCATCGTAGTCGGATGTTGAAAATAATTTTTCATTAATTTTTTTTTTTGTTGGTTATTCATAAATGATGTGTAGAAATGGTACTTTGGACACATTATAATTCAGTTTATACATTTCTGGTAAGAAAGAAATTTATCAAGCAACAGTCACGCACTGAACAAAATTAATATTTAGAAGGAAATGTTAAAAAGAAAAAACAAAATCACATTCCATACAAAATTTCTTGTTGCTGGGATTTGAACCCATGCTTTCACTATCAAGACACTATATTTTTATTTCAATAATTTTTATCTTTTGTCAAAATTGGATTTTTTACTCTAATAAATTAGACTTCATCAACATTTAACTCCAATTCGCGATGAAACGAAAACAAAATTTTTATTTGTGTACCAATAATTGTGAATTGAATGACTAACAATGTTACGAAACCAATTTTCAACTGAGCTAATAATCTGCGATCTCTCACGTAAAAATTCCAGAATACACAAAAAATTCTTTTTTAATTTTCCACATGAAACCTTCATCATCATTTTATTTAAACGCTGCTCTGTATGGAGTTATTATTAAAATATTTTTTTTTGCCTTCCTTTTATTTGCAGTTTGATAATGTGGAAGCATGTCTAACAATTTTACGTCAGAACTGCGTGCCTGGAGTGGAAATTATTACAACAAATGATATCATCAGTGGACGGTTGAAAGCAATTTTATCATTGTTCTTTAGTTTAAGTCGTTTTAAGCAAGCGTCCAAGTTGAAAGCACCTGTGAGGCCCTTACATTCACACGATATGATGCTTACTAAGGAGAGGTAAGTAATGATTATATTTATTCTGGAAATCTTCAATGCTACTGTCTAACTCTACTCAATGTTCTACTCATATAAATGTGGGCATTATTGCTACTCAGAAAGTTAATGAGTAGAATTTTTGTGACCTTTGGCGACATCTGCAATTTGTGATTTTAATGATTCTATTCAAGTTTATGCTATTTATCACTTGGAATGCTGAATGTCAATTCTAAGTATTTGCTATTCGCCACTAGAGGCGCTAGAAGATTTTTAGCAGCTTATAAAAAAATCATACAGAGGCGTAGCTGTCGAGTCTACTTGATGTTCCTCTTTTGTCCACTAGGTTCGCTTAACCATTTTTGCTAGTGATTTTTAGCTATTTGAAACGAAGTTTACTATATCCACTGCCAGAGTTTTATTCATTTATTGATAATTTCGATAGCTAAGAATATCCACTAGAAAAATTTTGAATGTTTAAAAAAATATTCATTTATTCTTAACAGCAGGGATATTAAGGAGAAAGACGACTATACAAAAAATATATCAACTGATAATTCTGATGCCTTTGATAATACAAATTATTTATAATTACAAAAAGCGTAGCAATTAAGGGGGGCAGGGGGTCTAAAAAGACTCCTAATGAGTCTGATCCGTCTCTATTTTTGGAGAGACAAGCATTAGAAATTTCACAAATCATGACTCATTCAGCAGTTCCAGAATAAAATCTTGATATATATTTTTAATTTAAATCCGACCACAAAATGGACAAGCAATTACAATCAATATCAATCCTCAGATATTTCAATTTCATTCATTTCTACCACAAAATATAAAAGTTTAATTCATCATTGAGTGCACAATGGCAATCTAATCAATAAATATTTCCTCAAAAGATATAAAACCCCTTGATCCATTGAGCAATCATTTGCACAAAACTGCGTATCCCTAACGAAAAAAAAAATCCTGAAGAACTTAAACAACATCCCCAATAGTAGCAGTTTGTGTATTGATTTTTTTGAAACAAACCGGGTGAAAATCAATCACATGCTGCCTTGCTCTTGCTCATTCAACTTGAAATATTGGCATCGAATTCCATTCCGTAAACTGCCTCGTTTCTTCCCTAAACTTTTACTTTTTTTTCAAAGGTTTATCAATCATTTAGCGATCTTAACGAGAGTTTATTTATCATCATGATGTTGAACAAACGGCTGTGCGTTTTAAAGGAATAACAGGAGGAAATTTCCTTGCGGGCAACTTTACTTCCCTGTCTTTCAATCTTTGTTTTTGGCAAATTGCATAAGATAAATGTTCCAATCAAATAATGCAAACATGAAACATTTGTGTTTTCCCCAATCGACCAATTTTCTCTCTCGTTTTACAAATGATAAATGTTCATCCCAGACTGGTATTTTTTAGTGCTTCTTATTTTTGAGGAAGTTGAAAAGAAAAAGAATAAGATCGAAAAGATATGACACGCGACACAAGGAAGAAGTTGAAATTTCTTAGGTAGGGAAAGATTATTAAATTATTCACATCATTTGTCTCGTATTAAGTGGCAATGATGTAAGGGAACCAAGGCTAATATTATACAAGGATTATATTGAGGAAGCTACACGAGCGTGCTCAATGTAACTTCAAAGAAAATGAAATTTTCTCCAATTTTTCATGAAATAATTTGAAAATTGAAAATTAATCTTTAATCATATGCTAGCTAATATCATGTAGTGCCTAACCCTTACTTAGTTCCTACTTTTCAAAAATGTAAATTATACCAAATTTTAAAGCTTGTTGCACTAAAAGGATTTATTTTCATAGTTCTATTATGTTTCCACGTTGTTCACAATGTATCATATTTTATTATACACTCGCTTTTTTATTAAGCAAGTCACTGTCACATAGATATAAAAAAAAGATAGTAAGTAAGTAGAGTCAAAAAATTGATTTATTTGTTTATTTACGGTCTCGTGTTTCGCATATAATTCTCAAGAGACATAGATGATATTTTTAGAATACAAAAATTTATTATGAAAATTTATTGTTTTGAGGTACGGATACGGGTGTGGTTAAGGCGCTTTCTAGTTTTGAGGTTGTGTACTTCAATTTTATAAATTATTGAATAAAGTAACTTTAGAGTTGATAATAAGCTTTATTAGCTGATTATTTGAACAGAGCTCGAAATCTTTGCTATAAAGTTGTCAAATCAGAATATGCCATAATGCTAAGTCATACACTTTTTTTGTTAAGAATCAAACCCACATTCGATATCTTCAATTTATTGATAATTCCAATCTAGTTCTAATTTTCCTTCCTGCCAAATGGCATCAATTTAATCTCATTAATTTATCGAAATTTGAGCTAACAATTCCATGTTCATCGTCATCGTAAAATCCACTACTTTGTAACGTTACTGTTTCTCTTTTCTCTCCTGCTTCTTTTTTTACTAACGAAAGAATATTAAATGACACTAAAAATAGCAGCAATTTTCTACTTTTGATACGCATAAATTTATACATTCAGCATATCCAATTTGCTTCTTTTGATTTCAATGAGATAGAAAATGTATATCCATTAAAATGTTTGTTAATTAATGGAAGCGTAGAAATGCTTTACATAATCATAATGTAAATAAATTCGTTCTTAATATCTAGTCATAATTTTTATGTCACACACACAAAATGTTTTATTTCCCAAAAGGATTTCAATATTTAGTGTCGATGTGGGTGATGCGGATAAGTAATATGGATTCGTAAAAGTGTTGGGAAAATGGAAATTTATTTCATCTTAAAAAATAATAGTAGCGATGCTACAAACAACAACAACAAGCAGTGACTCTTTTTCGACCCTTCTTAGTTTATCAATTTAGCAGATCATAACAATAACATAGCGTGGAAAATTAATATGGGACATGTTCGATGGGAACGAAAGCAAGCAGTACAGCACAGCAGCATAATCAACCCCTCTCGCAATACGATCCCTTCTTAAAAAAAAATTATGATTGAAATTTTAAGTAACAGAGTCCATTAGTGACATCAATTTATATGTGCGTGTAGGAGAAAAAAACACTAAAATAAAAAGTTGAACAAGGGATGAAGGAATTGAAATAAAATTATGAATCATATTGTGTGATGAGCATTAATCGAGATTTTTTGTTGTACAATATTTTGCAATAAAGCAAGCAAGTACTTTTAACTCCCTGCATTTTATTTCTATTTCTAAAATTTCATCTCTCTTTTGTTATATTAAATTCACTGATTCGAATGTTGCAAACAGCATTGAGTGTAAAAAATACAGTCGAATGAATATCACTTCCAATGCCACAGACTCTTTTACTCTTTTTATTTCGCATTGTTCTCTTAACAGACTGAATAAATGAACAATTTAGTGTGTGGCATACAAATCTAAACTTTACTGTTCCTGAATCTGTAAAAAAAAGTATATTTCCAATGACTTAGCAACATCGAAGTTACATTTGATATCGAAATCTGCGTTTTATGGATGAAAAAAAGAAAGAATGCAAGAGAAGAAATTTTTATTTCGAATTTCAATTTTACAACGATTTTATTTCAATAGATTATTTGATATAGAGACTTCTAGGAAAAGCAACGTTTATACTATGGATCGTGCATAGGTATTGGAAGTGCTGAGAATTTTAAGAGATTTAAATTTCATTAAAAATTTATTGCTTTAATGTTTTTTTTTATTTACAAAATTTAGACAAAAACGCTTGATTTGATTTTTTAAAACAAGAACAGCTGATAAAATCTTTCTATACTGAGTGTAAAATTAAAGATTCGGTTTAAAATCAGGTTCAAAAAATACTTTGGTTTAAAAAGTCGTTAAAGTCTAGAAATTTTAAAATTAAAATTTTCATTTTTTAAATTATCAAAAAAGACGTTAAAAGGTTAAAAATACCAATAAAATTCCTTAAATCACTTTAAATATCAAATAAATTTCATTCAAACGACATCAACATCCACAATATTTCACAGGAACACGCACATACCATCAACAAGCTTCAATGAAAATAAAGTCACAAAATATTTGAATAACAATTCCTAAGTTATCAATCCTCAGGCGTGAAAAAGAGTGAATAGAATTTAACAATAAATGAAAATCCCAGATTCATTCGTAGACCATCACTATAGTAAAACTCACAATAAAGAATATAAAAAAAATTCACAATGAAATGCGAGAACACGTTCATTCACTGTTAACTGTTCTTTTTATCGCCCACACAATTTTCATTTAAGTATCAAATTGCAATTGATTTTTTATTCGTATTAAAAAAAGGTTTTACAAGACATCCGAGCAGGTAGCAATGCCCTTTAATGTAGACGAGAACAAAAAGTTGGCTCGATATCAAGCTAAAAGGCCCTCCATTAATATGTCCCAATCAATTAGTCTCTTAATTAATAATACTTTTAAATTCGGTATGTTCATTAAGCTGATAAAAGCATTTAAAACATCTTTTTTTTGCTGGCTTGCTTCTTCTTCCTTTCCGTACTCATTTTTATCTATTCAAACTTTTTATTATGTATAAACTTTCCATCTCTTCCTCTCATGCCTTCCTCTTTGTTAACTGCTGTTGTTCGTTCTTCTTCCACCCACGATGGATGTGAAGATATCTGTTGGCACACAAAACACAAAAACACTGTGCAGCACAATGGGAATGATAGAAAGAACCGGTTTGATTAGTCAGTGTAGATAGGTATTGCCGGCTTGTTGTATGATAATTTATTGAGCCATTGTTATTGTAATTAAAGCAAGTTTTGTGTGTTTGCTTTTTGCGGTTTATTCTGTAAATCCAATGAATCTTGATAGTATGTTTGGGAGGATGCGATACGTCGGTAGATACGTCGATTGATAATTCTGAATAGAAAATGAATTAAATAAAGTTAAAGGGGAGAATGAAGAAGAATTGTTATCTTTGTGGCTTATGTCTAGATAGTATTTTGAATGTCATCTTCATTAATGACTTTTTATTGTGCCGATCTGCGGCAACAATGGGCAACTTTCTAGGTCTATTGAGATAAAGCTAACTGACCTTCATTTACCGGTGAATGCTGCTTGAAAATCAATGAATGTGAGAATCATGTGGGTTGATATTGAGCAGTAGAACACATTGCAGAAATAACTTTGTTGCTGTGGACTTAATGTTTAAAGGCAATTCTTAGATTTGGTAGTTTGTATTCAAAATATTGATGAGATTGTATCATGCATTTGAGGTTTTATTTAAACTTTACAAAGGAACTAGATTCTTGAATTCTTGAATTCAGATTATAAGTCTAAGATACCCCCCTCCCCCCTTTCTCTTTAAAAATTGATCGTAGAAAATTAATTTCAAAGTTTTAAAGTAATCAGAAAGCTCAAATAAATCAACTTCTTCAAAAATTGTCAACATTTCCATAACTTGCATTAATTACCATTCAAATAATATTCAATGTTTAACAAAAACTCAAATAGAAATCAAAGGAGCATAAAATGTAAATGACACAAACTGTAAAAGCGGAAGTGAGAAATTCAATCAAAAATGTTCTTCATTTCCATTTTATCGATAAAAATATATCTCTAAAAAATGTTAAACTGTATAAAACGGAGGGGTTGAAAGATGAATGTAAAGTGTTAATTGGAACTGATTGCCTTTCTGATGTGACAAATTTCATTTCATTCGTAAAATTGGACAATTTTCGACCATTACTTGTCGTAATTAAATTCTCATTTCTTCCTCCTTCCGCTACGCTGTCTCGTCGGTAAATGTTGATTCTGTCATGGAGTCATGTATGATTAATTAAAGAGTAAAATCTGGCGCGTTTATGACAATTTAATTGTCTGACTGTCGCATGAATCGAAATTATGAAGTGTAAACAAAAAAAAAGCAGCAGCAGAACCTCTTTTGCGTCATATTGTGCATGTACGAGAGAAAAAAATAAATAAAAACAATTATCGAAGCTCATAAACACCCACAATGCCGTGTATCGTGTATGGAGGGTTCGACTGTATATGGAGAAAGTCTTTCATAATCTTGCAATAATTTTCACATAATGTTTCAATAAATTTCCAATTTCTGCTGTTTATTATTTTATTTTTGGTATTTAAGGAATAAGGACTTCGGGATTTATACAGATTGCACTTACAAACACAGCTTTATCAAATTTACTATTACCCTTTAAAATTTATGATCAAAATGTGTCCTTCTACAATTCAATTTTTCCCTACTTCTTTATTAAGAAATTTCCATCTCACCCTCTCATTCTGTATGTCCACGGACACAATTGAACATATACATAAGCAAACAACATTCCAAGAGAACGAAAACAACATTGCATTTATATAGGAAGTTCATGTAGTCTTAAATCATTTGACTTATGTTTATTTTTTGTCTTGTCAGATGGAAACATTAAATTTTAAAGGGCAAATAGCAAGCGACATGACATCAGGCAATTCTCCAAATGAAAAGGAAAATTTTTCCCTTCCGAAACTCAATCAACAAAAATTTCTCTTTCTTTATTTCTTGTTTTGCGTGTTTTTAGGATGTTTTTAAAGCCATGAAAAAAAAAATGTTCAAAGTCCTCGTGTTGTTAATCGAGGGACTTAAGCGCATTTTTGTCGCAGCGATCAGTAATCGATTAAATAGAAACTGCTTTTAATTACAAAATCCCTTAATTCTTCTTTTATCATCAAAAAACCCTGCAAGAAAATACAATTTTTATAAAAAAAAAACTATATAATAATAACAGAATCCATTAAATTCCGTCTTTCTAGCATGCACTATGCATGAAAAGTCTGTTCTCACAATAATAAATACAAAACATTACAAAAAGAAAGAAAAAAATTTTGACCAAAAATAACGGTCAAAAAAATTTTAAATTCCAACGGTCAAAAAAAATTCAAAGTGTTATCGAGGGTTTTCAACTATTTTTTCCTTATTTAATGTTAAATCGTTGATTACAGGAATTGTAGATCATTTAACGATTTTTTAATAAGCGAGGCCGGAATAACTCGATAGTAGAAAGATAATTCATCATAACAGAACTCTTAACTATGTCTGGTTTCTGAGATCTCAGAGCTCATCCAGCCAGCCAGCCAGCCGAACAAAGTGAAACTATAAGCGTCATTTTTTGCAAAAATGCGCTAAAAATATATATTGAAGCGATTTGTATCCGAGGAATTGAAAGAAAAAAAAAATTCCAACAAACTTTTTGCTTCTTCATCCTTTAGTGATAGCACAAGAAAAGTGTTTAGAAATTGAGAATATTTACATTATAATATCTTTTTTATGTACAACAATTGAAAATAAAATTTTTCTTGTGGTTTGGTAATGGCAATTCGATATGTGCTGTTTCCCTCGACTTTACTAGTGTTCTCACTTTTGCAAAATCAGCTAAAATCTGCTCTTATTCCCTTTCATTTGATTTTAGACTTTTATGATTCAACGTGTTTTCAAATTTTGAATATTTTGAATTTTCCTCAAAGTTTTAAATTTTTGAAAATCGTTAATTTTTAAAATTGCAATAAATTTTCGAATTTACTTCCAACTCCTGCTATCTTTAACCAAGTCATGATCTCCAATTTTTACAATTGTAAATAAAGAAATCACATCTCAATTTAGGGAATGGGAATTGTATTCATAAAATGAAATCATCAAAATGGCATTTCTGATGCTACAGACATTCATCTTTGATGATAAATCCCTTCAAATGCATATATCTACAGTAAGAGAAAAAAAAAGAAATCAACAACAATTGGAACGGAACGAATGTATGAAGAGGATGTGAGGGAAGAAGAAAAATCAATAAAATCTCCATTCAGCTGATGATTTACATGTTAACATTTTTTTCCTGCTTACTTATTTTCCTGTTGCGAATAAAAGAATTAATTTTCACACTGAATATCACCGCCTTTACCCAACGTGCTTGCTTTCTCTTTTGTTTGCAAAAAAGAATAAATTTTTGAATGGAATTGTTGCATGAGATGGAAATATAATTTTCATGTTTCCTTCACTTCCTTGCCTAAAAACATAGCTAGACGAAAGTGAAGTAGAACATTTAAATAGCAAAATAGTCCTCGATGAAGCTCTACATGTATACATGTACTGTTGCTACGTAATGAAATAATTTTCATTCACATTGCGAGAGAAATGGAGACGAAATTCATCCACAACAGTGAAAGTTTTCATTCATTTACATTTGTTGGGGTAGTGGGATGTAGGCAGGGTTGGTCGTTAACTTTTTGGTGAGAGGGCTGGTAACTGGGATTATTGTTTTAGGTGCCTTTTTGAAAGGAATTTGAATACTAATGAAAAATGCAGTTATGTCAAATTAGTTAGGAATCGAACTTATGTTCGAGATTTTGAGGTTAGAAACTTCAAAACAGAAAATTTTCAAAAGTTTGAATTTTAACAAAATTACAACCCTTCTTAATTGTTCATATTGTCGAGCATGGATGGATGGAGTAAAAATTTTATTGCACGGGTTACAAAGTAACAAAAACATTTTTTGGGGATATATTAACTAACTTATAGAAAATATCAAGGAAAATAAATGAGGGGGGAGAGGAGCATGTATGTGTGTCCATAAATTAATTTTCATTTAATTTTTTGGGTAGTATAGCATCCATCCCTTCCATAAAAAGCTGTTACTAAATTTGTATATTTTCATCTCATTCCTCTTCACCAAACGCATTGTGTTTAACAAAGCTGAAAATCCACAAATGTAATCAAGAGCATGTTTCATTGCCCCCTGTTAATACTATGCCTTTTTTTCGAGCACATCCATACTCGCACATACCTAAATGAATCTCATATTCAGGTCCTTTTAATTTCATGCAAATTCCATAGAATGAAAATTTTATTTAAATAAAAAAATGGAAGTAAACATGAAAGAGTGACAAAAATTGCGTAAAAACAATGCGACACACATTCCCAAAACAATATTTCCTTGTGGAATAATAAATAATGTCGAAAAGATGGAGGAAGTGAGTTATAATCATAGACAAGAAACTCCAGAAAAAAATAGAGATAGGGAAGTTAAAATTAGGAAATTTTACTAAAACACACGTTTTACGGATCAAAACAACTGGTAATGTTCCAATTGCATTAAAACAATATCATTGAAGATAAGGTAAGGGATGCGATACAAAAATCACTGGCAAAGAAAGTAATTTATGTTACATATTTATGCTTTTATGATTATGATAATGTCTATGCGACACCATAAACATCCAAAACATGTCACATTGTTGCAATGTTTTAATGTTGCGCAACATGAAAACATTCTGTTGCAAAACATTCAAAATTGTTGTCGATTGTTGAACTCTTCAGTTTACGTTTATTCTTCTTAGAATCCACACGTGTCGCGTGCTATCACGATGATATTTATTTATAGAGTTAAAGTCCTATAAAAATATAAAGTTTCATTGTCTCAAAAAATAAGAGAAAAATAATTTTAAAGTGTCGCAAAGTTTTAAAGCTGTAATTAAGATACACGGGTGTTATTCATGTAGAAAGGAATTAAACAATCTGATTCATTTATTCATGGAATATTCTTTACGCGCTTAGCTCTGTGGAATATAAATAAAAGAAAAATCTATTTTGTTCGTTCGTAACCAAGGATTACCAATCATTCTATGGCACATTTTTGGATTATTTATGTGCTATATTTACTCAAGTGATTACGAGGCGGGAAATGCGTTGAAGAGAAAAAGTTTATGCCTGATGATAACAAAAAAAGTGGCTTAATGCAAGATTTGTGAAAAATGTAAAAAGATAAAGAAGAAATGGAAAATGAGAAAAATTTAAATTGTGCATGTAATTGTGTCTAATGTGAGAATTATCCTTTGTGAATACTTAAAAAATCTACAAAGTGAATGTAAACATACTGGATACAGTTGAGATTAATCTTATAATTTTTTTTCTGCTCCTTCTTTTCCCATACGAATTTCCATTAAAATGTGTAAATGTTTACATTGTCAATTAATGGAAAATGTAGTTTTTTTCTTGATTCTTTTTTCACACAGAATTTTCCACTTCACTATGGGACGTCATGAAACAGAAGCAATTTATGAAAATGTCATAAGCATGAGAGATTTTTTTTCTTGTATTTGCCGTACTTTACTTTTCTTATGCAAAAATCCGAGTGCGGAGTTAAAATTTTGCTACATTTAATTCAGGTTGAGAAGCTAATGTGAAATTTGAGAATTTAAGCTGATTAATGTTAGATTTCATTTAATATTTTCTCAAGACTGTGTAATGCTTTTATTTGTGGATTAGACAATTTTCATCTGAAATTTTGAATTTACATGTTGATGGATTTTAAAGGGAATTGTGTGAGGAATTAAAGTGAATTTTCTGAACTGCTTAAAAAATTTGTGTTGACTTTGTTTTGAGTGGATTTGAAAACATTGTGCCATTTAAAGTCTGAAAAAAATGTGTTATTTGGTTGGATGGGAATTGAACCTAAGTGTACTCAAAAATTAAGCCTCATATCTCTGCCGATCGGTCTTCAACAAGTCATTAGTAAGCTTTCTTCAAATCTGTTAATTTTGACTTGTCAGTTGAAGATTTTTGAATTTTTAAAGTCGCATTCAAAAATTTCTAAATTTAGAATATTCTCTTCCAATCATGCTTACTATACGTTTAAATTTTCATTCCACAGTGTAAAAATTAACTCAATTTTCAAGACTGAATAAAATTGGCACCCAATAAATTTAATCGATTTATGACTTAAAAAAGAAGATTTTAAGGAAGTTTAAAGTCGCAAAAATTTATTGACTGAAAAAATTGAAACATTTTAATCTAATGCATACACTTGTTTACTCCATTCCATTAGTTCCTCAGAATTTGGACGATTTTATAAGGCAATTAACAAAAATGTGTTAAAAAATTCAATTTTCGTGCTGTGAATATAATTAAATTATGATGTTTAATAAGATTAATGCAGACTGTGAAAAAAATACGATGTAGCATCTTAAATGTCACAGAGAAAGATCTGTATCAGGTGTTAATTTTTTTCATGCAAATTCCAATGCAATTCGTTCTACTAACGGAAGATTAAAATATTTTCTGGCTTCATATAAATTTGTCTTTTGTGTTAAAACATGCAAATTTGTAGAAGTTTCTCTTTCATGCTTCTTAGCCTAGCACTAATAACACGCTAGAGTAGACGATTGTAGGAGAAGAAAGAAAAATCATCAAATTTTCACTCTCTATCATTTTTCATATTCTTTTTCTCATTTTCAGTCTATATTTTATGTTATTATTGTGAATATAAAGGAACCAAGAAAATTTTCATATTGTTCTGTTCAGTCTCAAACTAGGTGGAAATGAAATATTTTTTTAAAGTTTCTTCACAGCTTTATTATCTCATTCCATTTATTTATTTTATCCACCTCGCGACAATATTATGCGAATGTAAAGTAATGTAGAGGCACTTAAAAAAGCCTTTTTTTATTCTTTTTACACCTCATT
Source organism: Chironomus striatipennis (assembly GCA_026123125.1). Taxonomy (NCBI): domain Eukaryota; kingdom Metazoa; phylum Arthropoda; class Insecta; order Diptera; family Chironomidae; genus Chironomus; species Chironomus striatipennis. Next base: position 29,621,500 of record CM047394.1, read on the forward strand.
CATAACAATAAAAACAGTAAAAAGTTTTTAGGTTGAAATAATACACAAAAAACTTGTTCACGATGTTTACAAGGAAAATAAATGAAAAGGTAGTGAGGATGTTATTGTATGGAAGACATTGGGCGCATTTTCTAAGGTTAATGTTGAGTTCCTGAATGATCCTTTAAGAATGGAAATAATGATTGAAGAGCACAGTCTTTTTAGGCTTTAGATCTGTTGTACGAAAAAATTGAGACTTCAAGTTTTCCTTGGGATTCAAACTCTTCATAAATAGTTTATATGCTGCAAAGTACAAATCAAAATACATCTTGTCTCGAAATGCCTAAGGAATTGTTCTCTTATAATGTTCAAATTTTCGGGTGAGAAGGGGATCTAAGGCTGTGTTACAGTTTTAAATAATAGTTTTTTTTGTACGAAGATTTTGTGGCAGAGAGGGGTTCTAAAAATCCAAAATTTTCATGGACGTCATAAGTGAACAGCTCCCTAGCAAAATGAAGAAATATCCATTCGAAGAGAGATGGAAGGAGGGAAGTCCGGACCTCCTTAAATACGACCCTGCCAACATTTTCAAATACGTTCCATTAAAGCTTTTAGTCCATTAAAAGTGCTTCATTATAACCTCAAAAAATGTGTATTTAAAATAAAGTCCCGGAAAAAAGTCTGAGCACCAAATGAGTGAATGAAATGAAAAGAGGACGAGAGATGGAGAGAACAAAAAGACGGAGTATAATCCATTGTTTAAACGAGATTCGAAGGACTTTTCATGTGTTACTTTTGTTTATATATACTTACACACTTGATACCAGATGATGATAATGTTTTAGGATATCAAAATGTTGGATAGAACAAAACAAAAACAGTCGAGATAAAGAAGAAGAGGAAAAAAATTAATTGCAGAGTCGTTTCTGTTATGTTCATAAAAGTTGTGTACGATTTGAAAAGTTTTTCATCCTTGAGCACACAGAAAATGTAATAAAAAGTATTAAAAAAGGATAAAAATTGGCATCATAATGGGGCAAAAAGTGAGGAATCGTTTTATAAAGCGCAATCATCAAGAAAAATTCCCTATAAAGTCCCCCTTTAATTACAGTCATTTACGCTAAAAGCCTGCCTTAATTGAAATCATTTTCGCTTCCCTTTTCTTCTTTTTTTCATTTCTTTCTCTTCATTCTTGTTTTATTCCTTGATTCTCCCCATTATTGCTTTTATTGTGGAAGCAACAAAGATGATGATGATGACGCGAATGTATTTATGTATCACAGTATGAAAATATTATGAGCATGTCATGAACGCACTGCGCGAATATCATTTATGAAAATTGAATGAAAAATGTCTTTCATGAAAAATGTGAAAGCATTCACTTTCATTTCCATTTTTGGTACATTTTAAGGAATATATGACTACTGCTTTTGTTTTGTCAGACAATGTAGGCATTCTGTTCCATTTTTGAGAATTTATTTGAAGTATCCCCGATATTCTGGTAGTTATTGAGTACTAAGAATTATTCTTTCATAAAAAAATTAGAAGGGTTGTAGTTAAGCATTTTGAGGGACATTGCACTTCGTGAAACTCATTTTAATGAATTTTTTAGAATTATTTGATCTAACATTCAGAAATGAGGAAAATTATCTCCTTAACTTATTATTTATGTCTAAACTTACTTGAAACTTTAATTAAAACCAAAAAAGTTTCAAAAAGCGCTTCAATACCTTAAAAATGCAAACTTCTAGTACCAATTCCTTCAATCCCAACCGTGATAAATATTTAGACTTTATGCTGATGAAATGCTAATGAAAATTAAGATTTTTACTTTGGCACAAAAGGCACGCTTCAAACATTTTCACAAATGGTGCTCGAAATTATACCATAGCGATATGCGATATGCACAGACGATGACGAGGAAGCAAAAGTATGTAGGAAATTTACTTCCACTTGTTTATGAAAGGCAATGAATAATTAAGTTTGGATTTCTTTCTTATTCCATGTCTTTCGTCCTTATCGCTGTTGTTACTTCCTTGGAAACAAACAAAAAGTTCAGAAAAATTGCCTTTTTTGAAGTCATCCATAGGAATTTTTGATGTCGACAATGTTAAGTAAAAGTTGATTCTACTTCCTTTCCATGGAAGCAAGCAATTATGAGGAATAATATTTAAGCTTTGTGGCTATAATGTGATTATTAAATGACTTATTCATGTGATTAAAGATTTAATTTTAATTAACATGAAAGATTTAAGACCTCGTGCTGTAATTAAAAGGATTCAATCGTCCACGTGTTTGAATAGAATTTATTAAAAGAGTTGATAAAGGCAGAGATTAATGTTGTGGCTGTGTAATAACTTTGGCTATTTTTATGCTCAAATTTTATGAATTTTTCCGCAAGCTTTCAGGAAAACTTTTTATGGCTTGATAACCGGCTTTCTTATTCTTAAAGGCTGACTTTGTAGTTTTTTAAGGGTTTGTAGCTCGTGTATCTAGTTAATGGCTTCTATCTGAAAATTTGATGAAGAGATTATTAATTTTTGATGTTTATGATTCAAAGGAAAAGGGTTGATGATTAAAGAATGAAAATATCTAACTTCCCACACAATGTTCAAAAATCAAATCAGGCATGAAAATTTAATAAAAATCCTGCACCTTAATACGAAATCAAATCGACACACCTTTAATATAGCTTTAAGCTTTTATAGCACTAACAGACTGAAAATATCGACCTCGATTCAAACTGTTTTAAAGTTTACACACATTTTCATGTTCACTGTGTTAAACCTAACATCCAGATCAGATTGCTATTTGTTGCCAATGCATTAGAATCAAAAGTTATTAGTACACAACTCAAGACAGCAGATAATATGCATTTTATCAATTTATGACTCTGCATTAAGCAACATTAAACAAAGAAGTACTTTATTCTACTCAATCGACTTTAACTTTAGATTATGTTCTCATAAGTTTAAACTTGATGCACATCTTCTTGAATTGTCATTCACATAATAAAAATGTCTTCTTTTATCTCTTTCTTAATAAACATTTCTTATGCATGTGACTTTAAATGAGCATTTCAAGTGCTCTTAGTAATAACAGATGACTTGCAAAAATCTCACAACTTTTTTTATAGAGTTCCTAGAAAATATAATTATTGTCTGAATTTCTAGGGATTCTTATTGTATCGACCAATGAAATGGAATAAGTTGAGGATAAGCAAAAATATCAAAGAGAAATAAAGAGACATAAAGCAAAAGACGGCAATACTGCTCTAAGCATTTATCCAATTAAACCAAATCGGACATGACTTTATTCTTTCTTTTTACTTCTTTGAGGGTTGTACGTCAATGCCGTCTCTCTAAAAAGTATGGATCTTAAAACCACAACATTTTAGACTTGATTCCGGAAAAATCTAATTTTGACAAAATCAAGAAGGAATTCACAAAGGAAACAGGAAATGACATCATTTACAGACAACCCCATTTCATTTATTTGAAAATAGAAATAAGAATAAAAGTAGAAAGTACAGCACAACATAGGTTTTAGAGTGTGAGAAAAACAATAAATCACTTTTTCAGTTTACACACACAGAGCCAGACCAACAACATTTAAGCCACAAAAATACATTAATTCTGACTTTAAATCGAGTAAAATATCTGTACTTGAATGTATGAAGGAATTCATTCCATTTAGGGGATGAAAAAAAACCAGAAAGAAATCAGAGGAAAAACTATTAGAATGACATTCGGACATGAGAATGAGATGAATTTCCCCCCATCCAAAGTCTACATCATTTCCTTTTGAGGCTCATTTTTCATCATTCTTCATCATTTTTCAAAAGGCAAAAAGGCATGATGTCCGAAAATGAAGGAAGAAAAAGGAATCTTTTAAACAGCAAAAGAAGGGAAAACTTTTTTAATTTTCATCTGTTTGATTCTGTTTGCTGTCTTATTCATTCCGATTCCGCATTTCCCTCATCTCTTTATGCATGAAATACACAGCACAGATTTACGATATTCGTTTCCATACCTTTACATTTGAGACTCATTTGGATTATTGCTTATAATCAACAGTTTCCGTTTTATTCTTATGTTTTACAAGACAAAGCACAGCAAACAAAAATTCTTTTTTTTTGCATCTAAAATGTACGAGAAAAAGAATTGAAAATGTAACCTCATGTGGATTAAATTGAAACAGGGCTGACTATGAATTTATTTTCATTTTTATAGCTTCTATCATTGCAATGTTGGCAAAAGTTGTCTCGGTGCTCAATTACCGAATGAATCTGCTGCTTGTACATTGAATTGCTGATTTATTGTCTATTTTTTGGTTGGTTCCTTTATGCTTCTCTCTCTCTTGGCAATCATAGTAGTGTTAATGGATATGTTTGGATTGACTGAACTTAATAATCTTCGGATGTGATTTAAGTGGATTTTTGGTATTGTTCATGGGAATATGTGTAAAGGTTAAAGCTTGTGTGCATTAATGAACAAGTCATTAAGTTTATGAGTTTAAAGGAGTTTTTATCAACAAGTTTGAAAGGCATTTGTGTTGAAAACTAAGGCGTATTTCTTAAAATCACATATTCATTTGGTCTAGTAGTATTTAGAATGGGTTTGTAGCATACTCAGAAAGCATGAGTTCAAGTCCCAATAAAGCAAAACCACCAGTAAATGAACATTTTACTCCTCTTGGGAAAATGCATTAAAAACAAATGAGACCATCAACTTAACTCTAGATTCATTCAACTCTCTGAGATCTCTATATCCCACACCTCCTCTTACATTGGCAATGACATTCATATGGCATCCATTTACTAGATGGTTTTTCATTTAAACACACATTCATTTATAGATTTTCATTATCCTCAATTTTCCCTTTCTATCTGCATTTACATAACCATAATATCATAGTCTTCATTATCATTGTGAATACTTATGCGTCACCAGATGTTGATTATTGTATTTCCAATCTTATGTGTGTATGTGTCGAACAAGGAGACAGAAAGAAGAAGCAAAATGAGAGAAAAAAGATTTTAATTAACTTTGTTTTATAATTAAAATTCAAATAACTTTGTGGATTCTCAGTTTTTCTTGCCTGCACGCCTGCCGATTTCTGTATTAAGCACAGTGCTATGGCTTAACAAGTAAATACAATAACAATAACAAGCAACATCCTATTCATTCTTATTGTTGTTAACAAATGCTGCTTACGACATTTTTCTATGGAAATAGAACTATGTAGCTTCATCCAATACAATACAGTGGCTATTTGTGATTTTTTATATTCTGATTGAAATTCAATGACGTTGAAAAATTTGTTGCTATCTCCTCAAATTACACAATGTATGTGACATAAACTTGCGCAAATGTTGACTCTTCCAACATAAAAGGCTAAAAGCTAACATCAGTGAATCACCTATCTATTAGTTGCATTAGCAGGAAAGGGAAATAAAAAAATAGAGAAGCCATAAAAAAACACCGGGTAGAATAATTCACCAGCCTTTAAACAAGTCGTAAATATTTATTAGTTCCTTACATTCTTCACATTTATCAAGTCTCTGCACTCACTCTATTGTTTCGTCTCGCATCATCAGTTGGTATTGCACCTAAAACTTCCTCTTAATGTCTTCGTCTTCCTCCTTCATCTCGATTCCATGCCAACCGATAAATTTTAGTCATGGCAGTTTATACAACTATAACAATAATAACGATGACGATAGCTATACTTCACATTGGAGGTGAATTGTTAAGAAAGATGTTTCCTATTAACTTGTAATTTTGTGGCACTGAAAAGATAAATAGACGAACCTGTTATGGCTATGGAAGTTTTATGTCTAGACTTTTTCAATTTCTTTGTTCTCTTTATTTTGTTGGATGGATATTACATCTTTAGAACTTTGAATTTTACTTGTTTGCTAGTTTTGGGATGTGTATTATGAGGAAGTGCTTAAATTGGAAGTATCTTTTAATCATTTTTTTTAGATTTTTGGTGTCAAACCTTTTGTACTTTTAAAGTTTAAGATATAATATTTTTTGGATAGCTTACAATTATAATTTCAACATATAAAAGTCTGTATTTGTTTTTATTTCAATTAAGAGTCATTAATTTCAAAGTTTTACAATTTAACCTGCTTCATCTGGTGTTGAGATTTGAACCCAACTCAGCTTCAACATGTACGACTTGCATATCGTACTTTCCAACTGAACTATCAAGCCCATTTTAGGTTAACAAAATGCGTTACAGTAAAAACTACCAAAAAGATTCCAAACCCATCAAGTTCATAAGACTAAAGCTTGTTTCCTCTCAATGCAATAAACAAGTCAAAATTAGCACAGAATTAATCACATCGTCTAGCTTCTGGTTTGTTTAAATTGAATAGTGCAATTTTTACTGTTTACATTAAAATGAAAGTCTAGAAATTTTTTTAATTTACAAACTTTACTACGAGAACTGTACATTTTCATAAATAAGTACCACGAATGCTGTTTCATTAGACGTCGAGTTCATTAAAATTTTCCGCTCTGGTTCTGAATGAAAACATGAAAAAATAAAATAAAATAAAATAAAAATTTAGAATGTTTTTCATATTCTGAAGTTGGAACAAGAGCAGTAATAAGAAAATTGAATAAAAATGAAAATGTAAAAGGTTGGAGTGATTTCGAATGAGAAAGGTCATATGAGCCCCATGGGCAAAGTTACAAAACATATTTCCTTTACTTTTTATGCTGAAAAAATACGAGAATCTCTCTGTATATTTTATTTTTAAAGACAACATTAATTAAATGTTTACCCATTGGTGAAAATGAAATTAATGTGTAGAAAGGAAGGCAGCACAAAAAAAATGTTTTATGTATTACCTTTTTTTTAATTCCAAAGTTGAATTATACAGAAAAAAAGCAGAGCAAAAAGAATTTTGTTTTTGTGAAAAACTTTTATAAAGGATGAAAATATGATATAGAACTCGGAAGTGAAAGAAAAAAAGTGATAAGGCCAAAAAAAGTGGCACAGAAAGTTGTAATAAAAAAATGGGTAATTCATCTTCGAGACGTGAAAAGGGCAGAAAATGTCGCAGTCTTCCAAATTCTCCTGCAATCAAGCAAAGGTAAAGGCTTTAAGTTCATCAAATATTTATTTAATTTTGTTAAAATTTACATAAGTTTGAGTTTTATTGCTGAATGGCAGCGTCTCAAATGATGTCGGTTCTAAGCTTTATTGGTATCAGTATAATACAATTTTTTTGTGGATTATAACTCTTACTCGATATTTGGATCAGAGTCGAACAGGTTTTATAAAAGTTTTATTTTGAGTGAAATTATATACTTCACAAGAATTAGGAGAAATATTTTCATACTACTGAAAGAGATTCATGAAAATTGGTAAATTGTAAGAATCGAACCTTCAATTCACAAATTTATAACTTTAATATTCCAAATCATATTTTCTTAGATATTTAACACTGCCCACTGATAATAGGGTTATTAACAATTTGGCAGCTTACTTCATATTAATTTACATCTAAAATATCACCAATTTCAAAATTTTGTAGTCACATACTTGACTTAAGTATATTATCCAAGATTTTGTACATTTTCTCATTCCTATGATGTAAATTCATTCCATTGGATTTTAATATTGACCTTAATACAAATAAATCACACAATAATACAGAACTAGGTAGTGATATACACAAATGGTATTAATAAATTGCTGTAATTAAAATGAAATCCCTATTGGACATAAATACGATTTTCATTATTGCTCATGGTGATATTGCAATAGCCTCATAAATTCCATACATAACGGCCACATTTATGATGACAAATTATGAGAAATTATTAGAATTGTGATTTATGGAGACTTTCACTAAGCACATTTTGTAGGAAATTGTTCGCACACATAGTTCTGTGCCAGCATAAAAAAAATCCACCTCTCGTTATGTCTCATTCTTATTGAAGTTGAAATTCAGGTAGCTTATTTACTTAACTTTCTTGCTTTTAATACTCTTTGTATTCTGCATCAACGAACTTTAATCCGATTCACAATGCGAATAAAGAAAATGGAAATAAATTATTTATGAATAAAAAGTATGAAATCATCTGTAAAATATTTATTAGTATATAGGTATTCAACATTTATTGCATAAATATGCAACACGAATTTTTCATATATTTTTTTTCTTTTCATTCTGTTTATATTATAAGCCAGTAATCTATATTCAGACGATGGCTTTATGCTGACTGTTGCCAATATTCAAATATTGTACATGCTTTATTTGTATATATACGAGTTGGGGTATTACGATGGAACGAATTAGGATGGAATTTTTTGGCCCAAAAATTTTTGGCCAAAAAATTTTGGTTCAAAGAAAATTTAATCTTCGGATTTAAAAATTAAATCACCCAAAAATTTTTGGGTTTATTTAAATGAGCCAAAAATTTTTGGCCCAAAACTTTTAGGCTGTATCTTAAAAAATATAAATAAAGAAATTGAGGCCAAAACTTTTTTGGATTAAAAAAACTTCTAATTTATTCTAAGTCTAAACCTGAAAATTTTGGCCCAAAATATTTTGGCTACAAAACTCCGATTAATTCTAAGTCTCAACCTGAAAATTTTGGCCTCTATACTTATTTATATTTTTTAAGATACAGCCTAAAAGGTTTGGGCCAAAAATTTTTGGCTCATTTAAATTAGCCAAAAATTTTTGGCTCATTTAAATTAGCCAAAAATTTTTGGGTGATTTAATTTTTAAATCCGACGATTAAATTTTCTTTGATCCAAAATTTTTTGGCCAAAAAGTTTTGGGCCAAAAAATTCCATCCTAATTCGTTCCATCGTAATTACATCTCCCTATATATACAGCCACATGCAGAAATTTTAATAATAATTTTATTGAATATTGAGTATGAACCCGCATAAAATGATTAGGAATGTGAAGTGGCAAGAAAAGTTTATTGGAACTTCTAGAATGTATGGAAAAATTGCTTACGGTGCAGATAAATAAAACTTTGCTTGAGAAATTTAAATTTTATATTTCAACGGACATCTAAAAATTTAAATTTTTAAGTTCTAATATAATTCAAATTATGAAAATCCGTTAAACTTTTACAATGATTAAATCTTGAAAAATTCAACTTTCCCATCCATAGTCTGCAAATATTAAATCTTGCACTCATTCTCCTTTAAAATTAAAAGCAAAGCCGAATCGAACGTATTAAGCATATCGGAATACGGCAATCATGTTTTTACGGAACCAACAACAGCAAATAGTACACAAAACATTCATGTGAATGAGAACGACCTGTGTATCATAAATTATAAATGTTTGTTAATAACTGAAAAGGAGAGGATGTTGAGAATGAGACAGAAAATAAACAGATTTAGCCAATATGGGATACACAACCGAAAAATGCAAATTGATTTATTTTTGCATGTATGTATCGCCTTTAAATCCCATTGTTTTCTAGAAAGTCTCACAATTTTACCGATATATATGCAAAATGCGCCATGAATAAAGAATGTCTATAAATTGTATTTTCGTGCATTGTCCTGTCGCATCGACTAATTGTTATGTTTATTGTGGCCTCTCAATATATTTTCTGAAAAATTCCAAAAAGTCCGTTTGTCGGAATAAGACTGCGAGAAATTCAATTTCCATGTCTGTATTTGATTTCATGGAAATTAATTGCATATCGATTCAGTATATAATCCACTCGGGGGACATGAGACAAAATTGGCAGGGATATAAAATTTGACACAAAAAATTATAAATTAATATAAAATGGATACAGATTACATTAATTAACTCGTAAGCTACACAGAGCCTCAACATATATCATTTTTCAAGTATTCATGAATCAATTAATTTTTAAGCAGCATGTGTATGCATAATCAATGAGCCTACCAGCCCGATAATCCTATTAATTATCATTCTATACCATTATCATTATGTGGGACGCAATTAACACAATTACTTCTTGGAGAGATGTTCGTCTCATCTCCATAAATATACATTGAGATACATGGATGTGTATACAGGCATGCACAAAGTCTTCCATGAAAATTGGATTAAATTTTTAATTTTAAATCATTGAGAACTCAATATAGACAGGAAAGCATTGAAATCTGGATAAAAATTTTTTAATGATTTTTTTTCATGAATTTTTCTCTATTTTTGTGTCGTTACAGACAATTGCCAGTTTATACAAAAACTGCAAATGGAGCAACAGCAATTCCCTTGCCGGCTACTGTCCTTGTAACAAGAAGATGTCCACCGGATAAAATACGACCCTTACCACCCACACCAAATCATCAATCATGTATGTTTTAAGCACAATTTATTTTGAATGGACGTCTATCAGTCCTTGTGTTGATTTGCCCGATCTGCAGTTTAAGTTTGTGGCTTTCAGGTGGTAAAATTTGCCATCTAGATGTTATTTAAGATTACTATGTGGCTACTGAAAGATCAGTGAGCCAAAGTGACTCTTTAGTGGAATAGTTTAGTAGTTCGATACCAAACTAATACAATATCGACACTCCGGTCATGGGTTCGATACCCAACAGTTGAAATTATTCAGTTGTCATTTTTCGAACTAATTGCATTGAAAATTAAGCGAAGAATATTAGAAGAAAATTTTTTCTAGCAATACTACCCAAAAAAATCGCAGTGAGCTAAATTTCCAAAAATTTCTCAATTTAATTTTTTTGAAAGTTATGGGATAAATGTTCAAAACACTCAAAATAAACATTAACTAAACATTAATAAAGTACGTAACTAAAAGTTGGATCTTATTAATTTAATTTTCATATTGTTTATTGAGATTTGTCACCTAACTGCCACAAAAAAAACTGTATAAATCGGAACATGATTTTGAGTATCTACGATGTATGTTTTTATTATTTCAGCAATTCCATCGAATAAAGCAACATCAGGAAGTCCATCAAATGAAAGCAGTCGACCAAACAGTCCGCCCGATAATAATACGCCAACAAAAAATGGAATAAGGTAATAAATTTCAATCAATTTGCTCAAAAAACTTAATCAACCGTTATACCAATTATTTGCTTAATTTTTCCATTTATTTTAAAATTCAGATAAGCTAATTATTGAGTATTTATTTATTTATAAATTTTCCGTAATTTCACCCCTTAATGACACATCCCGACAGTTGAAATTTTTTTTTCCTCTCTCGCATAGTTATGTATGTCATTGTTTGCGATTAATTAAAACTTTAAGCGAGCAAATTAATGAAAAAAAAAATCAGGCTTTTCCACATAAAAAAAAAAAAAAATCAATTAAAATTATTTTTTTATGATTTATTGTCAATTGCGTGCATGTGATTATCATTATGAATACAATTATCACCCATTTTTGAGCAAAAAAGTCAACGGAATTTATTAAAATAAAATTCATACCCTACGAAAATTTTAGCCAGATTTTTGCCAGACATGTTCTGTCTGTCAGATTAATGGAAGAATATGCCAGACTTTTGAAAGATTTTTTTTCTTGCGTTTTTCGTGCAAAAATCGTGCAACAACTTTTTACATAGCCACACGAAAATACAAGAATTTTGGAAGAAAAACGCAAGGAAAAAATCTGTCGAAAATCGGGCAAAATTCTAGCAGATAATTGCAAGATTTTTTCTGGCAAAAGTCTTACATGGAAATTTGTCCGATTTTCGCAAGAATTCATCCGACAATGCCAACTTAATTTTTTCAAAAAAAATCTTGCACTTTCTTGCAAAAGTCGTTCAAATATCTTTCCAAAAAACCAAGCTTATAAATTAATGGTCGTGAAAAATAATTTGCTCTAAACATTAAAAATTTTGATCTATTCAACTGTTACAAACGAATGGACACATTTTTATAGAGCAGTAATGTGAGAAATAATATTTTCCTTTTTTCCTCTTGCGAACAGCAGATAATAGTGTTCTTTTAATTTTTTAAGACGGAACAAAAGTTTAATTAGGCACTTTTTAGAAAAAAAAAGGAAAAAATAGCTTTCAAAAAACAAAAATACTTTTATTGCCAGTCATTTTCAAATTTTCAAAAATTACAATCGTTCATAAGTTGCAACGATTTTTAATAATTTATGAGAAATTGCAATTTTTTTCTCAAAACATAACAAAAATTAAAACAAATTCTTTTTTATAATTTATAAAAAAGCTATTTTTAAATTGCTATGATATAAAAATTTTAAAAGTATGTTAAAATGGTTTGAATTTTTTTTTTTATTTTAAAAATTAATTAAAAAGTTTAAGCATTATTTGTTTTATTTTAAAATTATAAAATTATTGAAAAACGTTAAAATATTCAATTCTGAGTTATGTGCAACTTAAATATGTCTTTTCGCCACTCTGAAAATATATCATTTCAGACAGCAGTGGCGCAGCGGACAACTCAGAGGTACAAGAAAAACATAACTTAGCGGGCAACGGTTCGAATCCCAAGACAAAATCTGGCAGAAATCTGGCGAAAATCGGATGGATAAAAAAATAAAAAAATAACAGCGCTTGTGAAGTATAAAAAAATGGAAAAATAATTTTTTTAAAAATTCGACAAAAAAAGTCTGGCAAAAATCGTCCAAAAATCGTATGCAAGTCTGGCAAAATTCCATGCAAGTCTGGCAAAAATCGTATACAAGTGAAACTTGTGAACGATTTGTCTGGCAAAAATCGCCCAAAAATCTGCCCGACAAAATTTGTCTGGCACTGTCTTTGTTGATTCGGGCATTTTCGTGCAGTTAAGGAATTTGCTATATGGAGAATCTGGCAAAAGTCGTTCATTTGTCCGAGTCTGGCAAAAGTCGTATGACCAATGTCTGGCGAAATCGGACAAAAATCTGGCTAAAATTTTCGTAGGGTATGCTTTAAAACTTTCAGTAATTCCCTGAGTAATTCTGAATAATGTTGAATTTTACTCCCAGATAAAAAATATTCATGAGGTTACAAAAAGGGTTCACTTATTTACATTTACGACCAAAAATAAATTATTTTTGCACATATAAAATATTCAGTATCTTGAGTCGTGATTCATAAAATATTTTAGAGATGAGAAAACAACTTCAAAGTTTATTATTAAAGTTTTAGGAGCTTAGATTCAATAAACAGAATTTACGAGAAGATTTTTGTTAGGTTCTCAAATTTTGACTTGATTTAGAAAGTCTTTGTAGACATTTAATTGAGTTTTAGTTAATTTTTGATGAAATTTGTTAAAAGGGATATTCATAAATGATATCTCAAAATTTGAAAATCATAACATTTTTTCATTAAAAACAGATTTGCATTAAATTATGTTTTGTTTTCTTAGAATTCCGAACTTTACAACCCCCATCCCAAAAAAATAAAATCAGCTAAAAATTCTTCCCAATTAATCTATCCCAGTTCCAGTGATACATCCTAGAAATTAATTGGCTGTGAATTTTATTCTTATTTCAATTTGCAATGCAAAATTTATTCAAGATATGATAAAGAAGCGTTAGGAGTAGAACAAAAAGAGAACAAGTAGAAGTAAAAATGCAAATTAAATTATTTAAAAAAAATTAAATCGTTTAGCTGCTCGATGAATGAACAAGAAGAGGGGTTGGGTGTGAGAACGACATAAAAAGGAGCAAGCAGTAGAAAGTTAATTATTTCAGATGCAATTTTCTCAAAAAAGAATGAATTTGAATGGAAAGCAGAGATTTATAAAGCAGAATTTCCTGCTTTATCCGATGATAACTTAATTAAATATTCCAGACAGATCAGTTTAGTCATTTTGCCGCTTGAAAACTGTCAAGTAGTCAAAAATAATGTTTGTTGCTTCATGCACAGAAAAAAAGACCAAAAAAGAAAGAGAAGAGATTATTATGAGTCAACGAGAGTGTCTCCGTGTCGTGTTTTGCATGCTAAGTATATATTTTGATATGATGATGGACATCATCATGATAATTTTTTGCTGATGCCTGTGTGTGGCGTCTAAAGGACAGGAAAAATAATTTTAATGTGTCATTTCCTTTATGCTGGGTGTATTTTTTTTATATTCTCAATGAATATTTCGTACCTGCTATGAAATTTATAGTCTTTTTTGCAAAAAGAAAAAAAAACTTTATCCATCAAACTGAATATGATACTCAATTTTATTATTTTTTCTTCTATTTTTGCAGAGGCTCTAGTAAAATACCAAATCCACCATACACATCACCTCAAAATGGAAGCAACGGATCACTTCTTACAAATGCAAATTTACAACAACAAGAGCAGCAACAAGCTCAACAGACGCCAACAAAGCATTCAATGCTGGGAAAATTGAAAATTTTTGGAAAAGACAAGTCAACAGAGAATCCAAAAACACAGTTATCAAAACGCACAAGTTCCAGTAGTGGTTTCTCATCAGCTCGCAGTGAACGTAGTGATTCAAGTTTAAGCCTTAATAATGAATCAGCAAACATACCAACATCACAATCATCATCAAGTAATAAAAGTATATCAACCAAAAAATCAGATACTACCAAAGTGTCAAGTAAATCTAAGGTTCCTGCACCGTCAACGACAATCAATAATAATAATAATAATAATAATATAACAACAACAGCAGGTAAGTCGTCGAAAGGCGACAAGAAAGATAAGAGTCAATTGAATAATCAGGCAAAAGAGAGCAACGGTACAAATGCTGGTGCAAATACAGACATATCGCCTACGAAAGTGCACAAAATTCCACAAGCCAAATTGCAAGTGCCAGTGGGCCGCAAATCCGAATCAAAAACTGGTTTATCGTCACAACAGCAACAAGCAAAGCCATCGACACAATCGACATCAGTTAGTACCAGTATTCCGAAGCCGATGGCTGCAATAAAAGGCACATCGAAGACATCACAACAGCAGCAAGTGGATAGTGATGATAAGAATCAAAATAATGAACAATTTGATGTGATAAAAGTTGAAAAAGTGAGCATATCAGTGCAAAATAATAATGAAATAGTGCAAAAGACACAAATTGTCAATTCACTTGGCATTAGCCCATTACATAATCATCAATTACTAAATCAAACAAATAATAATAATAATAACAATATCAATGGCAATAACAATAATATTAATGGCATGCAATCAGCTACACTATTAATGAGTGATAGCTTACGCTTGACATCGACAAACAATCAATCCAATTCGTCCGATTCGAGTGTCATTTATCGTACAGCGTCTGCAACAATAACGACGGCTGGACAACAGACACATAGCGAAACAAACATACATGCAGACATTTATCAAATGCAATCACACACAAATCCAATTTCAAATCGTAAATTGGAGAATTTCAATGATCCGTTGCTTATCAATGGCAATAAATTTGGTATGATACCTGGAAAGGTAAATGGTGTTGTACAGACGATATTTGAGGACGATAAAGAGACAACAACATCAACTATGGTTCCCATGAGATCCCTTATGCGTGGTTTTAACAATCACATGTCCTCTCCGTCACGAATGAATCGAACATTGAACGGCTATTATGATGAGAATGGACAAGGATATTGCAGTGATGGCGATGCATTTAGAAAATCTACAATAAGATATTCAGACATTGAGAATGGATATTTATCAGAGGGACCACACTTTTTAAGTATTCTCAGGAATCGACCTCAAATGCCATCCACAATTGCTGAAGAGCGGTGAGTAGCCACAATTTTATTTTTGTGTTAATTTTCTGCGAGAACTAAACTCATTAAATTCGCATTAATTCGATGGCAAAGTGCCAGAATGTTTTGACAGTAAGCGTGACTGTTATTGCTTAAAAGAACGAAACTTAAAGCCTTATCCATTGCAAATTGCGGATGAGATTATTGCCTTAAAAGAAAGTTTCATGAATACGGATTTAGTTACACTTAAAGCTGATATCATATACCTACTTGGGCTATAAAATGATTTTGATATTCATATTTTGTTTTACTATATGATCCATAAAAAATTTATTTTGTTGCTCGATTTCAATGTGAAGAAACTTATAAGTTTATTTTGAAGCATTTTTCGAGATTCTAGGAATGAATAAAAAAAAATAATTGAAAGTTCATGCCATGCTGCTCTTTGATGTTTTTCGAATAAATAAATTATTCAATTCGGGTGTCTATTCCTTTTATAAAGTTACGGTTATTTGGGGCCGTTCCAAAATTATTTCACAGATTAGGGGAACTACTCTTTAGACCTTACTTTAGACTTATTCTTCATTCTTGAATTTTTGACATCACTTCCAAATAATCCCTTCATAAAAACTCTAAAAATTTTCATGAATTTGCAAGTATTTAGGTTCAAACTTCTATTTTCTAATAAATTATTGTCAAGTATAGCAAATTTATTACTAATCATTATCGCAATAATTCACAAAATATTCCTCGAACCTAAGCAAAATGACGCAATAATCCACAAAATTGACCAAAAACAAAAAGTTCCCATGATTCTAAAGTGTGCCAAAAAATTTGCATCCACGACACAAATTAATTGTTAACTTAATGGCTATCAAATAACAATAACAGGGTTGAATTCATTCACATGCACACAAATTTCAATTTGTGCAATGCTCAGCATGCAGCATCGGATGCTAATAAAATGAAATTAAAAAAATAATATTGAAATTGAAAGTTTACAGTCATATGCTAATATATTATACATGGGAAACGTAAGCACTCCGTTTTTTTATTTCATATCATGACATAATTAGATTGCCTTCAAGCTGCGCTCCGTATTACGTGCTGTAAACATTAGTAACGTTGAAAATACATATAGAGCTGCATAGAAAAATTATTCTCGTGCATGTGCACATTGCTATTGCTAAGAGCTAACCGTAGCGTTTTTATCATGGAAGTTACCTTTATTTAGAGCAACTGAACAAAAAAAAATTGAAATTTCTGCATGCTCATCACATTTACACTGACATTAATCAAAATGAATGTCGACAATTTTTGCCATGTATCTAAAATGGCATCTCATTGAATGCAATTCATGCGACGATACTTTTTTTTTGTTAGAAAACCATAAAATGCATAGAAATATCATGAATCAATGTTTAATAAATGGAAACTCTATCGCTTCCATAAGCTTTTACAATGTACATGCTGCTTATTGAAAATGCATTGAAATGACAAATCCACATCTCATTGGATATATATTAAAGTATATTTTGACAGAATAATGAATAAAAATCCTTTTAATCCATCATCATTTCCGCTCATTGCAAATTCAACATTCATCTTTAACGGATACGATGTCCACATATATATAAATTGTAAATCCTAATCCCCCACAATGGAAGAGGAAACGTAAAAAAGGATATTTTTTTGCTTCACTCTTTGCTGATTGAAAGCATTTAATTTATTTTCAATTACATGAGGATACCTATGGATGTATGAATAGATGAATTTTCATGCTACATTCGTTATATCTCATGGTGAAATGGTAAAAGTTGTTAACTATCTCATTCTTCATAAATAAATCATATTATGTGAAGGATTTGGGGGTTTAAGTGTCTCGATAGTTTTGCTGGTTCTCGATTTTCATGAAGGGTTGTTGTTGATGAGTTTCTGTACTAAATATCAAGTTTTTGTAATTTTTGGATTAGAACCCTCGATCTTCATAAACCATATAAAATTTGGCACAAATATTTATTTTTTCGCACCTTAAACTTAACTCCATCTCAAATTTCCAAAACTTCTATGATAAATCGATTTCTGCATGAAAAATGTATCCACGTCAGTTTCCCTAATAAACCAAAAGAAGAATCTTCACACTTAATCTTAAAATTAAATTCAGGATGTGTAACAAGCACGCACATCAAAAACACATGTGTTCGTGTATGTGTATAATGCTGGTAAAAGAATGTTCCTAAATTAAAGACTGAATGGAAAATGTCCTTAATCTTTTTTACGTTATATGGGGATGGAAAAAAAAAATCTCCATCTAATGGGATTTTTCTGCCTATTCTCAATGATTTTTTTCATCCTATGCTTTTCCGGTAAATATCGTGTACGATTAAGGGGTGGAACGGCATGAAATTGACTCTCTCTCTGTAAGATGTCTTGCAAGATGATGATGATGAGAATGATGTAGGGGCATAGATGGATGTGTAATCTTATCTGTTTACTTCTCAATTCCTCCCCCTAAAATATATATTATATATAAAATGAGAGATGAAATTTACTTTCATTTCCGGCACTGGCATAAATGCTTTAAGGCATTAGTTGAGCAAATGTCGCGTTATGCTTGAAGGGGGATAAAGCAAAAAAAAATGTGCTTCAGGCACAACTATCATTACAAACTTTTTCCTTCATCTACAATCTACAACAAAGTAAACACATCACACGCACCACATCAAGATGATTAATCGACGTTAAGACGAAAGTGAGGAAGTTCATTGTTATAGAAAATTGAATTGACAAAAAAATTTATATGTTTACCGATGGAAAGCACCATGATATCGTCCATAATGTTGAATTATAAAATCCATAAATATGTGTACTATCTTCTTTTTTCCATCCCCTCACATTCTCGTATATTTATTGTTGTGTTGAGTACATTTGCCCCAAAACGAAAAGTGCTTATACTTATTTCTCTCAAAGGTTCAATCAGAAATTTATGACACATTTCGTAGGCACTCAGTTTTTCATAAATTTTACGCACAGTTATTCATATCTATAAAAAGAGATAAAAGGAACAGAAAAAAAAAATTGGGAAGAAGAATTGGAACAAAATTTATAGCTCTCTGGGTTTTGGTGCTTTAGAATTTTCATATTTTTTTTCATTCTTCTTCTATGCCTTGACTATTTGAATGGATGATATGTGTGTTTGGATATCAAATAAATATGTGCACAATTTAGGGTTTCTGATGATTCATCACTGATGATTATGTGCTGAAAATTTAGCACTTTTGATGCCTGTGCTGTTCTTAGCTTCTAGGGTATGGCAATTTCTGGTTTTTAGAACTGCAAACAGTCAATCTTATTGAAATAAATTAGTTGGAATCTGAACCTGACAGTGAGACAATTAGACCTCAATGATCAAGAATTTGATCTTAAAATTTGACAGGTTGCATGTTCGATTCCTATTAAAATTTCTTATCAAGACACATCTTAATTATTTAACCGGCATTCGAATTATTAGTTACCTATCTGGAACCACTAAAACTACCATCCCAATAAATAACCTAATAAAGATATTTCTTATCGACCAAATTCAAAAAATTATTGAAATTGAAATTCGGGAATACTAAGAATGAATGTAATATTTATTCATTGAAAAAAAGAGAAAAGGATCCTGAAGTAGATATTGAATGGCACTTACACAGTCATGGGATTTAAAATCAAAAATTTGATCGTCATAAAAGGCACTTGACAAAGTTCTCATCGCCTTATAATAAAATCCCATTTATGTAGGCTGTTATTATTATAACAAAAGGCATATATGAATTCATGCAACCACATAAATCTCCTTTTCAACAAGTTTCCCCCTCCAACTCCAACTTTTTGTATTCAAAGCATTGGAACAAGTGGATTGAACAAAAGAATGAATGAATTTTATTTAGAAATTGAAAAGGAATTCAATCAGAAGCGAGAGTGAAAGGTAGAATTTTTTTTTTGCATTAATATTAATGCCTTACTTTGTACTTAAATTTATGACTAAAAAGTACTTTGAAACATTTTTTATTCCTTTTTTACATCCCATCCATTTCAATCATTTTCATGAATACCTCAGCTGTGATTTTCATTCCCTTTTTTGCATTTATGATTATGCATAATTGATGACGGTATGTGTGAGTGTTGGCTGACTGTTTGGTTGGGGATGAGATATAAAACAACAAGTGTATAAAGGAAACGCGATTTGAGTGATGATGTTGCACATGTTTAAGTAAATAGAAGCGAGTAAAAAAAAGGGGTTGAATAACATGAATATATACTTCTTAAGAACCTCTTCTCTTTTCATTTCAACACAAAAGACCGCATTTAGCAAAACAACTTCACATGAAAAAAGATTCCATCACATACAAGTACCATTGAAGTTCTTTGTAAAGTCTAAAACTTTTTTGAAAGGAAAAAAAAAAATCATTTGCTTTTAATTTTCATGAAAATTAAATTTTCTCTTCTGCTTTTCTTGTTTGTTGGATGAAAAGTTTGGTTCCGCATAAAAAATTTTTCTTTTATGCTTTTTTGATCTGCAAGAAATTTATTGGCATTGAAAAAGTTTGTTGGCAAATTTTTACACAGCAATGGTTCCATTTAAAAAATTTTGAGTGGGAGCTTTGGAAAACTTACTTGTGGTGAAGTTTATTGAAAGTTAGGAACAGATTTGGAAATAATTTTAAAATTTTAAATGAAATTTGAATATGTATTAACAGGAGCTTAGCCAGAAATTTTTTTCTATGGGGTTCGGATTTTTTTTATAAAAGAAATATTTTAAGGTGCTCTAAATTTGCTGTAAAATCCCCTTCTCAAAAATTGCTGTAAATTCCTTCTTAAAGGATGGATTCAGACCCCATTGGACCCCCTTTGTGCATTAAATTCCAAAAATTCATAACATCCCAAAAATACACTCAAAATATCATTAATTCATGCAAATTTGGAAACTAGCTTTAAACCATATACAGTAAACGAAAGCTATCAACTAAAGGAGACACATTTTAATTTTTATTCTGATCAAGCTTCCTTCCGAACTTTCATAATACAAAAACTATCTGGTAGAGTCTATTAGCAACATATTTTCAAATCAAATATATTCCATATATCCACATCCGATATCCATAAATACACACATGTATATAGATTGAGGATGAATATTCAAAAAGTATACAAAATATTTGGAATTTTAATAATGTTGTGTGTAGAAAAAGTTTTAAATTAAATTTTCTTAAACTCACCCTTTTCAACCCCCACCCTCCTCAAAAAACTAGCTTCTTATTCATTTTCGATTTCAAACTTATTATTCTTCTACATACGATCCTTCTGACACTATTTTGGTATTCTAAAAGCCAGAAAGTTTAACTTATATACTGGAACCTTGAAATTGACATGGAGCATTCGATGACAAAGTTTTTTTTGTTCCTTTCTTTTCACTGTTGTTTATGGAAATTAGATTAAGTTGAGGGATGTGGCTAGATGATTTTATTAAGAAACTTTCATTGCGTTACAATCAGATAATAAGAAGTTCTTACCTTTTTGTCTCACATATATAATGAATAACTCATAAGTTTGTTAAGGAAAAGTTTTGCTTTTTTAAATTACAAAATAGTGTGGAAAATGATTTTTAATGCAGACATTATGATCAAATTATACAGGAATAAGATTTTTCGATAGACATCCAACAACTTCTTTTTTCTCACATAAAGAAATTAAATTAAGAAAGTTTTCGTTCTTCCTTATATTTTTATATAAAAGTTTAAGATACACGAAAAAAAATAAATTTATGCAAATTCAATAAGATTTCAAGATAGAAAGAAAAATAGAATGAGATTGTATAGCTTGTGATGATTATTAAAGTGTCTTCAAAGAGCAATTTAATTTTAAGAAGAAAAAGAAAATTTTCTAAAGAAAAGAATCCTTGAGATTGTGTTAAGAATTAAATTGAATGAGGAGTGAATAGGGAGTTTGAATGGAAAATATCACGTGAGGATATTGAAGTGTTTGCTAAGAATTTTTTTGTTTTAGAGTTTTTTCAACAGTCTCAAGAATATTTTTCCAATATTTTCAATTTCCAATTTGTTCTGCGATTAAATTTTAAAAAATTCAGTTGCAAATCGAGATTTTGAATTTAAAAATTGAATTTGAATTTTTTTCATCTAAATTTAAAGTAAATTCTTAAAAATGATATCAGCATAAGAAAAAATTTACTAAAATTCCAAAAACTCTTTATCAATCAACAAGCATTGAAAGAATTTCTCATAATTTAATTTTACACCCGTTACTCAACAAAACTCAAAAGAAATCACCCCTCCCCAATATTTTAATATCCAATGAAATGAAATTCAAAAATTTTCCATCTCCTTTGTTTGCCACATAATCCACAGAAAATTTTATTAAAAAGCAATTTTGCCTTTATTTCAAAGAAATTTTTTCCACACTCATTCTCCTTTTTAAATTAAAATCGAATTATGGAATTTTTTTCGTAAATTCTTTCAGGAGAAAAATAAAATCATAAAAAAATGAAAATTTCTTTTTCACCCCTAAAAAAGTACAAATTTAATAATTTTTTACCAGC
Source organism: Chironomus striatipennis (assembly GCA_026123125.1). NCBI lineage: Eukaryota > Metazoa > Arthropoda > Insecta > Diptera > Chironomidae > Chironomus > Chironomus striatipennis. The sequence goes on from CM047394.1 coordinate 29,643,696, forward strand.
AACAAACAGCAAATTCCAAGTCGTCGGCAATATCATTTTTCATAATCGATTTGCAGCACAATACATGAAAAAAAAAGAAATTTTTAACACACGTACGTATAGATTTGGAATTTGAAAGCCAGATGTACGAGGCATGATTGAAATTGATTAATTAAAATGAAAACTCGTAAAACTTCCTCATTGCTGCCACTTCCAATAAATTTTACTGTAAAATGTCGAAAATTATTGTTCAATGGTATTTTATGTACGACATATTTTCCACATTTTACCATGGAACAAGATGAGATAATGGGGAGCAATTTATTGTGTTTCATAGTGAATAATTTAATAATTATTATTCATCCACACTAAATGGTATTATTTGCCAGGACTATTCAGCTATGAAACGGAAGAAAAACTAGTAATGAAGCGGATTACGCTTCATGTGCATATTCACACCGTTCCAAAAATCTTTTTATAGGATCAGCAAAGCTTCGCTTTGCATAAGATTAAAGATTTAGTCTTCATCGGGTCAGCAAAGCTTCGCTTTGCATTAGTTTGAAAATTAAGACTCCATCGGGTCAGCAAAGCTTCGCTTTGCATAAGATTGAAGATTAAGTCTTCATCGGGTCAGCAAAGCTTCGCTTTGCATAAAATTGAAGATTAAGGCTCAATCGGGTCAGCAAAGCTTCGCTTTGCATAAGATTGAAGATTAAGACTCAATCGGGTCAGCAAAGCTTCGCTTTGCATAAGATTGAAGATTAAGTCTCGATCGGGTCAGCAAAGCTTCGCTTTGCATAAAATTGAAGATTAAGGCTCAATCGGGTCAGCAAAGCTTCGCTTTGCATAAGATTGAAGATTAAGACTCCATCGGGTCAGCAAAGCTTCGCTTTGCATAAAATTGAAGATTAAGGCTCAATCGGGTCAGCAAAGCTTCGCTTTGCATAAGATTGAAGATTAAGTCTCGATCGGGTCAGCAAAGCTTCGCTTTGCATAAGATTAAAGATTTAGTCTTCATCGGGTCAGCAAAGCTTCGCTTTGCATAAGTTTGAAAATTAAGACTCCATCGGGTCAGCAAAGCTTCGCTTTGCATAAGATTGAAGATTAAGTCTTCATCGGGTCAGCAAAGCTTCGCTTTGCATAAAATTGAAGATTAAGGCTCAATCGGGTCAGCAAAGCTTCGCTTTGCATAAGATTGAAGATTAAGACTCAATCGGGTCAGCAAAGCTTCGCTTTGCATTAGATTAATTAAGGCTCAATCGGGTCAGCAAAGCTTCGCTTTGCATAAGATTGAAGATTAAGACTCCATCGGGTCAGCAAAGCTTCGCTTTGCATAAAATTGAAGATTAAGGCTCAATCGGGTCAGCAAAGCTTCGCTTTGCATAAGATTGAAGATTAAGACTCAATCGGGTCAGCAAAGCTTCGCTTTGCATAAGATTGAAGATTAAGTCTCGATCGGGTCAGCAAAGCTTCGCTTTGCATAAAATTGAAGATTATGGCTCAATCGGGTCAGCAAAGCTTCGCTTTGCATAAGATTGAAGATTAAGACTCCATCGGGTCAGCAAAGCTTCGCTTTGCATAAGATTGAAGATTAAGTCTTCATCGGGTCAGCAAAGCTTCGCTTTGCATAAAATTGAAGATTAAGGCTCAATCGGGTCAGCAAAGCTTCGCTTTGCATAAGATTGAAGATTAAGACTCAATCGGGTCAGCAAAGCTTCGCTTTGCATAAGATTGAAGATTAAGGCTCAATCGGGTCAGCAAAGCTTCGCTTTGCATAAGATTGAAGATTAAGACTCCATCGGGTCAGCAAAGCTTCGCTTTGCATAAAATTGAAGATTAAGGCTCAATCGGGTCAGCAAAGCTTCGCTTTGCATAAGATTGAAGATTAAGACTCAATCGGGTCAGCAAAGCTTCGCTTTGCATAAGATTGAAGATTAAGTCTCGATCGGGTCAGCAAAGCTTCGCTTTGCATAAAATTGAAGATTATGGCTCAATCGGGTCAGCAAAGCTTCGCTTTGCATAAGATTGAAGATTAAGACTCCATCGGGTCAGCAAAGCTTCGCTTTGCATAAGATTATAGATTAAGGCTCAATCGGGTCAGCAAAGCTTCGCTTTGCATAAGATTGAAGATTAAGTCTCGATCGGGTCAGCAAAGCTTCGCTTTGCATAAAATTGAAGATTAAGGCTCAATCGGGTCAGCAAAGCTTCGCTTTGCATAAGATTGAAGATTAAGTCTCGATCGGGTCAGCAAAGCTTCGCTTTGCATAAAATTGAAGATTAAGGCTCAATCGGGTCAGCAAAGCTTCGCTTTGCATAAGATTGAAGATTAAGTCTCGATCATCGGGTCAGCAAAGCTTCGCTTTGCATAAAATTGAAGATTAAGGCTCAATCGGGTCAGCAAAGCTTCGCTTTGCATAAGATTGAAGATTAAGTCTCGATCGGGTCAGCAAAGCTTCGCTTTGCATAAAATTGAAAACAAAAGTTCCTAAGAAAATCGAAAATTTTCACATTTGGACTCAATTTTGAAGCACTAATTGATGTTTTTGGATATGACAATGTGTGTACGTCTTTTAGGTCTATTTATAAGCTACAATAATCACAACTTTCTGGAATTTTTAAGACTGAACTGTGAGTACAGGAGGGCGAAACATCCCAAAAATGCCGATTTTTTGAACTTTTTCGACTTTTTGACCAACTAAAATTAATTTAAAAATATTTTTGTTATTTTTCCATAAAAGTTCTTGAACTTATTGATCAAATACAAAAAAGTTTACAAAAATCCATCCATACAGTGAGCCATACGATTTTTTTTTGAAAATTTTATATTGTAGGGGGTGTACTGGTGACTAAAAAAGTTTTTTTGTATTTTTTCTCAACAAAACTTCTTATTTTATTGATTCTGATCAAAAAAGTTCAATTTTCAATTTGTGTGAAATTTTTAGCGCATTTTCCTCTTGGGAAAAGGACGCTATTATCCGCACTTTGTCTGTCTGTCTGTCTGTCCGTCTGTCTGTCTGTCATCGCATCTCCTCCTAGGGATTAAGCTTTTTTGATGCGGTTTTTGGCTTAAAATGTGTGTGACATGTCTGGCTACCATGTAACCAAAAATCAGCACGAATGGTCACTTCCTCTGCTGGAACCAGCGTAAAAAGTGCCAAAATGCCATTTCTTTGTATGTGTTAGTGTGGTCGAATGCACTAAAATGTTGACTTTTCAAAAACTCAGCCTTCCTCGGTTCAAATCCCACCAATGACAATTTTTTTTTTTTGCTTTTTTTGATACTTTTTTGATTTCTTATGACATATAATATTGAATCATGTCATAATTTTCCATTTTCACAATTTTCTCGAGTTTTTCCGACGATTTTTGTTAAAATTTTCAATATTTTCATACAATTTTCATAGATAATTACTTTTTTATATTTTTTTGATATTTTAGTTGTTTAGTTTTCTATTTTCATGGATTTTTCATAATTTTTCCGGAAAATTTTGTGAAAATTGTAAAATAATTCACTTTTATTAAAAAAAACTCATCAATATAAATAATCAAATTGTCACATTAATATTTTATAAAAAAGAGCATCAGTGGCGTAAGTGGTAGAGTGCGCAACTCATATCATGAGAGCCATGGGTTCAAACCTAGCCCGTGACCAAAATACTTTTTTGCTTTTTTTTTAATTCTATATTGCATAATGTTTTTCATCCATTTTTTTCTGTCAATTTTAAATTTTTGGGTAAATAAAGAATGGTTATAGTTAAATATTTGGCTTTGTACTTTTGGGGTTTTAATTCTTTGTGTATTTACTGATCGCGGAAAATGCGCTTTCGTCGGTCACGAGTGACCACCGTTATACTTGTTTAAATGTATTTTGCAATAATCGGCTAAAATATGCTCAAAAAAGACACTATTTCGTTAGTTTCTCAGATCTATCTACATGAATCAGCACCAAAATGTTAGCAGCACATTTGAGTAATAATGCGCACATTTTAAGACATTTTTGACAAAAAATTATTTTTTCGTAATTGAGTTGTGCGATTAACAAACTTGCTGGTAAAGTCACACCACCACTATTTTGCGTCGTGCACCGAGGTATCAAAACCATTTTCAATGCGGTTTTTTGTATTTTGTAGATAATTTTGAGGCCGAACTTTTCACACCGAACAGTTTATGAAAATTTTGAGTTTTGGCGCCAAAAAACTAAAAAAACGATTTTTCAAATGTATCGAAAACAATATATTCACAACGTGAAACGGTGTGAATATGAAAAAAATTTTTATTGCCTCAGTAAAAAATTCACAAATTCCTTCACTGTCATCAAAAAAGATTCATTATTTTCACCCAACAATGCCATGTGCCCATCAAAACATTGAAACTGCACAATAAATTTTATCTCAGCAACGCATCAACTACCTCCTTTTAATACAATTTAAATTAATGAAAGTTGTCGTGTGGGGCTGCAAATAGATGAATGGAGGGGTAGATGAGGAAATTCGAGAAAGAATGATAATTTTAATCAAGATGGGTTCCCGGATAGTCCATTTCATTATGGAATGTATGCTTGATATCAGTGGTTCTTAAGCTTTTCTGGCTGGAAACGAACTTGGCATTCAGTCACTATTCAAGCATTTTTTTTGGCATAAGCTGTAAATTTGTTCAAATAAGCCAAATTTCTCAAATAAATGAACCGTAAAATCCAAATTGTATCCAATTGTATCACAGATTGAGAACTCCTGTCTTATATTGAAAGGCATGAGATGTGAAACGGGAAGATGGGTCACACAAAATGTGTATAAGCATAAATATTGACTTTTTTTACACACCATTAAACAATTCTCCCATTATTTTCCCTCTCAACCCCCACCTCCATTCCACCTAGTTTTTTTTCCTATGGAAATAAATTTTTTGCTTCCGTTTTATATTTTTTGACACTCACAGACACGTAAAAATAGAAAAAGGAAAAAAAGAGAAATAGTAACAACAAACAGATGGGGAAAGAAGACAAAAAGTCACTTTTTAATTTGACAGCGATAACAGGTCGCTTGTCGCTCTTTGTTTTCCTTGGAATGCTTCGTTTCCTTATTTTCACGGTTCATGAAGATTGTAAAAGGAGGAAGAAGGAAGAAAAAAAATCTTTAAAGTGAAGATACGAAGAAGAAAGTGTGAAAAATCACAAAAAGCATGAAACTCGTTTGCTACTCCAGTAAACACATCGAAATTCCTCTTTTTTGGTGCTAGATTGTACTCGAGATGAATTTTAAGGAATTTTTATTAAAATTGAAAAAATAAAGAGAATAAGAAATTCTTGTAATTTCCTTATTTTTTTGTGTGCTAACACCTGTATCGATGGAATGAAGAAATTAAGGAAGGCTTGGCTACTCAGTTGCATGAAATTGTTTAAAGTTAAGATTGTTTTTTGCCAGTTTCTTCAAATTATGAATTATTTCAAAGCCAAGATGTTCACAAAACGTAAAACAGCTAAATTTGAATAAAAATTTCTCAGAAATGACTTCATAGCTTATCAAGCAAATTTTCCCTTAAAGATGTTGAAGCATAGAATTACACAAAAAATTACATCCTCTTCCAAGAAAAATCTCCAAAAAGTCTCATCTAAGAGGCTTTCAAAATCATTCTACCTGAAAAAAGTGTACAAATTCCTTGAAATGCGCTTATCTGATTACAGAGTGGAAAAGCCTATTTTCCATTCCTCCTGATTCCATTCAATAAAACACCTTAAGGATAAAAAGTAATGCAAGTGACAATGACAAATTCAATAACGTCGTATTAAGGATATTTAACAAATACATTTTCACTTTAAAAGACACAAAAAGGGTACGGAAAAAAAAGATTAAATTTTTTGTGGCATAAAATATTTCCCGTATCTTTCTAGCTGAATTACAAGAATATAAAACAATATAATAAAGTCAGTATTGTTTCTCTTTTTCTTTCCTGCCTTCCGGAATTAAAAACAATTCTTGTTTATTCTTTGTGTATCAAAATTAAAGCCTTTCGGGCATCTGATGCAGCAAGTGTGTGTGTATGTGTAAAAAAATATGTTTCCATTTTTTTGTGTGATATATGCGGTGGTAAAAAAATTTAGGGGAGCACAAAAAAAAAGAATCAAACATAAATTAAATTTGAAATAAAGTTTAAACAGCTTTTATCGGAAAAATGAGATTGTGCCATTGTGCGTAAACTGCAGTTTTTAGCGCATTTTTGAAAACTTGTTTTCAAAAAGGAAGCTCAATCATGCACTTTGATCGGTCGTTCGGTCGTTCGGTCGTTCGGTCGTTCGGTCGTTCGGTCGTTCGGTCGTTCGGTCGTTCGGTCGTTCGGTCGTTCGGGTCCCAATTATCTCTTGATCTAGACTTCGTAGCAAGCTTGGAATTGTTTTAATAGCTTCATTGAATGTTTTTATTCCCGCCGTTTATATTGAAAAGTCAAAAAACACTCATTAAATAGCTTAATTCATCGATTTTATATTTCAAAAAAAAATATGTAAACAATGCAGGGCAAAGCTATGCTGATGATAAGTTTGAATTTTTTCTAACCGTTAAAGAATTTGAAATTTTTTTGACCGTTATTTCGGATTAAATTTTTTCTTTTACACATCTTAATTAATTAACATTTAATTTTTTCATACAAAACAAATATAAGTGCGTTTAGAAATTTGAAAAATAATGGATGTGTTCAGAAATTTAAATTTTTCGCTAATGGAAAATTTTGAATTTCAAAAAACCGGTAAATCGTAAAGCTATTATTTGCATTGAACATTATAAAAATCAATTTTAAAAGAGTTTTGATCTTTAGTTTTAAACTTATTATTAAAATGCATTATGATTAAAGAAACAGCAATAGAGTTTTAAAACTAGACATTCTTTTCTATTTAATCAATTGCTAATCGCTGCGTCAAAAATGCGCTGAAGTCCCTCGATATAAACGAGGACTTTTGTAATTTTTTTTCTTTATTGTGGAGTTTGTAGATTCGTACATGATAGGCATATATTATACAAACTAGTATCTGTATTATTTTCATTATACGAAACATTTATGCATAGAATAAAATTTATCCCAATTTTTATTGTAAAATAAAAAAAAAACACGAAAATTTGAGGAGGAGACACTCATTTACTCAATCCTGGGGATCATTTGAGAATTTATCTCACATAAAATGAGTTAGATTTTTTTTTTTTTGTATGTGCATACTTTACTGTGAATTGTACTCATAAATATTTAAATTGTTGTTACTTTTATGATGGCATTTTGTGAGTTTGTTCGTGTGTGTGTGCTGAATTTTCATTCATTTCACTTCTTTTTTTCTACTATTATTATTGAGTAGGAACAATTGTAGGAAGAAAGGGGGAAGAAAAAGGGATGAAAATTTGTTATTGTAAATATTGCGGTTGAACGCAACATCATAAACATACACATACACACATCCACAAACAGATAAATATACAAATTTAAACAAGTTATGTTTATCTTCACATTGACACCCCTCTAAGCTTATTCTTTATCTATTCGCATTTTTGAATACTTTACTTAACTCCTCGAGGCTATGACGGGTGGTTTGGAGATAGGACTATAGGGGATTATTCGTAAATGACGTCAAATCTGTCTTAAAAAAATAAAATATTCAAAGGGCTCGTTCACTTATTACGTAACGCAGGGGGGAGGGGTCGAGAGGAGAACAATAGAATTTCTGAGAATTACATTGTTCTTTTTTGAAATATGACCGTTATTTTGTTACGTAATAAATGAACGATACCAAATTAAAATTTAACTATAGACTAAGATACGTTAAGATTATGTATTAAGTCGTCAAAAATTAGACAAAACTGATGAATGTCTCTCAAAAGATTTCATTAAAAATTTGTTATTCCTAAAGCAAAAGTGACAACAAAAAGGAAGTAGATTCTGTTACAATTTACAACAATTGAGATGAAAACTTCATGAATTTAATTATGAGCAGGAAAAGTTCTCTACCCACTGGAAAATAAAAATAGGAACTGAAAGTAAAGCACATTAATGTAATTTTGACTTCTTATGATTGTGAAATTGGGATAAATTAAGGAAACACAGAAAATCTCATTATATTTACAAGAAGAAGAATTAAGGGAGAAGCATACGGAGCTTAAAAGAACAATGTCATAAACCAGATCCTTCAATAAAAGCGTTTAACCAGAAATTAAATTAATTTGCACAAATCTGGTGGGGATGATATCAACATCATCACTGCCTGCCTTTGCTAATGTACGATGGCAAAAAACCTATTTCTCTTCATCTTCAATCTCTTTTTGTGAGCAATTTACTATACCATTCGTGTCGTAAAAAAGGATTCCTTAAGATTTACTACATCCGTTCCATTTCATTCCTATAATTTTGACTCTCTATTATGAGTGTATGCGTAAATGTGTCTATATAAATTATATGGATGAGAGCAGGAGGGGATTTGGAGGGGGATAAAGCAACTTTTAAGAAAATTATCCCCTTTTTAAAAGTGTAACTCCACTCCTGCCTACAATGAGTGAGCGAATAAATGTAAGAGGAAGATGATGAAGAAGATGTAAATTTATGTTTTTATGACGAAAATTAAATTTAATTCAATGTTATAACGATGAAAAAGAGAAAAGAAACATCGTTATGTATGTACTGTGCCTTTTGTCATATTTTTCACATTTGCCTTTCCTTCTCCAACCCAGTGAGTTGAAAACTTGAGAACTTTATTTTGATGATTTATACTCAATATGCATACGTATTTTATATGGTAATGGATTTATTTTATAAAACTTTTTTTTTTTTGTTGATATGATGAATGAAAAATGATTAAATTACATAACTAATTTAACGCAATTCAGGACTATTCAGCATAAATGCTGTTCATTCAACATGATTTGCGTGAATGGAATTTGAAATGTTGTGGAAGCTCTCGTCAATCCAAATGAAAAATTTATTATAATAATTATTTGATGAAAATTTATTAATAAATGAAATTCAATGCAGCGTAGTTTGTGGATTATTCGAACAAAATATATTTTTCTATATTTTATATAAATTACAAATTCATTTCTAAAGCATTAAAAATTTATTGCTTAGGAAAAAATTAATATATTAGACTGCTAATTAGAGTACTGAAAATTGGAAACATTTAATGAATAAATTATTAATAAGTAATTGATATAACATCAATAATTGATGGGAATATTAATGAGCTAATTAATTAGCTATTTTATCGAGCTTTGCTATGGTTTCATAAAAAATGTTTCTAAAATTTGTTTAGAATTATTTTTAATAAATTATTTTTCGATCTTCAGAAATTAAAAAAAGAAAGAGAAAATAATTAATTTTTTTGTTTGTTTAATAATACTCATTAGAATGTTTATAAATAATCATTTTAAAAATTAGAATCATTTGAAAATTCCAATCTAAAATTTCAAATTAAAACTTATCTGATTGAAGAATAAGGAGCTTAAAAATAGGGTAAAAAATATTGAAATTCGTACAAAACGAAAAAATTTTTTTGAAAGTCCTGTAACTTTTATTGGAAGCATTGCTGATTTCCCAAATTTTTCCTACGACTTTGCTTGTCCTCCAAATTTTTTTATTCGAACTTGAAAAGAGCAATTTGTGCAGCATAAAGCAGTAAAAAATCCACTTTATTTCAAATATTGAAATTCGTACACTCAAATATTGAAATTCGTACACCAAGTACTCACGATTTTTGCATCCAAAACTTGAGAAAAAATTAATATTCTTGCAGTATTTTCATTTGAAGAGGTTTTTATTCATTCTGAACAGCTTATTCATGATTTAAAATTAATTTATTTAATTTGTTTACACAAAAACAATTGAAATTCTTCACCGCCTACTGTTGAAATTTTGTACGAATTTCAATATTTCTTCTGTACGAATTTCAATATTTGGAATGAAGTGGATTTTTTTCGTATAAGCAGTGCTAATTAATGCCTTGACTTAATTTAATTGGAAAGTAGAGTGCACGAGCAAAGTCATAAGATCTTAACATATGTCCAATCTTGAGTTTAAAGGCAATTTTTTCAAGTCTAAAAATTATGAAAAAAAAATTTTGCAAATTTGTTCGTACCAGTTCGTACGAATTTTGGTTTTGTACGAATTTCAATATTTTTTACCCTATCTATTTATTAAATTAAAGTTTTAAAATCAATCTCCAAAACTTTTTAGAATCTTATTAAGCAACACAAAATTATAGAAAATTTCTAATTAACCCAAAAAAAAGTTTTTAAAAACCCACATTAATTTTCAATTTCCAAACCCAATTTCATCTCTAAAATATCATAAAACACACTTCAAAAACTTCAACACTTCAAAACCCCATGAAGATGGTACTCAAAATTTTATGATTCCAAAAAACCCCTTCGGCAGATCATCTCAAACAAATGATTCATTTTTATTCAAATTTTCATCAGCTTCTAAACATCAATTTTGCAGCAGTACAAAAAGAAAAAGAATCATAAAAGAAGTAAAGCTGAAAAAAAAAATCATGAAAATGAGTCAAAAACACATGAAAAGCGCATAAAAATCAAATAAATTTTAAAAGGTGATAAAAGAAGTAGAAAAGTATGGAAAATGCGGGATGAGAAGTGTTAAAATACGCGATGCATGCTGGATATTGCTTGTGGCGAAAGCTTGAAATATTTTCACCACTTCCAGTTCACCACAGCATGAGCTTACTCTCTTAAGAGAATTGAGAGTTCAGTATAAAAAAAAACTCTCTCTTCACCACACCGGCTCTCTCAATTCCAGCACTTCCAATAAAACATATGATTTTTCCATTTGCAATATTTCATATTCACAGACATTTCGAGATTGTATACAATGTTATGACTGCGTGAGTCATTCAATGGAAAATTCAATTTTCCACATTGGAAAATTTGTTTCATATTCAAATCAACAGTATCGGAAAGACTGAAAAAAATTGGGGTTGGCTTTTACTCATTTTTTTCGCACCGACATCATGGAAGTGTCTTTTCGCTGTTCTAGCAAAAAATTTTTCATTTCCTTAATTTTTTTCATTATTAGTTAACTTTAAGTCGCTTTTTAAGTCTAAAATGATAAAGTTCGGAGCAATCAATGTGCATTGATAGCAAATATAAAGGATATAATCCAATAAATCTACTAAAATTGTGAAAATTTCAAGTGAGACAAGTGTAGTAGAAAATAATGTGTGTATGTGAATGTTCAGCACAAGAAAAAAATTTAACCGGAATTGAAAATTTTTCCGGAGATTGTTCAATGTTTAAAGATTAAAGTCGCAAGGAATTAAGAAGAAATTTTTTCGGGAGTTTTTTGTTGTTGTGAAATTATCGAATTTTTTTCCTTCCTTTCTTCTTTCATTCTCCTTCCTTTTGCGATTGCTTTTCCTTCAATATTATAACAGCAAATACATAATGTACATGCAAAAAACATGAAATAAAGGAATATAAATAAATTTCGAAGGGGAGAACTAAAGAAATAGAAGTTATTTGTGTAATAAATTTTCATTAATGAATCATCCAGCAAAGTACTTAAATATACAATATTGGACAATTCTACTCATTCAGTCCACAAAATTAGATTTTGAACGTAAAATATGACTTTTATTCTTATGCCAAAAAACACAAAAAAGTGAGAGAAAAAAAAAATGACACCAAATAAGACATTTAATTAATGTGTATAACCGCAGCAATTTATAGCTTTAAAATTTATGTTATGCCATTGCCGTAAAGCCACACACATTATGAAGTGGTGGCATAAAATACTAAGAATTGATGTTTAACGTCATGTAATGACTTGACTAATTTATAGAACGCTAGTTGCTTGTTAATAATCATTGCATTAAATAATAAATCATACACAAAGTGGCCAGTGAATGGACAATAAAAATTTCCTTTAACGTTTACCTTTTTTTCTATACCAAAATATAATATTTTGTGAATGAAAATCAAAATTAAAATAATAATAATAAAAATAGTTATATCTAGACTCATTGTGAGAGCAACAAGCTCAGTACATACATTTATGTGAATATATATAAAAAAATCAATAAATATTGAAAGGATTAATGTGTCTCATACCAATCAAAATAATTGTTGATAAATTACGAGGAATATCATTACTTTAATGTACGCAATATGTCATGAGACATAGCTGAATATTGATGAGTTATTAATTGCAACGCCTACAATCAAGTGAGTGAGTATGACATTTCGTATTTATAAGCTGGATCATCTTTATGACAGAGTTGATATTTACATGGGAACTAGGATTTGTAACTGTCACATTTCAAAAATATTTCTTAAATCAATTTTAAAAACCAAAATAGAACTAACAATTGCCTAGATTCTAAATTTAATTCTGAATTCTGTTGACTTTCTTCCATTCTTTTAACCTGTTTGGGAAATCATGACCTTTTTAGATACCGAAGTTAATTATTCTGTTGACCATTTAAAGACTTCGAAATTTCAACTCTGCCTCACAACATTAACGATATTAATAAAATTCCAACATCCTGTCAAGACTAAGATGCTATTAAGCAGTTTTATGATGGAATAGTAGTCTACTCATATTTACGTTAACGATGTTCTTCCTTTTTTCCATCATGAATTCTCTAACACAGTGTCATGTAAATAGTATATGAATATCGATTAGACATTAGAGCCTATACAGACACCTTGGGATTTTTTTTATATTCTGCATATATTTACAGATAACACACAATTCGTTACTACATTCCCCAAAAACTATGCATATTAATGGTTTTTCCGTAACTAAATATTTATGCAATTACAAGGCAATATTAATTCACATACTGGGAAATCATGTTGAAACATATTGCAGTAAATGTGGTTAAAACTTTTACCCAACAAAATGAAAACGAAAATTCCCATTAAGAGAAAAAGTTATTTCCTCCGCTAAGTTCTGCGAAAACGAATCAAATTATTGGGTTGTTCAAAAAAAAATGAGCCGGTTTGAAAGGTTTTTTTGAAACTAAAGTAACTTTTTACAGGAATGGTCTTTTTTAATGAAATAAAAAGCATAATTTAGTATTTTGAATGTAGTAATGATTGTGCAAGTATGAATTCCTAAAATCTTATGGAAGTTAGTTTTATAAGCCGCGGACAAAAGTAAGAAATTTCAATTTTTTACATCAAATTTTGATTTCTATTTTAAAAAACATTTTTTCATTGAACTAATTAAACTAAAGTACTTTTGCAATATGGAATTCAGTGAAATTTATTAATCAAAAGTCAGTTTTTAAATAAACTTCGTAATGTAAATAAATACAAACTTTTTGTCAAAACATGAAAAATTTGAGAAATTTTGAAATGTTTAAATATTTATTAAACAAAACAACTAATTGAAAAACTAAATATGCCATCTTAACCAGTAGTTAATTAGCTATTAATCATGCACTATTGAGATTTAATTTGTAAATACAAAAATCTCACTAAAATTTTTGATGAAAATTTTACTATCTCAAATTATATCTAAATAATACGTGATTAATAGCTAATTAACTACTGGTTAAGATGGCATATTTAGTTTTTCAATTAGTTGTTTTGTTTAATAAATATTTAAACATTTCAAAATTTCTCAAATTTTTCATGTTTTGACAAAAAGTTTGTATTTATTTACATCACGAAGTTTATTTAAAACTGACTGTTGATTAATAAATTTCACTGAATTCCATATTGCAAAAGTACTTTAGTTTAATTAGTTCAATGAAAAAATGTTTTTTAAAATAGAAATCAAAATTTGATGTAAAAAATTGAAATTTCTTACTTTTGTCCGCGGCTTATAAAACTAACTTCCAGAAGATTTTAGGAATTCATACTTGCACAATCATTACTACATTCAAAATACTAAATTATGCTTTTTATTTCATTAAAAAAGACCATTCCAGTAAAAAGTTATTTTAGTTTCAAAAAAACCTTTCAAACCGGCTCATTTTTTTTTTGAACAACCCAATAAAATTTATTTTCCATTATGTACGTTATTCAACTCTAAAACGAGAATGAACAGCACAGAAAAATGACACAAACGAATGGAAAATATTCAATTTTACGAAAGATGATGGCAAACTATTGTTCATGACTGTAACTTAAAGTTATAATAGTGAAGAATGAGAGACTGTCAAGTTAGGAAGAATTGTTGACATTCTTCATGAATATGTGAAGAACTTTTGCGCATTTTTCAACATTTCTAGTCCTTCGAAGAATTAAGGATATTTATTTTCTAAGGATGTTTGCGGATGTTTGATCCAAAACCTTTTCTGAAGAAATACTTGATCTAAAAATATTTGAATGAAATTCGACCTTTCTATTGTGCCTGAAAGAATATCATAATCGGAATTTTTCTTTGTAAATCTACAATTCCTCCCGACAAAGTAAAAGAATTGCAACACATCCATTTATAGAAAATGTGCCTTGAACTTAAGCTTGAAATTCAACAAAAAAGAGAAATATTTTCTTTCTTTCAAACTTTTTAATAAGTTTTTCATCCGTTTTTCTTCCACTCGTTCTTCTGTGTTTCAAGTTCCTTATCGACAATTCAGCATTCAATCTTATTCAAACGCCATTTCTATTTCTATCCACTTACTAACTTACTTACTGTTTGAATATAAATTTATCTATATAGTTGGAAATGCTTCCTTAAATTAAGAAAAAAAGTATAAAATCAATCATAGAATTGGAAGTAAAGTCTGTCGGAGATAATGTGGTTTTAAAATTTCCTTGTTGAAAATCCTTAAGCTGATTTGAAGGCTAAGGAAATTTATTTACGACAGAATGAAAAATAGCTTGAAATTCCTTTTTAGAATGAAGGTTAAGCTTCTTATAAACAGCAAAATTTAATTAAATTTATTTGATAACGAAATTAATCAAATTCCATTGTACAAAAAAAAATTGAAGCATGCCAGAAAAATATTAAAAAAATATTCAAAAATTCCTAATTTCAGAATGGAATTTCTCATTAAAGGAATTTTCTCATTAGCTTTTCAAACGCTTCCATTCTCGTCATAATTATTTCGGGACTAATCGTTATACAGATTCATGTCAGAATATCATTAACAACGTGTCATTACGCGCCCGCGAGAACAGAGCGAATGCTGAATTCATGAATAAATTATGTATTGCAAAAAATTGCAATTGCATATTATGATTGCATTGATAAGCATCAATGAGTTTTTATGGCTGATAAAATTGACTCAGTTGTATAAAATATCGCTCAATAATAAACAGATCTGTGTTTAATAAGCTCATAAATATGAATCATCATGAAAATCTTCTCTTTATTTACCTCAATAAAGTATAAATTTCGAATCTTATAGATAGAAGTATTGTCTGCTGAATTGCTATCAATAAATTTTGGATGAGATTATTTATTGTGGCTTTTGAGAAATTTAGTGTCCTACTGTGAAATTTATATACTTTAGACTCAATATTTAGATAGCCTTAATTTGAAATTTACTTCTTATTTCTCATTTCTTATTCAAATATTTATTTATATTCAACTGCCATTTAAAATTTGAATTATATTTGCTTGCATTCGCAGTTGATTTCCCGCCTTTTCAAAGTTGTTTTCCCCTCTTTAAAAATATTTTTAATCTGTTTACAACTTTTAATCAATAAACATCTGAATTTGCTTACTAAATTTGCATAAATGACTTTTAAGTAATTATTAAATCATTATTGAGCATCATGATTATCATCTGGATAATTTAACTCAGATTATACTTCAATTCAAATTTTAATATGACCCAAAATTATACAATCCACTCAATCTGGCAGATTTCTTTCATTTTTGAGGAGATTTTTCATTGCACTGAGTCGTTCTCTTATGCAATCATAAAATACAAAAAATGTCCTCAAGCACATAGAGGAAAATGGATATTGTTGGAAATATTCTGCATTATAATAAAAGAAAAGTTGTTGTTGAAGCAATAAAAGAAATGATTTTTGAAATAAAGAAGAAAGGGACATCACCTCTTCCTTCATTTCTTCTCTCAAATGTTTTTATACGAATTGCATTTCTTCTTGCATCTTTCAGTCAGGACATAAAAGCAATGCACATTGGTGTCTCATCATTCATTGTGGATATCTGGCTTCCTTTGTTTGTAAGGATATATTATTGTGTTATATAAGTGCCGATGAATTCTACGTGAATGTGGGAAAGTGCAGAAGTGCACGGATATAAAGAAACGAAAGCTTGAATCATGAGAGATATCATTCAGAGTGACAAGCAATAAAATAAAAGTTAAGCTTTTCCTTTAGAACTGAAACATTCATTTTGATCATTAAGAGTTGTGGAAAACTTTTTTACTTCAAAAGAGAATAGAGTGGATATAGAGTCAAGTATTAATTCACTTACTTCTATAGAAGTAATTATAGAATTACTCTCGCATGTGACTTTCAGACCTTAAAAATTCACTGAATTGAAAATCATCAATTTTTTTCATTTCAATAATTTCCCCTTTAATGAAATTTTCCCTCGAGCATATACATAGTTCAGTTACAGCCTCAACAATTTCCAAGTAAATTTTTTTCACATTTTCTTTATGGCTGAATGTGGGTTATACAATTACAGTAGCTCTTGCCAAAAAAAAAAACGAAATCTGATAAGGATGTCTTTTATTACAAAAAAAGAAGATTAAAGTGTGTATGTGCAGAAGATGAAAAGAAATAACTAAGGAGATGAAAGTGTTTCCACCATAAAGACCATTAAATTTTATTAGAAGTGTGTGAAGGAATTTCCTTTCCGATTTTTCTGTTGCTTGGTGTTAACTCGTGTAGAAGACATTCTACATGGAAAATTTCATACAAATTGTTATCGTAGCAATTTGCTTGTAGAATCAACGTCTAGATTTTGCTTTAAAGTTTGAATTTTAAATAATTAAATGTAAATTTTGAAGGTTATGTTGTATGAAAAATGTGAAATTTCAACTCTTTTCATAAAATTTATTTTTATGCCAATTTTTACAAATGGACGGAGTATAATTTTAATCAATTACTTTATTAGTCATATAGCTTGATATTTATTGAAATTAATGAAAGAAAACTTTTAAAAATTTCAATTCAATGCGCACTTGCAATATTTGCAGACAATAATCGTAAGCACCCATTACATAAAATTTCACAAACCTAAAAAAAAAAATATTTTAAATTCCAGTCATGAACACAGTTTTCCAATTAGCATTTTTCCGATACAACAGAAAATTAGCAACAAAAACTTTAGCATTTGAATTTCATACTTCAAACTTTCCAAAACACAAAAATTTCATTAAAAATTAGTGAAAATTGAATTCATCTCAATTTTATATCATTTTTTTGATGCAACTAGTGCCCGACTTAAATGACTCACGTTTTGTTAGATGTACATAAAAAATGCTTTTAGCAAAATATTGAATAATGTATAAAGTGGAACTATTTCCACATCTACTGTTGCTTTAATTTTACGATCGTGTCAAGAGATGCGAAATGAGGAGAGTAAAATTTAATTTTCTGTGCATTCGCTATGTACACACATATCTTTATATCTATCTAGCAGTGCTTGCATGATGTGAGAAAGAGCAATGATGGTGATATTGATTTTTGCACCATGCATCAGTGCCTTCCTTCCATTATATAGTACTGATGACTGTTGATGAATACCTTAAGGCAAATCATTGTCATATTGTAGCTTCATTGATTGAAAATCACATTTCTGGTGAGCATGTTTAAGGAAAATTTTCCATTCATCGATTGACAGTCAAACAGCTGCTTAAAGAAAAATCCTTTCCATTGCAATGTGGCTGGCATGAGCACAGAAAAGCTTTTAAGCTACACGAAAAAAAAAATGAGCGTTGACTCACGAAATGATAATATTCTATCATTTTTACGTATTTATTTATAATAATATAAGCATAAAACATTCTCAGACAGTACATAATAAAAATTCCACCGCATCGTAAAAATGGAAAGAAGAAAAATCGCTGCTGATTCTCACTGCTGTTATGTTACTATCATGAAGTATATGTACACAAAATTATTTGAGTAGAAAAGGCACTCGACACATAAGTGAGAGAGAGGAAGAAAGGAAAATTTATAGGATATACAGCTATGCATGTTGAAGGCAAATTAATGATGAATAACATTGTTGTCCTGAATTTTTTTCCATTGCTTTTTCTCCTATTAATATTATTTTTCCGCTTCTATGTAAACTTTCCCAGGACTATTATTATACTTGTGACTCTTACAAGCTCCTTCTTACTGGTACTATTTTTGCAATATCGTGTTCAGCAATTGTTAAATTAGATCAATTTGTTTGCACTCTTTTCCTTTCCATTCCTTTCATTTTCATGTCATGACTTTATGTCACAAAAAAAAATTATAAAGTAAAGTACAAAAAACTCTTAAGCAATTCTACAAGAAAATGGGTCACGCTATGACACAAAATCATATTTACTGCAAAACTTTCTGGAATATTGAAAAAGTTCATAGAGCAAAAAAATGTTTTTTTCAGCTTATTTCTTGTTGTTCCTTTCCTATTTTTTCCGATTATTGATTTTAATTTTACGCTTCATTCAATTCTATTTCTGACATTTTCTGTCGCTTCGTTTCAGATGTCAAAGTAGTCGAGAAGGTAACTTAGATAGCGCAGATATGGAATCAAATAGTAGTAAAAATTCTCGTGACTATTGGAGCAATCAACAGGTGAATATTATGACTTTATACAGAAAATTAGAAAGTTTCTTTAATAAAAAAAAAACAAAAATCAATCAGGCCGCAAGTCCAACCTCAAGTCGCAAAGATAAGACATCATCACCAAGTCACTCAAGACGAAGTACACCATCTGCAAAAAGTTCTAGTCGTACAAAAGGAGTTCCACAAAACTTTGGCTACATTAAACGCACCAATGGAAGCTCAACTGCAACTGAAATTCAAACAAATGCAATGCTTACGGGGGGTCGAACTGCTCATGTCTCGGCTGTACCACGATCAAGCAAATTGAAAGTATCTGGTGGTACACAAACATCCACTGCCGACTTCCAACAGAGTAAGATTAATTCAATTTGTCAACAGTGTTTTGATTAATGACTTCTTTTGTCTTTCTTCTTTCCACGTCTTCCGTCTGCTTTGCTGCTGTAGAATTACAAAATCCGCAATATCGAAGCTTTTCTCTAACGGGCCCCGGTGCAGCTCAATTATCGCAATCAGTTAAAGAAAGATTCGGATCACACAGTTTGCCAAAGGGTGGACTTGATATGCATGTCTTCCAGCAAAGGTAAAATAAAGCATATATACATATAATCATGATTTATATCCTCGGCATTTTATATTCAAAATATTTTTACGTGTTTTAAATGTCTTTTTTAGAATGGCCAACAGAGGCTCAGCCAAATTAAATGACGGTAGCTTATCAGATACACAAACGTATGCCGAAGTGAAACCTGAGTATAACACATACGCCATGTGGTTAAAGCATAGTGGCACAACAGCTAACCGATTATCAGAAGGTGACTCACTTGAAGCCGTTTCTATAGTATCATCACCCGGATTATCGAGAAATTCAAAGCTTTTACAACAGTCAAGGGATTCCACGCCCTCATCGTCAGCACAGCAAACTGGGCAGAATTCAAAGCTTAATCGTAGTAATAGCATCAGGTATGTAGATTTGACATGTTGATACGAAGGATTGCAAATTGGTTTGACATTAGTTTTTGACCTAAAAGTTTTAAGAGATGAATTCCAATTTTGTTTCTAATTATTATGAGATTTTTAAGGCATACTAGGCATTTTAGATTATAGCATAAATTTTCAAGATAATGGACAGTCTCAACTGTAGTAAATTTACTTAATTACAGACTATTTTATTCATTGGTCAAGCTTTTAATGGCTTGAAAAGTTAATCATCAAATGATTATTCATTGAGGCTTTTAATTGCCAAGCTTGAATTCAGGGGTTCTTAATTTGTGTGCTACGGCACTGCTTTTAGAAATTTTTAAAGAATTCTTCCAAGTTCATGAAAGTTGTCATGAAAATTAAACTTTTTAGTTGCCATGAAAAAAGGTTGAGAAGCACTGCCTTAGTCATTATCCTGAAAATTTCATAGTTGATGCCTTAAAATTGTTAAATTTTGAATGAAAATTTTCCTTAGAATTTTTTTAATTGTTACTTCATAACATGTTTGATTTGATTTTTGAGTTAATTAATTTTTAATTTTTTCCATTTTTCAAAAAAAAAAATCATTCAAAAAACAAAAATCATTTTGATGTCATTAGCTTTCTACAAGAACGGACATATCCAAGGTATATTGATCCATCACAACTCTCTTACATATATAAATGTTTATGACTGTAACTTCCTTACGTACTTTTGTGTTTGCTGCTTGGGCTTTGCATGAATCCGCCCAATAAATTAAGACTCTTATTTCATTCCTCTGTTTCTCTCTCGTGATGCTAATATTGCTGGTACATAATATGATACACATTCACATGACATTGAGGCAAAAAAGCTATCTGTTTGTAAAAATCTTGCTGCCAACAACACACAATAATTCATCCTTTTGACTTGTGCTTAATGTACATTATATCCCATCCACCGTACATACGTACATCCATAAACGAGAGATCATAATCATCATCCATCTAAAGTGTGCGTTTGTCTTCATCCTTCCCTCCAAATGCTAAAAGTGTTCACTTTTATTTTTCATTTAATAATATGTAGCATCATAACATTTCTCTCAGCACGAGCGAGACATAAAGTCAATATCAAATGGTATCAATCATAAAAAGCTTTTAAGATTTTTTTTTTTTCATTTCATTCCTCTCTGCTCCTTCTCTGCTCTTGCTTACTTTCCACAACTGTTTGTCATGATAAATGCTCTTGTGTATTTTGATATTGCAATGATTGACGTCATTGATGCATGAAGCTATTTCAACTGTTGCTTATTACTTCCATAAATGTTTTACAACATCTTTATTTCTTTTCTCATTTTCATTATTCTTTCCGCAATTTTTCCATTAGATCAACCAAGTCGGAGAAAATGTATCCATCAATGTTGAGTCGTGGATCAGACATTGACACAGAGCCATATTACTGCCTGCCAGTAAATGCACAAGGAATGGTCCCATGGAGTCAACCAACTAGTCCACAACCAACACCATCACGTGGATTTACTGGGCTACTTTCACCTACGCACAACGCCAGTCACAGACTCACGTATCCAAAGAAAAATGATGAAGGTAATTTCCATGCTAATGCTTGATGTGTGTGCTTGACATTAATGAAATTCTTTTTCTTATTTTCCTTCCTTTATTTCTGTTTCGTCATTCATTATTCTCTGTTCTGTATCTACTTGAATTCCACTTCACGCATAAATTTTTTTTCTGTTCATCATTTAATGCACAGTACATGGAAGTCAAATATCTCTCATGTCAGGTGGCTCATCAATGTACGGCTCGACGACAGAGGAACAGAGACAAGCAAATGAAGTGCGACGACTTAAACGTGAGCTTACTGAAGCAAGGGAACAAGTCATGAGCCTCTCAAGTCAATTGTCAACGAATGTGAGTAACAAACATCTTCTTTATTCTTATTACTTTATATAACCTTTATGTGCTATGTGCTAACGAAAATAAGATGAAATTTTTTTTTGTCATGTTTCATTTCAACACGAACAGTATAAAGAAAAATTATTAATGCAAATTTATGCGGTAAAATAAGTTTATATTATGGAGATGTTTATGTACTAAATGGCAAGGATAAACCATAATCTAATCGTAGATGTGTACAAATGAAAAACCACAAATTTCAATTTTCTTTTGCAAATTAAATATTTCTTCCCTTTTTGGGAGTATTCAGCTCATGAATGCCAAATGTTTTTGTAACCTAAGGGCAAATTTCTAGTTAAAGTAATTTCAGCGTACTCTCACTTTTTTGCTCCGAATTTATGACATTTCTAAATAGCTTAATTCCTTTTAATGCCGAAAATTTCCAATCGACTAATTTACACTTAATTCATATGCATAAAACTATAACAACAAACAGCGTCAAGTAAGCCTTACTTTAGTCTGTTACAGTAATGAGTAATCTGTGTGCCACGGAACTTGATGGTTTTCTAGTTTTTGAATCTATTATATTATTATGTTGGAACAAAATTTGGTGTACTACAAAATGTAAAAAATTAGAGAATGACGTAACCTAAAAAAGTTTGTTCACCTCTGTCCTAATATATGCGCGGTCTATAAAAATATATAATATGAAAAAAAGCAAATAAGTGATAAAGAGGAAACATTTGCGTAAGTGCTTATACATGATGAATTGCCATGACGATTAGTGAGATGTCAAATGGCATTTCTTTACTATTTGTCGGCTTTCACAATTTTTATTTTAATGCTGCTTTAACACACATATGTTGCTTATTTCTTTCATTTTTTTTTTATTTTCGCCATGACATGATGGGTGGGAATGACAATTTGTGAAGTTGTCATGAGAGACGAAGAGATTGACGAGTGTCGTGTGACCTTAAAGGCAATTTTACGAACTACTATAAATCTATGATGATTTTGCAGCATAGCTAGAGAAATTTTTACCTTTGAGAGGAATTGCTATGTTTTCCTAAAGGAATTTCAATTATTTTTCTCAGTACTGCATGCTGCAACGCATTTTTTAAGAAAATATTCCAAAATCATTCATCAGTAGCTTTACATCGTACAGTAAATTTCTCTAATCATCTTGGCTTCTACTTCATGCCATATAATATGGACATAAGAGATGAAGAAACTCATTGTTCCGGTGCTTTTCCATGTTTAGTTTTGATTAAAAAAATTTTATTCGCTTCTCTTTCATTTTTCATTAACTTTTATATTAGTATTATTATTAACATATATGATAAAGTAAAGAAGAAATCTATCTCCTCCATATAAATGAACCTCCTATATAATATGACTATATAGCGTCCATAATAAGAAGAGAATGAAATGAAAATGAAAAGGAAAGAAAGGAGGTCAGTATGAATGAAAGAATACATATAGTAAGCAGAAACAAATAGTTAAAGTAATAGTAATAATTATGAACAACTAGCTACTCATTAATCACATGAACATTACAATTAGATGCCATTTAAATCGAATTTGTAAACATTAAAAAAAAAATAAGAGAAGTAAGCAAAGATTAGGATAATAAAAAAATTGAAAAACAAGTCGCATGTGTGCGGTAGAAAGCAAAATTTATTGTCACAGACAGAAGGTACAATACTTTATGTGCATGTCATACAATTTTCATGACAGCTGAAAGTTCAAGTTTGCAAAAAGCTTATTGAACAAACAAATTATAAGCGTACGTACAGGACAATAGAAAATATACCATAAACGGTCAGGTAACTGAAGAGTCAATTGAGAGGTCAAGGATGTTAATTGTTTATTAGAAATCGAAAACTAATTTCTTTCCATCTTATTGTTAGTACAAGTCAGCATATATATTGGATAATTTTGGATATAGTAAAATTAAGTTGGCATGAGTAGCATGACCCGAGTAATGAGGCATTACACAACTATTTTTCGTACATATTAATTCGTTATGTCAAACAACGAAGACATACAGTAATTTATCTTCGTAATTATGTGAAATTTTACAATAGGTTGTGATTTTTTTGTTCTTCGAATAAACAACAGAATCGATGTAGACAGTCTAGTTGAAGAAACTTATTTTTTGGATGAAGTTTTAAATTTTAGCAATCATTAATGGATGTAATAAATGTCTGCTACTACGTGATTTAAATCACGCAACAGATTAATAATTCAGTATGTGTCAATACAATATTATTTAAAGCCAGTTCCCCTCAAATTTGGATTCAACATTTTTGTAAACCTTGAATCAGTAAGAACTTAATTAAACTCTCAATATTTGACATCAGCCTGACTAGGATCCCTAAATATTGCAATTACTCCAAAAATTAATTAAAATCAGCCTTTTAAAAGAGGAAGTCTGCAACTCAAAGCAATCTAGAATGGTTCATAATTAAAATAGTACATACACATTCAAATTAAGTTATCAAGACTGGTGTGAGGACTGATAACGTCTAATATATAATTTAATTAAAAAAATCATCATCAAGATTTTTCCATTACATCATGTGCGTCAATATCCCTCCTATATATGTATAATGACCATCTTTTCATATTTACTTTAGCCTCTCAAATATGTATTTGATGTATAAATACTTGATAAATACATTAACTATAAATACTGTTCATTCTTGTGCTGTTGCAATTTAAAGTACAGAGAAAACAAAACAGTAAAAATGTATATAATGGAAGTGATTGTAAAGAGGGAAAAAATGGAGGAATCATGTTCAGTTCTTTCATTTTCATAATACATAATTAAAAAAATAAAACTCATTAATCATTTTTTGAGTTGAATGAATAGAGTCTAAGTACCAGTGTGTATGGCAGTGTACAAAAATTAAAACAGCGCAGAAACTGCAAGAATCCAAAACACAAATAATAACGGGAACTTAGATGTACTTACTTTATATTATAATTTACATTCAGCGACGTAATTAGAGAAATTTCCAGTGGCACTAGCTAACTAATCATTTGGTCACCACTTAGTGGAAGCTTTAAATCTCAATTGAGCAATTAAGCCACTTGAATTCAAATGATTATAACTACATCCGGAAAACAGCAGCAACAGCATCCTCTATTGTTATTCATGTAATTATTTTCATTACATTTTGTGTCAAAAAATCGACTGAATGAATGAACTACACTGTAGCTTGTTGCTTGTAGCTGTTAAAATTCAACTCATGAGAGCCATTCATCGATACCGCATCATATATGCCAATATAAAACCAACCCAGTGATTATCGAATAAATTTATTTGTTTTCATGCTTGTTGTTTTTATGCTGGATAAACCAACAGAGAGTTAAGGAACGAAGGAAATACTTTATGAGCAATAAAAAGGAGGAAGGCAAATTGCTAATAATTTAAGTTGCAATTTGATTAAAACGCAATTTATCAGCTGCCGTGTTCATTTGAGATGAAATTTCATACTGCAGCTGGATGTTTTATGCAGCTACATGCAAAAAAAAATTATTTATGGTAAATACACAAAACTATAAGAGAATTTAAAAATGGTAGAATAAAAGCAGAGAAAGTGCACGAATTTCTTCAACATTAAGACTGCGTTCGTCTTATTGCACAATCTTCATCATCATGCCTTAATAGCAAAGAAGAAGTCAATTCTTATTTATTTGTCGACTTCTCCCTTTTTCTCTTTCTTTTATTTTCTTTTCATGGCCTTAACATCCTCAAACGCACATGTATAAGCAGCACATAACATTGTGTATGATACAAAAGAAATTAAATTAATGTTGTTTATTTATGCCAAGCACATAAAGAGCAATGCCATCATTATTTTTGGAGTGTTTATGATCCGTTAAAGAATAACTGCATGCTGCACAAGTTCAATGTCATTCACTGTTTTTTTTTCTTTTAATTTTTTTGAATGCCTGAAAAGAGCATCAAAAATAATCATTTATGCTCACCGCCTTTTGGCATTTATTTCGCGTGAACTGTACAATGTGAAATTTCTTTCTTTCTATGCCTGTGTGACTAGGAATTGGTACTTTATGAGCATTTTCTACTTGACTAGAGGCGTCAAAAAATTAACAAGGCACAATTTTTATTCCACACAATAAATTTTTTCCTATGAAGCATGAGCAAGTAAAGAAAATTGAGAGACGACACGAAACATTCAATTGAGGCAAATTAAATTTATTTTGATATAATTGGAACAATGATCTGTTACTTTCCTCCTTCGTTCTTTTTTATGTTCTTTCGTCTTTTGTATGGAGATTCCGATTCCGAAAATTATTCGCAGTTTTGTTTTTATTGAATTGAATGAAATATGATTGAATTTTATTGACTTTTTTTTCTTCTCGTTTTTGTGCATAACTGTCTTGAATTGGGAATTTTTTGAGAACTCTATGCTTCTGTTTGGTTATTTGCCGTACAATTTAAAATAAAAAAAACACAAAAAATTAGAAAGAATAGAATTTTAATTCCAACCTCAAACTCATCATGTGGAACAGTGCCTAATGTGCTCAAAAACTTTATCAAATTTCCATCCACAAGCTTGCTTATCCAATATCAAAACAATCAGCATATGGCCCAAATTTCACTGACATTTTCATCAAAACACATGAGTTGAAACAAAAAAGTCTTGCAGCTGTAAAATCGAAAATTATAAACTTCTCAACATGAACTTGACACCTTTTCATTCAAATAATAATAATATTTTTTTTTCGTAAGTCTGTAAGTTGTTGCTGATAACTTATTCTTTTCTCTTTAGTGAAATTCATAATTTTTATTCACACAAAATTGTTGCTCAGAAAGCATTCATCAGCAAATTACCTTCACAATAATAATAAAAATATAATGCAACATGTTCAATCAATATTAAAAAATTGAAGATATAGTGAGAAAGAGCATGCATACATATAATAGAGATAGAGAGAAAGAGCAAGTAATATGGTAATCATCGTTTGAATGAAAATTGCGAATAATGATTTTTAATGCACCTTACAAATGCAACAAGCTGATGGTATTTCATGCATTACAATCCTCTTAAGAAAAAGAAAGAAAAATTGAAATTATTAAAAGTGCACATGCAAAAGCTTATAGACAATTTTACTTATTTTTATTATTCCGATTATTCCCTTATCCAACCTCTCCTCATATTTTTTCATAATGAATTTGAATCTATCAGAAAGCGATACAAGTATAATAATTTTTTTATTATCGACACAAATTGGCAATAAATAGAATCAATAAAACCACTTTAAAAGGCAACTTGTGCATGTGATGAGAGAATTATTTACGTTATTCATCGTTTGCCGCTATACAAAAAATTGATTTGATGGAGATGAGTATTCTTCTTATATTTTTGCGTATACAATAAATAAATAAATAAATATATAGGCATCTTCAAAGCATCTCTTGAAATTAGCAGGGTTGATATTATAGTGATTTATTCAGAGAAATTTTGAAAATATTTTATTCACTTTTTTGTCATGGGGGGCCGTTCTCTTATTACGTAACGCTCTGAGGGGGAGGGGGATTCTTTTGATTTAATGTTACGGGGGAGGGGAGGGGTAGGCTTTCCCGATGCCGGGAATTTCTCGGTCTCGTCCCGAGTCCCGAAAATGTGTCGGGACCGGGAAATCAGGAAAGCCTTCCGGGAGAGGGGGGGGGGACAGGTAAAAAACCCGAATTTTAGCGTTACGTAATAAATGAACGGCCTTCAAGATTTTATTCTTTTAATCCATTGTATGTCCATAATGACCATTTTCTGATTAAATTTTAAATTTTCTTAATAAAATATTCAAATAAGACCTGAAAATCAACTCTGAAAGCAGAAGTATAATAATAACAATGACGATAGTAATATTCATTGTACAATATGTATATGATGATCATGATGATGATGAAGATTCAAGATTCTACCACGTTTCATTCATTCTAATTGCTATTTAAGTAGAGAAAATGAAAATAAGAGAATTTATGAATTAGAGCGGGAACGATCTCTTTCATTAGTCTTAATAGAATTCTTCCGTTTTTACTTTATCTCATCCCTCAAATTTTTTTTCCAAATTCAATACAATAAAGATTGAATCAAGAAAAAAATGAAGATTCTTACCGCACAATTTGACGTCTCTTAAATTGATGGAGAAATAATTAATTGTATGTGTATGTATGGACTAAGTATATAGTCACAAAAGTAAGAGACGATGTCCAAGTATTAGCAGTAATAATTCTAACTTTTATACATTATTAATATCTCATGATGGACATCATCGCACATGCTTTATAGCAGCACATCATATTGTATAGGAAAAAAAAATCTCAAAGTCATTTGATGATCTTCAGATGATGATTATGAGAGAGATGGGGAGGAGACAACAATTCAATTAATTTTTTTTTGCTGAATAAAAAACAAGATTTCGTGAGTATCTAATTGAATACATAAAAAGATATACGCAAGAAGAAAGAAGTAAGTAGCATAAGAATCACAGAAAAAAGACATAGCCGACAATGAGATTGCACAAAAAAAAAGAGTTTGAACATTTTTTGATGACGACGAAATTGAAAAGAATTTGTAATGTCGCAGGTAGAATTAATTTTATTATTTGCGTGCTGTCGCGATTTAATTTTATATTTTTGGGACGATTGGCACGAAAGTGATAAGAATTTTAAGTTCTTTTTTTTAGTCTAGGAATCCTACACTGCTTTATCAATGTGCATGCATTAAGCAAAATGTGAAAGAATGTACTTTTGTTCCATTCAGACATCTTAATTTAAATGGATTTGACTTCTTTTCATCTGACTCAGCACAAAAGTGAATTTTTCAGCACACAAAAAAAAAGTCTTTTGAATTAAAAAGTTTCATCATTTTCATCCTTTCAATGCTGACAAAAAATATGCGAAATCTTTAGACGATGGAAATTTTCTTTTCCCTTACAAAATTGCATGAATAATAGAGAGACTTTTGACACTGTGTGATGGATTATGAATTGAGCGAGAAAATTATGAAAAGTCATGATTTTTTTTTCAATGCTGTTTCCCTCCTCAATTAAATTAATTAGGTTCTCGAGTCTTTCCTTTTTATCGTCATTATGTGGCTCCCCTAAGCAATTTTTCATATTTTTTTCTAACCCCAGCAAAAACAGCACAAAACTATCAACTTTTTTTTCTGTGCATATAAACATTATAGTAAATACAAAATTTCGGGAGAAGCAAACCATAAATAACTCAAAAACCGCACCACTATACAAAAAAAAAGAATAACAAAAGAAGAGCTGAATGATATCAAAGGAACGAGGAATGACTTTGGCATAACAAATAAGCGGAAGAGGGAGCGAAAATATCTAGAACGTATAGGCATTGTGTCATGATTTTTTGGGGAAAAATCTATGATTGTTTAACAACTCTATCGATCCTGAAAGGGCAAGCATGGGAGAGATAACGAGAGACAAGAAAGCGAGCATAAAAAAGTATAAATAAAACATCTTTTTATGTTTATGATGACACCAACACAATTAAACCAAAGTTCTTTAGTTCCTCTCTCTCTTTTTTCTCCGCTTCTTATTCAAACGTCTCGTGAGATTTTTCACACACACTCGAGCAGTTTCATTAAATTAAATGATTTTTATGTTATTGTCAGGGTTATTGAGGATGATAATTTACCATCATTTAGCATTCATATGGATGTAATAAGAATTTATTGAACTGCATTAAATTTAATATCATTTTGAATTGAAAATAATTTTGAGCTTATGTGTGGATATAAATCCGGGTTTCTTGAGTTATAATGTTAGTTATTATTAAAGAAAATCGTTTTTAAAAGTTATATGAATTGGTTCCTATAATTTACTTTTGAGCACCAAATTTTTACATGCTGAAAACTTTTCCAACTCATATTTTTGGACTAGTACGAAGCTAAAGGTGAGTTCAAGGCCCCCCTCCCCCTGTTTTGAGAAGAAATTTCTTCATTTTGCTAGGATTTTTTGATGCAAAACCATTCGGGACCCTTAATTTTTCTTCATGCAAAAACATTAGACCCCCTAGAAACAATTTCAGGCTACGCTACTGTTTTTTGGGGATTTTCAATCATTTAATCGGTTATGCATAAGTTATTGGATTATTTTAAATTAATTTTAAGCTCTCAGCATTTAATTTAAATATTAGTTTTTCAGTTCAACTTTAAAACTTGAAAACCCAACAAAATTAAACTTTTTAATGAATCACAAACCACTTCCAAACCACTTAAAAACTTCAATCTAAAAATCCAAACTTTAGCATCCATAACAGAAATTCTGTGCCAAATTTTTCCATCCTAGTAAACAATATTTCAATTGTCAAAGCCCTGACAATATCATTGTATTCATATCTCTTTCCTTAGTTTTTGATATATTTTTATTTTTTTTCTTTCTTACAAACTAAAAATTTTTATGTTTTTTTTTCTTCATATCTGTCTTGAAACTACAAACTGAGAGGGGAAAAAGCGAAAGCAAAAACAACCAAAAGGAAAAAAAATGAAATAAAAAAAAGTTTACTCACTCATTCGACTCACAACAAAAAAAAAATATTTTGTGAGCGATTTCTCATTCTCAAATAAGATATCTCGCGTCGCTCATTTCAGTTCGAGAAAAAGAATTAAGCGCGACGGTTGTCCGTTTGGTTTCTGTTCCGATATAATTTTTTTTATTATTTTTTTGTGTATGACCACGAGAATGTGAATTAAATTTTGGAGTTTGTTGCTCGTTACACATTGAAAGTTAATTGCATCGGAATATAGAATTGTGAAGATTTCAGTTTGTTATCGATAATTTTGATAAAGAAAACAAAATCTTATCTAATTTTAAGTCAATATTTTAACAAAAAAAAAAAAAAATACTGAGTATATAAAAAATAAATCCAAATATGTTTATCGTGTTGTGACACATAGTAAAATTAAAAATGATAGAAATATGTTTAGTGTGACATGTGGAACATAAAAAATAATTTCGGGAATAGTGGATGAAGAGAAATGTTTATGGTGCATATTAATGATGCATTTAATCAGTTGATATGACAACATACATATATAATTTGTAAAATTAGTTCAGATTTTTCTGTAAGCTGATCATAAAAATGAATTTTGTGTGACATAAAAAAAAGCTAAAGAAGGCAATAATTGATGATTAAATGAATGAAGAAAACAGAAAAGTGAATAAAAAATATTTTTTTTGTGAATTAAATTTTATGGATACATGCAGCAGCAGCAGCACGAGTCTTAATGATCTGATGAAAAATGTGTTTGCATTTCTTTCTCAATATTCTTCATCACATGATCACTTATCTTTTTAAAAATAGTATACGCAAACGTTGAGAAAGCTATGCTAAAAAAATTCATAGCTATATTCCAAATGGAATCAAAGCATAAAACATAACAAACATAGTTGATTGATCTCTTCTTGCTAACAAATACGCGACGAGAATGGAGATTGTGGATGAATGAATAGAAAAAAAAGAAGTGAATGAAGAAAAGTTTTGTGAAAGATTTCTGCGAACAAATAATTGATACCATTTCTAGACAACATGTAGTATATGCATTTTACAACGCTCAATGCTGTATTCTCTGTCCTCATTCACATACATACTCTGTGAGATATCATAGAAAGAACTTTCTACTACATTACGCACAGCTAAATGAACAAAAAAATGCTTTTTCCTTAACAAATTGTTTTCATTTCCTTACAAAAATGGAATTTTTTTGATCACAGAATGTAAAAAATTCCATTCACGGACAGTCGACAATTGAAACCACAAAAATTGATGGATTGAAAGGCCTTCTTTTTCATGCTCTCGTGCGCAGTTGTGTTTGCCTCATGATGACTTTTATTGTCCGTTTCTTTTTCTTTCATCCTCCTCGTTGACGTTCAACTTGACAATCTTTGCTTGATAATGCAAATTATTTGCCATCATCTTAATGATGCGAAATAAAGAGATGAAAAAGGAGAAAATCAAATTATTGTTCCTTCATCGTTTCTATTACATTCTAAGTATTATATAGAATTGTTAGGCTTTACGAAAGCGGAAATTGAAATGAGAAAAGAACGCGAAAGAATGAAAACAATTGATTGAATCGCTTTTGCGGTTCTTATTTCGTTCTGATTTCTAAACTCATAAGCACGATCGCTGCTTGAACAGCCAAATCATGTAATCGTAATTTAAATACTTAATCGAACAGTAAGCTACATCCGGAAACACTTAGAAATGAAAATATTTCTACGCCATGAAATGTTAGAATGTGCCAAATGTTAAGACATGAACTGTCACATCTTTCTCACGAATAGTTCACAGTTGGATACTCAAGTATGAAAAACGTCAGATTTTGCTTTGCTGCCTGTTCCTCTTCTTCGAAAATTACTCAATTTCAATACCACAATTTATTTAAATGCGAATATCATCTTCAGACACGAAATACCAAAAAATTGGCGATATCATATTAACCTCAGTCAAACCAGTGAATGTGTGCATGAATAGGTTGATATAGAGCAATAAATTTTGCACAACTCCCAACCATTCACACAAATATTGCTGATTTATGTTGAATTAACTATAATTCATTTAAATGGCTGCATTCATTGAATGGAAAAATAGGCAACAATAGAAGAAAATGTTATGTTAGCAAGCTGTCAATCGAAATAAGCATTATATTAGTTTTTTTTTTTTGCATATCAAAAGGCTTGAGATTGGCACAAGAAAATGTGTCACTTCCATTACTTGCAATTGTGTGGAATTCACTAGGCACAATATTCAGATGAGATCACATATATGTGAATTGTTAGAATATAAACATCTGGTCGG
This sequence comes from Chironomus striatipennis, assembly GCA_026123125.1. NCBI lineage: Eukaryota > Metazoa > Arthropoda > Insecta > Diptera > Chironomidae > Chironomus > Chironomus striatipennis. The sequence continues at coordinate 29,676,080 of CM047394.1, forward strand.
CTTAGAGCTCATTAAGATTTATATACAATTCTTCTTGCTTACTATTTCCAATGATCATCATTTTTGAAGGCATAGATGTAGTGAATAAAAATATTATAGCTATTTAGCTAGTTAAAACCAATAAATTTGTACTTGAAGCTCTTGAATTTTTATAAGCAGTGATGTAGTTAGAGTTATTTAAATCTCTCTTACCTCAGAGTTTTGAGGTTCACTGGATAAGAATTTTCTGAATTTGCAAGATTATATTTATAAAAATACACTAACTGTCATTTTATATTCAAATTGTACTTTCAACTAAAAGTTCATATGTAGTTGTTTTCCCTTTAATGCAAAACATTTTAGTTTGGTTTTAACTCTCTATCAATTAACATCTAATTTTAATACTGAACCCTAATGGCAATTATTATAGAACAAAATAAAGGTTTTCTAAATTTTCATAAACTAAAAAAGACAAAGCTCCCAACAAAGCGTCTGGAAAATGCGATAAAAAAGCGAAAACAAAACAATAAAACAAAAATTATTCGTGTACAAAAAAATTACGATTGAGTAAGTGAAACTAATCACACAAACAGGGAGAGAGAGGTTGGTGCTTTTTAGGAGCTCTATACTTCTCCTATTCAATTTGCGTATTACCAGATGGTCGAAAAGTGAGTTAAAAAGTCAGCGAGATATTTTTTTGACATATCGATGTCTTGCAAATGCAAAAAAAAGAAAGCAAATTTTTACTCGTGCAGTTCAAAAAGCTCAAATAGACAGGCATCATCTGATCAACAATCAATAAATTATACGTAACATTTCTTCTCTTCTTTTTCCTCCTGTTACTTCATTTTCTTTCCTTATTTACATCCATCCATTCATCTAAGAGAAGTGTACGAAAAGGCTATAAAAAATAATAACACACAGTCAAGGACAACAAGAAAGAATGTCAGTTGAGGCCTTGCCAGGAAGCAATATTGAATCTTTCTTTGTGCAAATTCTTTAAAAACTTGCTTCCGCTATACTTTAAAATTGATGGTGACTTTTGAATGTTCTTTTGGCATAACAGCATGTCTTACGTAAGGCATGTCGAAATTAAAGAAAGAAAAAGTAGTAAATGGTGCTTTAAGGAAATTAAATATTTGATGTATGGTGAAAATAAAAGACTTGCTGTGGTAGTTGCGGAGAATGGAAATGTTATGTATAGAACACATGAACTAACTGTGATAAATGGGTATTATGCTATTATATGAATAATTTTTGGTAGTTATTTATGAGAAACTTTAGTTCTCATGCATGATATGGGTAGATACGAGACAGTCCACAGACTTCTGCAATACATAAATTTAATGTCATTTCGCATAAAACCCATTACCTTTTGTATTATTTTAAAGTCTAGCAGACAAATTAGATATTTAAGAACTTTAAAGCCACAGACTTAAGAATCAGATATTAAAAAAATTTAAATCTTCAGCAACTATCAATTAATGTCTTAATCTTATTGTCATCCACCTGTTAATCACTTTTTTACGATCAAAGCTTATTATATTATATTTTGAACGTCTTGTTGCTAACATCGAGTCGCAATGTACACAGCAAAAGTGTAAAAAAATGAATTAATGATAATTAATTACCAATTGGCACCAACAATTGCCTATTATGGTTGCCTGTCGTATTATCAAGTTAACGCAAAATGATTGTGGAATGTAATACTTGAGCAGCTGATTCAGTGAGATGAAAATCTTCTGACAACGTTTATGACATTAGGGATCAATTTTTCACTGACGTATATGGAAAGTTCTGAGGGGTTCAATTAGGGTTCGATACCAAAAAGATACGAAACAAAGAACTGCAAAATATTGATTCTAAACAAAAACATTGCAATAGACATCACCTACGAACTTTCCCGTGCTCTCATAATTTTTTGGAACTAAACTTCTTACAGAAGTCTTTATTATAAGCGTATTTATGAAACATTCACGACTTGAACTATCGATAGATATTTGAATACGAAAGGCATAATCGTTTTCGTGTTACTCACTTCCATCTTAATTTCTCTCCCAATTCTCCATCTCATTTCGCATTCGTAACGAATTGTTTGTCTTATAAAAGGCATTCTCCTCGCATAATTGAAATTAATTGTGTAGAATAAACTGCCAAAGTTTCGCGTATTCATGGCTAATTAAGTTCCATTGAACTTCTCTTCTTTAACATCTTTCCATTCTATTTCGCATATTTTTTGTGGGTATGTCAACAATTCAATTGCTTCTTAATGATTGTTAATGACGATAAGATGACCTTGACTCTTCTAAGTACTCTCCATTCTTCTTAAGATCCACAATTAGATTCGCATAATGATTCAATTTTCGCTCTCTCTCGAGTCATAAATTAGCCATGAAAAATCTACATTCATACATGACTCGGAACTTTAAAAAATAAATACGTCAATTTCCACGCAAGAAATGGTGAATTATGATGTTAACAGCTCGTCAATAACAAATTAAATCAACATTTTTCTCCTCTTTTTTTCATGCTTTGTACCACAACATAACATGTGGATATATATATTATTGCAATTTGCAACTCATTTTGTTGCCAATCTTTACAAATGCTACTTTATGGTACAATTTTATTTAATGCCTCCTTTTCATCTCCATCCATGTCTGCGAATGAAACTAAAAATTAATATCTGTTTTTATGACTATAATGAAGTCTTTAAATGAGCCCCAAACACTGTGGCACACTGCTTTTAGCAATCGTGTGTTACAAGATGATTTCGAGTACATGACTTTAACAGTTAAATCTCAGTAATTGAATTTTAAATGGCAACAGCACAAGAGAAACAAAAGTTGAAAAGGCAATCGTATAATAAAAAGACGAGGGAATTAACTTACTTCAAAATAAATCTCAATTATATTAGTTGACGTCATGTGCTCGTCTCATAATAATTTTATGATTAATCTTATCATGGTACGGTATTACATGCATATACATAATATCCAGAAAATAATGTAAATACATTGTGACATTCATTAAATTATGTACTTTTTTCAGTCTCTCCATTCAGTTCCTTTCGCTGTGTATTTTATTTATCTTAAAAACTAATTAAACGCGCGTACTGAAAATGAAATATAATCAGCTTTTTATATATATGCTCATGCCGGCTTTCGAAATTGATGATAAGATTAAAAATAATCATTTTGCGATTTTCATAAATTCGACTTTAAAAAAAGAAGGCAAAATAAGAAGGAGGATAAGTGAATTCGCGTAAATTGAGGTGAATGTTGTATAATCACCACTTATCCTCAATGTCACTTGATAACACATAAATTGACTGATAACGAAAAAAAAAAACACTTTTTAATTGATAAATTTCGAGTTGTAGTGACAGTATTTGTTTTCGTTTACGTTTCCTTGTCACAGACATATTGGAATCGATTAGAAACACTCGATGTGTGGGGTCGTTTGTAAATAACATCCATTAAAAATTCATTTTATACTTTATTAACTGAAAATTTAAATAAAAATTTATGTTAGATATTTGAATTAAAAATGACCGTTGAAAATTCTCATAAAAATTAGTTTTAAATAAGAAAGAATAAAGACGTGAAATTCAAATAAGCCCTTTCGTACCAATCAATTTTTATTAAGGATTGGTCGTTCTGAATTTGAACATGAGTCATGTCGAGTTTTATGAATTATTTCTCTTGCTGGTTTCCACTTAAAAATACTTTTTTTGGATAGTTTTGTGTATTTTAAGAGACAAAACAATCAATTCATAGCTTTAAAATTCCCGTTTAATTCCTCACGAACCAACAATCACTCTTCATATTTCTCCCTGACGTATGTGTGCATGTTATCTAATCAAATGAATGAGATCAATAAAAACATACATAAACTGTTACAAATTGCAAATACATTTATCGATCAGATCGTTATCGATGAAATCGATCAGAGACTATGCTATGCTGTATACATTTCATAAATTAAAATAAAATGAAATGAAATTGAAACTTTTAATTTTCGTTCAGATCTCATTGAAAGTGAAAAATTAAAGACAATTTAAAGAGACAAGAGTATTAAAAAGAAGTTGAAAAAAAAACAGCGCAAATAATTGTCAGAGTCGTTGAGAATTGCGACTTAAAAGTGCAAAAAAAAAAAGAAATATTCACATGAGCGTGATGACTAAATGACAATCAAAAAGAACAAGCTGCGACAATGCCAATGCTACAACAACAGCCATCACAAGAAGGTTATGCTACAATACGACGAAGTAAGGGTCGTAGCGAACAAAAACTTCTTCGATCATCATCGTCATCTGATGAAAATAATCAACAGCAATTTGAGATGATTGAAATGAGTTCACGATGTAAATCATCGAATGGAAAATTTGATTCAGAAGTTGCTTATGCAAAACACAATGTTGTATTCGATGAGTCGAGTGAGTTGGATGAAGGTGTCCTTAATGACATTGAGAGTGATGCAGATGCATTAAGTGCCTGTTCTGATAATGTAAAGATAAGGACATTTAAGACATTTAAGCCGCGTAACTCGATTGAAAGTGGAGATGATGGAAGTGATAAAGATCTGCAACAGTCTAGTGAATGTTTTCAATCATTGCCTTACGACATAATTATGTCGCCATTAAAGTCACCTCAGTATATTAATCAGTTAAACGCGATGCGTAGCAAAACGTCAAGTGATAGCTCAAAGCAATTTCCACTTTATTCTCGACCTGATAGTCCAAAGTATGGGAAATTACTGTATAATCGTTCAACATCGCCATCGGCTGATAGCATGGATAATTCATCATCAAACTCATCAACATACTCGACATCACATCATCACCACCAACATATTAGTGCAGTATTTAAGCATACCGCAATGAGTCAATCCTTACATTTACCACACCCGCATAATAGTGACGAAAGTGTCGTATTAATTAATGTTCAATCAGACGGAAGCAATAAACAATCACAAATACCCCTTAAGACTAACTCAAGCCTTAACTATAGGAAATCATTCAGTCATGTTCAAAGCAATACCGTACGATGGCAAAATATAAATTGTGAGGACGATAGCTTAGAGCAAATTAATAAGGCTCCATTAAATTCTATGACGATGACAAAGTCACTTTATAATCCGACAACAACGATATCACATATATGCACTCCTAGACGATTTGCCACTCTTGGATATCAGAAGGAGAAATTACAGCAGCAACATGAGACATCATCAAATAATTCAACATCGTCATTGAATGATAAAACATTTCATTGGGATCCGATATTGAATTGCAAAATTGGTTCACAATCAACGCTGAGAACGAAACCACCGGTTCCATGGTGGGAATTGGCAATAAAAAAGGAATTTCGACAAAGCTGTCCACCTCTATCTCCACAGGTCATTCACACTTTTTTATTTTCTTTTTACTGATTTTTATTTATATTAATAAATTTATTAAAGACATGAAATTTTACTCAAGACAAGATTGATATTCCCTTACTGCTGCTTTAAAGTAATTTAATTCGATCCATATGTAATATTTTAGCTAGAGCTTAGAACTACTTTATTGCATGGGAATATTAATATTAATGGATAGAATTTCATATCGAATAATTCATACACAAAACATGAAGGAACACACAAACAGATTTAGAGAAATGTTTTCTATCTCTGTGCCTTTTCATACTTTTTCTATTCCATTTACATCCAACATAATGTTTTCTTTAACTGACAAGCATGAAGAGAAAGAAAACAAGAAAGAAAGATAAAATAAATTAATAAATAATAAGAATAATGATATCTGTGGTAGTGGAAGAGATTAATTTCTGAAAGATTGATGAAATCAGATAAACTTATGATGAAGAAAAATACCAAGCCTGGTTTTGATACTCGTTTAATTTTCTAAGTCTTTTACATGTGACAAAAGCATTTATCAGAGTTTTTAAATCTATACTAGAAGCGTGGCGTCTTGTAATTCTCTTACTGTTGATTCCTTCTCTGTCCTTCTGGATTAACAAATTCTTGTTTTGTACTTTGATATCCCAAAATGTTCATAATTTTTTTGTCATTTTAACTGTCAATCAATTATAATGTCTTTGGATAGAATCGTACTCTAGACTTCTAAATTCATAGGATAAAGGTTTAAATATATTTTGCAATTTTATAACTGAATATAAGTAGATATTGCATCAAAGCCCCACAAGATTTGCAATATTAAGAAGAAAGCATTCATTAATTCAATTCTCTTATGCCTTAGAAATTGTCATGTTTAGACGTTAAAAACCTATAAGCATCCAAAAAGCAATAAACATGTCTAAACAAATTCGCACGGATGATCATCATGAACGCGCTAAAAAGAAATTTTACACCAAGATGAGAATTCTCCGAAATTCTCTTGACACTTAAAATCAATGATTCTGTAAATAATTTAATAAATACTTCCCCTTCTGCATTCCCAATCATTAAAATATCGAATCATCGTAAAATTGGCAAAACACGTTTCTTTCTTGAAGCTTTTTTTGGCACATTCAGGTTGCAAATTTGCTTTTTTCCCTCTTCCGACATAAACTCAACAATAATTTTGACTTCAACATGTTTTCTTTATTCAAGTCCAATATTTTGAGAGTTGAGACGAAAATTACAATAGTGGCCGTTCAAACGACTATTCACATATGACAAGTGTTTGTACATTCCATTGCAAATATTTTGTCATGGCGTTTCATATATATGCGAACGAGAGGAAAGAGATGAAATAAAAAAAAACCTGAAATTTTTGTCACTCGCTGATGTCTTTGTCATCTCTTTATCATATTTCTTATTGGGAATTCAATAATAGCCAAAATAAACGGTTATTAGCATGAGAAAGATTGTGTAATTTGACAAAGAGACGCAAAAGAATACGCACGTTAATTAAACGTCGCCAATCTAATTTAAAATCAGTCCAGTCATTATTAGTATTATTAACACTAGGGTTAGAAAAGAATGAAGAAATTTTGTTCAAATAAAAGGCAATAAGCATAAAATACAGTGGAGGCTACAATTAAGAACAGCCAAAATAAACACGACGGAATGAAATTTCTCATTTCATTTAACAATTTTTGACGAGAAAAAAAATTCTTTAGCTATTCAAAACAATAGCGTCGCTAGGTTACTCTATTCTCTTTAATTTGCTTTTTTGTTTATTTTTTTATAACAACATCCTACAATCATCATCATTAAGTGTGGCACTAACTGTGGTGTGAAAAAATAAACATTTTTAGTGTGAATTTAATTTTCATTTTCTGGGTTTTTGAAATAATTTTTTTTTTTTTGTGGCTGTTGCGCAATAAAAATTCTGAAAATAACATTGAACTCATCTGCAAATCTTAGAATCAGGCATTATTAACACCTTCTTATTGTAAATTTTTTTTTTGAATCACTGAAAAAATTTTGACTTCTTTAATAAAATTATCTGATTTTTAGTATGAACGAATATAAAGGAGAAAAGAGAGAGTTAAAGGAAACAAATTTGAATTTTTTTTTTTTGCCTTCTTTCTTTCTATCTTCTGCTGAATTGGCTGTTCTAGCTAACTGAAATCGGCATTTAATAATATTTCAATACATGTGTTGTTTTTTGTTAGACTTTTGCAATGGTGATTTTAAACACGCAAAACATAATGTATGTAGTGACTCTACAATATATTGCTTCAAGCTCCAGCATTTCAAGAATCATTAATTTAAAAAAAAATAGAAGGAAAAAACATGGAAAACAAATGGCAAAAGCATTTGTTATAAACACATTTCATTTCACAATTTTTTTCTACATTTTCTAGTTTAGATTATAGATTCTTAGCATGTTATTATGATGATGCTTCAGTTTGCGTATTTAGATTTAGGTTTAATTGGGATTTTCATAAACTTAGATTTAAATTTGCTTTTGTTCCTTTTGGTTATGAATTTTAAATATAATTTCTAGTTGCATATATCCGGTGATTATATTAGAAGCATTTAGAATTTAACTAAACCCTTAAACTGTATAAATCTATCCCAAGACCAATTAAGCTACTGCTAAACTTTAAAAAATCCAAAATGACAGCAATTACCTTCTGATCTGCTACTTGCAAACCCAATCATCAAGAAAACTGCGCCTAAACATTTCAAATCATTCGTTTTTGGTTTTACTACCGCTTTAATGCCTCAATTGGCATACTTACTTACAATTCACAACAATTTTTAATATACACATTTCTTTGCACTCAATCAAATGCAAATTAATAATTTTTCGCATCGGCGGGCAGAATGCGAAGTAATCAGCCCACACTTGTGAACTGAATTTTCTCCTTCAAGGCGATGAATGCTTTTGCAGTCAATCTTTCCACTCTATCAACTGATCTATCGAAATGTTTAATGAATAAATAAATGTGAATAATAATATGAAAAAAAAAATCATTCAATATTCTCGTCGACATTAAAGAATGAAATAATGGTAATAATAAATGGCACTATTGAGCATTGAAACATGAGTTTAACAATTTTTTTTATTTATAAATTGAATTTGCTGTGGTAACTCGCACGCCACGATTGGACATAAAAATTGCAGAGATTTAGATAGCAGTAAAGAATCTATGTCATATTTCAATATCTCACTAATTTTTTTATATCTATTCTTTTCCTCATTGTCAATTGTCAGTGCTTGTGGCTACATGACACTTTATAGTACATTACAAACTACTATACATTTTAGTCATTATTATATATATTTTATAGTAACGGAATCAACACTCTCGACATGAGAAATAGCAACAAAAAAAAAATTGATCACACCATGCTTTTGTAAATGTCGTGTCGCTTTATGGATATTTTCACGGCTCATTCAACAATTGTTATGACCTTGAATGGAATCTCAGAGTTTATAAATTATTTTTCACTCATGTTTTTATTTAATCTCTTAATCTCTTTGCAATGTCTACATATGGATTTATATATTTTATTTGTTTTTATATATTGAAAAACATTTTTAGTCTCCATGATTAATAACTTAAGAAAGAAGGGATACAAAAAAAAATTAAATCTTTATGGCAAGAGACTTTCGCCCGCGGGCCAAATTTGAGAACGAGAGTGGAACGAATTTATTAATCAAATCAAATCATAAAAAAAGCCTCAAAATGCGGAAACCTTTTTGATTCAGTAGGTATTGATTAGTTTACAGGCTTTTTTTTTACAATCATTGATTAAATAAATAAAGTTTTATTAGGAAAATTATCTTTGTGGGCACTCAATTGAGAAGAAATCTCTTGCATTTCCCTCCATTCATGGATATTGAATTTCATTTGATTTTATTGCTATTATGAGCTCGTAGAAAATTATTATTACTAACTCATTAATTGAAATAAAAGCTATATGGCTTCGAATATCGCGATAAAATTTGTTGTCGAAATGTAATAAAAAAAATGTAAGTCATTTGACATTTACATTAAATCTCATTCTAATCTCATTTCACAGTTAAAAATCCTATCGTAATTGAATATGTAAATTTACATAAATATTGTCTGTTGACAGTTTTAATGTGATCATAAGAGATTACTAGTGAGGCGAGTAAGGAACTTATATTGAAAATATTGCGTGAATTAAATCTTATTTTGTAGCTAATTGATACAAATCGAATGTCTTAATTAAATTGCTCCATTCACGTATCTCACTAGATGAAATCATTGACTTTGTTTCTCATTCTGTCTCTTAAATTTATGTATCTTTTAAGCATCACATCGCACATGTGAGACCATGAATGAAGAAATTTTCTTTGCATAATCATTTACTTTAACTGATCGCTTCCACCGATAAGAGAATCTCTTCTTTTTTGCAGCAATGAATTAGCATAATAAAATGCTAACCGGTTTTCAATTTCTTTCAATTCTTACTTCTTCCTCCCCGTAACGTCTTTTTTGCTCGCTCGTTTTCATTTCAATTCATGATCAATGCCAATCAATACCGGAAAGTCATGAACCATGATCATTTAAACAGTAAATTAGTGAACATAATACATCCTTAGATGATTACTCGCATGTCATGTTATACTAACATTAACATGCAGATTAAACTCATTCAGTTAGTTGTGTAAGATATCACAAGACCTAACCGATCACACCACCGATCAATTGTCGTATTAAAATAAAATTTCTACCAAATATGAAATCTCGACTTTTACTGCATCTCATCTATCAATTATGAACAAAAAAAAAAAAAGTTTTACAATAAAAAGAATGGTAAACCCACATAATTTTCGACATAAAAATGCATGTTGCTGTAAAGAAAAGAAATCAATAATTTTCAATATGTTGGTTGCGATATTGCTTTTTGACAAATATGAAATATTGAAATTTATTGATTTACACTCTGCTTTATCGACACTTTAATCCAAAGCATCTATTGTGTAAATGCCTTTTAAAGAGATGAAAAGACTTTTCTCTTCTTCTTCTTCTTCTTTTTCTTTATGTGGCGCGGTATCTTATTTCTTCATGTAGTAATTGATCAATTTCTTATGCATATACCTAACAGCTAAACCACCAATGTTACAGAAATTATTATTATTTTTAATAATAATTCAATGACCCAGTTAGGCAAAATTAATGCTTGCTAATTAAATGAATAATAAAAATATTACTCGATTTGGTCATTTTTTTGTCAACTCTAGTCATGGTAAAATTGTTCAGCTTTATGCTACTTGTTTTATTAAATAAATTTTAAAAATATTAATAATGTTAATACGCAAAAGCCCGAGCAGTTCATGATTGTAATGCTTCTAAATTTTCAATACTTACTTGGAACTTGAATTTGATATGATACTCCGCCATATTTCCGTACCTATATTTTCTTGAACTATTTTGGCATCCTAATCTGATTGAAGACTCTCCAAAAATTTAGAAATAACGATTATAAAATCTGAAAACATGAATTCGCATCAATCTTAGCCATTTTAATAGAAATAGAATAAAATCTTTAACACCACTAAATCAAAATGAAATCAAACCTAAGTCCATTTATTGATTCTCATAAATTTTCAACTATTAATAAAGTCATTAAAAAACTTGATCTCAGCATTAGTCACGCAAAAATCACTTTGCACATCTCGGGAGCATAACGAATCGATAAGCATAAAACCAATGCATATAAATTAAAAGAGATCTTGATTGAATAGACGCCGACAGCTAAATAATGTAATATTTACTTATGCTGCAAAATTTTTGCATAAATAGTGGTAGCTTAAAAGTAACATTTGATGCAATCTATTTTCTCTCTTGCATGCATAGTCCTGAAATTTTAATACCTCGATCAGACGCCACTCAATTAAGAAAAAGTTTCATTAAAGTTGTATCTCATTACATTATTTGCATGTAATTGCAATGTTGTCGATATCTCAATTAATGATAATTATGTATGTTCATGCCCATAAGTGTAAGTTGGTAGCCTTTAATTGCACAATTGTTCAGTAAAGTGTAAAATTTTTAATAAAATTTTTTTTTTGCCTCCATATAATCATCGTGATCATCTGGCATTTAAAATTAAATCCATACTGGCGTTATTGTAAAGCTAGGAGCTAAACTGAACATTTTTCGCACCTTGCGTGTCAATAAAAAAAAAAATAAATACAAGACATGAGGCATATTAAATTCTCATTTCCTATAATTACTAGCTGTTGAGATTGAAATCAAGTCTCAAATGTTGAACAATTTTAGCTATGGCAACTGACAGAAGCGGAAAAATGTCATAAAAACCGGAAATTTTTTGAGCATGATTCTATTTTTAAGATTGATGTCTTGTGGGCCGAAAAATTAAAAGAAAGAAAAAAACTGTTATTTCATAATAAGCTCGCATGTCGGCTTAGAATAAAACTATTGAGGAACTAACACTTTTTAAATCACAAACAGAGAAAAAGATAACGTCGGTGATGCTTTTTCTCATCATGAGTTATGACATTAAATAAAGAAATTTCATCGCAAGTTGAATGAAAAATATGAGACATAAAGTATGTATAATCGCATTATTACAATTTATGCTAATTTGCTGCTGAGTTATGAAGACTTCCCATGATGCATCAATTTGGAGTTGAGCAATTAATTTTATGTCCAACACCTTATCGATGTTCATTCATCTATTAATATCGTTGTTTATCTATTAATATCAAGCAAGTCTGTGATTTAGAAATTTGATACTTTTCTACATTTTGTGTCGTTCATTGATGATGTTTTGAGTTTGGGTCAGTGACTCTCAAATTTTGAGTTTCATGCAAACTGCTTAATATGCAACTTGTAGCAACTCGCGAGTTTTTTTGGCCTCAAACAATATTTAAATAGTTTTTAAATTATGCAAGCTAGGATTCGAACCTACAAGCTTTAAGAATAATCTAGATATCTAGAGCTTCACTAACCGTGCAACTAAGTCACACCAATTAATTTAGCAATTTCTCTATCATTAATGATTCCTATTGTATTCAAAGGATTAAAAGAAATATTTCTCTGAAAGACATCACTCATGAACAGACCCTTTCTTTTTATCCATATAAATTCAATATCACAAATCACGATGAATTTCAACCTATGGCTACTATCTATCGCTTGATCGAATCTATAAATAACTAAAACTATTGATTTTCTTTATTGAAATGCGACTCTTGATTCAGTTACAATCGATTAATTCGTTCTGTTCCGTGAAATAATCACGAAATTGAAAAACAAAATCTCTTAAATAATCAAATTGAAAAGAATGAAAATTGATTTTTGAAACAGATTGTGGCATGTCAATGCATTTAGTTTGTAGACATGAAAAAGAAAGAGACACGTGTAAGATGATGAAACATGACAAAAATATGTACATACGTCTAATGATGACAGTAAATAACAAGTCTTTAAAAAGTTCTCACAAAAAATTCTTTACTTCATTGACCACAATAAATGTAGCTGATTGTTTGTACATAACTATATATTTTTTGGTATTTCTCTCTTTCTTATCTAATTATAGGCTCATGTCGTAAATGCCTTTGAGCAAAGTTTACAAAATATGACCAATCGACTTCAACAACTAACTGCAACGACCGAAAAGAAGGTATATGTTGTGAAAATAATTTTTAAGTGTCTTACGATGATTACTTCTTGTTATTATTGAACATTTCTCAAGAATTTGGCAAGTTATCAAAACCGGTGCCCTGTAAAATCACAGAAACCTAATAATTCCGCTGCATGGAGGCAAAAAACCTCAGATCACAAGACCAAAATAAATCCTCTTTGAAATGTATGAGGAGTTATTTTTTCACGATGAATTATTAAGTCCTCTTATTAAAACTAGGAGGAGTTATTTTGGCACCGTGAAATAATAAGTCCTCTTGGAACTCTAAGAGGACTTATTATTTTCACCGTGATTTTTAAACTCCAGAAATTTTTTTGACTTCTGGTATTTTATTTCACCGTGCTAAAATAATTCCTCTTGTATTTTCAAGAGGAATTATTTTGGTCTTGTGCAATATATTTCAGATACCTATATTTTGATGAATATAGTATTTTACCATATTTTATAATTCTGAAGTTTAAATGAAATCAAAATTGTTTTTAAAAAACAGTCAAAAAATATTTAAAAATTTAACGGTTCATTTATCTCTATAACAAAATCTTCTTGTTTTTTAGAACGTCTTGTTAGTTCATTCATTATATTCCATGATAAGGATCCATTTTTGGATATTGAATTTGACATTGAGAAAGATAAAAGTTAATTTTAGACTTGTTTAGGTTGAAATTTTTGATAGTTTAACTCAGAGTTATTTTTTGAATTCTCTTTAAATTCATTAAATCCTAAAATATTAAGAATTTTAATATTTTAAATTATCCTAAATTTAATTATAAAAAACTCATAAAACTTATACATATTTTTTTACTACATATGAGTCTTTCCATATAGAATCCGGACTCAGAAATTTTTTAGTTTTTGCTTAATATTTCTATGATAATGCAATATTGGTATGACATGTTATATATATTTGAAAAGGTCTTGATCTTAGCTACCATAATTTTTAATATCATATTTTAATAATATGATCCAGGGTTGGAACACTAGAGGTTCAAAGTTGAAAAATTTGATCATTTTTAAATTGATCATTTTGTTATGATATATATGCTTAATAATTTGGCTTATAGATTGATTAAAAGCATAAAAATATGTAGTTTTCTCCCATGTAATAAAAAGGAAGTTTCCTTGACTTAGTAATTTTTTAAGGGTTATCAAACCTTGGCGAGATTTTCTTCATCAAAAACTTAAAACCATCATAACTTATGATAGGAATCACCAATTTTAATGATTTAAGCAGTTTTTAACAGATAAAATTGAGGAGCATAAGGGTAAAATACAAAAGTTTTAATAACTCATAAAATTCAAATAAAAAATGACCGTTTAAATTTTCCCATAAAAAATTATCAGAATTATAAAATATGGTAAAATACTATATTCATCAAAATATAGGTATCTGAAATATTTTGCACAAGACCAAAATAATACCTCTTGAAAATACAAGAGGAATTATTTTAGCACGGTGAAATAAAATACTAGAAGTCAAAATAATTTCTGGAATTTAAAAATCACGGTGAAAATAATAAGTCCTCTTAGAGTTCCAAGAGGACTTATTATTTCACGGTGCCAAAATAACTCCTCCTAGTTTTAATAAGAGGACTTAATAATTCATCGTGAAAAAATAACTCCTCATACATTTCAAAGAGGATTTATTTTGGTCTTGTGATCTGAGGTTTTTTGCCTCCATGCAGCGGAATTATTAGGTTTCTGTGATTTTACAGGGCACCATCAAAACCTTTCTTTTGTTATCAAGCATCGTCTGGTTTTTGTGTATTCCTTCATGTTCCTTATAATTTTTTGTTTTTCTTAAAAATCACTTGATATTTTCGCAAATATTAATCTTATTGTATTTTTATTTATGACAGGAATCTGAAATAACAGAGATGCGCCAGACAATTGAATTACTTCGAAAACAATCCATTCAAGCGGGATTGACACAAGCACACATGCAGAGTATGGGAGTTCAAGTAAATGTCAATGGATCATCGTCTGCCAAAATTGTAAATGGTAGTCCTTCCAAAACAAATGGACAGCAAGAGCAACAGCATCAACAGCAACAACAAATAATTCAACAGAATGGAAATATGCAACGGCAACATAGTACAGACTCTATGTGCTCTGTCAATTCGAATGGATCAAATGGTTCGTCATCTCAGGAAAAGAAGAAAAAGAAAGGATGGGTATGTCTGCATATTTTCATGCCTTGTCTATTTCTTTCTTAAATATATTTTTCTATTGTTCTATTTTTGTCATGTATAGCTACGAAGTTCCTTCACAAAAGCTTTCTCACGTAATGCCAAAATTACCAAGACAAATCGCCAAACAAATCATTCCGATTCGAAATCATCACTACCTCCCACACCACAAAAAAATACGTCAGCAACAATGCACGACTCTGGAAAGTTATCGCCTACAAAAAGTCCACATCGGTATATTCCGGTTGTGGAAAATGCCAAACCCGTAGATTCAATAGAAAATGATAATCATCCACTTATTGAAGATTTAAAGAAGCAGCTCAGAGAGAAAGACATGGTGTTGACTGACATTAGACTAGAAGCATTAACTCAAGCATCACAAATGGAGAATCTTAAAGAGACAGTCAGAAATATGCGACAGGAAATGATGAATTTGAAACAGAATAATGAACGCTTACAGCGAATGGTATCAACACGATCATTAGCTGGTTCTGAGGCTTCACTTCATGGATGCCCTGCTAGTCCAAGTGGTTCATTAGGTGATTCAAGGAGGTATAGTCTTGCGAATGATAATGGAATGTCTCGACCGCCATTAGAACTTCCTCAACATCTCGACGAGACAGAGGAAGAACCGCCCGCACCAGCTCCTGAACCCCCACCTGCACCTTTATCACCGACAATAATTGCTGACTTATCCCCGACAATTGAGAGAATTTCAATTTCAAATGAAATTTTATCAACACCTGCTGAAGATGTTGCAGATCCAGTTGATGGAAAGAAAATTGGAATTGCTGTTTATCTTGGCCAACCAGAAGCATTTGCAAAATATTCTGACGATATGAATGAACAAGATCAAACGTTTGACTTTAAGGCACGTGAAAATGGATTTGATTTGTTACATTCACAAGAAACCATAATTGCATACACATACATCTCCGGAAAGACTACATGGCAAAATCTTGATTATATCGTCAGAAAAACATTCAAGGATTATTTGTCACGTATCGATCCGAGTACAAATTTGGGTCTTAATACAGATTCAATTACGTCGTATCATCTTGGCGAAGCAAAACGTGGACCAGAAATGGGCTTTCCAGAATTATTGCCATGTGGCTATATAATTGGACATGTGAAAACCCTTTATATTTGCTTACAAGGTGTCGGAAGTTTGGCATTTGATAGTCTCATACCACGATCGATTGTTCATCGATATATTAATCTTCTCACCGAGCATAGAAGATTAATTTTATGTGGACCGAAGGGAACTGGAAAGAGCTACTTGGCAAGAAAATTGGCAGAATTTTTAGTCGCCAAGTCAAATCGAAGTCCAGCTGAATCTATTGCCACATTTAAGTGAGTATTGATTGAGATACAATTTAAGCTCAATTTAAGTTAATCATTTATATGTCATTTCCTAATTTAGTGTCGATAACAAATCATCCAATTTGCAACAGTATTTGGGCACAATTGCTGAACAAGCTACAATAAATGGTGCAGCTGAGGAGCTTCCATTAGTGATAATTCTAGATAATTTGCACCACGCGTCAGCATTAGGTGATGTGTTTTCTTGTCTTTTAAGTGCCGGACCAGCTGCAAAGCTTCCATGTATTATTGGAACAATGTCGCAAGCCACGTGCAATACAACTAATTTGCAGCTGCACCATAATTTCAGATGGGTAAGTTATCTCATGATTTTTATGCTGCTTTAATTGAAGTAAGTGATCTAATTTGGATTTTTTAATGACAGGTATTAACTGCAAATCATATGGAGCCAGTAAAAGGATTTCTTGGTCGTTACCTTCGACGTAGATTATTCCATCACGATTTATTGACTGGATCTCAACAAACTCAAATGGAAAAAGTCTTCAAATGGCTCCCAGGTGTTTGGCTTCATGTAAACACATTCTTGGAGAATCATAGTTCAAGTGATGTAACAATTGGACCACAACTCTTCCTTCAATGTCCTCTAAGTGAGGAGGACTCGCAGAAATGGTTTGTTGATTTATGGAATCATCAACTTGCACCATATCTCGTCGATGCCATAAAAGAAGGTGTTCAGCTTTACGGTCGTAGGGGAAATTCATGGACAGATCCATGCCTATATGTACGTGAGACATACCCATGGAAAATAACACCAACAACAGTTCCAACTTTAAGGCAAATTACAGCCGATGATGTTGGTTTAGAAGCAGGTGTTACAGGCAACATGGACTCAGATCCATTGCTTAATATGTTGCACATGCTTCAACAAGCAGCTGCAAGCGAAAATGTTGATCATGATAATTCCGATTGTGCAAGTCTAGATTCAAATTTTACTCATGAGTCGGCCGGTACTGAACAATAAGTAGCAACAACAAAAAATAAAATTAAATGAGAAATTAATTAAGTTTTACTTCTATTCATTGCAATTGTGAAAGAGAAGCAGAAACACGTGATGAATTAAAACATAAAAATAAACGCATACAATATATATGTAGTTGATGATTAAAGGCAGAAAGGAAAAAATTAAAAAATAAATTTACAAGAAGCAACAACAGTAACATCAACAAAATGAAAATGAAACACAATTTTCGAACTGATAAATTTAATTAACATAATAAACAATTTTTATTTCACTTTTTTCATAATGGCTTAACATTTACAATGATGCATAAGTATTTATTATATTTTTTCGGTAAAAAGAAGAAAAAGAAAATAAAAACGCAACATTTGCATAATTTTTGAGCTGAGCATGTGCTCAAAATAATATTTATGATATTTACATGCATTTTTGGATAAGATAAACTTTTTATAATCAAAAAGATGAAATGAAAAAAAAAATTACAAAAAAGTAAAAACCAATGTCATTATGTATCTCTTTCTGCTTCTTTTCTGGTCATGTTATAAATGTTTAATTCCTTAGTTGCGCTACATATACTTTAATTTATCTATTTAATACATATATTAATATAACTCTACATACATATGGTGCATAATAAATATATATTTAAGTATGATATTATACGAAAAAAAAGCTTCTTACAACTTTTAGTTAGCTGACTAATTTCCATTCTTGTTTGTTGAATAGTTTTCATTTCATAATTCGATTAATGTTGTAAATATTTTGAAGATAAAATAAAAAAATTTAATTTGTTATCAAACATTCAATATGAAATTAAACTTGTACTTTTATTTTATTCCTATTTCAGGTCATTTGGTTCAGCTACTAATTTAATTTGATTTTTGAAATTACTAATTACTGCCTTTGGCGTTTCAGATTTTGTTTTGTATATTAGAATAGAATATAAAAATAATGCAATTATTGAACTTTTCTTATATGTCCTTATATGATATGGCACACTAAGTGAGGGGTCATTCGCTTTCCTAGTAAGGGGTCGTTCTGTTATGATGCCCAATTTTTAGGAGGGGGGGGGCTCTGATGCTGTGTGACAGTTTTAAACAAAAGAATTTTTTTCGAATTTAAATTTTGCGACAGAGAGGGGAAGGGGGTCTAAAAATCCAAGATTTCGATGGACGTCATAAGTGAAAAGTCCCTAACCAAATGTTTTCCATTCATATTTCTTAAAAAATGGTCAATCTAATACATAAGGACACTTTAGTTACATGGGTTATGACGACTGTCAAAATTTTGATTTTTAGACCCATCTTATCATTTCTGTCACAAAATTTTTATACAAAAAAAATTGTATTTTACATTATGACTTAGACAGTATAACTTAGACCTCCCTTTTTTTATTATTGAACTTAATAAGTGAAGACATATTGATTTAAGCCACGTCATTTTTTTACTTTAAAATTTGAGTTCCTTCACAAAATTTACATTTAAACACAAACATAGGAAACTAGTTTAAATAAGAATTATTCAGAACTTAAGAATATACATCTACTTATACATAAATCTCCTGCATTTTACGAATTAAAATTAATAAACTTCAAAACGTGATTAAAGTTTAAAAATAATTCTTATCGCACATTTTTTTTAAATTAATCATTTGAGTATTAATGACATACTGACCTTAGTATCAACATTTTATATTATATTCTACATGCCAGATCATTTAGAATTTCATGTAATTGTTGCATCACTTTCACTTTTTGCAAAGATTTTCTTAATTTTCTTATAGTCAAAATCCTTAATTTTTCGAATCAAAAATCGACTTTCAGGATAAAT
This sequence comes from Chironomus striatipennis, assembly GCA_026123125.1. Lineage (NCBI taxonomy): Eukaryota > Metazoa > Arthropoda > Insecta > Diptera > Chironomidae > Chironomus > Chironomus striatipennis. The sequence continues at coordinate 29,695,517 of CM047394.1, forward strand.
GATCAAAACCACAATAGGAGCTATTGCACTTCTAAAATATCCAATAATGTAAAAAAAGAGTTGCAAAATTATCAAATCTAGACTATGAGATTTTTTATCAAACATGTATTGTGCTCTAATTGCATAGAACGGAATCCAAAACAGGATAAACACTATTGACTGGATGTATATCAATTTCCTTAATCGTCCATCTAAATCTTCAGTGTCAATAGCATTATTATTGATTTCTATGCTTAAATTATTGTAAACTGCTTCAGGTCGTCTCATATTGATAGCATCAGATGCTTTCTTGATAGTCTCAACGATAAATATTATAAACATTTGCATCAGGATTATAAGCATAAGACTCAAGTTACAGTACACAGTAGTTGATAAAATATCATCCTCAACTGCACAAACTGATCCATATTTTCCAAAAACTTTATGATATATCAAATGCACTCCACCAATTAAAAACCACATCATGAAAATTATCACAAATGCAGTCTCGGGTGATAAGAGCTTTTCGAGTCGTACTTTTTTAATTGATGAGAATATCATATAAAATAATAATGTAACTAAAGTCATCAAGACCATCGTTGGTGCTGCAGTCATCAATGTTGTCATAAAATAGCAATGCGTATCATTGATTTGTTGACCTTCAAAATACTATCCAAAAAAAAAGTTTGGCACACGAGTGAGAGTATATAAAAAAACGGATTAAACTTACATCTTCGATCACAAAACTCGATTTCAAGAACGCTCCAATCAGGAAGTCGAGAATACAAATATTAATGATAAAGGAATCAAACGCACTTCTAGTTTTTTTGTTACACAGTAGGCTTATTAGCACAAATGTATTTCCTAAAAGAATTAAAAATCATTAAGGAATTTGTAAATATAAAAGAATATTTATAGTGAATCACCGAAAACTGATAATAGAACAAGAACTACAAGGTATGAAAACAGCGACATGCTGTACGTCTGAATGAATCGAAAGTCTTATAAAAACTATTCAACAACAAATAAAAACAAAAATGAGAGGAAAACATGTTTATCATCACCAAAATATACAGTAGCGTCCAAAAGTTTAGAAACAGTCACATTTTTGACGAATTTTAACAAAAAATCATACTTAAACATATGCAAATGAGCTCAAATGATCACCAGTTGTATATTTTTACATGAGTTATCATTGTGTAATTACAATTTATGCTATAATTAAGTATTTAAAAGATAACCGTTAAAATTCAAAATGGCTGCGGTCCAAAAGTTTGGAAACGATATTTCAATAATTTTTTTCAGCCTTTACACATAGCTTAGACATGATTAAAGGCTTGTAACATAAAATATGTACTTTATTCTTTATTTTAATGCAAAAAAGTTTACCTAATAGTATTTCTTTCATGCCTTATTTTAAATTTCAAAATGACTTACATTTTTTCAAATCTTTTATAAAAAATTTAAGTTTAACAACATTAATTGATTATGTTTTATAGATTATTGTAAAGCATTTTTAAATATCTTTCAGGAAATATATAGTTTGTAAGGTTTACGTTTGGTTTTGAATAAAAAATTTAAGAAAATTTGACTTTTGTCGCTCAAATTTCACTACTTGCAAAAGTTTTTGTAAGTTTAATTTGTTAAATACCTTCAAACTATTAGATATTTTGGTATCATTTTGTTGCATTTTGTCTCTACTTTACATTTTGATATGATTTATACTTTGTAATCGAGCGGTCAGAGATATATTTATAATTCATTAAACAATAACAATGGACCTCAATAGGCATAAAAATATTTTAGTAAATTTTTTACTTAAATCACTTTATATTTAGTAGTAAAGTGACTAAAGGTTAATAAAACTACATATTATTGATTAAAAAAAGCAAACCTATTTGATTAATTATGCTAATCAGAAAATTTTGACTAAAATATATTCATGCCTATTGAGGTCCATTGTTACTGTTTTATGAATTATAAATATATCTCTGACCGCTCGATTACAAAGTATAAATCATACAAAAATGTAAAGTAGAGACAAAATGCAACAAAATGATACCAAAATATCTAATAGTTTGAAGGTATTTAACAAATTAAACTTACAAAAACTTTTGCAAGTAGTGAAATTTGAGCGACAAAAGTCAAATTTTCTTAAATTTTTTATTCAAAACCAAACGTAAACCTTACAAACTATATATTTCCTGAAAGATATTTAAAAATGCTTTACAATAAGCTATAAAACATAATCAATTAATGTTGTTAAACTTAAATTTTTTATAAAAGATTTGAAAAAATGTAAGTCATTTTGAAATTTAAAATAAGGTATGAAAGAAATAGTATTAGGTAAACTTTTTTGCATTAAAATAAAGAATAAAGTACATATTTTATGTTACAAGCCTTTAATCATGTCTAAGCTATGTGTAAAGGCTGAAAAAAATTATTGAAATATCGTTTCCAAACTTTTGGACCGCAGCCATTTTGAATTTTAACGGTTATCTTTTAAATACTTAATTATAGCATAAATTGTAATTACACAATGATAACTCATGTAAAAATATACAACTGGTGATCATTTGAGCTCATTTGCATATGTTTAAGTATGATTTTTTGTTAAAATTCGTCAAAAATGTGACTGTTTCTAAACTTTTGGACGCTACTGTACAAATGTCTCCCGATCACATTGAATATGCTCATTTCCTCAAACTTATCAGTTTCTGCGTCGTATAAAGAAATTTTAGTCGAGAGAATTCGCGAATTCTCTATTGTGTGAGTATTTTGTGATAAATCTATTGTGAATATTACATGTCAATTAATTTTTATCGGAAATGAATTGAAAATATTTTCTGTGAAGATTGTGCAAAAAAAAATTCAGAACACGTGCTGACTTACTCAACGGTCACATTTTAAACTAGAGAGAATGAGACTGTTCTATTCTCTTTTTGTTGCTCAATTTAAGAGAGATAAATCGTCGGATTTAAATTTTAATCTTACTCAAAAGGTTAAAATAGAAAATTTGAAAATTATGAATTAAAATTTGAATTTTGAATTAAATTATCAAAAACATATTTAATTCCTTCTAAAAATTAATCAATTTTTAAGGGTTTTATCCTTGAATTGTTTTTATTTTCAAGTATAATTCATTAAAATTATCATTCGTACTAAGCAACCGCATCCTACAAAATATTGAAAAACAACAAAAACAACCAGTTCCACTCAAAAACTACAGAATAATAATAAAGCTTAAATAAATCCCAAAACAGCCATGACAAAATTCTTAATCAATGAATGATTCATTAAAAATAATTTTAAATCAAATTTATCAATTTAAGAATCCAAAAAAATATCAAATAAAATCAAAACAAAAAAATATGCTGGAATGTTTTGATGATATAGTCATCAAAACCAGTAGAATGATTAAATCTTTAGTACATGCGAAGTTGATGAAAAAAGTACCAAAGAACCAGCACGGATTAGTTGTTTTGTGAAGAAAATTTTGAAGTAAATCGCAAAAAAGTTAATTTAAGTAACAAAAGATAATTTTGCAGGATCTAAATTATCTTGAAAAGTTTTACGAATGATAAAAAAAGACGTGCTTGTGTCCGAGCTCAAGTTTAAAGAAATATTCAAGTGATTATGAGAAAATTCCAAATGATGTTTTGAAAAGCTTGACAAAAAATTTCAAAAGCATTTAATAAAATTAAAAAGATCAAAAAGAAAATAATTTGAGATTGCAATCAGTAATAAAAGTCAGTGAAATTGAGTGGATACGGGAAAAAATCAGTTCGAGAGGCAAAAAAAGTAAATTAATATCTACCTGCCAATCGTGTTTGTTTTCAAATTGTGAAATTCACGCTGCCCCAAAGAATGATTTGAGAATCGGCATGGAATCAACATCAGAAGTTACAGAACTAGGAACGGGCTGGATAGAATTTTCAGAACGTCACGCAAGAGCTGCGAGCAGTGATTTTGCGAGATCTGTCGTTCAATATTTTAATAATTCCATACAGCCAGAAGCTAGATCACAGGTTTCACATAAAGAATTGCTGAAAAAATTTATTGACTGCTTTTCGGAGAATTTCGAGTATGAATATTTGCGACGTAGTGTACAGCAAGGAAATAAGGTAAGCCAAAAGTCCAAAATAAAAAGTTATGTGAGGCAGCAAGGAATAAAAAAAAATGTTTCATGAATGATGATGATGAAGAAGAAAAGATGGGAGTGACATTTTCTCAGAGTTGCCAAATATTTTGGAGTCAATTTTTTCCATGAAAAATTAAAATTTCTATCAATTTAGAAAATTTAATCCCAAATAGAAAAGTGATTTAACATTGAAAATGTTATCAGAAGATTTGTACAGGCATTTAATTGAATGATGGAACTGCTGTGTTTTTTTACTACGCTTTAATTTCATTGATAAAATGTACATACAAAAGATGTGTGTTTATACGATGATTGCACCTATACAACTACACCGGCATTACAAATCATGCTATTTCGCTTGCGCCTACATACATACTCTATATTTTATATAAATATATACATACGTAGAGAGGCGCTAAGAACGACGAACAGTCCACATTGAAAGGCAATAAGAAATGAAGAATTAAAAATCAATCATGATTATGATTAGGCCTTAACAATTGCATGCTTCATAAATTTTATTAAAATTGGAGAATAAAATCATTTGTCACACAGTAATAATATCCAATGCTACTTGTTGTTTAAATAGACAAGTTCATTAAAACAATTTGTTAGGCATTAAAATGATCGTTTATTGTGGCATATTTTTTATGTAACCATTTATTTGATGTTTACCATTTCAAATGGATGTTCACACATTTCGCAACTGCCATTTAGGCTAATAATAAATATGTAAGTTTGTGGTATGTCGATAAGAATGAAAATGTTTGCACAAACTTTGTAAATGTATACCACAGACATTAATTTTTGCTATCGCTACCGGCATTCTAATGCTAAAAATAGACACACAAAAGAAAGTCATTAAAAAATCAGGTGATGGCAATCAATTTGTCAAGTAAAGCAAAACGATATGGAAATTTATGAACTTTTGAGGCTTTTAATTTTACTGCGTCTAAAAAATCGACTCGCTACAGGTGTTTGACGGAGGAACCTATTAAATTCTTATTTATTTGAGGAAAATGATAATTACAGACACATTTATGGCTTGCAAAATGAGCGTATAATTTTAACGCAAACACCTAAATTGAGTTATTGCTAACTTGAACTTCATTCTTTTGATTTTAATTTTATTTTATAGCTTTCTTTGCCAGTTATTTGTATGTTAGGTCTGTCATTTTTCTTATTTCTTTGATCATTGTTTATTTAGGCTTAAAATTACAAATAATTCTTGGAGTATTTTAATTTAAATTATTGTTGCATACATATTAATGACGATCCTCTCAAATTAAAATGTTTGAATAATTTCTGTTCCAAAAGTTCTTAACTTTTAAATTATTTATTGGGGTCCTTGATTTGAATAACTAAAGAGTCTTCATGCAAAAATTTAAATTTTCTTTTTTTAACGGTCATTTTTCAAACATTTCGATTAGAATAGATTTTTCCAAAACCAAACAATTACTCAATTCGAGAACCCCAGTTAATTCAATTATTTTATGCTCACAAAGTTGAAGATAGTCTAAAACTTACATTTTTGATTCACATTACTTCTAAAAGACCCATCAAACTACTCATTAGACTTCTCACTTTCTACCGATATTCACTCAATAACTAATACACGATTATCGAAATACTAATGGAATATCAGTTTCCCATTCATTGATTTGAGCTCATAATACTTACCAATGTTGAAATTTCATATTTCATGTGCAAATATTCAGGTCATTGCGAAGGCTTATTAACAGTTATATTGGATTATATTTAGTGTTATTATTATTACTATCGCGATTTATTTGCTTATGATTAGCCACATAGCTTCTAAAAAAATGAGGAAATTATAAACATAGTTGTAGTCGTTAAACTTCTTTTCATGACATTCAATTTCGGAGATGAAAAAATTTCATTTTCATCACAAATGTTTCTAATAAACAGTAATCCTTTCTATCAGTTAAAACCATCTTCTGTATTATTATAATGAATTCATCCATTAAAAATTATGACTCTTGATTTTCTTCTTACATTTATTTTTTCGGCAAAAAAATTTTTGTAATAATTGGACCTAGCAAAAAATGTTAATTTTGGGTGGCAGAAGCGCATTTTAAAAAAATATTCAAAAAAGTTTCATTTAAAAAATAAAAAAGTCCTGTCAGAAGTGGGATTCGAACCCACGCCTCCAGAGGAGACTGCGATATTCAAGATAATCCCTTCCTGAACGCAGCGTCTTAGACCACTCGACCATCCTGACTCCTGACACACATCCTGCAATATTTCATTCTTAAGCAATGCATATTCCAAAATCAACATAATAAAGACAAATTACATTGGCAAATCCTTTTGCGAATTTCATATTTTAATTCTCATTTTTTTATGGTTTTACATAAAAATATTTTTAGTAGTGCACAAAATTGCATAAATATCTAGAAGGTATATATTTTTTTTATAACTGTATACATCATGAAAACATAAAGACACAACATTTCATCCATCAGACTCAACGCCTCAAATTGTTAGATAATATTATTAACAACAGAAATTCGCAAAGAACAGAACGCAAGTTAACAATCGAAAGATTTTTATATACTTAGTAATACAAAAATCTTTACACAAAATAAAGCATATTCATAAATTTTTGATAATGGAAGCTTAAAATACTTTAATACACAAAACAAAAAAAACCAACGAAAAATGGAAAGGCCATTTTATGAGAATTGCGATTTGCAACACTTTGAGATTTGCAGTAATGATGAAATGAATTTAACGAAATAATAAACAGAAGGATTAACAATGTCTGAATGTGTTTATTATTAAACATGAGAGCCTCAAGTAGTTCCATAATGCTGTAAAAATAATTCTCAATTTCCAACAAAGTTGCTACATTTAATCTGATAACCTCAATTGCGACACACGTTGCTATGCAAGCTTGAACATCTTAAATGTATTCAAATATGACATTTATGAAATTCTTTTCTGTTACTTGATATTCTTTAAAAATATTTTCTGAAAGTAATGAGACGATAAAAAAAAAGTATACAGCATCTCCAATGTCATGTAATCAATTAGAAAGACAAAAAGACATTATGAGTCACAATATGTGTTCCATAATTTTCCTTAATTCGATCATCTCTAAAGTATCATCATGTTAATTAAGTCCTGTTGTCTCCTTAATTAAGACATAAGAATACAGTCAATAGATAAGACCAGACGATGTGGTTGGTAGGCATTCTAATAATGTCAATTACTGTACACAAAATTAATTTCATTTAATGAGAAATAATCGCGATAATAGAGCACGCTAATTTTATTTCCACCCCAAGCGATCATATACTCTTTTTTTTCAATTCATTTATAAACGAATTTAAGTTACAGTAATGTTCCAAAAGGGCTTGCGGTTGTTATCAAAAAGAGAGGCCTTTTTCATATCCATTCTCAATTTTCATTACATGGTGGTGGTACTACAAACTTTTATCTGTACATTTTAAGTACGTGTAGTGAAAATAAACATTAAGTAATTGCTTGAATTTTTGACATGTGAAGGCTATGCTGCAAGAGGAACTAAAATGTTTGAAAATGCTTTAGAATTCGAAATCGATACTCAAAATATGAATTTTTAATATACAAGAAAATTAATAGGAATCGAACTAGTGTCATAAAACATTTTTTAAAGAAAAGCATAATTTTATCAATTTCAGTAGAAAAGTAGTAGTTAAGTGACTAAGAATTTCTGAAATTTTTTTTACTTAAGCTTCCATCAAAAAATCTTCATACAAAATGTAAAATACATCACATGACAAAGCGACAGCTCTACTTTCTACAAATTTATGCCTAAATAATGTTTGTCCTTGCGTTATATCGCCAACAAAATATAGTCACAGTCTCAAGTAGGCCTGATTATTTTTTAAATTTATCAATGAATTATGTTATGCTGTTATTTTTAGAAGCAAGTCAATTTGTATTTGTTGATTAAACAAACTGTAAAAAATGTTATAGAAGACACAATTATGGCGCTTAGAAGAAAGGACAGTAGCGCTATAATATAAAGACAGTAACATTGTAAAAAAAATGTAATTTTTCAGACGACGACATCTTGATTAAGTGATTTTTGATGTTACATGACAGCATTAAGTACCGATAATGAGAATTCCTTCCTCCCCAATTCATGTAACTCTGTTAGTGTCGTGACAAACAACATCCAACCCCCACACAATATATTTATTTATTTTTGATGTTGTAAAGCAAGAACTGGATTGTGACGGTGATAACCTTTCTCTTTCTCTCTCTTGCTGTATCGTGTCAACAAAGCATCTTTTGCCTTCCATTCCTTTCTTATTCTGCATATTACAATAAAGTATTTGTCACTCATCTCCTTTCTCTCTCACTCATACTCTTAATTTCACCTTCTCTTACTCTCAATGTGCTGTTGCTTCTTTCTTTAAAAAATGGATGGAAAATTACAGAACTTCTTCATACTCCTGAATATATTTATTTATATTTATTATTATTATGAAATTTATTTTAAACTTAAAAAGACCTCATAATTGAGATGAAACGTACATAAATTAATACTAACAAGTACACCACCAAGAGAGTGACAGAGAGTAAATGAGAAAATCCTACGCGAGAAATAAAATTGGTTGCATGGAAACCAAACATAATCTTATTGCCATTACTTGTGACTCTCATCTCAATTAATTGATCTAATGAATTAGAAAATAACCAAAATAAAGAGTAATGTTGGATTGTCTGAAGATGTTTGGAGGAAAATACAGATATTTTATTGTATTATGGCCATTTAGCTAATAAAATGCCGGCAAACATGGATTTTTGAAGAATCAGATTTGTGAATTTTTTCGGATTATTGGAGTTGAAGACGCATTTTTAATTCCTTTTGGACATGGACATGTTCAATTCAAACTGCTGGGCTATGCAGGCGCGTAGCCAGAAATATTTTCTGGGGAGGGTCCAAAAATTTTTTGTATGAGAGAAAAAATTTTAGTCCAAATGCTTTTTTCCTCAAAAACCCTAGCAAAATGAAGAAATTTTCCTCGAAAGTGGGGTCCAGACACCCTTGGAATATCCCTGGGGCTGTGTTTTTTCTTACACCCCTGGGGCTGTGTTTTCTAAATTTCTGAGGTATATTTAAGGATTTCTAAAGAAATCTGCATCTGAATTTAAGCCTGAATCTTACTGTTATTCGGTTATGTTTCATTTAAAGCTACAAGTTCCATATACAAAATTTTTGATGGTAAATCTAACCGATTGCCAAAAATTGAAAAGAATCAAACCAAACGGAAGTAATAAATGACTTAAAACCAATAAAAACTGCTAAAAACTCATTTCTTTATTAAGTCAGTCAATGGCAATAAACCAATTCTATAAAGTATTATTCCGAAGAATATAAAAAATGCTAATAATATTTCACTAATATTTCACGATTTACATAATATTCTCTAATTCGATTAAAAAGAATTAGAGACATCCGCAAAATCTTTTGAGAAATAGCAATACACAAAATCAATGAAATTAATATTTTGAAGTCGTATTGAAATCGTTTATTGTGCATTATGAATGTTTTATTTTTATTTTTTTGGTACAAATCCATCAAAAAAATATTTTTCTGAATTGGATCTCATTGAAAAAAAAATCCCATAAAAGTTTTTTTTTCTGGTGATCAACTTAGGAATGAGAAAGAGATAAGCAGTAATTTATATACCATAGGGACTATTCGACTGTGATGTACCATAATGCCATATCATAAGTCAAAATTTAGAGATTAAAATTTCCTTATAAAAAGAAATGTTCCGACTACCAAAAATAAGGTACTCGTACCCATATATAGACAAAAAAAATCATCCCTTAACAAACATTCCTGAAGAATAATCCCTGTGCTTGATGACTCTAAATAGTGTAAATCTTTGATCTTAACAAATATTTGGACTCTATTTTTCCGTGTTCCTTAATGAATTCAAAAAAAAGAGTTAAACAATAAAAACAAAATAAAAAAATCAAGAGACATTTCATCAATGGCTAGTCACGGCTTGCTTGGCGAGAAAAAAAAAATAGAGAGATGAAGCAAGCAGAAACGACATCAAGCCTAAAAGCTAAAGTTCTTCTTTTTAAAATAGAATCACAGACAGACTTTTTTTTTTTGTTTTTAAAATGCAAATAGCAGACATTCATTTCCATCCTCAATATAATGTTTTTTTTGTATCGAGAGTTTCTCACACGCAAAATTATTCTCTGGGCTTGAAATATCATGACAGTATGTGTACATAGGAGATAAAGGCAACAGAAAATTTTCTGTATTGTGTTTGAGAAAAAAGAGCGAAAAATCGCGTAGAACTGAAAAAAAAAATGTCTTGAGTTCGGCATTTCTCGCTCATGTGTATGTTTTTTTTTTTCTTCCTTCCTTCATTGAGTCTCAGTCTTACTCGGTAAGCGTGTTTTAAAAGACGTGAGAAAAAATTAAGCCGGCATTTAAAAAAATAAATAAAATTAAATGAATTTGCTTGCCAAAGATAAAGAATTTTCTTTATCAACGATTCGAGAGGCACCAATGAGAAGGAACTTAATACTAGAATGTTGTGCAAGTGAATTTAAAGTTCATTCGCCATATAATCATACTCAATATACATCAATCTACATAGAAATAATTTAAATAAAGAAGAAAATAAAAAAAAACATAATGAGATTGAGCAGTTAAAGTGCGAGGAAGAAGAATTGAGAGAATGAAATAAATCTTTGCGGATATTGCACGAAAGTCTTAATTAATTGTTGAATCGTTATATCCAGATTAAAATAAAATTAGTGTTATTTACTATCGCGTGGCAATTTTGTGCATATATGTGTATTTTTTTTTTTATTGAATTGTGAATATCAAGCAAGAAACGAAGAAGGAAGTGCAAACGCGGATCGTTTTGATATTGCCCATTCTACATGTGATAAAAATAAAGTCTTACGAATTTGCTGCTCATCATCATCATTTTTTTATTATAAAAATGTGTGTTACTCGAAACACACGGAATGATACTCTTGATCATAATAAACTAGATGTGATGAAGAAATTTGCAACGAAATTTTAGTGCCGGCTTGATCTGCATCTTTCGCTATTGATACTAACTGTGTTCATGACTTAACTTGTGTTCATTAAAAAATATAAATAAATAATCATTGATAAGTGAGCGAATAATAAAGAAATGCGCTGAACGAAAGTAAATGAAATTTTCCTTCACGACTGACTGCCTATACGTAATAATTATCAAAAAATTCTTTAGAAATAAAAAATAAGAAGCAATTTATACAAACAAATTTTTTTTTATTATCAGTGAGCATTTAAAAGTGAAACAAAAAGCTGTGTACAAAAAAATAATAAATACAAAAAAAAAGAATCATGAATGCCTGGAAGAAGTTTATAGATCTGCGGTTGAAAAATAACAATGTTGTTGTTGAAAAGGTGAATCATAAGTCCGTTTGCCTCTTTGCCCGAGAGTACAAGAATATAATAAGAAATTAAAATTAATTCCTATTTATACTCGATAGCAATATAATTGATGATGGAATGAAAAATTTGAAATTCAAAAAAATCGTAACGAATGCGTGGAACGAAACAGATTCGAGAGTAGATAAATATAAATGTGCAAATTCTGAAATTTATTTGCGATTTAAGACATGATTTATAAACGTATAATGTTGTTACTCTTTACATGTTCTGTTGTTTTCATTTTCATCACATTTTATTTATTTATTTTTTTTTTATTCGACTACATTGGTGTCGTGTTAATTCCAATTTCATTATCTCGTAACCAGATGAAAGTGATTTCACAATTAGAATGTGTACTTACTAACTAGCTAACTAACTTGACAATATGTTTGGTGGCATACTGTTTTTTATTAAAATTTTAAACAGATTTCCACTGCTGTGCTCTTTTGACCTTTAAAAAAAATTGTACTGAATAATTTAATTCTGGTGCTAGGCAGTCAGGCACTCAAGGAATTTTAAAACAAGTCAAATAAGTGTAGGCATTTTCCATAAAAATGAGCAATGAGCAATGACCGATGAACAATGATCTCCTTCCACGTTTTGCTGTTCAAATAATTTTCTTCTTATAAGTACTGCATCTTATTGCCAAATTTACTGATGATAAGCCATTCGTTAGGGTTATTTTTGGTGACATTTTTGGGGCAACAATGTTGCAATCTTAAAATTGTTAATGAACTTCTTATTACACCAAATGTATTTTGGTGCCAAAAAGTTTGAGATAATTTTTTTTCTACTGATACTCGAGTTTTGATGCAATTTGTTGTCAATGGAATTAATATTCTAGGGGGCATTTGTGTTTTAGAGTAGGGGTCGTTCGTAAAATTCATAACGCTTAGGAAGAGCGGGGGGGTCCAAAATTTTGTTACGCACCATATAAAATTTTTCAGAATCCCATAAAAAATTTGTTAAAAATTAAATATAAGCTTAAAATATTCAAAGTCATGACCCCCTGAAATTTCAAACTTGCTTGACAACTCCCAGAATTCAAATTGACTTCCTAGAAATTAATGTTTTTTGTACAGTAACGATGACAATAAAGTTCAACAAAAATCTTTGTTACAATTTTCTTTACGGTTGCCATTCACATCCTCTTTGTTGTGAACGAAAATATTCTTTCATTAATTTCTTCTTCATCATCATCATCATCATCTTTATGTCTTTATAATTTCTTTATTTTGTCATCTTATGCATTAATCGCAAATAAAAAAAAAATGTTTTCATTATAAAATCCCATACTGATAAGAGTTTCCGTTGTTAGGTACGCGATTTCGTTAATCTGTGCAAATATAAACAAAATTGAGATGATTTTATTACATTCAGACTTATAAACTCCTTTATTTTTTTTTTGTTTATGTCTTCTAATCTTCACAGTCCGGAGCGAATGGAACGGCAATTCCTAGTGAGGGAAGTGATTTCTCGGAAGATCAAGATTCACCAAAAATTAATCACAAACCATTCTTTAGGCGGCTTTCATTTAAAGCACTAAGAAAGGGAAAGGTAAGTGAACAAAAATGTGTGTAGTCATTGTTATGTGAAAGTTAGGCATTTCATTTTTGACTGCTCTGCAAATCAATATGATGTTGGGAATATTTTTCAACCTTTGACAAGTTTTTTGTCTCGTGACATACTTATTGGACATTTGACAAGCAGTCTGTTTGAGTATTTCTGTCCTTAAACTTTATTTTGAAAATGAATAAGTTTTGAGAATTAATGAACTGGTCCCTTTTCATCCAGAATAGATTTGTGTAGTCCAAAAGATTATCCATCACCTATACGACAATCAACTTGATTTAAACATCAATTATGTTTTAAGTTTTAAGATTTTTGAAGCTCAAATTTTTTATCTATTAAATGAAGGTCCTTTTGACCTTCTTTCTCAATTTTATATTTCTTTGTAATAAAATATTGTCTAAGACAAATTCAAATAATACTTAATAAAAGAACCAAACTGCTTTAAGGCTCAAAAAAAGTAAATAAATTGAAATAAATAAGATGTTTATTGTAAGAGAATTGAAAACAGACTGGATATTTATTTAGAGGGGGCTAGCAACTTTAAATAAAGGGCAAAATCAACTTTTTCTTTTTATCAAAATATAATTCAAATATTTTATGACCGTTGGTATATTTCAACAAATTTTATAAATTCTGAAATGAGGCTCTGCAAGTAGAAATGGGAATCATACATTTTTCATTCATTTGGCCATATCTTTTGACTGTTACACTATTAATACGACATATTATATATTTTTGAAAAGGTCTTTGTTCCAGCTATTAGAAAAAAATAGTCTTAATACTTAGTTTAATCCAGGGTTGGAACACTAGTGCTTAGAAACTTGTCCAAACGATACTTTTTCAGAGCTACTTTTCACACAGTTTTAATTAGCTAAAAAATGCAACTCTATGGTTTTTAAATACACACAACAAAATACTAAAACGCAAAGCAGAGTTTTTTTAAAAACAACTCTGGAACAAAAAAATATGGATTTTACAACTCTGGCAACTTTTGTATGGGATTTTCACAAAAATTAACATAAATAATTACTGGAATCGAATTTTTAAACGATTCAAACGGCGTTTGATTTGTAATTTGATGTAGAAAATTATGGTTAAATTTTTTTTTCACATACATAAAATTTGAATTTTAAAAATACGTTAAATATATTTTTCATACAAAATCATTGATTCCTTTATTAAAAATTCCATTTTATTGATTTTCATTTAAAATTAATTCAAATTTAATAAAAATATTTTTCTGCACATGTTTTTAACATTTTAATTCACAAAAAAATTAAAAATCATTATTTTAGTGTTTAAATTGAAATTATTGAAATTTCATGTGAAAAAGATATTTAACGTATTTTTAAAATTCAAATTTTATGTATGTGAAAAAAAAATTTAACCATAATTTTTTACATCAAATTACCAATCAAACGCCGTTTGAATCGTTTAAAAATTCGATTCCAGTAATTATTTATGTTAATTTTTGTGAAAATCCCATACAAAAGTTGCCAGAGTTGTAAAATCCATATTTTTTTGTTCCAGGGTTGTTTTTAAAAAAACTCTGCTTTGCGTTTTAGTATTTTGTTGTGTGTATTTAAAAACCATAGAGTTGCATTTTTTAGCTAATTAAAACTGTGTGAAAAGTGGCTCTGAAAAAGTATCGTTTGGACAAGTTTCTAAGCACTAGTGTTCCAACCCTGGATTAAACTAAGTATTAAGACTATTTTTTTCTAATAGCTGGAACAAAGACCTTTTCAAAAATATATAATATGTCATATTAATAGTGTAACAGTCAAAAGATATGGCCAAATGAATGAAAAATGTATGATTCCCATTTCTACTTGCAGAGCCTCAAATATGATTTGATTCTTAGTTTTTAACATTAGACACGTTGATTTGTAGAGCAAATGACATAACTTTTCATATTATAAATATAATGGATTCATGTCGATAGGTTCCATTTCAGACAATTTTCCAAAAATCGCATTCAGATGATCTTGATGTGTCGGGATCAGGACAGAATAAAAAGAAATTAGCCAAGATTGTTGTCGAGTGCCGCAAGGAAGGAAATGTAAATTATATTCCACCAGAATCTCTCGATCAAACGAATGATAACAACAAGTGGGAGAAGTGTAGATTAGTCTTAGTAAAAACAGTTGGCGGATATATGCTGGAATTCTATCCCCCCAAAGCCTCGAAGGTGCGTATGTTTATAACGTCATATTCTCAGAAATTGTAAACATAATAGAAAAATTAATTTCTACTAAATTTTAACAAGGTAAAATGTAAAAAACTCTTCAAATATTCAATTTGTCCCAAAATTTGATTATCTCACTTATTTCATGTTACGTTATTAATTCATTCTTAATTAATTGGATTTTTAAAACTGATTAATCTAATTAATTAACTTGAAATATTGCTACATGATGAGTTACAAAATGATTAATGACTGAATCGTGTTTATTGTTGTACTTGCTTCAAATTGGAATATATTTTTTTCTGAATTTGTAACGGTTTTTATTTAAACAAATTTTATTTAAAAACACTGAAAATTGACGACCATTCAATAAAATCAATTCTGCAAGATTTAATTAAAAATCGCCAAAAGCATTATGATAATAGTTGGCTGAATGTTTATACTCGGCAAATGTTTATAAGAAGACGTGGATTTATTTACATTTTATTTTTCTTTCATCTTTAAAATTTTTTTACCTTCTTACTTAATGTTCTGTATGCATTTCTATAACCATGTGAATAATTTGCGTAATTGCTTACCTAACACAATCTCCATTCCATCTTTAAATTGATTATAGCCACGAAGTGGAGTTTTTTGCGCACTTATCAATGAAGCTCGTCAAACGATCCCATTGGAAATGCCAGACAAAGAGAATACGTTTGTATTAAAAGCTAATGATCAAGAATATGTAATTGAGGCTAAGGATGCAAATGAAATGAAAAGTTGGCTAGCGACAATTCGATATTGCATGAAGAGTACACCAACTTCCTCACAAATGCCACCAATTCCGTTAAACGATACTTCCAATACGTCATTAACAAATGAGGCTGCCGGTGCTACCTCAAATTCGTCAAATGCCCAACCATCATCATCCACAGCAGCCAATAATGCGTCATCGCATGATACATCTTTAAATAATAATATAAGTAGTAACAATAACAATGTAAATAGCACAAACAATAACAATCAACCCGAACTTCCACCAAGAAGGCCGGAATCATCGGGACACTTTCATCTTGAGGAAGATGATCTTTTACATGATTCAGACTTAACAGCTATGATGTCGGAATATCCATGGTAATAATTCTTTCATTTAATTACTTACAGATTCCTTACAAATCTCTTTGTTAGGTTCCATGGATTACTTCCAAGAGCGGACGCAAGTGCAATGGTTCTTCATGGTGGCGTATCTAGTCATGGTGTATTTTTAGTTCGTCAAAGTGAAACCCGCAAAGGAGAATATGTGCTAACATTCAATTTTCAAGGACGTGCTAAACATCTTCGAATGACTTTAAATGATTTAGGTAGGAACGAATGAAATAAAATTTTATTTGCTCTAACTCGATTGCTAACATTTGCCTTCTTATTCTTCTTTTTTATCAATCTACATTTTTTGTATGTACATTATCTACAATAAATAATAAAATATATAATTTAGGTCAATGCCGGTAAGTTTTGATAATTTAAAGCCGTACTTAAATACTGAAAGATTTACAATCCATTCTGTGTGTTAACTATTTTTTTAGTGTACAACATTTATGGTTTCCATCAATCACGGAAATGCTTGAACATTTTCGGCAAAATCCTATACCATTGGAACAAGGTGGCGTCGCTGACGTCAAACTCAACGAATATGTAATCGCTAATCCCAGATCACTTCAGAGCCCTCGTCATGTGAGATAATATTTTCTTTATTAATAATAATAATAATGAATAATAGTAGTTTTATGCATCACTTTACTGCAATGTTGCTGATTTATGTTCATTTTTTTTTATTTGTTATGTTATTTCGATGGACTTTATTATCATTTAATGACTTTTTAAATATTCTTCTGTGCTCATCAAAAAAATACACAACACATATTTTCTTTCGATTCCTCAAAAAGTTGTTCAATTAGTAATTATTTTTTGTAATGTACATACATACACATATAAAATTTATCGACTATATTTTATTCTTAAGTTAATTTCATGTATGATTTGTCGTGCAATGACTATGACAAAAATACAAAGGATTTTTAACGGAAATTTATTTTTGAATTTTTTGAACGATTTTTTTAAATTCAAAATTTTGGTTTTTGAAAAGAGTGTTAAATATAGTTTTGATCAGTTTCACGCCCTTAATAATCAGTCAAAATTTTTAAATTCAAAAAATAATTCGTTAAATTCAAATCTTAAATTTCCGTTATAAATCTTTTGTATTTTTGTCTCAGTCATTCTGCGAGAATTATAAACGTAATTATTGTATATTCTTATTTGAAAAGTAATGAAATTAACGTTGAACAAAACACAGTGAAAAGAACATTAGAATGTAAATTTTATTATATTATTCTAGATATACTTTTTAGTTAATTAATTAATTACGTAATTTTTAAGTTTAATTGGATTTATATCCAATGTAATTTACACAGACTTAGATAATGGCTTTAAAGAAATATCAAGAAAAAAGAAAATTATAACTTTTAATTTATGTAACTTTATTATTAGCAGATTAATCACTTTTTCATGAAAAAAAAAAATCCAGGAAACTTTTTTCTCAATAAGTCCATTGCAGAGCCTCATAGAATCTACAAAAATAACATTGCATTACATTTTCCAGAGGACGAATCGGCATGAATTTCACTCCGGTTCGCTTAGAACCGATTCACAATTTGTATGAAAATTTTTCTACATTCACTTGTGAAGTATATAATTTCATACAAAAATTAATCGGTTTTTAACGAACTGGAGCGAAATTAATTTCAGTTCGACTTCTGTCATTTTCACATTGTGTTCATTTACTTGCTCAATATTTTTTTTTTTGACAACTCAATTCCCTTTAAAAAATTCACATCGGTCCGGGAGGTGTAGTTGACCTACTACCTAACCGCTTCACATTAAGTAGCATAAAAACAAAAAAAAAAAACAAGACAATAGATAAAAACTCCATAATGCATTTCAATTTGATACATACGCTTCATTCATTAGTAATCCACAGGAAATTAGTTATTAATAATTAGAGATGTAATCCTTTAATGCAGCACTTGGCATGCTGTATGATCAATAGTGCAATTGTTTTGGCTAAAGAATGATAACTAGCTAAGAGAATATAAAATTGAAAGAAAATAAAAGACGAAAAAAAAAATCCCTTGCAGTCATTACAGGGGGGTCCTCGATTTTAACAGTTCCAGAAAATCTTATTTGAATCGTATTTATTAAAAACAAATGAAAAATTTCCGTTAAATTAAAAAATTTGAATTTTGTATGAGGAAATTTTCGACTATTCAAATCGAGGACTCCCCTGTTCAACAATATGTGCAGCTCGGGATAGTATAGTGAAAAATATAATTTATTTGCTTAATGCTTGATTTCATTTTTGTTATCTTATTAGCTGATGATGCAAATTAGCATTTTTTTTTCGTTCTTTAATTAACGCCCTTAATAATTTTTTTTTACAATAATTTAATCTCAAAAAAACAATAATAAATAGAAAAAGTCATTTTATACCGATAATATACACATGTATTTTATAGCAAAATCAAGTTATCACAATGGCAGGCAGTGTACGAATTAAAACATGCGATTTAGATTTGATGCAAGACCCATCACAGGTATATTTGTAAATTATTATCAAAATCATCAAAATTTTCGTTCTCTTTTGTTTCTTTTTTTTTGGAGCTTGTTACTCAATTCCTTGAGATTTAAAATTGAACTAAATCCAAATTGTCTATTTCAGGACTCTTCTGAGCGAGCCGTTGATAATCAATATTCATTTGTGTAAAATTTAGCTTACAAAACACAAAAATAATCCCCTCAAAAAAAAAAAAAAAATTAAGAATGGAGTTTATGTTATTCCTGAGTCTAATAATTTTATTATTTTTTTTATTTTTTTCACATACATTAATTAATGTGTAAAAAACTTTATTCTTATATTCTCTGCCAGCGATATTTGATTGATGAAAAAAAGAGTAAAGGAAAAGAAGAAGAAAAGTAAAAGAAATTCCATAATTGATATAAATATAAATACATTACATATATTTATGGTATAAAAATAAATAAGAACATTTAATGCGTATTTTTTGATGAAGAATAATAGAAGAAATCATGTGCCATAAAATATTTATTTTATGCAAAAGAATCTAATTTAAATAAAGAGGAAAATCTTCAATGTAAATTTCGCAAAATATAAACTGTTGTTTTATTTTATTTACATTGTGTAAACTTGCAGTTATAGCAATAAAAACAGCCAACTCAGTTCGTAATAAATAAAATAAAATGTTAATGTATTTTTAAGAACTTAAATTTAACGGATTTTTTTTAAATTGAAATTTTTTAAATTTAAACGAATTTTTGAAATTTAAATTTTTTGGTCTGGTTCAAATTTGAATTGTTGATAACCGTTAAAATTTGAACCGGTTCAAATTTGAATTTTGAATTCCCGTTGAAATTTGAATTTTAAATAACCGTTGAATTCAAAAATCCGTTAAATTCAATAAAAATCTGAAAAACAAAGTCAGAAAATTAATTCATCATTTTTTCAGCCAATTAGAGAAACATCTTTATTGATTCTCGTTCCATTCTTTTATTGACATTTAAAATTTGTTTTATGGATTTATTTTCCTCATGAAAAAGTACATTTAGGTAATAAAAAAAAAATTGTTTTTCTAAAGATCCATCGAGATGTATTTTTTTAACATTTAACAATCTACTATTATGCTGCTCAATCTATCATCATTTTTTTGACTTTTGGGTATGTATGTATTATAATTATTATTACTATTTTGTTTGTTTATTAAACTTGTAAAATATAAGAAAAAAAAGGAAAAAACGTCATTTCTAAATTCACATAATAATATTAATAGAAATAGACATCGATGGATAAAAATCGTAAGTGTAAATGCATTGAAACACAGATGCTGTCATCAACTGGCAAGTGAACTTTGACTTAATTATTCAACGACTTTAAATATGCATCATGTACTTTCTTAGTAAAGTCGTCATCATTCTCAATGAGATATTTCAAAGCTTGTATCATTTGATTCTTTGTTAATGGCTCAGGTTGCTGCTTCTTATCACCACCTTTAATATTAATATTGTTATTATTTGTATTATTATTATTTGACTGTACGAGCATATTCGGTGTTATCAACTTTGTCGTTTCCTTTCCAGCACCACCATTTACATTTGATGATATATTCTTATTCTTTATTGGCAATGGCTGTTGATGCTGTTGCTGAAGAATTGTATTGTATGCTTGCGGTGGAACCGGATTTTGTACTTTTGGAGCACTATTGGTCTCTTGTACTGTCCTAAAGTTATTTGAATTCAAGAACATTGCTAAAGGGGAATTTGCAGTCTGGAGATCATTATGATGAGATGCATTGTTGTTGTTGTTTTGAGTATCCTCTACAAATGAGCGTGAAAAAAAAAAGATTTTTTTATAATAAATGAAAATCAATAACTCAAGTACTTAAGACCTTGAAACTTACGGTTTGGAATGACATTTCTTTCTATAGATTCTAATGTATTTTGTTTAATTTGTATCGGTAATGTTGAATTATTTGTACTTGGTTGTTTACTTATAGAATTGAAGAAAGAAGCGACCGAATCATTTTGTTGTCGTGAATTATTCTCATTCTGTGCCTTATTTTGGGCTTGAGCTAACATTGAAATTATATCTGTCATCTTCTAAATTTAATAAAACATGCAAAAAAATTAAGAATAATTTTCAATTGCTTTTTTTCATTTATTTACTGTAAATTCAATAAATCTGACTTGTGCAATAGCTAAATACGTACCTTAAAGCTGTTTTCCTTCTATTTGTAAGTTATGAAACGTTCTATAAGTAATTTAATTACAATTTTTTATCACTTTCAATTGTCTTTCTTTCCCAAAACAAAAATGGATTGTTCACAAAAAATGTCACGTTATTTCTGCAAAAAGTAAAATTATTCAAATTTTAAAAATCCGTTAACAAAAAATAAGTCGTCGCTTCAAATGCAAATGTCAAAAAAATGCATCAATTTTCTTGTTAACATGAATTTGGTCCTAGTATTAATGTTTTTATTAGAACAAAGTAATAGAATTAACAATTAACACTATCATTTAGTAATTTATATTCGTAATTTAACGGTTTAGTACCAATAGTAATTTTAAATTGAATTTTTGGAGATTGATAAAATCCAATAACGCATGCAGAAACCTGAAGAAAGTGCGATAACTTACAAATGGGGTTTATTGTCAATGAATTTTCGGTCGAGTTTAATGACATTTTTGGAACTACAATCACACCCAATATTTTCTTCTCACAATTATTCTTGACACCTTCACAGACTGTTTTTGCGATAGATTTAGAATCGACAATGACTTTTTTCTCAGGTTTAATGGAATTGCAAGTATGTTGACGTTTTAATGAAATGACTGTACGTGAAACATCAAATCCACATTTATTGAAGATGTAAATTGTCACTCTAATTTCCTGTCCCGATGCATATCCCGTAAATGGAATTGATGCTTTCAAATAAATTGATTTCGTTTTACATCCAAAACATCCAAATGCGGCAATCGTATCTTGTGTCACTTTTTCCATCAAATCAATTCTCTTACTTAAATCCTCCAATCTTATAACCGTAAAAGGTGTTTTGGCATAAATATCATATTCCCATTCAGTAATCATACATGCTTCAACATAATAACGAATTTTTCCATACTTTCCATTCAAACTTGACGGTATTTCAGTTGGCAACTTGAATCAGAATTTATATGTATATTTATCAGGCTTGAACAACATTGATGCTTCATTATTAGAGCACTTGAAAATGTTAACTGATTCAGACACATATTGTTGTCGTCCGACATACTCAGTCTCCTTTGCGAAGAAGGACTCACCGCCTTCTTTAAATTTGCAAATTGCATATCCACGCGCAGCGACTTTTAATCCTATTAATGAACAAATTTTAGGGGGGTGGAGGAAGAGGAGAAAGAGAAGAAAAAAAATGTTTATTTAGGTCAGGCACATCATTAGACATTTTGACGTCGAGTCGCGACATATGAACGAATAAAAAGAAGAAAAAAAAAAGTTGTTTACATGAAAAAGTTTTCATGTTTATCGCAGACATAAGGTCAAAAAAAAAATGAAATTATTAAATTATCGACTATAAATTAGAAATCACCTACTCAAAAGGATTCATACCTCGAAAACGATAAATTTTCTTTTTCGTGATTTCCAATGTCACTTCACCTACAGCACCCGCATACGCAAAAATATATAAATTTTTTTTGGAAGGAAATGTATTAATTAGTATCCAAGTCATTATGTAATAATAAACTTTTTAGTAGCTTTACAAACCATTCAAAACTTGTCCTGGCAGGAACATTGTTTGATCATTTTGGAAACAAACTTTTAATTCACACATAATGAACAGTTTAATGTGGCACTAAAGTAATTACTAACAATAGAAATGCTTTAAATTTAACAACAATGAGAAATGGATGTGCTACGATGATTTCTAGTTTCTGATGTGTTTATGCGCAATGATATGAGTGAAATGATGGCATAGAAAGAGTATTGAGACGGTTATGAAAATTTAAAAGAGAAAAACATATTCTAGGGGGTTTGTTATATTGCATTTGGGACTAATTAAGACATCAAAATTTATGAGCTTGTTATTATCACTGGATCTTTACCTGATGGCAATAATTAGAATTTAGCAGTGATCTACTGTGCAGGAAGACAAGTATAGAAGGCACAGGACAGTATAAAAATTCTTAAAGGATATTTAAAATCCGAAATTTTCTATAAAGTGAGCAACCCCCAAAAAATCTGATATGTACTTTAATGTGTAAAAATTTTCAATGTCCAAAAATTGAATTAAAACATTAAGGACACTTAAACAGCTCTTCTGATCTATAAAAGTTTCAAGTACGTCTTCCAAATTGCAGTTCAAAAAATCATCTTTCCATTCATAAAATTGAAAAATTTCCAAAAATATGTTGAGCACAAAATTCGTCAATTTTCACTCGAGTTTTTAAGCACAAAAAAAAAGAAAAAAAAAATTATGTGTAGCAATAAACAAAAATGGAGTGATGTTCTTTGAAAATTTTAATGGAAAATTTAGTGAAAGATGATTAAATTTCTATTATTATTTTATATTCTTTGCTTAATATGGTTTCGTACAAATGGACAAAATGATTTACAATGTCCACAAATGTGCCAATGTGAGAAAAATGAGGAGAGTGGATTAAAAGTTAAATGCGAAAAAATAAAGGATATAAAAGAAATTTCATTTGGCAATATTTCATCCGAGATTGTTCACTTGTATGTATTTTATTACTTTTAATAGTACTTGATTAACAGAATTAACTTAATATTATCCATCAATTTACAGAGATTTGTCAAATAACTTCATAGTAAAGTTGGATGAAAGTACATTCAATACCGGAGATTTTAGTAAATTAACTCGATTGAACTTTAGCAACAATCAAATCGTAAATATTTTCCAAGGTGCCTTAGACAATGTAAAACAATTAAAAATATTAGATATATCATCAAATCCTCTAGCATGTAATTGTGAATTATTGTGGTTACCTGAATTCTCAAGAGCTTCAGGAATTAAACTTAAACCACCACCAAAATGTGCAACACCAGAAGAGTTTAAAGGACAGCCATTAAAGAAGATTCAAGTTGGAAATGACATTCATTGTTCACAATTTAATCATCATCAAGCATCAGTGCTTGATTTAGTACCTGATAAGCCACAATTGATATTTGAAGGAGATTCATTGACGTTAATGTGTCGTGCACCACGAGTTGCTATTGGATCAATGCGAGAATCTGAAGACTATATTACAAAGATTTATTGGGGATGGTCTGAGAAGATTATTGATGCAGAGAGTCAAGATGACGTGATATTTCATAATCCTCGTGAAAAATTCCCATCCGTCATTATAGACGATAGACACTACTCAGATTCTGGGATATTGTATTCAGTCTTAAAAATTCCTTACATTACAAGAAATCATTCTGGAATGTTTGATTGTACCTTGATATCACTACAGGCAAATTTATCAAGAGCCGTGTCTGTATTTGTCATTTCCGATAAGACACAATATTGCTTTGCTCAAGAAACAAATGACAACAAAGGATGGTTCTCATGGCCAAAAACTATTCGCGGAAATAATGTTAAGCTTCCATGCTCAATAGAAGGAGTTGGTGGAAGTTATGCAGTAAGACGATGCAATGAGGCTGGAAAATGGGAAGCTATTGATAATTCAAACTGTCCATATATCCGAGAAACTACAAGAATATTGGAACAATTCTCGAAAGTTAATTTGTCAATCGCACGAGGAAGTGTTTTGGAATCTGCAAGACGTTTGAAAACTTATACGAGTAAACTTTATGAGGATGGAGAATTAAAGTTTCAGGATCCATTGGATATTGTTTATATCGAGAAGACAATTGAGAATTATCTTGAATTTGTCCACACAGAAAAGGAACTAGGATCTATAATTATTGATATTGTATCTAATCTAATGGAATTTCCAAGAAATTTATTAGAACAAGCACAAGCTTTGAATGGAACTTGTAAGAAATTAATTGATGCAGTTGAATTAGCAGCGTCATACTCAACATCTGCAGATTCACAGAAATCAAATCTAGCTATTGAGCTGTTTAACATTCCAATGGATATTTCTGTTGGCATCCTTTGTTCTTGGATAAAAATTGATGGACACAGAATCTTCCAGTGCAATACAGCTAGTAAAATGCAAAGTCTTGCATTTCACGAAAGAAATATTGAAGCAAGTATTCAATTCCCAGCAACACAATATTCAAATCCACAAAGTCATTCACACAGATTATTAGTGTCTGTTTATCAAAATACTAAACTATTTCCACAAAATCGTGTCCAAGGAAATTATCAAGTTACTTCCAATATTATAGGAGCTAAGATTATGTCACAATCAAGTTCTTTAGTTCCAATGATTCCTAAAAATTTGTCAGATCCAATTTATATTGTATTAAGAGCAGCTCCATTCCATGATGATATAAGCATCCCTAAACCAGTTTGGTGGGATTCAGACTTAAAAAATGGAACTGGTGATTGGTCATTAAGTCAAGGATGTCAATCGTTACATTATTCACATGGAATGTTAATGTTCTCATGTAATCGTTTAGGATTTTATGGACTTGTTCAGCATACAAAAGCATTAAATGATTTTCCTGACCGTCCTGATGCTGGAGCTAAATTTAGATATTCTCCATTCGCATTTTATTTTGGATCATTTATTTTATTTATGTCAATGTGGCTAGTAATTGTCACATACATATTCCATTTTAATGAAATTATGATGGGAAGAAGAATTAAACATTCTTTAATTAATACATGGATTTCAATATCAGCTTTAGTGTTTGTCTTTGCCATTGGAATTTATCAAACTGAGGATCATAAAGTGTGCCAATTTTTTGGAATTTCAATTCATTATTTAAGTTTATGTGTCCTGTTATGGATTTGTGTATCAGTAAGTAACATGTATAAGAGAGTATCAAGAAGCGATCGAATTGGAATGGAAGATGAAATGCCAAGAGAAGAGCAGAGAATTAAGAAGAGCGTTCTTGGACTTTATTTTGTTGGATATGGAATTGCATTATTAATTTGTGGCATCAATTCAGCAGTAAATATTAAGGAATATGCAAGCTATACGCACTGTTTTATGGATTCAAGTTCTGAATTAGGTGCATTATTTTTACCTGCTTCGATCCTTTTGTTTTTCCTTATCATCATGTTTATTTGCATTCGATTCCATTTGAGAAATCGTACAGTTTATAATGCACACTTATCGGAAGGAACTGAAGCATTAGAAATAGACCTGCTTGAGTCTAACAATGCAGTAAATGCAGCTAGAAGTGTAAGGAGTGTACGCAGTGTAAGAAGTTTGAGTACACAGCCAACAAACAGTTCTGCAGATGATTTAGAATCAAGTCCAAGAACACAATTAAAATCTTATATAATTATGCTTGTGCTTTATCTATTAACATGGATATCAGCTGGAATTGCTGTATCATTTCCATTTAATGAACGTGTCATTTATGAAGAAGAAATTTTCTCAATAGCTTTTGCATTATTTGCAACTTTTCTCGGATGCTTTACAATGTTCTTTTATGGACTTGCAAGAAGTGATGTACGAGCAATATGGTCGAAATTCCGTCATTGTGGAAAATCTTCAAAAGTTGTTACAACGCCAATAAAGGATTGTGACAGAACCACTATTGGAACTGTATTTTATCATCAACCAATGAATTTATCAAGATCAAATAGTCAAACTTCAAGGCAAAGACCATTATCAAGTGTTGGATCTGTTCGTTTAAAGGCATCAATGGAACACATTGTAGATCCAATGCTCGTTAAACAACAAAATGGTGCTTCAAATTTCATGTTAACAATGCAAAGACATCAAGCATCAGTTTATGGAGATGATTCTAGTAATGCTGAAATGTTTTATAATCCATCACAAAGTAATGCAGCACGACGATTCTTTAAGAAACAAAGGAAGCTCCATAAACTGAATAATATTGATGTTCAAAGAAGAAATGATTTTAATGATAATTCAAGCGATATTTCTTCAACAATTATGTCATATTCTAAACCTGTTAGTGAGATGTTAGGAACTAGCAGTAAAGTTAATAATACTAACATCCACGTAGACGAGAATAAGACAAAAATGAAGCAATTCTCAAACTCAAATATTTTATCTGATAGTTGCAATGAAAGTGAATTATTTAATGACATTTGCAATGAAGGATTACGTGTTAGTACATTAAAAAGCAAAATTAATAATATTGAGGCTAACACAGTTAATAATTATACAAACTTACTGCACGATATTCAAGATCCAGTTTATAAAGTTGATGAAAAACAGAAAAATTCTGATAAGTCGTGTAATATTAATAAGCTTAATGATATTTCACTTTGCGGTGAAGGTCCTCTTTATGTTAACACTAAGAATCTCATTGGAAATACTATACAAGGTAATTTTAACTCACTTTTTATTTAATTTCGTCTTTTTACACGCTTTTTTGCTGCTCTGATGTGGTCTAACCAAAAATTAATTTAAATAACCGTTAAAATTTCAAATTTCAAAAAATTTTGATGAATTTTGAAATATTCAAATTTTTGAAAACCGTTAACTTTTTAAATTTTCAAAAAACCGTTAAAAACTAATTCAATTCTTTCATTTAATTCATGTCTTATACAGAAGTTAATGAATCATCAGATCGTGAAGAAGTTGAACCACTCATTGTGAATACAAATACAGACGCTAGTACCTTAGAACAAATGAATATAATTGGTCTTCCATCACCACCCAAACAGCAAGAATTCCATACACCAACCAAAACAGAGAATGATTTAGATTTAACACGTGAGGAAACATACATATCGCCAGCATTAGAGATTTCTGGAAAATCTGTCTTTAAACAATCACCTCGAACAATAAGATCTAAATCAAAGTCATTAGACCAGTTGAACATGATGACAAGTTTGGATTATCATGAAACACATACAAGATCTATCTCCTTCAATAACATATCATTACTGGACCAAAACAATCTACTTGACATGTTGCCTGTATCTGAAGCTGCTTCCGCAACATATCAAATCACAGATGAAGTTCATGTGACATCATCAATGGTCATAAGTCGTGAAGAATCCAGAAGTCCAATATTAATAGCTCCATCATTTTGTGACATTGATGAATTTGATCAGCAAAGCAATTATACGATAAGCAATGATACAGTAAATGATTCAAGCATGGATGATTTAGTTAATCGAAACAATTCAAACAGTCTCGAATGTACCCCGATATTTTTAAATCCTGATAATACAGCCAACTTTAGTATATACAATACATCATCAGCTCATAGAAATTCCAGCCCTACAAACTTTAGTGATATTAATTATCAAAATTCAGAATTAAGCGTTCGATCACAAGACTTTTATGCTCCACAACCTGAAAATGATATGGACAATTTTATTTTGGCTGAAAGAGATAACCTTAATTTTGGAATAAGTGACGATGATGAGGATGACGATAATGCAAATCATGAATTTAATTGCTCAAGTGATTTTCTTATTCATCCACAACAAAGTGATGAAGATGGAATTGATCAACTTTATCAGCAGGTACGAGGTCCAACAGAATCACTTCCAGTTAAAAAGAAAAAACCAGCACCGCTACCTAAA
Organism: Chironomus striatipennis; assembly: GCA_026123125.1. NCBI lineage: Eukaryota > Metazoa > Arthropoda > Insecta > Diptera > Chironomidae > Chironomus > Chironomus striatipennis. The sequence continues at coordinate 29,724,124 of CM047394.1, forward strand.
CCGAAAAATTTGAAAATCACACGAAATTACATCTTTCAAAATACGGGATTAAGTCCTACTGAGGACGAGAGCAGTATTATGGATTAATAATAATTTAAAGATAACTTTCAAAGTATTTATAATTTTTAATTAATTAAACTACCTCTGTTTTTATTATCATTATCGAAATATGAATCCTTTCCATAAAAGTGTTGCTTTATGCGCTAACTTTACAATATTCAGGGATGCATTTAGAGTTCACAAATGGATTTTTAATTGCATCTCTGCAGCTATTTAAGGTTGTCTATAAGCTAAATATTATTAAGGATGCTCTCTATAATAAGATTTATTAAGCCAATAATAATAATAATTGCTTTATGTTAAGAGATATACAAACATACTTAATAATAATAATAATGTGTATTTTACACGCATTGAAATCTTTTCATTTATGCATTTATAAAGATGAACTGTGAATATTGCCTTGCTATTTGTGCTGTACATATAGAAAATTACAAAAGAACTGTAAGGAGAAAAATTGCTAATAATTATATTAAAAATTTTACATAAAAAATCTAAAATTTGTGTTCTTAATGATTTGAATATTAGTTTATAGTTCATGGTAACATTTTTTACAGATTTTTAAAAAATTTTGAATTTGTAACGGTTTTGTAAGATTTGAAGAGAAAAAATTATGTAGAACCTTACAAATGTTTTATTTTTGACCTTAAAACACTTCAAATTCAAATTCTTTGTTGTATTTCAAATACATACAAATTATTTGGTGTTTTAAAACCCTACAACTTTGTTGTTGTTGTTGTTAATTATATTTATTAAGGTCCGTCAGCTAAAAGCTATTTAAAGACCGTTTACATTTCCAAATATATCTACATTAATTATTTTTTCACTTTCATTTTAATTTTTTCCTTTTCGTTCAACTCTTTGATGGCATTTCTGCATTCTTGAGCAATTGATTCGACTCCAGACCACTGCGCTTCATTGATCTCTATCCCGTAATCATCTTCCATTTCTTCGTCTGATTGATTTGATTCTTCGTCACTTTCATTCTTGGCAATATTATATTTTAGCAATAAGCTAAAACGAGCTGAATTGTTATTTGGAACTTCTGACAATTCGTCAACGAATTTACAGAAATCATTAATTGTCTTTTCAATATCTGGAATTTTCTTCAACTTCTCTTGAGCTTCAGTCAATCTTTTGTAAAGATTATCCATTTTGACTGCTTCTTGAAGCTTCTCTGCGTAAGTAATGTGGTTATTGAGCTGTGCTGTAGTCAATTCATTACTGGCAATTCTTGAATTTGTTGATGCTGGTTTTTCCTGAACTTTTGGTAATGCTGGAAACTGTGATGTCTCAATTTTGTTGATCTTCTTGATTTTTGTTGTCTTTTTTGTGCGTGATGCTAATATATCCACATATTTTTTATATGACGGGCATCCTCGATGATTAGCTGAATGATTTCCTCCGCAATTGCAACACTTAGGATCGCCAACTTGAGTTTTTCTTTGACATTTGCCTACTGGATGTTGTGTATCGCATTTGACACATCTTGATGTATATCCACATCCTTTTGAATTGTGGCCAAACTTCTGACAATTAAAGCATTGTGTCACCTTGTTCTTCGGCCTCTTGAGATGTTCCCATTTGACGATAATAAAGTCAATACTGTGATGATCCTTATTGAGTTGAGCAAGATTCATTCTGTCAACAAAGTGAACTATGAAAATGACTTGATCGTCCTTCCGGACTAAGTCACTGACTTTGACTGCTGGTACACCGCTTCCTTTTAAAATGCTTAGCATTTCATCGCATGAAGTCAAGTAGAAGCCTTTCAACACAAAGCATTGATGCTTGTCTGATGGTTCTGCAAATGTATGGAATCCAATTGATTCCTTTCTTAGATATTCGATGAGTTTATTCTTGTCCGATAAATTGGAACAAGTAACTTGAGTTGATGATGGTCCTCTTATTCTGCACAGAGGACGACTTGAAAAATTAAGAGTTTCCAGCAAGACTCTGATCTCCTGTAAAGACTTTTGAATGAAAATTGGCTTGGCTGTCTTACATTTCGGTTGCATTGATTCCATATTTTGTTCCATATCCATTTTGTCGTCATTGCCTGTTTTTGGTTTTTTAACCTCAACTTGATTTTCCGGATTTGGAGAATTTGACTTTTTTCTTCTTCTTCTGGCCGTTCTCATTTTTCCTACTCGAAGAAAAACTTCTTAACTGCTTCCTGATTACTATTCCAGCTTATTATATTCGTAATAAAGCACTAAATTTAATTAATTTAAATTCTGTAATTTTTTTGATGTTTGCACACACGCGGGGCCGAGAACTTTTTGACCCTACAACTTTCAAAACCACACAATACCAATTATTGAAACATTTGAAAGGTTTCAAAAATTTGAAATTCCGACTAAAAAAATTAAAAAAATACAAATTATATTTAGCTGTTGTAAAAAAATTATTGGTAGCATTTATTAACCCATTTCTTCTTCTTTTTAACAGGCTTTTCATTATTCTCAACAGGATTTTCCTGTTCTCCATTTTCTTCTTGCTTCCTCTTTCCAAACTTTTCATTATGTGCCGAAATATTTTGCTGCTTTTGCAAATAAAATTCATTCAATCCATCAAACTTTTCTAAAATTGCTACAAAAAATCCATTTGTAAGATCACTACAGTCATCATCATTGCTAGCATATAGCACATTCTGTCCAATTCCTGGATAACTCTTTTCATTTCCATAATTTTTCCATTGATTATTTAAAATCTCGCCAGCATTAACTAATTGAAAATTGCCGACTTTTTGTAAGCAACTCAATACAACTTCCTCATTCTCTTCAGGATATATTGAGCATGTAGAATAGACAATTCGTTTAACATTTGGAAATGATGTCATGGCATGGCATAAAAGTTTAAATTGTAATCCCGAAAGTTTATATAAACGACTTGAATCTTTGTGACTGTCACTTGCTGATCGATTGGCAATTCCACTTCCTGAACATGATGGATCTAACAGAATATACTCGACATTTGGAACATCTTCATCAGTAATTTCCAAGACATCACGATTAATTGTTTGAATTATTGTTGCATTTGTAGCTTGTGTCATTTCCACCAACGTATTGTACCGTCGAGTGTTCATTTCAACAGCATAAATTTTGCCTTTATTCTTCATAATTGCAGCTAAATGTGTCGTTTTATTTCCTGGAGCTGAACACATGTCTAAAACTGTTGATTTATGAGGTGGATTTAGTAAGAATGAAGGAAGGCAACTTGCTTTATCTTGAAGTAAAAATTTTCCTTCAGCAGCAAGTTCATTCGATGCAAAATACTTCTTTGAACTCGGCGGAAACACAAAAAGATTTTTAATGTGAAAATCTGAAAGGTAGCTTTCATCATCTAAATTTTTAACTGCTTCGAGGAACTCATCATAAGTCTCAAAAGTATTTTCAATAAATTTCCATCCTTCTCGTTCAAAATATTCCATTGCTTCTGCCTTCTTCATCATTAGTGTATTTAGACGAACATATCGAGGTACTGAAAAAATAAAATTATTAATTATGTGCTATGCTAAGTCAATAATATATTATTATATGTAAAATAATTTTAAAATTTATTAAATACTAATTATGAACAATGAAAACATGCAAAAAAAAATATGACTTGATGGAATGCTATCAATTAGTCTTAGACTTTTTGGTTTTTGTGAATTGATTGACAGTTTCTTCCTCTTTTTTGGCATCAATAAATCCAACAATGGCATATAGAGCTATAATGATGTTAACTGTAACTACAGCAGCTAAAACTGACCAACAATTAGCCTCAAATCCATATATATTGAAATATACATTTAGTAAATGTTTAGTTCCATAAAATGCACCAAAAGGCAGAGTGAACATCAACACACTGAAGAATAATAAGTACAAAATTGCCCAAGAAGCTTGTCTTGTATGGTACGGAATTAATTCTTCAGCATCAGCTGGATCTTCTGGCTTCTCATCACTAGACTGTTCATCACTTTGTTCGAGCATATTTTTTTTGTTCTCACGTTTCATAATTAAGTTCTGTAAAATTATTAGACAGTATTAATAACAGAGTTTCATTCTTACCTTTATGATATAAGTTTTTATGCAATTTTGGAGTTTCTCCGAGATCATTGAGAGCTTCTTTTAATTGCTCGTGATATGACCTAACGCATTCTACAGGCTTAGAAAATCCGCTTAATTCTCCTCGTCCAAAAATCAATTCAGCAACTAAATAAGTTGCTAAATATTTATTTGGAATTTTTTGCAAGATGTCAGTTTTGCCAATTATATGATCTAAATGTCGTTCATTCGCTTGGATTTTATTAAGCATCGCAATTGTGGTTCCAACTCTCTAAAATGTCAATTAAATGTGTTAATTTTATCAACATAACATTAAATTTTAAATTTTACTTACAATATGTTTGTTGTTGTAGACTAAGTCTTTGAGAGACTTTCCCTCAGAGACTTGCTGCAAAATCTTTGCAGCTTGCCTATATTGTGTTGGAACATTGATTTTCCTGTATGTTGGATTCTCCGTCTCAGACATGTGACTTATATCATAAAGTAACTTTTTAACTAAATTAGAACTTACTTTAAGTCAATTTCTTGAAATTTCCTTGTAATATTATAGTTTAGCTAACTATCAACGCGTCTAGCAGTGATTTAAAGCCTTAAAACTGTTCTTTTAACGCTAAATTTAATGTTTTTAAATTTGTTTGTATTAAACAGTTTAGTGATGTCAATCGAGAAAATTCAATACTTTTTGAATATTTATTAAAAATTAAAAATTTTAATTATTCTGAATGAAACTGTTAAAAGGAGTTTTAAGGATACATAAACTGACAATAGAAGTGTTTAATTAACCAAATTATTAGTGGTTCCTATGCAAGTTTAATGTTGTTTACAAAAAGTTCATACAGGTTGATAACCCTTAGTGATCCAAGAAAAAAAACGTCTGGCTGTCAATCCTTGTTATTGTTCGAAATTTCTAATAAAATCACAAATTTTCAATGAATAAATATTCTAAAATTAATAAAATTATTAAAAAAAATAAGTTTAAAATATCCATAATGTATTTTCCATTAAGAAAAATGAAATTTCTAGAACCTTATTATTTACTTTGGATTGTCTGTAAAAAAGTTTATGTTCCAACGGTTTTAAAATATTTCAAAAATTATGTTTATTTTTTAAACAAAAATTTGAATAATTGGTGAATTTAACGGAAATTATAGTCACCATTTGTTTGAAATTCACCATTTTTGTGATGAAATGTGTTTCGAAAAATAAAATTTTAATGAAAACTACCTGAACAATATCAATAAGAAAACTTTTTGAGTGCATAAAGTTAATTAAAAATCTTATAATAATTAAAAATTGTAAAATAACTAATCAGTTAACGTAAAGAATTGTGCAAAAGAACACAAAAAAATAAAGTGGTCGAAAAATAGATCAAAAAAATTGGAACTAACCCAAGCCATCGAAAGAAGTGAAACAAAAGTGTAAAAATTACTAATCGAAAAATAACACAATTTCAAAACATTATTTAATTTATAGTTTTTAACCAGAGAGAAAAGGTCGAAAACATATTAAAAAGCTGGAAATTATTGTAATAAAAAGAAATATCGCCAATTGAGATGTGAAATAATGTGAAATTGGTCGATTATAGGAAAATATAAAACTTCTTACTCAGAAATTTCTAAGAAAAACAAAAAAAAAATTTGAAATTCATAACAAAAAATAAAAAAAAAAAAATAAATTAAAATGGTCGCACCGTTCAAATACGATTTATGGAATTCGGATCCTATCCGAGAAGACGACAATATTACAGTGCATTGTTTTATGCCAAATGGAAATTACATATTATTTAACTGTCCCACAACATTAACATTATTTGAAATGAAGGAGGTATGCATTATACACATATATACACATAAATCTATATCTCTCATACTCGTCTGTTATGACGAGAAGGAAAAATCCAGTAACGTGTGATTCATTCATGCGACTGACTGGATGTTTTGAAAGAAAAACAAAAATATATATATCTAAATGCGTCATTATGTTATCATATGTACAAATACGATGCACTATTTTTAGCGTTGATTTTTCTTTAATCCTACGTTCATTGCTTAATGTTTTTTTTTCTCTCTTTCATTTTTTTTTTTTATTTTTTTATCTGGCAAATTTTCTAGGAATTGTGGGAGGAGGCTGAAAAATATCCTCTGTTTGGACATCTACGTAATAAAGCAATGTACGTCATTAAAGCGATCAAGTCTCCTTCAGCACTTTTAGAAGAAATATTAGACGAATCGCAGAGAATATGTGATGTACAGCCGTATTTTGCATTATTTAGGATATCTGAGCGACAAGAAAATGAATCAGAAGACATCAATTTAAACAAAAATATTAATAGTCTCATAGGAAAGAAACTTGATGACTTCAAAACATTGAAAAATCCAGAGGTACACAATATTATTTCTGTGCTTATTTTTTTCCCTTTCCTAGTTTTTTTTTTCGTTCAAAAGTTGTAAACAAATAGTATTATAATGTATTGTATTATGACGACGACATAGTCATCGTAAATACAATACTCAGATACATGCTTATGACTCAAGTTCGTTATTATTTTTATTTTTCACATTTTCATTTTTTTTTTTTTATTTTTTATTTATCATCTTTAGGTAAACGATTTTCGGTACCATATAAATGTATTGGGTGAACAAATTGCAAATCGTCGCTCGAAGATGACTTTGAAAGAGAAAATCTTATATCAATATCCACCAAAATTAGCGAAAAATAGTGAAATCCCAAATGCTGTAAAACCAGTCTTAAGGGAAAATAATGAATTTCAAATTGTGGCAAAACTGCCTAACGAGAATATATCAACAATCACACTTCAAGTTCCGTGTTTTATTAATCCATCGCAATTACTTGAGCAAATAATTCTAAAGAAGCAATCAAAATTGAAAAATTATCGTGGAAAGATGCATGACTATATATTAAAGATATGCGGTCAAGAGGAATACATCTTTGGAGATTTTCCATTAATTCAATTTTTATATATTCAAGATCGATTATCTCGTGGTGAAATTCCAATGGTTGTAGTGACATATGTGACGGATGTCTACGTTTTTACCAGTAATGCTGAAATTTTAGAGAAAAATCAACCGAAAAAGCAAAATAAAGGTGGTGGTGGTGGTGGAACATCAACATTAAGAAAGAAAGGAAAGAATAAGACGACATGGGAAGTTGAGGATAATTTTCAAATTACAATTAATGCAATCAACAATTTAAATATTGATGCTAATAAGACTGTTGAAATAGGAATTCAAGCGGGTATTTTTCATGGTGGAAAATCCCTCTGCGAGAAACAAAATACGGAGGCAAAGAAGGCAATAGGAAATGAAAATAATAAAGCGATGGCAGAATGGAATGAGACGCTAAAGTTTGATATCAAAGTCTGTAATATACCGAGAATGGCACGTTTATGTTTAGTTGTGTATGAAGTAGCTAGAAGTGCAAAACATGTCCGTGCGAGACGCTTAAAGGATTCACAAAAAGATTTATTCATCAATCCTTTATATTTTGTCAACACAACATTATTTGATTACAAGAATCAATTTAAGAATGGAGGTCAAACATTATATTCATGGACATATGCAGAGGATTCAGATTCTGATGAGTTATTACATCCGTTTGGAACAGTTGAACTGAATCCTCGAACTCGTGAATGTGCTCACATTACAATGATCTTTCATTCGTATCATAATAGCGATTTGGCTCTTGTATATCCAAATGAAAGAGAAATTCATGAATATGCTGAACAACAATTCGTTAGACAACATCGAACGCCTGAAGATGCAAAATTAATTGTGAATATTATTCAACCATATTTGCACAATGATCGTATCATCGATATTTCTGAACAGGAGAGGAAGGATATATGGGAAAGACGTTATGATTTAATGACTTATGCACCAGGTGGACTGCCTTGTTTACTTTATTGCGTCGAGTGGAATAACCGCGATGAAGTAGCTGAAATTATTAGAATGCTTGGTGATTGGCCTCCAATGTCTATTGAGAGATCTCTCGAATTACTCGACTATGCCTATGCTGATAGCTATGTTCGTCGTTTTGCTGTAAATTGCTTGAAGAAAATTCAAGATGAGGATTTACAATTATATCTGCTACAATTAGTGCAAGCAATTAAACACGAGCCCTATCTATATTGTGATCTTGTAGAATTTTTATTACAACGTGCCCTTAATAATCAACGAATTGGACATTTCTTGTTTTGGCATTTACGCTCGGAAATTCAAGTGCCGTCTGTTGAAGTTCGTTTCTCATTAATTTTAGAAGCTTATCTTAGAAGCTCCAAAGAGCATATATCAATACTAATGAGACAGCATTTATGGTGAGTAATTCATTCATAATTTTTCATCACTTCTATTTCAATCTATGAGTGAGTGTGCTGTGCTGTAAAAATTGTTTTTCAATCGCAAAAAAAAAATAGAAACAAATGCGTTTTGAAATCAGCACACAAATACATTTATGACAAATGGTTTTACGTCGTTACTCGTAATCCCAGCCTGATACTTTGAGCTTTGATCTTAATCTCGACGTAATTTCTTCTTCACAAATGTCGATAATGCACACACAACATTCCTTAAACATGATTTTTATTTTTATTTTTTTTATCAATTCTAATTTTTTTTTTTTCTTATTTTCTTCGTTACAGTCTTGAGAAATTAAAGATGGGAAGTGAACAAGTGAAGAAGGTTGTTAAAGATAAGGCGAAATCTAAACTGATGGAATTTCTAAATACTCCACATGTGATTACTGATCTTGTGAATGTAACGTCACCTCTTAACCCAAGTTTCCGATGTAAAACTGTGAAGAAAGAGAAATGTAAAGTTATGGATTCTAAAATGCGCCCAATTTTGTTCCAATATGAAAACATAGATCCAAGTGGCGAGGATATTAACATAATTTTCAAGAATGGTGATGATTTACGGCAAGATATGCTCACACTTCAAATGCTCAGGATAATGGATAGAATATGGAAATCATATGGTCATGATTTTCGTCTAAATACCTACGGTTGTATAAGTATGGACAGACGATTAGGAATGATTGAAGTAGTTTTAGATAGTGAAACAATAGCAAATATTCAAAAAGAAAAGGGCAAATTTACTGCTACAGCTGCATTTAAAAAGGGTTCACTTTATTCGTGGCTCAAGGATCACAATAGCACAGAAGAACTCTTACTCAAAGCATGTAATGAGTTTACATTAAGCTGTGCAGGATATTGTGTTGCAACATATGTTCTCGGCGTTGCTGATCGACACTCTGACAATATTATGATTAAAAAGAATGGACAACTCTTCCATATTGACTTTGGACACATTCTTGGACATTTTAAGGAGAAATTTGGAATCAGAAGAGAACGAGTTCCATTTGTATTGACACATGATTTTGTATACGTCATTAATTTGGGAAGGAGTGATAAGGAAGCAGATGAATTTAAGAAATTTCAACAATTATGTGAACAAGTAAGTTGACTGTTTTAGATCAGTGAATCCCAAACTGTGTAGCACTTAAAATTGTTCGAGAAATGTTTGGGTCTCACTGATTCATTTACTAAGTAAAGATAACAATTTTTTAAATGTATTATTTCTTGACGCAGGCCTTTATGATACTCCGTAAACATGGAACTTTAATCTTATCTTTGTTCGCAATGATGATCTCTACGGGTTTACCAGAATTGTCTTCTGATAAGGATCTCAATTATCTACGAGAGACTTTGGTATGTTCTAACTTAAAATTCAACATGATGGCATTTTTTTACTAACTTTTAATTTATTTAGGTCCTCGATTTATCGGAAGATGAAGCACTACGTCATTTCCGGTCAAAGTTTGATGAAGCCTTGCAAAACAGTTGGAAAACATCATTAAATTGGTTTTCACACAATATCAGTAGAAACAATAACAAGTGACAGATTACTGTATAACTGTTGCTTTTGTAAATACCTACATAAAGTAATTTAGCGTATTTACGTTACGCTTAGTGAAAGAAGAAAGTGAAAAAAAAAAATAGGGAAGGTAGGAAGAAGAAAAGAACATGTCGATCTCGTTATATGATAAAAAATCACCCGAGCAGCACATCATGTGCAAATTTTGTGCAGCGGGTTGTAAATATTTATAAATTCAATTTTATATGATTGTGACTTTAATCTCTCATTATTATCTTCTTTTTTGTCTTAAATTGAATATGATTAAAATTATTAAAAAAATTCTCATATGAACAAGGAATGTTGAATTTTAAGGAAAGAAAATTTCCTCGGAAAAAAACGGTTGATTCGAATTTGAAAATTGTTGTTCAAAAATTTTTGAACCATATGTTTTGCAAAAATCGGTTAACAATTTTCAAATTTTAAATTACCGTTTTTCCCGGGACATTGTTCTTCCTAAATTTCAGTTAATCCTGGCATATTGCATCATATTGCTTTAAAGTGATAATTATAGTATATCATAATTAACCTAAATGAATGAAGGAAAGAAAAAAAAATAACGAAATTATATCAAAGTGAAAGATTTATAAAAGAAATTTGATTACAGGATAAATTAAATGATGTTTTAAACATCTTATTTAGTTATTAGAGATGCTCCATTTCTAGCTTGATTATTCAAAGATTTTATTTAAATGTTTTTGACTGTTTATTTTTTAATTATTGTGATGTCGATTTATATTAAAAGAAAAATCTTTTTGAATAATATTTTTTTCTGAAAAGGAATTTTGATTCTTTCCCTTTTCATATTTTGTCAGTGCCTCCATGTCAAGGAGATATTATAAATAAATATCTTAAAAAAAAAAACTACTAGAAAATGAAACAACTCTAATTAAATAAAATATTAAAAAAAATGATAATGACGACGATTATAGAACAATTTGTGTTACAAGACTGATCCAATTTTTTTCTATCCATTTTCATTTACAATTTACCGATGACTACTCTCAAAAATAAAAAAAAAAAACTTTTATTTAAAAAAGCAATATAAAAAATCATGTGAATGCTATTTCTTCTTCTCATTTACTCAATCATTATTTGAATGTAGAAAATATACAATTTAATAATAATAATAATAATCTTTACAAATAAAATCACTGCGTACACACAGTGATTCAGCAAATGATTATCATTAAATGGAGCATGATTTTTTTCCTTGTCTATGCAATTAATTTAAAAAAGAATAAATGATATAAAAAAACAAAAAATAAAGCAAGAAAAAATGTAAGAAAAACAAAAACATTACGCCTTTATTTTTACAATTTTTATGTGTTTGTTTTTATTGCAGGCAATTTTCATGATACAAATTTCCGAGTATCATAGGTCAGTACACTGGATTTGTTCGAATATGATTCTCTCATGATTTAGAAAAAAAAGAGGAAGAAAATGAGCATGTCTGATGAGAATCCTTAAACTCATAGAAGCACGAATGAAATTGAAAGAATTAATTTTCCTTAAAAATGTAGTTGACACGTGGTTAACACGTGATTGAGTTCCAAGTTTCAACGGTTTTCAAAAATTCAAATTTTATTCAAAAAATTTTTTGACAGTTTTTTGAAAAAGTTTTTTTTTTTTTTTTTTGATAACCATCAATCTGTCATTTTTTTTGGTCTTTTGCTCCGCCAGAATCGATTAAGGTAAGTAAAGACGATATTAAATAAATAGCTTGCTTTTGAATTCTTTAATACTTAATTAAATGCAATATTTTCAGTAATTACTTATTTGCATCAAATAATTTATTGACTCGCAAATCGAATTTGATTAATTTTTCACATTTTAATCAAAACAAAGCAATAATGGCATGGGAAGGTAAAAAATACAAGCTCGAAAAATCTGAAAACTTTGATCAATACATGAGAGCAATTGGAATAGGCTTTGTTTTGAGGAAGGTTGGAAACACGCTTCATCCTGAATGTAGACTTGAGAAACATGGCGATGAATATAGCTTCTATACTACCTCAACCTTTAAAAGTTCTGTCATAAAGTTCAAGTTAGGGGAAGAATTTGAAAAAGAGACAATGGATGGTCGAAAAGTGATGACAGTGATCACAATGGATGGCAATAAGATGACTGAAATTGAAAAGGGAGAAAAGAATTCGGAAATTATTCGTGAATTCTCGGATACAGAGCTGGTTGTCACTATGACTTGTGGTAATACTGTTGCTAAAAGATTTTACAAAGTTATTAATTAATAGTCTTTTAAGATATTGAAATAATAAATTTCGTGGCATGAATTTTAAAGTCAATGTTCAATTTTTTAAAAAATAATTGCCAGACTACCGACATTTCAAATATCTCCGTTAAAACCGAAATTCAAAATTTTTCAAAAAAATTACAAAAGTCCTCGTTTATATCGAGGGACTTCAGCGCATTTTTGACGCAGCGATTAGCAATTGATTAAATAGAAAAGAATGTCGAGTTTTAAAACTCTATTGCTGTTTCTTTAATCATAATGCATTTCAATAATAAGTTTAAAACTAAAGATCAAAATTCCTTTAAAATTGATTTTTATAATGTTCAATGCAAATAAAAAAGTCAGTAAGAGGTTAACAAAATAAAATTGAATTTTACTTAAAATTAAAAATTTTTTGAGTTTTATCGTGAATATAAATACAAAAAGCAGTTTATTTAGTAGTTTTGTGCTTCTTGCATCAGGAGATGATGGAGAGAAACAAAAGGAAGCAAAATTTGTCACCGAAAATTGATCCGAACGAAAAGGTGAAAAAGCCAAAGCCAAACGAGGCTGTGAAAAAGCCAGCTACAACAGCAAGCTCATCAACAATAACAGCAGGATCAACAACAATTTCAGAACGAGCGACTAAGCCAATTTTTGTAGCCGCTAATTTTCAAGTAACAAGAAATGCACTGCTGAATTTGACACTGGTTGCAAAGCCAGTGTTCAAAATTCGCAGCGCGAATCAAACTCAAGTAAGCTGCCAAAGTGGCAGCGATAAACAGCGTGTGGTAGAAGCACTAAAGGCACTCAGTATCGCCTATCATACGTTTGCTGAACCAGCAGATAAACCCTTGAAATTTGTTCTCAAGGGCTTTTACGAGACCTCGCCAGAGGAAGTCAAGAAGTTGCTGGTAGCTCAAAAGCTACCAGTATTAAGGACATCAGTTTTGTTCACCAACCAGAACTGCACCTTTTACATGGTGCAGTTCAACTCAGATGGAGCAGTTAATGCCGCTATTTTGAACCGGTCATACCGCTTATTGGACGACATTGTGGTTCGTTGGGAACCTTACAAAAATTCCCAACCTCATCATATTCAATGCCGTAATTGCCAACGTTGGGGTCATTCGGCCAGCAACTGTGGACACCAATACCGCTGTGTCAAATGCAGCGGTAATCATGCAGTGGGTGAGTGCCCTCGAACAAGCCGTGAAGGCCTTCCGACTTGCATCAATTGTGGAGGAAGTCATGCCGCCAATCATCGTGGTTGTGAGACATATAAGGCTTATGAGGCAAAGATCATTGCCCAGAAGATGAAGCAGTCAAAGACCAAGAAAATCATCGATCGTGTGTTGCAAGCTGATGAATTTCCAGCACTTCCATCATCATCAGTTCAAGCAAAGAGTCCAATCCATAATGTGTCAAATGTACCATCCTTTGTGGCTAAAATAAAAGAAAAAGGAAATGTAAGTAGTCAAATTCAAGATAATACACTCCAAAATAGATTAATAAAAATCCAAAATGAGCTTGTCTCATCGCCAATGGCAAATAAATTCGTTGAGGTTCTCGAGAAACTCTTGACCTCATTTAACAAACTCAATAGTCAGGCAGAAGATTTCGATCTCGACATCGTTATCCGAAAGTCTGGAGAATTAGAAGCCATGAATGAATCTTAATTTTATGTGTTGGAATTCCCATTCCGTCCGTAATAAGATTACAGAACTTGATTTGTTTCTAAAAAATAAGAAAATTGATATAGCATTAATTTCAGAAACCTGGTGTGAGGCTAAGGATAATTTAAACTTTAGTAATTATTCAATTTATAGAACAGACCGTGATCGCGGTGGTGTTGCTATTCTTGTTAAATCATCAATTCCACATAATTCAGTCACAAGTCTTAAACTTGATTATGCTGAATCAATTTCATTAGTAATTCATTTAAATAACGAAAACATTAATTTGACTTCAATTTATATTTCACCTGCAGCATCAAGAATGCAGTCTAAATCATTTTTTTCACAAGTTTTCAATAAACCCGGTCAGCATATTATTGCGGGTGACTTTAACTGTAAGCACACAGCGTGGAACAATGTGAATAGAGATCATAAAGGTGTTGACCTTTATGATCTCTCTTCATCTCGTAATTATGAAATTTTAGTGCCTGATGCACCTACTCACATCCCTTATATTGGTGATGTTTCAACCATTGACATCGTATTTCACAAATCCAATCTTCGATTCTCAAATCCAATGACTATTAATGACTTATCATCTGACCATCTTCCAGTCTGCTTCTCAGTCCTGAATAATTATGCCGGAAGTAATGACGATGTAGGGCTCAATCTCAGGAAAGCTAATTGGAAGAAATTTAAGAGTTTTGTTAATTTTGATACTTCCTTAGAGACATTTAATAATTCCACATTAAAGGACATTGATGACTCAATAGCCAAGTTAACGTCAATTGTAGAAGGCAATATGTATTCTTGCATACCTAAGAAACAGGTCGCTAGGTGTAGATATATGTACTCTGATAAGGTGAAGAATCTGATCACTCACAGAAATCAATTTCGTGGCCTTTATCAGAGTACATATGATCAGTCATACAAATCTTGTGTAAATCAGTTGAACAGAATGATCAGAAAAGAAATCCAGAAAGAAAAAAAGTCTCAGTGGAATGAGAAATTAAATTCATTATCATATCGCGATAACTCGTTGTTTGAATTCACAAAGTCAATAAAGAAAAAGAACCAGTCAATTCCCCCATTAAAAGACAACAATGATTTTGCGTACTCAAGTCACAGCAAAGCAGAGCTATTGGCTGGAACATTCTTGGACATCCACAACCTCTCAGCTAATTCCACATCTCAGCATGAGTCATTGGTGAGAGAATCCATTGACAATGTCAACAGCTCACATAATAATGAATTTGATAGTATTAATGAAAATCAAGTTAGTCAAGCTTTGAGTAGATTAAATGTCAAAAAGGCATCTGGACCAGATCTGATTCCAAATGCAGCTCTCAAAGCACTTAGCAGTGCTGAGAATTTTGTGAGCAGATTAACGTCAATTTTCAATGGATGTCTCTCATTATCTTACTTTCCAAAATCGTGGAAGATTGCTAAGATAATTCCAATTCCTAAGTCCAAGCCTGCTTCTACAAGTCCAAATGATTATCGACCAATCTCATTGTTGTCGACTATGGGTAAGGTTCTTGAGAGACTTATTTTAGATCGACTAAATGATTTTGAAGAATCGAAAAATATAATAATAAAGCAGCAATTTGGATTTAAATCTAATCATTCGACTGTCCAACAAATCTTAAGAATAACAGAAAAAGCATCACTAGGCTTTAATAGAAATAAAAGCCTGGGCATGGTAATGCTAGATCTTAGGAAAGCATACGATTCAGTATGGCATGATGCTTTGATACACAAATTGAAGAAACTTGGCTATCCAATGTACTTGATTAAACTCATCAATTCTTATCTTCGTGATAGATTAGCTTTCGTGACGATTGAAGGAGCAAATTCATCAAAATTCCTGATCCCAGCCGGAGTCCCTCAAGGGTCAATTATAGCTCCTCATTTATTCAATGTCTTTATCAATGATATCCCGATTCCTCATAAAGGCAATCTGGCTTTATTCGCAGATGACACGGCGTACTTTATTGAAGCTCACTGGAAGAATTTAAAATTCATTAAAAATCAATTAATTAATGCTTTACAGACATTCCAGAACTTTTTCCACGAGTGGAAGATATTCTTGAATGACGAAAAGACAGAATTCATTATGTTCACAAGATCTACAAAAATGATTAAAAAATGTCAAGATGATGTAATTAAATTTAGGTCATTGGAATTCAGATGGAAAAGCCAAGTGAAATATCTTGGAATTATCTTAGATACAAAATTAACTTACAAGAATCATGTTGATTGGATATTGCGGAAAGCGAAATCAATTGCATTCTCACAGCTGTATTGCTTACTGAAGAAAAACTCTGGAGTCACTGTTGATTCCAAACTCAGAATTTATAAATCCATAATAAGACCAATCGTGTCATATGGATGTAGCATTTTCATCAATTGTGCAGCCTCACACTTAAACAAAGTCCAAGTCTTTCAAAATAGAGTTTTAAGATACGTTCTCGACATCAACTGGGATGATTTTGTCTCAAATGTTGAAGTACATAGTCGAGCAAAGATTCCATTCATAGCTGAATTCTTCAATAAACTTACAGTTAATTTCTACCGAAGAGTTGACTGCCACAAGAACGCGTTGATCAGTAATCTAGGACGGTATGATTACAATTATCTTGAATTTCGACTAAAACATAAACTTCCAAGACCTGCAACACTGCAATAATGAAGGTCATAGGTATTAATATTTAGTTTGTAGGTGGTTCTTTTAACCACTTATATTATTCTTACCTTTATTCTTCTTTTTTTTATTTTTCTCTTACTTTTTATATAAAATGTTCTTCATTCTGGGTATTTTTTAAAATTTTTTAGCCCATATAAAATTCACATTTAATTCACTTCAATTTTATATCAAATACACAAACTTCTATGCTACAATGAGTTGAAACCGCAAAGGTTGGTATCATTAATTTAAAATGTCATTATTGTAAAAATCTAAAGTTCATCGCAATAAAATTATTCTTTCTTTTCAATGCAAATAATAGCTTTACGATTTACCGGTTTTTTGAAATTCAAAATTTTCCATTAGCGAAAAATTTAAATTTCTGAACACATCCATTATTTTTCAAATTTCTAAACGCACTTATATTTGTTTTGTATGAAAAAATTAAATGTTAATTAATTAAGGTGTATAAAAGAAAAAAATTTAATCCGAAATAACGGTCAAAAAAATTTCAAATTTTTTAACGGTTAGAAAAAATTCAAACTTATCATCAGCATAGCTTTGCCCTGCATTGTTTACATATTTTTTTTGAAATATAAAATCGATGAATTAAGCTATTTAATGAGTGTTTTTTGACTTTTCAATATAAACGGCGGGAATAAAAACATTCAATGAAGCTATTAAAACAATTCCGAGCTTGCTACGAAGTCTAGATCAAGAGATAATTGGGACCCGAACGACCGAACGACCGATCAAAGTGCATGATTGAGCTTCCTTTTTGAAAACAAGTTTTCAAAAATGCGCTAAAAATTCCAGTCGTTAAAATTTTTTAATTAAATTTGTTAATATGCCTTAAATCAAACTAGAAACCATCCAGTTTAGCTTATTAACACTTTATTTAGTATTAATAATCATTTTTTATCTGTTCAAATGGGTTAAAGTATAATTTTTGATTAAATTAAAATTTTGTAAACAATAACAAACAAAATATGTGAACCAAATTTTTTGAAATATATTCTCTAATTTCTCTTTAACTATTAACTTATATAATGTGTAATGCAAAGAGAATCATTTAATAATCATCAAAGTTTTGTTTAAAATATAAAACTTTAAGCTAAACTCACATTAAAGAGTTAAATTTTGATTATTAAAATTTCTTTTGTTTTGGAATTTCGAAGAATTCGAATCAAATGTCGAAGAAATCGAACTTAATGTCGAAGAAATTCGAAATGAAATGTCGGTAGTCTGATAGCCTCAAACTTCGTCTTGGAGCTCGCCGAAAAAAAATTCAGCGTCAGTGACAGCATATTTTTTGAGTATTTATCTTTAAGTACGAAATAAAATCAATAACTAATGATGAGGTTTGATAAAGATCGCTAAAATCTATAAATTGACATAAAAAGTATGATATGAAACACTGTAATTAAAGAGAAAAATCCAGAGATCGAAGCCGACTTTTTCGGCTTAACTTATTTTTGCTTCTATTGACGAAATTAAGCCATTTACAAACAATTTTAGATATTATAACTGTTCTTTATGTCATAAAATATCATATTGCAAAATATTTTCTTAATTTTCATGCGTAATCAGCTCAAAATTTCACTTTAGCCGATTTTAAGCCGATCGGCTTAATTCTCGGCTTAGAAAATTTAAAAGTTAAATTTTGAGCTGATGACGCATGAAAATTAAGAAAATATGATGCAATATGATATTTAATGATATAAAGAACAATTATAATATCTAAAATAGTTTGTACATAGCTTAATTTCATCAAAAAATGCAAAAAACGGATTAAGCCGAAAATGTCGGCTTCGATCTCTGGAAAAATCGATTTTAAGCCGACTACCGTCACTTCATTTCGAAAAACTTCGAAATTCATTTCGAAAACTTCGAAATTAGATGTAAACAAAAAATAAATGTAAACAAACAAAAAATTTCAAGTCGAAATATTTTTGAATTTTTCCTTTCTGGATCTTGATTTATTAGATAAATTATATTTTTTAGTAATTTTTCTATCATTTAATCAGAAAAGCATTTAAGAAAAAGCTTCAATCGATAAATTATTTTGAAAATTATAATTGGTGAAAAAATTCACTAACACATTCACACTTTTTATTTTCAAAAATTTGACAGTTTTTAACTGACAAATTTCGAAGTGTCGGTAGTCGGATTTTAAGCACTGTCACTGACGCTTAATTTTTCGGAAATCAACACAAAAATTGAAAAATGTCTCTCAATTTGCATCAATAAAATCTAGCTAGTGTCTTAAAACTTAGTTTAACTGCTGCTGCAACTTTTCACAACAAAAAATTACGCGAAAACACATTGGAAAACAGTTAAATTAACAAAATAAGTTTTTAACGGTTTCTTGAAATTCAAATTTTCTTAGCTCTGAAATAAATAAAATTTTCGAAATATTAAAAAATAAAGCAATAACAGCAGAATAAAAGCTGTTTAGCTATTTAAACGCTTTATGAAAGAGAAATGAATGATTCAACATCATTAAATCATTCATAAAGCCGACTACCGACACTTCGAAATTTGTCAGTTAAAAACTGTCAAATTTTTGAAAATAAAAAGTGTGAATGTGTTAGTGAATTTTTTCACCAATTATAATTTTCAAAATAATTTATCGATTGAAGCTTTTTCTTAAATGCTTTTCTGATTAAATGATAGAAAAATTACTAAAAAATATAATTTATCTAATAAATCAAGATCCAGAAAGGAAAAATTCAAAAATATTTCGATTTGAAATTTTTTGTTTGTTTACATTTATTTTTTGTTTACATCTAATTTCGAAGTTTTCGAAATGAATTTCGAAGTTTTTCGAAATGAAGTGA
The DNA here is from genome assembly GCA_026123125.1 of Chironomus striatipennis. Taxonomy (NCBI): domain Eukaryota; kingdom Metazoa; phylum Arthropoda; class Insecta; order Diptera; family Chironomidae; genus Chironomus; species Chironomus striatipennis. The sequence continues at coordinate 29,743,598 of CM047394.1, forward strand.
CGGTAGTCGGTCATAAAGTCCTTTAATAATGCAAAATTTGATTTTCGAAATTTCGATTAATGTAGAAAGAATTCAAAAAATTTATGACCGTTGAATTTCATATCCGATTTTTTTCGGCGAGCTCCTCTTATTATTCATAATTGGATATTATGTACTCTAATAAATTTTAAATCATGAACAGATAAATAAATGATTTAGTTTACAGCTCTGAAAAGTGCATAGTCACTAAAAAAACATGATTAGGACAGTGATGCATCATAAAAAATTCTTGAAGTTTCCTAAACACAAACAAGCATAGAAAATTGAGAGTGAGAGGAAATTTTAAGAAAGTTTTTCAAGGGTGAGAGCAAAAGAAATGATTAAGAATGAATATATTCAATGTTATTATTCTTATCAATTAGTCTGGCTTCAAACGTGGTGAGAGTAGGCAGCATTAAGAATAAAGTGGAAGAAAAATAAATCTCAAAAAAAATTTAAGTGATAAGGCATAAGTCACGTTTTGTAAAAAAAACTATCAGAATCATAATATAGTGCTGTAAGTGCAGTCAGTGATTAATTGATTAGACTAAGTTGAGCATAAACAACCTCCAATTTGTAGATTATTGCAATAAAAATTAGTAGATCACCTACATAACAAGTGCCTTAATACGCGGTCAGTTTATTAAAAGGAGATAACGTGCTTGTCATTTTGATACACTTTTGATCTTGTGTGGAATTAAAAACTGTGGATCTTCTCTACTTTACATTCTTTCTTGTGTATCTTCAAATATTTAGAATTTTAACAAGAATGGTACGGTACAATAATGATGGCGAGACGATCGAGGATATCAGTGACGTAAGTATTGAGGGAGATAATGAATGTGCTATTTGATGTATGTCAGTGGAAAATCCATTAACTTAGTTCCTTATAAACATACCGAAACAAGAAAAGACTTGCAAAGTCCTCTTTAAAAAAAATCAATCGATAAAAAAAAGTTCAATTGAGTTTATTTCTCTTTGAAATATGAGCAGTCTACCTGTGGTGACTACATGTCTTTTAGGTAGTAAGACATAAACTTTATAAAATTCATTCTATTCACCCGTAACATGAATCAGATTAATGTGTATAAAGTTTCAAATTTCATTCCGACTTTTCTTTTTACACCCGAGCATTGGAATCTATAATATATTTTGTATGTTTTCACTTCCAATAATAAGCATTGAAATTATAACTTCTCCAGTATTAATTCACATTCCGAGACTGCACAACAAATTGCAACAAAATCATTCATTCATTTAATTTTTTTAAATAATAAAAAAAGATAAGCTATACAGCTTGAATGAGAATTCTCAATGAACTATTCACAGGGATCAGATGATTATAGCGATAAAAGTGCGTTAATACCATCAAGCAGTGGAAGCGGCAAATCATATGGAACTGATAATATTGAAACGGCAATTCCAATTGAAGATCGAATTGTCTATTCATGGAAGGAAATTGACGTTTATGGTGAACAGAAAGTTCAAGCGTCATTTTGGAAGCGCATGAAAAAGCGATTTTGTTGCTGTTGTTCTGGAAATGGCGGCAAGGAATTTGTAACAAGGAAGCATCTCCTCAAAAACATCAGTGGTGTAGCATATAGTGGAGAATTATTGGCTGTTTTAGGTGCCAGTGGTGCTGGAAAAACCACTTTAATGAACTCTTTATGCTTCCGATCTCCAGCTGGCGTAAAAGTATCACCATCATCAATACGAACAATCAATGGTGTTCCTGTCGATCCTGAAACTCTTCGTTCTCAAAGTGCTTATGTACAACAAGATGATCTTTTTATTGCTTCCTTAACTGCCAAGGAGCATTTAACATTCCAAGCAATGCTTAGAATGGGACGAGATATTCCACAATCACAGAAATTGGCACGTGTTAATGAAGTCATTAATGAATTGAGTTTAAGGAAGTGTGCAAATACAATTATTGGAAGTCCTGGACGTATTAAAGGTCTTTCAGGAGGTGAACGTAAGCGTTTATCATTTGCTTCTGAAACATTGACTGACCCTGTTATACTCTTTTGTGACGAGGTGAGTAACTGCACATCATTTTAAAAAAAAATAACTTTATCTAATTTATTGTATTATTATTATTGCTAACAGCCAACTTCCGGATTGGATTCTTTTATGGCTTTAAATGTGTTACAAGTACTGAAAAAATTGGCAGCTAAAGGAAAGACAATCATCATAACAATTCATCAACCATCATCGGAACTTTTTAGTATGTTTGACAAGATATTACTCATTGCTGAAGGACGTACAGCATTTCTTGGAACACCGCAACAAGCTACGGACTTTTTTGATCAGTAAGTTTGACACCGAAAATCATAATATAATTAATTTAAATTTTATTCATGTTTCATAACTCTTAAAAATGTTTGTTCCTTATTAGATTGGGCGTTCCATGTCCAGTGAATTATAATCCAGCTGACTACTTTGTACAGATTCTGGCAATAGCACCAAATCGAGAACAAGAATGTCGTACTACAATCAAGAAGATTTGTGACTCATTTGCTGTTAGCGCAATTGCTGAAGAGATTAATACAGTTGCATCCAATTTGGCTACAGATGAAGAAGTTGCAACACGACGATTATCAAATAGAAAGATACAGTAAGTCTGTGATTTATGGAGGACAAATTTATCATGCTAATCATGTTATTTATTGACGCCCTTTTTACAGACGTTTTAGAGCTTCTTGGTTGACACAATTTTATGCAATTACATGGCGCGCATGGTTAAGTGTCTTAAAAGAGCCAATGCTGGTAAAAGTTCGACTAAGTCAGACGATTGTAAGTTTAGAGGTCATCAATGGTTATCAAGTTGAGGTCATTTAACGATATTTTTTTTTTTATTTTTTCTTAGATGGTGTCATTGTTGATCGGCATTATCTTTTATGGACAAATTTTGGATCAAGACGGAGTGATGAATATTAATGGAGCCCTATTTCTTTTCTTGACAAATATGACTTTTCAAAATGTCTTTTCGGTTATCAATGTGAGTATTATTATTGCCCGTATTATGTTTCATCTTTCCTTCGTGACCATATTGTCATGTCTTGTCAGCCCTTCATGACGACGATTTTTAGAGACATAAAAATATTTTAACAATGTCAAAGTTATTTATTTTTTATTGACGGCTTTATATTTTTTTTTATTTTTAGGTATTTGCAGCTGAGCAGCCTATATTTATACGAGAATCACGTGCGCGTCTTTATCAAGCAAGTTCTTATTTCTTAGGAAAAACGCTTGCTGAACTGCCACTATTTTTGTTAATTCCAATCATATTTACTGCCATATCATACCCAATGATAGGATTAAGAGGTGGATGGAATTTCTTCTTGATTGCTATTGGAATTGTTTGTTTGATTGCAAATGTCTCAACCTCGTTTGGATATTTAATTTCATGCGCAAGTTCATCAATCTCGATGGCACTGTCTATTGCACCACCAGTTATAATCCCGTTTCTAATTTTTGGAGGATTTTTCTTAAACGCCGCCTCAGTGCCTGACTACTTCAAATGGCTATCGTACTTTTCATGGTTTAGATATGGAAATGAAGCACTTATGATCAATCAGTGGGAAGGAATTGATGACATTATGTGTACACGTAACATTACTTGTCCAACATCTGGAGAAATTATTTTGGAAACATTTAACTTTACGGCAAGCAACTTTTGGTGGGACATTTTGGCATTAGTAGGCTTAATTGTAATACTTCGTGTTGGTGCCTATCTATTCCTCTTGTCAAAATCACGTAGCAAAGAGTAAAAAAAAAAATTGGTTAGATATGAGACAATCAGACGTCTACAGTCATCATCAATCCATACAATTAAATTCGTAAAGACATAAAAGTCATCATTGCATACATCCACCAATTCATCGATGTCTTTTCTCTTTCTCTCATTATTAATTTTTTATTTTTTGATTTAAAAATTTATTTCTTATTTCTTTTCTATAATTCACTCTTTAAAGCTTTCCGTGTTTAAGACTTAAGTGTTACATTATACTCATGAATATTAAGTATGCAGAAATGCCGATTGACCGAATATCGAGCCACACTGTCTAGTATTTTATTATATCTTTCATTTCTCTTTAAACAATTGTTAATCACTCTTTTCACATGGCCTATACACATTGCTCTTTAATTTCATTCACATGGAATTTAATTTAAAGAAGAAATCGACAATAAGAAGAAGAAGGAATGACAACAAAAAAAAAAAAAAACTGGAAAGACGAAAATATTGCATAATACTTTATCATAAATAGGTTCGTTCGGTTAATGAGAAACAAAAAGTGAAAATATTAGTTCAGTAACCTACTTTATACTTACTTCTGACTTTGACATAAGAGGGACTTGATAACAGACATCTCTTCTCGTACACGACAATCAGTTTCATAATTTAAATATTTTCTTTCGGGATTTTCCAAGGCATGTCAACTTTATTGACTGACTTACTTTATTTGCTGAAATTATTTTTTGTTAAGACACAGTTCAGTGACTTTTGGTCTTTAAATGATTTTTTTATGATTTACATCTCACGTGAATTTTGAAATCTATGGTTTTTGCTTAATGGTGTATCTTCATCATTATTTTTGTAACAGTTAAAAATTTGAATTTCATGTAAACAAAAATTTACACTAACACAATGATAAAAAATTATAAAATTGTATTTTTACAATGAAATATCTCTTAAAATTAAGCTACATTAATGTAGAAACTTGTTTATAATCTAAGCATTTATATAAATATATAAATTTAATCTTTATATCGTTCTCAATTGATAAGAAAAAACTAAATTTTAGATTCTTTATTTGTATTTGTGTGTATTAGTTTCAAAATATTTACAGGACACCATAAACGAATAACAGCGAAAAAAATTCACCCAAAATGTTGAGTAGCCTTGGATTATTTAGATAGATAATAAATTCCTTAACTAGTTTTGTTGTCTCAAAAAATATTGATCAAAAATATTTTGTCATAATTATGTCGCATCATATTTGTATCGTAAAAAAAAAAAATAAATAGCGAATAAGCATCAAAACTAAACATAAATTTTTTTATTGCCTTTAATGAAACATTATATTCCAAAATTTCATATTTTTTCATGCTAATTTACTGCACGTGCAACCGGTAATATTTTATCATCTCTCACAAATCAAAAAAAAATAACTTGACCCACCATTAAAATGATTGTAGCAGATTACCAAATATAGTAAAATTAAATCATATCGTGGTAGGAGGAGGAAGACTTGATACTTGTTTTGTACTGCTCACGTGAAAATTATGTCACTAAAATATTATGGAAATGCGGAAAGATTGGTCTAGGTTTTTGTCGCATATATAATTGGATTAGTAATGATGACGACGAGTATTGGCACAGCAAATTATAACATCAATAAGATTAGCATTGATTTTGAATAATAAGTGGACTAGGCGATCACCTGCTACACAACCAAACGAACATGAAATAAAATAATTAAAATTAATTAATTTAATCTCAATGATAATGGAACAATGTAGCTACAAGGTTTTTTGCACTTATCATTTAATAAAGTCTGCGACTTCCTCATAGCTTAAAATCGAGAAATCATGAAATGAGGACCTTAAATACCAACAAATAATCAGGAAGCTTGCGGGATCTTTTTTTGAAGGAAAAGCAAACAATTTTTTAAGGCAGCAATTAATGGGTCGTTCACTTATGACGTCCATCAAAACATGAATTTTTAGACCCCACCCCCCTCCCTCCCTACTCTGTCATACAATCTTGATTCTAAAAAATCCCATTGTTTAAAACTGTCACACAACCTCAGACCCCCTCTCCCCTAAATATAGGACATCATATTTGAACGATCCCTTACCTAAGAGTTTTGCCAATTAACGTATTGTACTTGATGTCATGTAATCAAATGGAACATGTATCTGTCGAAGAAATATTGAGGTGTTTACATAAAATTAAATTCCAATAAGTTCATTTCCATTTGTGATAAATGCATTTAAGTCTATTTAAAGAACTGAACTTGTAAGTAGTAATTAGTTATGTGATTTAATTATAGGTCAGGCACCTGTATGCAATATCTTTAATCATGAAGATTGTTTCTTGTTTGCTAGAGTCTAGTGATGGCCAACCGGTGTGCCGCGGCATGTTAGTATGCCGATATTTTTTTCAAAATGTACCATGAACCGTGTTCCGCGTACGGTTTTGGTCATGACTTACTCACAAGGTGTGCTGCAGCACAAAAAAGGTGGCCACTACTATGCTAGATTACTGTGGGTGCCTATCAAATTTGACATAGTTTCTTGCATAATTCTTTAAGATTAAATCAACTTTAATCCTCAATTTTCTTTATTTTCTGACTAAGATACTGATCATAAGAAACTAGAGCTGCAGTAAAAAATTTCACCAATTGTTGCAAACTATCACTTAACACATCAAGTCATTAGTAAATTTTATGGATAAAATTTAAAGATCCATAACTCATGTTGCTTCAGTCATTCGCAACACATGGAAATGATAATTAAATGCTGAGTTTATGGCATCAATTAAATTTTTTTCGGACAGCTTATTAAATAAGGAAATTAATCTGTGTTTATTTTCAGTTATCAAATTTAAAGGTTCAATTAAGACGTAAATACACCTACAGTCCATTCACACTTCTTATTTTTTGTACAAAACTCAAAATGCTCACGTGCTTCTCGTGCCTTTGTACAAATTTGGCGTGGTATCAAATGAAAAAATAATAAAAAAGAAGATAATTCAGGGTTCTTTGACACACCACAAAAACCAGTCAGTCTTCTTCCGAGTATGATTTGATTGTTGATGTAGCTTCAGGGATGAATCTTAAAAATTTCTCAAAATATGACGGCAATTTTTGCACAGATCTACCTAAAAAAATTTATGACTTACACATCATTATCAAAATGTCAATGACACTTACTAAAGTAAATGAAATTTCACGCATGTCATCGAGTTTTTAGTGCTTATGCAAATAAAAATAAGTTTTTTCCCATAACACAACAGTTTAATATTGAATTTAGGAGTCTTATGATTAAAAAATGTAAATTTTCTAAAATAATTTTCAAAGAAAATGTACGGGATTGTCACATAGCCTTACGACCCATGAAAATTAGACTTAATAGAAAAATAATCCTTAATATATAAGGAACTTGAAACATTTTAATAACCAAAAATTTAGTAACAAAAAATTACTTTTCAAGTCAGAGACCCCCGAGAAAAATCACGTCTATAACTTGAATGCCAACCAAAGAAGAAAGAGAAGAAAAAGAGAATCAATTATGTTGATGTGATAATTCACATATCGTTTCATTCCATGCCTTATTTCTTCTTCTTCTTACATTACATTTCTATTTTGATTCAACATTTCTTTTGTCCATACATTAAATCCGGTAATCACATCACATCATTTTTTTTTCGGCGGTATGGAATAAATAGTAGGATTGTGGGTCAGTCAGTGGTTACATAATTGCTAAGCATTAAAGAAATTTCACTTTTTATGGGAAATGATTTTTGTTTTTCGTTTCTTTTTGGGAACAGCATAAATACATGATGATGTATGTATGTCAAATATGGTGACGTTTTTGAGTAGATTGACATATATTTTGAAAATGTAAAGCATGCAAGCATAAATAGACGAGTATTACACAATATTGTGCATGATGATGACGTTTAGGAATTGTGCCAAGTGATGGCATAAAAACTTGTTAAGGCTTTTATTTGATCACGATTTATTTCGAAACTATTGATCAGTGAAGTAAATGCGATGCGCAAACATGATGAATATCAATGAATAAAGTAATAATAAATTGCAATTTTTTTTTGGTAACTAAAAAATGTCTTTTTTTTTATTCTCATACAAAAAAGGTAAAAAAACAATTCTTGTGCTGTGGAACAGTGTGAATGTCTTGCTTACATCTTTCCATCTTGCATCTATCTATTCTTTTGTTATCAATTGATTCTATTTTTTTATGATTTTTCATTTTTTTATCTTTAAATAATAAAATTATAAAAGAGTTTTGGCTTAATACTGTAAAAATAGTTGAACTTGGAAAAAGTTTGAGGAAATGTTGATGACTAGGTAGAGCATCAGAATTATTTCCATTTAATTTATCCAAGGAGCAATTTCTTCTTGAGCAAAAGTTTCTTCAACAACAATTTCTTGAGGATTTCTTGGTCGTCTGTTGGGTGGAAGTTGTCGACTGAGTCTCCAATGACTGATTCATCGACTGGGATGGCTGCAACATAGGCAATAGCGATGAGGACGAACAAGGCCTGTTAAGATAATAAAAATGAAAAAAATTAGTATTTAAGGCATGACTGAATGTCATTGAGAATTCTTCAATGCTCGCAAATAACATCGACATGTGACATTATTCTTAACCCGTGCTTTGTGTATTATGGAGAGAATATCAATTATTCCTCATAATAGACTTGGAAACTGCTAACAAGTTAATGACTATTAATCGCAGTACAGTGTTATTTAATTGTATAATTGAACACTTTATTTTCCACATGATTAATGCTCTCCATGCTCATTTATTCAATTAATCCACATTATTTGATTCTTTTTCTTGTACTTTAATAATGTCTTTGTTTCCATTTTTTATATATTTTTTAAAAGCTTTTATATCCATTATCACTTAACACGGATCTTATGTCACTTTTTCAATATTTAAATTTGCATATTTGCGAATCACTTTTTTATTATATCTTCTTAAATTTCATAAAATTTCATTGGAATTTGAACATACCAAAACAATGTATTTCATTTTGATAATTTTTTTAATTTATTTATTTTTTGTCACTAGAAAGACGTTTGCTCAAATGTGAGTGCTTTGTGAAACTGATGATTTGATGTCAGAGCGATCGGGTATTTATATGAATTTTGAGGTATGAAACGATTTACAGCGATCTTCTATTTCACACTATCCATCGTACATCGTACACCGCACCGTGTGTGCACAATTGCCCTTACACACAAGTACACAATCAAGCTTTTCCTTCTTCTTCTTCTTCTTATTCATCTTTTTCTGCTTTATTTTGCTTTTCGCTATTTTTTCGGGTTTTTGCGTTAAGCAGGCAGACAGAGAGAGAGAGAAAAAAAAGGCAGCATCAGATAATATTAGGCTTTAAAACAATATATCAATGATGATAAATAAATTTAAATGTATGCCTATCACACCAATATTGTCTATTTAACTTTACAGTATTAATCGATAATGTAAAGAGACATGATCCAAAATCTCATGAATATTTTATTCAAAAATGCAATTTTAAGCTGTAAAAAAATATTCATTCATAAAAAATTTCCGGCGAGATTTTCAAGTCACTCGAGTTTTTTTTTTTTGGCGTGCAATCATTGACCATTGAATTAATTGTGATTATGTCATACAAGTGCGATGATGTTGTTTTTTTTAAGGGTATGACATAAAAAAAAAAATTCATGCATAAAAGCATTCTTACATAAATATACTTTGGTACTGCACATTTTGGAAGAAGCGCTGAATTTCGACAGTATTTTATTAACATCGCGAATCTTTTGTAAGCAGCAATTAATTCTTTGTTTTATTGATTATTATTGGATATCAAGTTGTGAAATTTAATGCTGTATCTTATTAAGCATTACGATTAAAACTTTTATAGCATATTACGGAAATCGAGAGATGAATTTTCAATAAAATTCAATGCCAAATTTATAAATTATTAAAGCATAAATAGACACGTGATATTATGTGCTTACAAATCCTGTTCAGATTAGATTGATAAGTCGATGATCCGTTATTATGGCTTCATATTGATTTTATTACTTTTCCATATTAATCAGAAGCTGAAACATGTGTGCTACATCGAATTAAATCACAATATACATTGTTATGGAAATTATTATCATTGGAACCAGTTAGCAACACCAGATGGCTTCCTACATATTTCATTATATTTTAAGCCTTTGAAGAGTGAACATCGACAGTTTAAATACCAATTATTTGCACTAAGAAAGACATTTTGATCATATTCATACAAAAGTTCAGCTATGAACCAACTCAAAAAAAAACTTTAATGTCTAAAGTCAATGAACTAAAATTCAAATTCAACCGGTCTAAAACATATAAAAAAAATAAGAAGCAGTTTTCGAGTCAATTATTTTAAGATTTTTGAAGGTTTCAAAACGGAAACAATTTTGGAACAGAAAACATCGTCAAGCTGCAAAAAATTTGACTTTAAAATAGTTTGGAAGTTCAATGATCCAAAAAAAAATTACAAAAAAACATCCAATTCAAGGATTTTAAATAAACTTCATTGGCTTAAGCCTGTCTACTTACGCGAGTGGTTCGAAAATCTTGAAATCTAAGCAATTCACATCTTTCAAAGTTAGGTAAAGTCAAAAAATTATTCATAATTCACATGTTTTAAAGCCATTGAAAAGTTTCATTGGCAATAACCCAAATTTTGTGAAGATTAAAATAAATTCAGCTTCAAAATAATTTTTTGATTGTCACGTACCTAGTTACTAAAGAAATTATCACATTTGAAAAAAAAGTGCAAATATTAACGGATATTCATGACTTCCGATAGCTTTATTTAAACATGTGAATCCAATTTTATTTAAAGCTTGATGTTAATAATAATTTAGTTAATCAGTTAAATGATTAAAAAATCACAATTCTAATTCCATTCGAGTGCTGTAAAAAATCCCCAAACGACATGCTAATCATGATACTTTTCGCGCATTTTATTGCTGAGGATACATTCATTTGCAGCATCACATGAATAGTTGTCACATGAAAAGATGGACGATTGTAAAAGGCTTCTCGTGATACAATCACTTGGACAACTTTTACTAAATGTTTATTCAAATGCTTGTTAATAGAAATATGAGGAACAAAAAAAAAACCTGAGTAACGTTAAATCAGCAAATTTGTTTAGTGATCAAGCACAGCAGTTTGATGACATTTGACTTAAAAGATTCAATTTTTTTTGTCTGTAAATTATTGAATTCAAATCATATTTAATGAATTAATTAAACGCAATCATAAAAAATTAAGAATAACGTGTTAATGAAGATTGAATAAGAATCATCCAATTGGTCACTTAATTTGAATAGATCAATATGATTCACGTGATTGAAAAGAAGAAGACAACTGTTGTTTTTTTTTATTTCACACGAATAACAAAATTCCTTTACAAGTGACTCGACTTCGAAGGAGTTGAAAACATGTTTATTTTTAATTAATTGGAAATACCAAAACAGACCAGAATTTGTTGCTTTATTTTTATTAATGAAGATCTAATTTAATTTTGTATCCAAACTTATTCTTTAAAATTTCTAAGCCTTTGAAAAATTCATCATTGTTTCATAATATTTCAAAAATAAACGAAACTCTTATAACAAGTTGCATATAGGCTTAATGATAATTGTTAGAGCAAATATCACGTTCCATATTGTTCTAAGTAAACTCTTCAAAGAATAATCTATGTATGAATCATTAAAGAAATATCACGAACAATATTTTTTTAGTGAATTCTTTCTTGGTTGGTTGAAATTACAAAAAGATAAATAAACTCTTTGCATTTTTTCGTTTGAGAGCATTAACGAGGTAAATTAGAATTCAACAGGCAGATCTAGTAAAATTTTGTACAAAAAAAAAAACCTTAAAATTCGTTATAAAAAAATAAAGTTCAACTTAACAATGAAATTTTCTTTTCGAAATCGTTTAATAAGGAATCGAACCTTAAATTCACATTTTATTTCTAAATTTTATCAGCTTTCTTTTGAATTGTAATCCAGGGTGTGGAACTGATCAAATTGATTTTTGATCATTTTTGATCAATTTGATCAGTTCCACACCCTGAATGAAATTTTAATTAAATTTTAACAATTTGTTGTTCTATAGAAAAATTAAAGGTTTTAAATTTTAAAGCAAAATAAAAAAAGTAGGTATTATTTCCTGAAACTTTTTTGATAAAATCATAATTTGTGGAATTTTGCTCTAAAATTTATGCACAATTAATATTTAGGAATAGAAAATCATCATGACCTGGAAATTTAATTACATGAATTTTATTTTGCATTAAAAATGTAAATCAACATTTTTTTTTTGCTTACCTTCGATCATTCATGTATATGTCAAATGTAACATTTTATATGTAACAGCACCAAAATAAGAAATTTTACTCCATCATATGTAAAAATTTGCAAAAATCAGCAAAAATTAACAACTCAGCTGCTGCTAATTTCTCTCTTTTTCTCCTCTTTTATTGCCATTCATCTCTTTCTTTTGTTAAATAATTTTTTTATTATCGCTTTTCAAGCCTTTTGTGCGACCATAACGATCAATTGATTTTCTCTTTGCTTTGCAAAACTCCAAAATTGATGCGTTAGATAATTAATTTTTTTTTCTTCTTTTTCTTTTGTCTTATTTCAAAAAAGAGTTAAATAAATTATGAATGAAATGAAATGAATTTATGACATATTAAAAAACCACACATTTATATGTTTGGTGATGTAGCTTCCAGGTAATTATTACCCTTTATTATTACTATTATTGTATAATTAATATTAAATTTATTTACATAAGGTTGTCAGATGGCAACATTAACATGAACATTATTATTGGAATTACTGAAAAACTTGGAAAATTAATTGTGAGAAATTTTGAAATTTTGTCATGCTGCTGTATGTTATTTATTGCTGCTCGCTTCCTACTTTCCAAGAATTTTCTTCAAAGCCTTCACTTTCAGAATGATGAGCTTCTTCTTGATAAGCTTCTTGCTGAATTCACTATCGTCTGATGGATGGAATGCATCAACATTATCACTGATGATTTGTTCATCAGCTGGTGCTGCATTGACGTATGCAATAGCGAAAAGACATACCAACAAAGCCTGAAAATATTCATTTAAAATTATTTTTCACACTCACAAAAAGGGTGCGTCTTATTTAATGACTCTCAAAGTGAATCGTTCGTTAGAAATAAATCAAACATAAATGTGACAAATGTTGTGTCATCATAAGGAGGGAATCTGATTTTTTTTTGGAAATTCGATATTTTTGCATTTTTAACTCTGACATAATTTTTTTTTCTCTCAATTTTTAATCCATTCATATTCATAAAGATTTCATTTCACAGACACAATTTTTAATCTTTTCAAATATTTCAGTTTTTATTATCAACAAAAGTTTTATCCATAATAGGACACATTATCGTCTATAGCTTTCAATAAAACTTAATTTATTTCATCACATTTTCAATATTTTTGATTGATTTATTTCACTAGGAATGATTAACGCATGATATGATTTATATCCCTTTGGAATCTAATGATTATCACACTAAGCTACTTTTTGATTAAAATCCATCAGTTTATTGAGCTATAAATCCTTAAACTGTGAGATTCAGCACGTACCAAGACAATAACAACACGCATTTTGCTTAATTTGATTTTTTGATTCTTTTAATACTTCTGAACGATTAGACTTTAAAGTTTGAACTGTCTGATTCTTGAGAACTCACTTGCTTTTATATGCAATCAACAAAAGCTTCTTACTCCTAAATTTTATCTTGTTTTTAATTTTTTTTTTGGCGGAAGAAAGATTTTTGCATACAACGTAAAGAGTTAGAAACAAAGCCTCCAGACAATAAAAGTTAAGCATAGTTGAGAATAATCATGTGACGAGGAAAAGTTGTCGTCCATCAAAATTTGCGTTACATTCACTATTTTGTGTAGTGAATCTTTCATTGATTGAAGCTCTTCTTTTTCCTAACAATCTTATCTAAATAATAGTGATCTTGAAAGAATATGCAGAACGTATCATCAAGTATCGCACTTGAGACTTATTATGCCTTTCACTTGAATTGCCAAAACTTTTATTTCACGTTTACTAAACTTATATAGAATTGTATTCAGAGGTTTTAAGGCTAGCCTTCAACTTTACAAACACAAATTCTAGGCACACTTCTATAACTACATCTTTGACTAGCTCAGCTATAGAACATTTAATTTTACTCAAGAATTTTGCTATAACGCAGGAATAAATCAGTGCTGGCCAACCATTTTTGGATCGCAGCATATCTATTTAAGATTTGAATTGTGACCAAACACCCACACAACATAAGGATCAAGGGCCGTTTTTTATTACATAACAAAATAACGGTAATTTTTCAAAAATGAACAATGGGATTCTATGAAATGCTATTGTTCTTTCTCCAACCCCCACCGCCCTTGCATTACGTAATAAGTGAACTTTATTTATTGAAATTTTTCACGGCACGCCAATATGCCGCGACACACTGGTTGGTCATCACTGGCATACATCATCATTTTTTTTGCAGACATGTAAGCACACTTCCTTGATATTTGTTCATATATTGCCAATTCATAGAATGTTTTTAGATGTACAGAAAATTATTTTTGTATCAAAATCAATCATAATTACGACTACATCTAATCCTATTGTGTTTACGATAGTCATGTATTTTTTGCAAACTAGCTAGAATGGACTAGAAAAAGAAGTGAGGATAATAAACTCGTAAATTCAATAGCATCTAATCTAACATCTAAGATTCACAAATACATTTATCCTAAAAATAAAATTGATGATTTTATTCATCACGTGATTGCATTTCGCACATAAAAATTCCATAACTAGAAGAGGCTATTTACGGATATTTTTATGAATTGTTTACAATTTTTTGATGACTTCCAAATTCAATTTTTTTTTTTTTTTTTTTTTTTTTTTTTTTACGTTGTTAAGAGTTGAATATCGAATAAAAACACTTTACTTTCTATACTTAAATTAACAAAAAGTCAATATATTTCAGCAGCTATGCTGCTATTTTCAAGACAATATCGATACTGAGAGAAATATGCTCTCTCTCAGAAGCTTTACATTAAACTTCAAGTCGAAGCAAGTCCAAACAATTTTGACCTTATAGGTGGCTCTCCTGTGTTCACCAAATCTCGTCCTCTTGCTATAAATAGACTTTCCCAAGCATCCAATTGAAAGGGGTTTCCAACTTTCTTGAGCAATTTACACTCCCCTTTGGTATGATGTTCCTCCAAACAGTGGGACGCCAACGCTGATTTTTCAGGCTGTTTCGATGTAATAGCTCTCTCATGTTCCTTTTCTCTCGTCTCCATTCTTCTCCTTGTTTGTCCTACGTAGCTCCCAACACAATCCTTACATTTAATGTTGTATATGCCTGAGCATTCCATTTTCGGTCGCGGTTTTTTGACTCTGCCTATCAATTCTCTGAGATTCCCTCTACCTCCATATATAACCTTGACACCACTTTCTTTCAGCTTATTTGACAATTTGTTCGTTAACCGAGAGTGAAATGGCAACACTACTCCTCTACTCCTGTTTGACTTAGAGTTTTCTGTACTAAACCTCGACTTGGCTATTGGCTTAAGAGTTGTGAACTTCCTTCTTTCCCATCTCATCTCATGTTTCTTATTTAGTCTCTCAACCAATTTGTCGTCATAACCATTGATACGAGCCATCTCTCTTATGTAATCCATCTCTTTTTCTCTTCTAGCACTCGAAAGAGGAATGTTCCACATCCTAAACAAAGCAGATTCAAATGCAGCTGTTTTATACTTCCATGGATGATGTGAATCCCTTGTTATGCACAATGGAGCATCAGTTGGTTTTCTGTAAATGTCTAAAGCCAATCCATTTCCTTCCCTGATTATTTTCAAATCCAAAAAAGGCAGCATTCCTGAATTTTCCACCTCCAACGTGAATCTAATTGCACTATGCTGACAATTCAGAAATTCCAAAATTCTTTGTTCCTCTCCTTTCTGAACTATTGCAACTATGTCATCCACATAGCGATACCAAAATTTCGGAAATAAGTCATTATTCATTGCCTTTTTCTCCAACGAACCCATGAAAATCTCTGCCAATATCGGTGACAATGCATTTCCAATGAACAATCCTTCTTTTTGTTCATATATTTTCCCTTCGAACTCCAGCCATCTTTGTTTCATCACCAATTTCAGCATCCTTACAATTATTTGTGCATCAATGTCCGTAATGTCCTGACTGTCTATCCATTCTACAAATAATGCTACTGATTCATTCACTGGAACACTTGGATACAAAGCCTCAACGTCAAATGAGATTAACATTTCATCTTCTTGAAGCTCTTTCCCCATCAGTCTCTCAGCTATCTCAAAGCTATTCTTGACACTTAAGCTAAAAGGCCTTTTCAAGCTCCTTATCCTTTGAACCAACATTTTGCAAATTTCTGATGTTGGTGAATTAATGTTGGACACAACCGGGCGTATCTTATTTCCCTCCTTGTGTGTTTTTGGTAGACATGAAAAAGACGGAATTACTGGATTAGCCACTGTGAGTTTTCTCACCTCTTGTCCACTCAAAAATCCTTCCTCCTTTAGCTTTTTCAACTCAGCTTTTACTTCCATTTGTAGCTGATCCACTGGAAATTTCCTTTTTGATCTCACCAATTTATAATTATCTGAATTCAGATGATCCATGGCCGCTTTTTTGTAATCCTCTCGTTCCATAATTACAACTGCTTTACCTTTGTCTGGCTCTAAGAATACACATCCACTCTTTTTCAGTTCTTCAACAACTTTAAATTCCTTCTTGCTTCCAGTATCACTGTCCTTAATTTCATTCAATACTTTAGAAACTTCCTCTCTTATGTTCATCTTCTCTTCAATTTGCATGAACTGAATGGTTGATTCCACTGCGACGATGATCTCATTTTTAGGCACTTCCAATGGCTTCGGTTTATATTTCAAGCCCTTATTCAGCAGCTTTAGTTGTTCAGTTGTGAAGGTTCTTTCAGTTTTGTTAATGACAAAATTCACTGGATTATTTTTCTCACTTTGTTTACAAACTGATTGTTCTATCACGAGTCGATGAAGTTTCTTTTTCTGAATTTTTCGTTTTTTCATGGATTTGAAATTTCCAGTCTGATTCACATTGTTCTCCCACTCTCTCCATACTAACTGGTGTGTGTGTTTCAGAAGAAAGAGATGTAAAGAATATGCTTCTCTCCTTATTTTCTCCGCTCTCATAAAATGTCTGCCAATCTCAACATCCAGTAATTTATTTTTAGCTTCCAAAATGAGTTTTTTCACCCTTCTGTCGTCTGTTTTGCAATTAAATTTATGCTGAATGAAATTTGGAAACACTTTCTTGCTCTTGCACCTCCTCAAAAAGTCTATGTCCTCCCTAATAAGGTCTAATTTAATTCTCAGCTTCTTAAATCGATTGAATTCCTTATTTGTCGTGTTAAACTTCAAAAAATATATTGACTTTTTGTTAATTTAAGTATAGAAAGTAAAGTGTTTTTATTCGATACTCAACTCTTAACAACGTAAAATTGTGACTTTCTATAAATTCCAAACCATAGTTCATGTAAAGTGTCCAAATTCAAGTTTTAGCAAACGAAAATGCATTAAGTTGTATCTTCAAATATATTATAAATGAATGCAAATTTTATTTTCATATTATGCTAATAAAAATGCTTTAGAGTTCATTAATCCTAATCCAATCAAATATACATCAAACTAAAATTTATTAGCTTTTAAAGAGCCTATTAATGCATGTTCATGTTCTTTGAATAAATTAAATATTTGAAAATGTCATTTTATGCCGACAAAGAAGCAGCAAATGAAAGTTGATCTTTCACTGGTCGTGATGCAAACAAAATTAACAATGAATGATATGCAAAGCAGATGATATGGTTCGATGAATGAAAAAATAACTAAATTCAAGAAAAGTGTAAAAATAAATATTTTTTCAAGTAAATAAAAAATTATTAGCTTTATTTCGCTCAAAAAAAAAAAGTATTATTCGCTAACATCTTATATAAGTACAGTCTTAAATTTTTTTATGACAACAAAGTTGAAATTATTCTTAATAATCTTGACAGTTGGTCTCCCTGTGTATTTCTTCTGTTGATTTGTTGTTCATAGTTAAGAACTCTTGGATCTTGAATACTTTCATCTCGAACTGGACTTTCATTCAGACCACCAAGAACTCGACCAGCAACAGACACCAAATCTGCAACATTAATTTGTGGCCTTTGAACTGGAACTTCGTCTGTTAAAATGTATCGTATGAAGTATTGGATCAATTGAGCTGGATTAATTTGTGCTTGTGGCTGGATAATATCTTCATTGCCTCCAATTAGTTCGGGAACAATTGGAGTACTGACTGAAGATGACACAAATACAAACAAGAGAATCTACAAGAATAAGAATAAAAATGTAAAAGAATGTTGACTAGAATACTGCAAACTAGTAATTACCAAAACTTTTGAATACATATTTAGATGAAGTGACTGTACTATTGGAAAATAAAGTTGTTAATGCAAGAATGAAATCCGAAAGCTTGATTTTATAGTTTTGCACCAAAGTCTTCTATCAGCTGACACGGAAATAATCTTCTATTAACGCGCCATTCTTACAAATAATTTCCGATTGGAGAGGTCTGAATAAACAACAAGGCTGTTAAATTCCTTTCAAAATTTTTTCGTTGCACCTGATTGTGCTAAAATTTAATTAGCGTATTTGTGACATTAAGTTTTAATCTTGGATTTTTCTTATTTTAACGACATGATCATCAACAAATGAATGTGACACTAAATGCTTAAAAAGAATTTCCCTTTCATTAAAAATGCTTTAAGGTCTTTGACAAGATCATGACTCATGTGACAAGCATGCTTAACAAACATAAAAAAGTTAAGATATGAAGGGTATAATGAACGCTTAATGTAAGAGTAAAAGTTTCTAATTATTTGATCTAAATTGAAGAGAAGACACACACATGCTGTAACAATTCACATTTATTTTATCACATGCACATTAAACCTACACTTGCAAAATATGTTGAAATGTATACAGCACTAAAATTATAAACAAATGAATGACTTTCCCAAATGAGTACTTTTCTCTAGAAGTAGAAACTATATCAAGAAGCTGGAAAATACTCATTGTTCCAACTCGTTGATTTGTTTATTATGACAGACTGAGTTGGATAGGTTTGATGCATTTGCCTTATTGTTTCAGTTTACTTTTACACATGGAAGTGTTTAGACAACATAATGTATCCAAATTTTTCCGAATTCGGATTGTATAGGTAAGACTTTTTTTCTGCCCTTTTCTGCATTAGAAATAAGTTTCAAAATTTCACTAAAATTTGTTCAATCTATGGATTAATATAGATATGATAGCAAGAACAAAAAGCGTAATCGAAATGGTGGATGTTTCTCATCAATTATTGTTTATGGAATTTTGGCAATGACAATAATTTTTGGTGGATTATTTTATGTTTTTGTATATGGCAGAGCCAACGAGACTATTAGCAGCAACAGTTTTAATAAGACTAGAATTTTTAACTCTACATTAAAGCATGTAGAATCAAACAAAACAGACACAAACGTAGGATTAGAAGTGATTGAAATTTCTGGCAAGAATTATTCAGAATCACATGCCAAACGTATTAAGCGATTAGATAGTGAAGATGTTTCAAGCAATACGTCACCTGAAACTCAAAAACTCACATTTTATCCAACTCGATCATTTAAACCACCGAGAATTGTACAAAAACCAAAAGTCATTCACTATCCATCACTTCCGCCAAATCACAAGATTTCGAATCGAAGATTGGATCCACGAGTTTATCAATATGGAACAATGCAACCTATACCACATGCATTTTTACGACCACCCACGCCTGGATCATTTTATGGAGGTCAAGTGCATAATATTCAAGACATAATAAATCAGAATCAGCAATATCAACCTCACTACATTTATCCTTTAATGGGAGCTCAACAAGTTCTAACAACTGCAAAAGATATGATGGGAACAAAGCCAATTCGACTTGCTGGAAATTACAGACATCCACGAACAGATAAAAATTTGGCACAAATTTTTCAACAAAGTAAACCACAAACATTAAAAGCTGAAGCATCAGACCCATTCCAAAATTATAAGCCAATATCACCATACGAAGTGAATCAAATGTTGAATCAGCATGCTAATGATGAGCACGTAAAGTATATGAGCACAACATCAGAGACACCGTATTTTCGTAGAAAGTTTAAAAAGAAAATAGCTTCAATTAATAATTACAATGTTCAGGCAAATGACGCTGCGAATATTTATGGTAATGTTAATGGCATGCAGACTATTAAAAAACGTGTGCAAGATAGAAATGAGATTCAGCATCAAGGTAAACCATTTTCTGTTATGCTTGACGTCTATCCCGTACCAGGCGATGACAATGAATTTGGTCAACCGTACATACACGTTCCAAATTTAAAAAGACTTAAACCACTCATGAATCGCTATTATCAAGATCCACAAATGTTTAATTCAATGAATTTTCCACAAGTAATGGCACGATATCCCGCATACTTTCGCTATCAAAACAATAATAAGCAACAGCAGCTAGTGCAAAATCAGCAGCAACAACAATCAAGTACAAGCTTTGGAACAATTCAATCTAACGGAATAACAAAACCGAGTCAACTAGTTGTTCATCTTAATCTTTATCCAAAGAATAATTCACCAACATACAAAAGATCTTCCTCAGAGGATTTTGATGTTGGACAGGAAACGAAGCAGAAATTTCATAGACAATCCAAATTCCATTTAAACAACATAAAAAATCAAACAATTGATGTGTCATCGACACCATTTAATATAAACTTTAACGTTAATACTGGGAACGGCCATCCAGAAAATATAGCGCATCAGAAGCAACTTGAATTTAATCGAACGTCCACGGAAGCAACATTACCTAATAATAACTATTTTTATGATGATGAAGATGATGAGGATATAAACACAGATCAAAGTGTTAATGCTCATCCATCAATCGTTTATAAAGATATTTATCGAGATAAACCAATCCATTTGATGTTAAAGAGCACAGCAGCATCAACTAAAAGGCCTAAGAGTAATAAGAATTCTAACAATAACAACAACGACGATTATAACTACAATAATAATAATAATAATAATAATAATAATAAGGCCAAGAAAACAAAGACTATAAAGTTTCATTACCAAACTCTTAACAGACCAACTACAAAGTATGCAAATGTTATAAGACCAAAATCATCACATGGACCGTTTTACAAATAAGTTAATTTTGTTTTTAAGTATCAATTACAATGTTATTAACCATTGTTTAATAAATAAAGTGAAAAAAATATTCTAATGCTAATTCCTTTGTCTATTCATGACTTTACATCCCAAAAAATTATTTCCAGTCATTTTTCAGAGTTAATCTCAAAGGATACAGAAAATGACAAAATTGTCAACATAGCCCAAAGTGTTTAGTCATTTGACTTTCGCATCATTAGCAGACAGTCATAACATTCATTGTGTTGACATATATCACTTATCATATATGCCTTCCGTCATTCAAATTCAGGAGTGGTGCGTCTCAAATATCCTCATGTGATTTACAAAAAATATAGGCCATTCAGTTTAATGTTGTGGTTTGTAAGTATGTACATTCCATGTAAATTTAATGATTTATAGCATTTTGTTTAATAAAGTTGGAGCTTCAAGTGTTAAACAATGAATTATTTAATTTATTAGAAATATTAATTACAACAATTTTACTAAGCACAGTTCTATAAATATTGTGGGTTTTGCAAGTCGCACCTATTCAATGAATACTAACGATAGTCATGGGAAATAATTACGAAGCGACATTTACAACTGAAAGTGGTAAGTCCTTTTTTATGACTAGATTTTAATCAGTTAAATTGCCATTTACTAATATAGTGTTAATTATGCTGTATATAAATAACAATGCTGAACTTAGAACTTTTGGCAGTCTGATATTAAACTTTGAGCTGTTAAGTTAAAAAAAAATGAAAAGTGAAAAGAGCAAAATGAAATTCTAATTAGAACAAAAATGACATCAAAGGATAAGCATAAGTTGACCATCAATTTAGATGGTCATAATCGAAGACCTTCTCTTTTGTCTGTAAACAGCGATGCTGATTCAGATAAAGAAATTAGAAAGAAGATTCAACATGGAACGAGACTTACTGGTGTTTAAATGTGAAATTTAATAAGGGCTTTAAAGTATTTACTGCTGCTTTTTATTACAGCTGCATGGAGCATGTTTGCAGATTTCTGCAATAACAGCACTGTACATGGAGTTAAGTATCTTGGAGAGAAACGACGGCATTGGAGTGAGAGAGCATTTTGGGTAATAAAACTGAGTCTACTTAGTTCCTGTACCTTAAAAGTTTAATTTATAACTCTAGGTAATGGCTTTCATAATATCTGTGACTGGATGTACGATAATGATTGTCAAGATATATGATAAATGGCAGAATACGCCTGTAATTGTCAGCTTTGCAGAAAAATCAACTCCAGTTTGGCAAATTCCGTTTCCAGCCGTTACAATTTGTCCTGAAACGAAAGCCATGAAAAAGCATGTAGATATGACTAAAGGATATATTTACACAAAAGTAGGGTTGAGAGATAATTTGACAGATGATGAAGCTAGAAATCTTGAAGCTATTTCTCAAGTGTGCGACTTACATTTGTTTAGTGATAAGTCAATGGAAATTAATAGTGGACTGGAACCAGAAGAAATTGTTCCTTTACTTAAAACTATTACTATGTCTTTAAATGAAACGACTCTTTTTTGTAAATGGCGCAATGCGATTGACTCTTGTGAAAATTTTTTCACAGAAATTATTACAGAAGAAGGGTTCTGCTACACATTTAATGTCCTTGATTCATCAGAATTATTTAAGGAGGAAATGTAAGCTTAAAATTTTAATCGTCTGAACCACAAGATTTAGAATAGAATTTTTCACAGTCTTGCAGATGACTTTGAGTATATAAAACATAACAAATCGTCTACGAATTGGACATTAGAAAGAGGCTATGAGACAGCTGATCCTGAAACATTTCCATACCGTGTTTTGGGCCCTGGTGCTCGAGCAGGATTGAATATTGTTTTAAAGTTAACTGAACCTGATTTGGATTATATGTGTAGAGGTTTGAATGCTATGAAGAACTATTCGCTAGATTGTTAACTTCGTAAATTTTCCAGGACCTGTACAAGGGTTTAAAATTCTGTTACATACACCTGGAGAAATTCCAAGGGTATCAAAGCAATATTTCAGAGTTCCATTGAATCAAGAAGTTGTTGTGTCCGTAAAACCAAACATGATAACAACATCAGAAGGATTAATTGGATACGCTCCCAATAGACGTCAATGCTATTTTAATGATGAGCGACAATTGAAATTTTTCAAGGTTTATACTCAATCAAATTGCGAGCTAGAATGCTTGGCTAACTTCACATTAAGTATGATAATTTATTCATCCATTGGGATATGTATGCATAATAATTATTTTTCTTCTCTAGATCATTGTGGATGTGTGAAATTTTCAATGCCAAGGGACTCGACCACGAAAATATGCTCGCAAAAAGACATCACGTGCTACGATTCAGCAGAAGATTTATTAATGATGAAAGAACTTAATCAATCATTAGAAACTAGAGGTGGTGAAAATAAGCATGGAAAGACTCTTTGCAATTGTTTGCCGTCATGTACATCTATTAAGTATGCCATCCATATTTTATTCATGAGCTGATTACTAAGTAACTCCTGTTTCAGTTATGATGCAGAAATATCTCAAGCTGATTACGAATATGAAAAGGTATTCAAGGCACATGGAGGCGATCTAAATGAATTTCCAGGGGCTATTTTAGCAAGGTTGACGATTTTCTTTAAAGAAGCACAATTCATAACATCAAGAAGATCAGAGCTGTATGGCTTGACTGATTTTATGGCCAATGTTGGTGGTTTGTTAGGTATGTATCTAATTAACTTATTATTGTATGAGTATCTACTCCAACTGAAATTTTATGCTTTTCTAGGTCTCTTCATGGGCGTTAGTATTTTATCACTTATTGAAATCTTATACTACATAACACTTCGACTAGCATGCCACTTGAACTATAGGCGACACAAAAAAATCAAAGCTCGTCGTAATAGTTCAGTTCCACCAATATTATCTCCAAATATTGAATTCATACCTGGAATTAAAATCGATAAATCCGGTACAGATTCAAAAATTGATTAATCCAAACTGTACCTTAATGGTGACGACTTGGCATTTCTAAATGGATGACGGATCTGGATAAAAATTTTATTTCTGTTGTACTTTTTGATTTTTATAGTCAATGCATTGTGAATGTGTTTGCCAAAGACATTTATGGAAAAATGATCCATTTTATGATCCTCAACATTTTTAAGACATGTTGGGTGAACACTTATGTATTGCAATAAAACAATTATTGATGTAAGCAAGATAAAACTGTCGACACTTGAGTTCCTTAAATTTAATCACATTTTAAAGGCACTTGAAGTTGATATACTGGATGATGTCTTAAAAGTGGAAATTACTGAGCAGTTAATTTTATAGACTAATGAGTGATTAAAGTATTAATCGGGAATTACTTTTTTCAATGAGATAAGATAATTCCAAAGCAGTAAAAGATTTATTTTCAGCACTCGTAATTGTAACTGAATTATTTTTTAATTTAAATTTTGAAGAGAAATGAATAACACACTTACTTCTCGTACACAAACAGTGCTATCTAATCTAATTATCTATGCAAACTAAAATACTCTATTAACTGATGAATGACATTCTGATGATATGAAGATCATGTATGCATACTTCAGAATTTGCTGTTTGATAAATCAGTTTCCATTAAAATCTGAAAACAATACATCCATTATTATGTAAATGAATAAAACATTATTTTGCAATTAAAAACAGGTGAACTGGATGTTAGACATCATAATAAGAGTTATCAAAAGTGTTATAAAAACAGCAAAAACTGGAACTAATCTGGTCAGTTACAGAATAATAAGCTTATCCATTAAGTTATAATCGAAAATGATATAGAGCCGTCAAAGGATTATCAGGAATTGAGTGATAAGCTTATGATAAGTACATATATAGCACCAATTAAAGATAGCAAAAAAGTATTAAAAGAGTCAGCGAACTTAAATTTATTTAGTCTTTCTTTAAATTCTTTAAGTGAAGTGTAAAATGTGGAAATTAAAAGAAGGCATTTGTCTTCTTATTTTTATTGCAAGCTCTCTTGTTGTCGCGAGTATTCCACCAAGAGAAACTCGTACAGACTTTAAACCATCTAGTAATCGGATTACTCCAAGAAAATTAGCAGATAGTACAATTAATTATCGTCTTCCAAATAATACGCGTCCACTAAGTTACGATATTCATTTGACTACACATGTGCACGATAGTAAATTTGAGTTTGAGGGTCACGTGATAGTGAAATTTGAAGTAAAGTCAGCTCCAATTAATGAAGTTACACTCCACATGAAAAAGTTGAAGAATTTAATAGTGAAATTATTGGACAGCAATAAAAATGTGCTTCAAAATAACGTAGATTATGATACTGATGATGTGACTGATTTTCTCATAATCAAACCTCAAAATTCATTGGCAATCGGCCAAAATTACTATCTTGAGTTCGATTATGACGGGGAATTAAGAGATGATAATTTGGGTTTTTACAAATCATCGTATGTGAATGAACAAAATAAAGTTGTATGGCTTGCAACTACTCAATTTGAAGAAGTAGAAGCTCGAAGTGCTTTTCCATGGTAAACATAAGTTTATTCCAATCAATCAAAAATAAAGTTTTAAAGTCAATAAAAATGTTTCAGTTGGGATGAACCGAATATTCGTACTACTTTCAAGATTCGAATTACGCATGGTGAAAACTATCGAGCTTTCAGTAATATGCCTGAGAAGCCACCAGTACCAAGTGGAATTCAAGGTTATGTAACAACAGAATTTGAAGAAAGTTTTAGCATTCAAACTTACATTATCGCCTTCATCGTATCTGATTTTAAAAATAATCTTGACGATTCAAAGCCAATTAAGCAAAGAGTCTTTGCAAAATCACAATCTATTGATGCAGGTGATGGTGATGTCGCATTAAAGTATGGTCAAGAGATTTTGACTAAACTTGCTGAATATTTGGAAGTTCCTTATTTTGATGGTAAACTATCAAAAATGGATCAATTTGCTATGCCTGATTTTGATGCTGGTGCGGTAAGAAGATTTTAATTTATAAGCTTAATTGAAGCTGTTAAAGGAAGTATCAAATATTGTAGATGGAGAATTTTGGACTTGTGACCTACCGCGAAGAATATCTATTGCACAATAAGTCAATCGATACCACAAAGCAGAAAGAAAATGTTTTGACTAAAGTTTCTCACGAATTTGCCGTAAGTATAGTCATCACTTAAAGCTTTACACTTACTTCTTATTTATCTTATCTTTCTTCAAATAAACAGCACATGTATTTCGGTAAGTTGAGCATATAATGAAATGTGAAATGTAATAAAAAGTAATTCCAGCTAATTCATTTATTATTTAGGCGATTTGGTCTGTCCTGAATGGTGGAACTATTTATGGTTAAATGAAGGTAATAAAATCATCGTTACGATACTCTTGTTACTTTTATGATTATTGTCAATTTATTTTCCAAAGGTTTTGCAACTTTATACGAGTTTTATTTGGTCCATTTGGTCTATGAATCAGATCGTTTAATGGATTCATTTTTATTAAATGTCGTACATCCTGTACTTGAAGTCGACGGAAGTCCACAACGACCCATGACTTATTATGTTGAAGAACCAGAAGAACTCGATGCATTATTCGATTGGATTGCTTACGAAAAAGGTAAATCCAATAATATGGCAAAATCAAGCTCTTTCAAATAATTCAAAAATATTTTTTTAAGCTGGAAGTGTCTTGCGTATGATGCAAAATGCAATGGGAGATAATACATGGCGTAAAGGATTGAAGTACTACTTGACTGAGAGGATGTTTAAAGACGCAACACCAAACAATCTTCATGCAAATTTGCAAAAAGCAATGAATGAAGATGGATTGGAAGCACTTGATATTGACAAAATCATGCTTTCATGGGAAAATCAATCGGGCTATCCTCTCATTAACGTTAGTCTGAGTGATGAAAATTTGACATTTACACAAGAGAGGTTTTTGTATGTTCCTGAAACTGCGTCTGAAGGTTTGTGGCATGTTCCAATTAACTACATTTCAGCTTCAGACTCTGAAATTACAACAACAAAAGCAGACTTGTGGATGAGTCAACAGAAAATGTCGATCTCAAGAAAAAATGCTCCAAAGTATTGGAATAAAGACGATTGGATTATTGTAAATCTACAACAAGGTTATTATTACCGTGTTAATTATGACAATAAATTGTGGATATCACTAACAGAACAGCTTAACAATTGTCATGATAAAATTGACTTGAGAAATCGAGGGCAGTTAATTGATGATTCGTTTAACTTGGCTCGTGCTGGTATCGTCCCATATGACATTCCATTTGGAATAATCAAGTATCTGAAAAATGAAATCGATTATGTACCATGGCAATCGGTAAGTCTGTCTGTAAATATTTAATTCAATAAATTAAACATCCATTATGTATTCAATGATTTATAGGCATACGGTAGTATACTATTATTAAATCGATTGTTAAGTGGATTGAGTGTGCACAAAAAATATCAAAACTTTATAAGAAATCTCGTCGAACCATTTTATACGATTATTGGAAATGAAGTTGTTGAAAATGAGCATAAATTTAAACGCCTTTCACGAACAATTGCTTATAATCTTGCATGCCGTTTTGAGCATGAATCATGTTTGAAAGAAACAAAGTCAAAGATTGAAGAAGAATCTTTACATCCTGATTTGCAGGAAGCTATTTTTGCTAATGGATTAAGAGATGTTGATAAAAAAGTTTATGAGGATGTGATCAATAAGATGCTTAATTCCAAATATCAAGCAGAAAGAACTTTACTGATTAGAGCTTTAGCGTCAACTCAAAATGAAGAATTACTTCCATTACTTTTGAATTTGCCCATGTAACCAAAATGTTCCATTCGTTTTCCTTTTCCTTCAATGGAAGATTCAATGTACTATCAAATTTTTCATACAAAAAATTGTTTTACATGAAAGTACCAAAAATTTTCCATTGAAGGAATATACTTCAACGCGCATAAGTTCAAGTCTCAAAAAATCTTGATCATATACTTCACAAGAGTATGCAGAAATCATTTTTATATATGAAATGAAATTTTTATGAGACTTTAAACATTTAATAATGTTTTTAATATGTGTGATGAAGTCTTTTGATTTCATCAGTGTGCAACTTAGCAAAATTAAGTTCCTCATGAATATTTTACAAAGTGTTTGTTATATATAAAAACCAATACATTAATAATGAATTACATAAGAAAGACAATAGAAATAGAACAAAAGAACACGTTTTTTTTCATTTTTTATGTTCCATAAGTATTCCATCAAAGTATTACATTAGTAGTACATATGTATTACATTGATGTAAAACATCAATGGAAAACGCGATCTTCCCTATTTTGTTCCATTGCTATGCGACAATATGTTCCTTAGGACGATACATGTATAATACATAGGTATTATACATGGAAGGTTCTTATGGAATACATTGATATTCCATTTGGTTACATGGGTGGGAGTCTCAAATGAACCAAAATTAAGACTTCAAGAAAAGTACAGAATTTTCAGTGCAATTCCAAATGCAGGAGCAGTAGGTGCAAAAGTAGCTATTAAGTTTATTGAAGAGAACTACCTAAAGCTTAATAACATTTCATCATCACTGACAAGTTCAATATTAGGCAACATCGCCCCTTTAATATCTTCCGAAGAGCCAACGAAACAATTTAATCAACTCCTTGACTTTTTAA
Organism: Chironomus striatipennis; assembly: GCA_026123125.1. Classification (NCBI taxonomy): domain Eukaryota; kingdom Metazoa; phylum Arthropoda; class Insecta; order Diptera; family Chironomidae; genus Chironomus; species Chironomus striatipennis. The sequence goes on from CM047394.1 coordinate 29,772,473, forward strand.
TAAGTAAGGAAGTTATTACCGAAAGCCGTAAAGTGTCGGTATTAAAAATTGTAAATTCAACAAAGGAATGGCAAGACAAACATGTTAAAAGTATTGAGGAATGGCTTGATCTTAATGGATCAACAGTCAACATTATCTCAGCAGTTGTTTTGACATTTTCATTGTTAATAAAATTACTTTTGTGAGCTGAAAATGTTCTATAAATAAAATTTATTCACGTGAATAGCTTTATTGCCTCTAAAGTATATTGTGAATGCACGTTCTTTTATCGCATTCATTAGCTGCCTTGGTCATGTGGTAAAACCGGAAAATTTATTTGTATTTAGATTTTTCTTCTGTTTTTGATTTTACCTTCGAAACAAATTTGTTACTAGACATCCTTATATGTGACCTGATAGATGAATTCATCAAAAATGCAGAGTTGTTGGATGTTAGGTCCTTTATTTAATTAAAAAAATGATAACATTAAAAAAATAAATTAACTTTTTAGAGGATTGATCGACGAGGAGGAAAACAATCAAATTTTTTGAGGATGATGGTTCTGTAACTGTAAATTAGTTATACAATGTACTGTTGATGTTATATTCAATGGTATTCTTTTTAGCTGTAATTTATCCGAGCAACTTCTTCTTCTTGAAGAGGAGTTTCTTGAGCAACAATTTCTTGATAATTTCGTTATCATCAGTTGGGTTGAAGTTGTCAACACTGTCACTGATGATTGATTCATCAGCTGGGAGGGCTGAGATGAGAACAATTGCGCAGACAACGACCAAGAATGCCTGTAAATTTATGAATTATTATTATTTTTTTAAATTTAGAAATATTTTTTAATTGATTTTTAAGATTGGATGGAAAAAGATGAAAATTTCATAAACTGCAATTGATCACAAGATTGTATCTGACTGCGGAAGCCACTAGTTTATTTATATCCTTTTATTATTTTTGTTGAATTTTGCTGTGGACGAATTTTGGTCAATTATATTTTTCGGTTTTATATTGATTTTATGCTTAAAAATTCCTCAATTATGAACAATCCAAAATGTGCCATAAAGAAACTGGTTCCAAAATCAAGTGTTTGCACTGCTTCATAATTTTTCTCTTCGTTTAAAAAGCACATAAAATTCAAACAAATTTAACACCATTTTTTTTTTAAATTAAAAAAAAAATAATTTGAATTTTTTCGAACTTAATCTTGCACACAATTTTTCATAATGTCTTTAATATTTCTGAAGTATCCAAACTTTATTCCATCAATAAAATGTCTTTAATTTTTCTTTAAATTTCAATCACTTTTTATGCACTTACAACAACGATTAATTTCATGTTGATAATTTATGTTATCCAGATGGGTTATTAGATATGAAGACGAGTTGATTAAAACTGATGCTGAGGGAATCAATCGTTAATGCTTTTATAGTCTAAAGTCATTAACAAAAATTCATCAGAAGATTCATTGATGTAGTTGATGTAGTTACACAAAAGCATTCATTTTTGTTTGGTCAGTTGACTTAAAATAGGGAAGTTGAATGAAATTTCATATTCACGTGAGAAAAGTTTTCATTGTATTTTGGAGATACATACATGCATCATACACTCAACATCTCGTTCTGATACTTTAATGACCTCGACGACTATCATTACCTACTGATATTGATTCAAACTTTTAACTGAATTGTCTATGTCTTAATAATTCATCTTAAAGTTAATTTTGAACCAATAAAAGAGTTGGAATGCTTTATGTATTTTGCATCAATATACAGCTTACCTACCCATTTTATTCAACCATAAAGAATTTGCTATTGCTATTGCGTTACGATATCTTTGGAATCAACTTTAAAAGATTGACTTTGAAAACAAAAGTCAAATATTTGGCTTGTTAATGAGTTGTAAAGGTATTACTCAATTCTCATATTTTATCTTTTTATTGGTGACAAATGACTGTTGTTTTATCTGTTAAAAGCAAAAGCGAAAGGATTCTATTCAGTTCCGTGAATCTTTAAGTGCTATTATTGGGTTATTAAAATTCTAGCTAGTCATGGAGAGATTCAAACAACAACTGGTGAAAACAAACATGTTTATCAACATGTGATTGGATGGTTCTTCATAAACAGGAGAAAATTAGCATTTTTATATCACATTAAATTCTTAATTTAGTCATGTGTAGGCAAAACTCTGAAATCATCTTTCCCAAATATTGAATTCTGAAAGGTAAAAATATAGTTTTAAATTCTAAGGTACGACAACTTCCAAAAGAATTTAAACTTAAAACATTTTTTAGAACTTTTTGGAGATTGTTAGAGCAATCTAATTAGCACTTATATTTTTTAACAGATGGGAAAATTTGGAATGGCATTCATAAAACGTGCTTACGTCTTACCAAGAAGTGTGAATTGTGAATTTTTGCTAAATTAAAACAATCAATTTCAGAATTCTAAAATTCCCCAATCAAAATCTGTTTAATAGGTTAGCTAAAATTGATAGTTCTTCAAACTTTCAATGCTAAGATGAGGAATTGTCAGAATGAAAAATTTGCACTTCTTATTTGTTGTCAATATCATTTTAATATGAAAAATAATATCAAACGTAGCACCTAAATTGATGCTGTGTCTGTGTGATTGATATTAGTGTGCTAAATTTTTTAAGGTTTTTTCATGATTCAGTTGGGAATCCCCCAAAGCAAACATTCCAAAATGATTTTGCCAATATTTTGCAAAGTGATAAAAGATTTTGTTTATAAACAATAAATTATTTTTTTTTTTTTCCAGAATTATAATCTTTGACGTTCTGTAGCTTCGTTATTTGTGTATTTCTCTTGCATAAAAGCTATAAAATTAGGTAAATGGAATTTAAAAAATTGATTTGGATTAATTTTTCAACCAATCGGAAAGAATTTTAGAAGACTTGAAAATTTCTCTAAAAATTATTTTATTATGTGCGTTGTTTAAAGAATTTTTAAAATTGAAAAATAATAAAATATTCTAAACGATAAAACGAAAAAGAATATTAAATAACATCTTTTAAAAATATTTTGATTGAGCAAATATTTTTTATCACACTTTATATGCTGATTTTAGGGGATTTCCAGAGAATTTTGCCACAATTTTGTTAGTTTTCAATCAATCATTTTAGTGATATAAACTATTAGTGATTCTGATCTAAAATCTATCAAATCTTATGTATTCAATTATCATATTATGCAAACTTGCTTGAAAAATCTCGATACGTGGTCGTTCACTTATGACGTCGAATTTTTATGGTGGATGGGGAATGAGAGTCTGAATCTGTGCGGCAGCTTTAAAAATCCTTTTTTTTTGTATGAAAGTATTGAGACCCAGGGTGTGGAACTGATCAAATTGATCAAAAATGATCAAAAAAGATCAAAAATGATCGAAAAAAATGATCAAAAATGATCAAAAAAGATCAAAAATGATCAAAAATCAATTTGATCAGTTCCGCACCCTTGATTGAGACCCCTCATCAAAATTATCAAAAAGGTATAATGTGTTAAATAGAATTTAATATACTTAAAATAATCATGGACAATCAATTGATTGTGATCGATGATCGCCGATCAGATTTACAATTGATAGCTTGATCATCGATAAAAAAGCTAAAAATTGATTGTTCGATCATTGATCGAACTTTGATCGATTTTGACGATCAATGATCGTTGACGGTCCCTAAAAATAATAAAATTTTTGTCCATTTCTCACAAACATCAAAATTGAAATGTCAAAAATTTGTGCAAAATGTGAATACCCATGTGGCATTCATACATTTTCACACGATAAAGAATAATTTAATTAATAAACCAACAAAACATTGAAATCTTAATTTTCGCACATTTCACTCATTAAAGTTCATATCAATCAATTCTTTCAAAAATAATTTGCATGGTTTACATAATAAAAAAATCCCCCACACAAAAAGTCTTCAAAAAATATTAAATCCCAATGTCTGCAGCTTTATCCTATTTATTTTCTTAAGACAAAGTAAACTATAAAAGAAATGAAAAGCTACAAACAGATCTACATTTAAAAATGTACTAAAAAGCTGCTTTTTTTTATTAAAGATAAAAGTTAAATAAATTTTTTACATTCGTAATAATTATGAAAGAAAAGAAATTTTTGTCGGCTCGAATCAAATAAAAATATGTATAATGAAATGAATGAAGCAAAAAGGTTACGTGAGCAGCTTAACATGCGTGCTGTTGTTTTATTTCACACATCGATACTTGGCACATGTATCAATACATGCGATAGACTCTATCTCGTCAATTTTATTTGTGTCATCATAAATTTTATTTTTGTGTGAAGGAATGAAAGAAGAAGTTGTGGAGAAAAGTAAATATCTAAGTATGTAAATATTACCAATTAGGAGAATCCAAACGAAGCAAAAAAAATTTTTTTTTTTTTTCAAAATTAGTAAAAGAAGAATCAATTCTGAACACGAGCTTGACAAGAGACACAGACATTGGCTCAATAGCACAGAGACAAATATGTAAATATTACAATAAAGCCTTGATTTTTTTTTATTATTTGACTTAGACTATTTAGTGACTGCCCATCCAAACCTATTTATCTAATTAATATGAGACTTACATCAGCCTATTTGAATTTTAATTGATTTTTATTTAGTCATTAAATTTACTCATCGATATATAAGAATATTGGTGTGGATGTATACAAAACCACTTTGTATGAATGATCGTAAAAAAATTTTATATCCGATGCGTGAAGACTAAATTGGAATTGAGAACTTTTTTTATTTTATTTATTCAGCATCAGCCCAAAAAGATTTTCTTGAACTTTTTAAGTTTGAAGAATTGTTGAACGTCTTCCGGGTTGAAGTTATCGGAACTACTCAAGTCACCAACTATGGTCTCATCTTGAGGTAATGCTGAGATGACAATGGCAAAGGCAACAAACAATGTCACAAGAATCTAAATACGGATGACAAGAGAAATAAAATTAAATTTATCAAAAAAAGATGTCAAAAAGAGTGTGAATGACTGATTAGTTAGCAATAAATTGTTTCCACATGTAGGTTGGAGCGTGATGACAATGACATTGATTCATATATCAATGAGGCTGCTCAGTGCTTATCGAAATTTCTCGTTCACGAGATATAACTTCAATTTGTGTATGACATGTGTTAGAAAGAGATGACTAGTGTGATAAAATGAGCAGGATAGACTAAGATAAGAGGCAAATAAGCATTTCATGACGCTAATTTGTCTGATATTGACTTAAACATTAGCAAACATTCAATTCAAATTAAAATTTATCAATGAACGATGAAGTTCGTCTATTTCACAATAATATTTAGAGGAATGGATAAGATGCATGACAACAGTCACTTCTGTCTGATATAGCATGAAATTTGAAGTTTAATTTCTATTGTATTGCATCAATAGCATGCGTAACTTTTGTAAATTTTTGACTTGCCATATAAATTAATTTACTTTAACGCTGGACGTATTTCATTCACGTTGCGATTAGTTAATGTCATAAAAATGCTGTCTATGCTTTTATTGTCACTCCTCGCTATGCTAATCAGGTAATCTTCCTCATCTTTTTGCGTCATTATGCATTTATATGATATCAATTTCATTTCCACTGTCTGACTTGTTGTTAATTTAGTATTCAGTCATAAGCATGAATGAGACTTTTAGTCTACAAGAATGGATTGAATAATAGTGCAGTAAATCTAGTCCACAATGGAACTGCCTTAATTATATGGAAATTGTGAAACATTTTGTTGATTAGATTATTGCACCTTTTAGGTTGGTCATTAAAGATGAACTTCAGCAGACAGAAGATGTTGTAAAGCTTGTAATTTACTGAATATTGTGTCACTTAATCAACAAATCCTACACACGCATTTGACACGGCTTTAACAAGATTCCGCAACGTGTGCATATGACAGATGATAAATAAAGAAATGAGCAGCATTGATTGTTAGTTTAATACGTACAATGAGGATTATTAATCCTCAAAAAATAAGAAATTTTTAATGGATATTGAAAAGCAGATGCTGACTACTCGGTAACGATACTTACAAATATAATTGAGTTCATCGTGTCTATTTATTAATTTTAAAGAAAGTTCCTTAACTTTTGGTATTTTTAATGAAATTCACCCTACACTTGATGTCAGATCCGATTGAATGATTGCTTTATTGCCGATTCCAATTGCTTTTATAGAGATTACTTGTGCAAACTTTAAGGCTCTTATTTAGTATGCTTAGAGTAAAGAAATTTCTCAATTAACCAACGGACCCAGATAAATTAATTAAAAATCTAGGTATTTGTATTATCTTCCAACAAGTAAAATCTATTAAGTAATCCACAATGGTCTGAAATCGAAAAAAGTGTCCAAAATTTATTTTAAGTTGTGTCTTTTAAACCTCATCATTTAAATGCAGTATTATAAAACGTAAACTAACGCATCTTCTGTGAAAATATCAAGCTTCCAATCGTTGTCTAACTCTGTCAATAATTATCCAAAGTCACGAAAAATTTGTTTACAAAAACACCATGAAAAAGTTTTCATAAATTTTTCCAATTTCTCTTGTTTGTTCTATGTTCTAATCACTGTCAATACCTTAATTAATGCTCGAATTTTATGTTAAAGCTTCTAAAACATTAGCCAAATGCTTTATCATTAGGGAAAATGCAGTTAAAATTTTGAAAATTTCCAAAACTTTTAACGCTAATTACATTATTTTGTCGTCTGAATGAGCCTCTGAAACTCACATGCATCGTAAGATTGAGCATTAGTTTACCTTCTAATCATACTCTGGTAAGTCCAAAGTAGGCCAATTTTGTGATATTTGCATTTTAATATCACTTGTTTTTCCAAATTTTTCCATACAAATTTGCTTGTGCACAAAATTTTTTTGGAAACAATCTTAAATTTTTGATGAAAAATCATGTTTATCCTTAATATTACAAGCTCATATTTTCAGAGATGTATAATTAAGACCTGACAAAGTTATTGACACTTTCAAAATAAAGAAAATCAATCAAAATTTTTCGACCTCTTAAGTTTACACCAAAATATAAATTTTGGACACTTTTTTCGATTTCAGACCATTGTGTAATCGATGGATCTAAAGCGATTATCAGTTGACAATAAAATTATATTCGCGGTCACTGAATATATGCTTTAATTTATTTTATTATCATAAATAGTCATAATTTTCATTTTTGGATCTTCATGGACTTGATTTTCCGCCTATGATTACGATGTTGAAACTGAAATTTAATATCTTGTAAACTGACTTGCCCAACATAGTCTATAGCCTGCCTCAACATATAATATGCATTGTCTCATAAAAAAGCCTATTGATAAGCATTAATGTTGACCACACTCAAATTCATGCAGTCAGCCGCTTCTTTATTGATTTATCGAATTTTCATCTGTGTCACTGAAAAAAAGAGAGATTACGTCATAAATATTTAAAAATTCAAATTTTTACCTAAATATTTTCGTGCCTTGATTGATCTAAAGGAGGTAAAAATGAACAAAATAAATTTAGGTATTTTTGAATCATTGGACAAATACACGTGCGAAAAAAATTTTTTGGTTATAAGAAGTAAGGTTTGGGAGTCATTTAAAAATTTTGTGTGAATGACAGATTTCAGAGAGAATCTAACCTCAAAAATCTTGGAGTCTAAAAAATAAATTTCAGAATTAAGAACTTAATTTTTGAGTTTCGAATCTATAATAGACGAAATCTATGAACGACCCCTTAAAGAAAAATCACAAAATATAAGGTTTATTACGTGAGAATTTTATTGATTTTTTTCATTAACATTTCTACAAAGAAAAGGTTCAATTATTGTACAATACAATTGTAATCTTCATCAGGTAAAAAGTATTTATTTCCTTTACACAAAGTAAATTTGTATAATTGGTGAGCAGTATAGTTAGTTCCTTGTATGTGATTTTTATATAATAAAAACGTATAACATCTGAGTACTTAAGTTGCAATCTTTACTTTCCGAAAAGAAGGAACTTCTTCAACAACAATAATTTCAAGAAGCTTTCTGGATCGTCATTTGGTGAAATTACGACAGCAGCTATTGGAAGTTAAACAAAAATGCATAAAAAAATAAAATAATTTTTAAATTTCATGCTTGATCTTACGCTCGTCATTTGCAACATCGTTGACAATTGTTTCATCATGTGCTGGTGCTGCTGATACAAGAACAACTGCAAAAACGACCAACAATGCCTTTGGGAATAAAAAAAAAAATAAATTTAAAGCGTGCCTGAATGAATAATTTTTGCTTTTGAATGGTTTAACATTTATTGATATCTTCATAATGAATCGCAGCGGGTACTCTTCATTCATACAGTCATAATCCATTACACCATTACAATGAGCATAATATTTGAATAATCGATAATCTCCAGGAATTTATATGGACATATGAAAAGGTAATTTTTGCTATAATGTAAAGTTATGTGCCAAATAATCCAAAAAATCAAAAGGTGAGCATGCGTTGTCAAATCAAATTCTCACATGGTCTTCAATATTTAGCGCGTGGATTTTTGCAAAGTCATTTACGAAAATAATTTTAACTCTTCAACTTCATTTACATTATGTAATAGTCTATCACATTTTTCTACATATTCAGTCAGCCTTCTTTCATTTCATGACCAAAAAAATGCCAGGACAGAAATAAAATGTGTGACTTGTTAAGAATTTTAAATTTAAAAAAACAGATTCTTTAACAGATCCGTTTGAAGCACCAAAAAGTCAATAATAGCATAGCAAACACATAACTAAATATACGTCATATGACAAATTATTTGCTTATTCAGAAGACTTCAATGATTGTTTAAAACACAAGCTTGTTAAAATGTCAGCAAGATGAAAGGATTGAAACTTACAAAAATTAAAAATTTCATTTTTAATAACTTTTTTTTTGAAACTTCTTTTACGACTTTAATACTCGGATAATTCTAAAGAACAACTGATAAATTTTCCGACCCACCAAACAGTCTTATATAGACGCCAAATATCGCGAAATCATTACGAAATTTATTCAAGTCAAATAGGCATTATCGCAATTCCTCTTCAGAAAAGATAAATAAAAATAATAAGAAGAAAAGAGCTCGGGAGCTTCTAACGAATCGACAATTGTGCTAATAAGTAAGATTATGAAATCCATCGTGAAATCTTATTCATTGAAACCTTTTTTCATCTCAATCGTATTGACCAATTGATTTCAAGATCCATTCTACTATAATTTATTCGGAATTGGTAGAATAAGAAGAACTTAAATTGTTAATTTATTTTATTTTGCACTTATCTACTCTACCTAGAATTTTGTAATAATGTTTAAATATTAAGTAATTTCAAAACTTATTATCTAGAGTATAAGAATTGATAAAATTTTTCTAACACTTGCTTAACACATTTGGATCTATTCGACAATTTTGTTCACAAGTCTTATTCTTGTTAAGCATTTTTTGTCGAAGCAATGAGCTATTCATGAATGTAATTCGGAGAAGGGTTCTTTAGAAACTCTTTCAAACTATAGATATGTGATGATCAAGGAGGATTTCGCATTTCTATTGTTAAAAATCCTAAGATTTAAAACAAGGGTCTTTTTAAGAACCTAATAAAAATTCCCTAAATTATTCCTGAATCACATTTTATCGTTGTCCGCAGTTCAAAAGATTTTTACGGTTACAAATGCTTAAACCTTTGATAATCTAGAAAATTTCTGAGCGAAACTGATTTTAAACTTCAAGATCATCATCCAAACCTTTAAATTCTTCTCTTTGTGGCAGGCACATCATACACAAAAGACCCTTTTGCAAACATCAATCCATACCTATATTTACTTAAAAGTCATTTTAGGGGAATTTATTAACGTTTTATTTGTTTGTTAAATATGATATAGGCTCTTGTGTAATCATAGAATTGGTAAATGCGAAAACAATGAACTTGTTTGTATTCTTGATAGGATCTCAAATATTACTTCCTTACTAAATTCAATTAGAAGTCCAATAATTGATGATTCAAGCTTTTCATGCATATCATTGTGTCAGGTCATGGCTGTTCATTAACTGAAGATTAAGCACATCTAAAGCTGTCAATAAGCTTTTAAATAACGACATCTTTTGAATTTTTTATTCGAAATATCGAAAATGTTTTCGACATGCTAGGCAGGGTTCGACGAAGGTAAGTTTATTGTGAAAAAAGAAGACAGTAAGAACAGAACTGTTTTCTAGAAAAATTAAATGAAATTGTTTAAATATTCTTTTCCAATATAAAGTGTTGATATCTAAAGTTAAGGCACAGTGGGTTTTAGTGGAGTGTGCAAGTTAAGTGTCTGCATGAACGTCTAAATTGTATGTGCTACATTTTATCTTCAAAAAATTAGCTTATCAAAAAGGTGTCATTTTTATACTAGGAATAAAAATTGAGTCATAACTTAGGAATTTTAGTTGTAATTCAACTTAAGTATGGATGAGTTGACTGAGAATCTACAGAAACTGAACTTAATTAAAGCGAAATTTGATCAAAACAAAGATATAGGAATTAATCAAATTTATAGTCAACCGGGCAGCAATACAAAGAAAGCCCCAGGTATTTGTGAAACATTGAAAAATTCAATGTCAATTTTATTCATAATATTTTTTTTTTTAAATTCATTGCAGTTGTTCCTCCAAAGCCACGCAAGGTAAGACCAATGTCACATATGCAGCTCAACATGTTTACTAACAAAATTTTTTTGTAATTTTTTTTAGAATGATGTATCTGTGACTCCTGTGTCAACTCCATTAGTTCCCAGAAGTACGAATATTAATAAGATTTGTAAGCCGTCATACGTAACACCATTGGCAACAACAGGTCAAACGACTGATGAGTCACACATTTATGCCAATTCTCAATACGAGGGAAAAGCTCCAAATAAAACACTTGACGATGCAATTGAGCTTCAATTGAAAAAAGAAGCACTTGAGCATCGAAAGAAAATTTTGGAATATAATAAGAGCATCTACCAAAATGCAATTGCGAATGGACAAAAGTTACAATTTTATGAGAATCTTAATAATCAAGCACAAATGAATGAAAATAAAATGATTTATTCAAATATCATCCATCCACCACCGCCCTTAGATGTATCAAGTGGAGATCAGGATGAGGAATTTCCAGCTCCTCCTTCACCCGTTAGTTCTTCCTATTCTGAATTAAGACGTGCGACTGATGGAAATTGTTATGCAACAACAATCATGCCAGCACCAATCAATCATCAATATAGAATTGGAAATGTTAATGCTAATAATCATCACATTAAAAATAATACTTATTCCAATGACTACGGCATTTATGGTCCATCATCTCAAAATTCAACGACATATGAGTCCATTTATGAACCTATTAATCCTCGTCCACCGTCCCAAATGTCATCACGCTCAAATTATTCACTTTATGCTCCATACGATGGATTATGTAGCAGTAGCTCATCAATGAATCGATTGCCAATCATCACACAAGAAACTGAAGTTGATGCTCTTACTGACTTACTTGTTCAGTCGATGCATCAGTCTAATGCTGATCCTGATTATGCGTCATATGGTACTTGTTGTAAATGTAATGGAATCGTTAGTGAATCTTCAGGATGTACAGCAATGGGAAAAATTTATCACATTGCATGTTTTACTTGTCAAATATGCCAAACTAGCCTACAAGGAAAGCCATTTTATCCAATCGATGGAAAGCCATTCTGTGAAGAAGATTACTTAAATACTTTGGAGAAGTGCTGTGTCTGTCTTACTCCAATTTGTGAGCGCATTTTAAGGGCAACAGGAAAACCTTACCATCCATCATGTTTTACTTGTGTTGTGTGTGGAAAAAGTCTTGATGGAATTCCATTTACGGTCGATGCAACAAACAAAATTCATTGCATTGAAGATTTTCATAAGTAAGATGATTTCTAGCTTACAAGCTTTAAAAGTTGGATCGGATCTAATTTTGAATTCCTCTTTCTAGACGATTTGCACCTCGTTGTTCAGTTTGTAAGCTACCAATTATGCCAGAACCAGATAAGGAAGAAACCATTCGTGTTGTAGCACTAGATCGAAGCTTCCATATTAACTGTTATAAGTGCGAGGTAGGTTAAATTCATATAGTCTAAAATTGGCAGTTACTTACCTGATTATTATGTATTTAAAGGATTGTGGACTTCTTCTTTCATCAGAAGCTGAAGGCCGTGGATGTTTCCCATTAGACGATCATGTTTTGTGTAAAAATTGTAATGCAAAACGAGTACAGGCATTAACAAGCATGATTTAAGCACAAATACCTATTCATACCTTTTATAGTATTTACATGTTTCTAATATTTGCTGTTGTTTTAACTGCTTAATACTTTTTTCTGTGATTCACAAATTTTATTTTTTCCTATATTCGCTTTATATTTTTATTTTGCTAAGAAATTAGTCGAAATATGCAAAAGTTGTTTTGTGATTTTCCTGCATTCCATATAGAATTAGATAAAATATGACTAAATATAAATTTTTTTTATGGCATCTTAATCGATAGATGTGCGATATATCTAGAAATATTCGAAATATTCTTACCTACTTCATAACGATATCAAATACAATTTTTGAATAAAATAATCTTATAAAATTTATTGAATATTCCTGTGGAAGAATTAAAAGTGATGCCTTTTTCTGTCTTATACATTTGTTACTTTAAAAATGCATGAAAAATTTGACCCAAAACAGAAAAAATTAAATTTTTATAAAAACTTCTACATACATACATACATACATACATCTACATACCATCTACATACATACATTGGAACATTGCGTTTAATTACGCTTTTCAACAAAAACATTAATTCCATCAACAGGACGCAAAATAAGTTCAGATGTCAATGTCAACTTTTCCTGCTTTTTGTCCAGTGTCAACTTAAAGTTTTTGACAATTCTGGAGACAATAACTTTAAGTTCATTCTGTGCAAACTTCTGTCCAATACAATTGCGAGATCCAGCTGAGAATGGAATGTAAGAGAAAGGATTAACTTTATCATAACTTCTTTCAGCCTCAAATCGATTTGGATTGAATTTTTCCGGTTCCGGATATATGTCGGGATTTTTAGATAATAAGTATGGAGAGACATAAATATTCATGTCTTTTGGGAATGTGTAACCGCCTGCTGTTAATTCTTCTGATAATTTTCGGCCATAATAAGGTACAGGAGGAAAAAGCCTCAATGATTCCTTAATAACCAAATCCAAGTAATGCAAATTGCTTAATTTTTGGACAGTCAGTTCATCATCATCTCCAAGAACTTCCATAATTTCATCATAGACTTTTTGCTGCACATCTGGATATTTTGCGATATTATAAATGGTGAAACTTATTCCACTGCTTGTTGTGTCATGTCCAGCAAATGCAAATGTATCAACTTCCTCTCGAATATTCAAATTACTTAAAGGCTTCCCATCAATACTTGAGCTTAAAAGAATATCAAGTAGTGCCTTTTTCTTTTTCTTTCCTACTTCATCTACATCGTCAACTTGATTGGCATTTAATAATTCTTCTCTTCGTCTTTGAATGACTTGATCAGTAAATTCATGAAGAACTTTAATGGATTGCTGTTCTCTTTTATACATTTCTGTAAATTGAAATAGGAATTTGTTCCTTTTTGTCTCATCAAATGATCGAATCATCTCAATTGTAGTTACTCTGAAAATATTTTTAATTTATTCGACAAGCTAATGTGATAATAATTGATCTTATGCTTACTCTTTGACCGCTCTCAAATATTCTGAATCTGTGGTTTGAGCATTAATTTTGATCCCCATTGCAGCTTCTAAATAAATTTTAAAGGATTTTTTTATTAAATATTGAGAATTAAATGAAGAAAGAACTTACCGCAGACTGTATCCAAAGCATAAAGACTCACAAGTGGAAAAATATTCACAAACTTTCCTTCATGTTTCTCAAGTTGCTCAACAAAGACTTTTGCCTGTCCATTCATTATGTCGACAAATTTATCAAGAATTTGGAAGTGAAATCCAGGCGTCAGTAGCTTTCTCCTTTGGAACCATTTCTTTCCGGTTGAAATTAATAATCCAGTGCCAATCCATGGAACAAGTAAATCATAATCAACAGTTTTATCAAGTTGAGTTTGACTTGTCAGAAGTGCTTCAATAATTTTTACATCCGAAACTACAGCAAATCCCGAATCAAATGGTGAAATTGTAAAATGATAGACTGGACTGAATTTTTCTGCCTGCTCATCTAACCAATCAAAAACTTCTTTTGCACCTTTACCAATAAATTCAATCGAGTTATGGAAGATTGGTAATTTTTTGGGTGCCGGTATTTTGGATAGCAAATAATTCCGACGATGATACTTGATTTGATACCACGCAATAAACGAAATTATTCCGACAATTAAGAAACTTGTAAGAAACATGACTTCAATTTAATAATTTAATAGAACTTCTCAGATCAAAGGTTCTTTTTTGACTGAAAAATATTTTTGAGATTTGGTAAGTAAGTACGCATACATTTACATGCAAAGCTTTTTTCCTATCTGTGTACTTTTTTTTTCTAAGCGGCATTTAATCAGTAATAATTAGTTTGTGTGAATTTTCTGAACAATCATTGTTATTACGAAAATTAATCTTCGATTTATACAAACAATGATAAAACATTTTTTTACAGACCAAAATAAGGTATAATAGTGCTGAGCAATCCTTATTGCATTGCATATTGAATTTGCAATACACACAATTTATTTAACTAAAATGTTACGGTACACATGAAAATTATCACTTGTTCGCGATAAAGCTGTTGGTGATCAAACTGCAGCTTTTTGGCGCAGTTTTGAAAATTACCAAGGCATAGTTCATTTATATGATTATTTATTCTGGTTTTTTATATATTTATATGATTATTTATTCTGGTGTGCATTTCTAGCGTATAATCCTAGTTTATCCTTGAATATTTTTATCGGAAAAAATTTTACATGTAAATATACTCTAGGATAAACTCTAGGGTATACGAGTATTACTTAGGGGCATGAGGTATACTCTAGAAACCCAGTCCAGAGGTTTTGTGACAATTTTAAGCAATAGATTTTTTTTTTTTTTTGAGTGCCACAGTGCAAAGTCTTTTCAAGTATTCAGGGGCGTAGCCAGGGGGGGTTTGGGGGTCAAAACCCTCCCTATTTTCGCTAGTTTATACTAGATATTATTAATTGTTTTAGATCCGAACCAAAAAAAAAAAAAAACGTCAAAAAGTAGCAAAAACCCCCCTTCAAAAAAATTCCTGGCTACGCCACTGCAAGTATTCCAAAATGTGTTGCTAATGAAGCCAAGGTCAAATCTAACAAATCTCCATGTAAATTAAAAAAATTACAAAAGTCCTCGTGTTTTATATCGAAGGACTTCAGCGCATTTTTGACGCAGCGATTAGTAATCGAGCAACGAAAAGAAAGTATATCAATTTTCTGAACAAAAAAAATCATACATACTTGTAAAATTCATAACAAAAAATTTTAATTTTTTACCAAAACTGTATAAAAGCTATCAAAAATCCTTCAATTTCATTTTTCTGTTATTCACTTTGCATGAAATGTGTGCTTTAATCATGAACAAACCAATATCATTCAAAACGGAACAAAAATATAAATCAAAATAACGGTCAAAAAATTTTCAAAAGTCAACGGTAAAAAAAAATTTGAAATTTCTACCACCTGAAGTTGCAGTCGTGTATTGTTTATTTTTCTTTGTGAAATTAAAAGCTAATTAATTAAGGTGTTTAAATTCAACTTTAAGACTGTAATTTGCATTTACTCTCAATAACTCGATATAACGAATCTATTAAAACAATTCCGAGCTTGCTACGAAGTCTAGATCAAAAGATAATTGGGACCCGAACGAACGATCAAAGTGCATGATTGAGCTTCCTTTTTGAAAACAAGTTTTCAAAAATGCGTTAAAAACAAAACGCTCATTTTCAAATTCTCAGTTCCGATTTCTCTCTCGAATTCTCCTCAAAAAAGCCTTTAAAAGGGACATTTCTTACTTCAATTTTTAGTATAGTGTGGTATAGTGAATAAACTACATTAATAAACATATTTTTAAAAAGTGCGTAATTAAATGAACTTGAATTTTTTCATTATCAATTTTTTACATTTTCATTATCATTATTATTTACTATACTGATTAATTTTTCTTTTTTTTTTCTATTCTTATTATTCTCAAATTAAAAAGATGAATGAATTTTTGAAACTTTATTTCATTTTTTCGTTAATTTTTGGATGCAAAGGTCAGTCCTTCCAAGGATGTGATTTTGAATATCAACTTTACAAGAGTAGATCAAATGACACTTCTATTCATTATGGATGTTTAATGGACACAAGTAATTTCTTCAAAAGATTCTGGTTCGGAGGGCCGAAAAATGAGCATGTTGCTGGTCTCGGCGATAATGACGTAACAATGCTTAGCGTTAAAAAAAGTCACACATTAACTTCAATTTCACCAGAAGTCTGTGACAAATTTACAAATCTTCAAGTTATTGATCTTAGTGGATCGAACCTTAATGAATTTATTCCTTATTATTCATTACTTGCCTGTGGAAACTTACTTCACTTGGACTTGAGTAATAGTAAAATTCAAGACGTATCAGAATTCTTGCTGTATCTAAATAAGAAATTAATTTCTGTTCAATTACAAAATAATCAACTGACAACGATTAAATGGGGATTTTTTAATCATCAAAAGGATCTCTTAGTTTTGGATTTAAATAATAATCAAATAGACGAAATGCCAGATAGGATTTTTTTAAAACTCAGCATACTTGAAGAATTATATTTAAGTAATAACAAGTTGCAGTCATTAAATGAATTTTGGTTTATAACTTTAAAAAATTTAAAGATATTAAGTTTGAGTGGAAATGAAATTTTGGAGATTACATCAAAACTTTTTAAATCGCAAGGAAATTTAAAGCAATTAAAGCTCAATGAAAACAGAATCCAAATTTTAAATGAAGACAGCTTTGATGGTCTTTTGAATTTAGAAGAATTAGATTTATCGAACAATGAAATTTCAAGTTTGCCATTTGGAGTTTTTACTGACTTGGTAAATCTACAAGCATTAAAAATGGAAATTAATAAATTGACTACAATTCACTCTAAGTCCTTTGGCATCCATAAAAATCTGGAGATTATTTTACTTCAAAATAATCAAATTGAAGCAATTGACGAAAAGTTTATCGACAATACAGAAATTTCAGTTTTCGATATGACAAATAATAAATGCAGTGACTTAAGTACAACAATCAGAATGCAAATAAAACCAAATTTAAAGAAATGTTTCATGAATTATTAAGCTCTTCAAATATGAAAATGTAAACCTGCGGATGAACCTTCTTCAATTTATAAACTTCCTAATTTCATGTAATATTTTTTTAACTGCCTGATATTAAGAATAAAATTAATTTTAACTTGAAAAAAAAATTACAAAAGTCCTCGTGTTTTATATCGAGGGACTTTAGCGCATTTTTGGCGCAGCGATTAGCAATTGATTTAATAGAAAAGATGGACAAGTTTTAAAACTATTGCTGTTTCTTTAGTCATAATATTACTACAAAAAGCTTAAAATTAATGATCAAAACTCCTTTTCTAAAATGAATGATCAAAAACCTTACTTTCTCTTAAAGTTTATACATTAAAATCGATTTTCATAACATGCAATGCAAAAAATATTCTTACGATTTAACGGTTTTCTGAAATTCAAATTTTTCCGTTAGAAAAAAATTTAAATTTCTGAACGCATCCATTACTTTTTACCGTTAAATTTCAAATTTCTGAACGTACTCATATTTTGTTTGTATGAAAAAATTAAAAGTTTGATAATTAAACTGTTTAAACTCAATTTTAAGACTTCTAAATAACCGTGGCCACAATAACTTTATTAAACGAAGCTAATAAAACAAACCCGAACTCTCTACGATGTCTAGATCAAAAGATAGTTTTTCAAAAATTTGCTGCCGATCAAAGTGTATGATTGAGCTTCCTTTTTGAAAACAAGTTTTCAAAAATGCGCTAAAAATATTTTTATTATAAAATTAAAAAGCGATTAGTAATCGAGCAACGAAAAGAAAGTATATCAATTTTCTGAACAAAAAAAAAATCATACTTGTAAAATTCATAACAAAAAAAATTATAATTTTTTACCAAAACTGTATAAAAACTATCAAAAATCCTTCAATTTCATTTTTCTGTTATTCACTTTGCATGAAATGTGTGCTTTAATCATGAACAAACCAATATCATTCAAAACGGAACAAAAATATAAATCAAAATAACGGTCAAAAAATTTTCAAAAGTCAACGGTAAAAAAAAATTTGAAATTTCTACCACCTGAAGTTGCAGTCGTGTGTTGTTTATTTTTCTTTGTGAAATTAAAAGTTAATTAATTAAGGTGTTTAAATTCAACTTTAAGACTGTAATTTGCATTTACTCTCAATAACTCGATATAACGAAGCTATTAAAACAATTCCGAGCTTGCTACGAAGTCTAGATCAAAAGATAATTGGGACCCGAACGAACGATCAAAGTGCATGATTGAGCTTCCTTTTTGAAAACAAGTTTTCAAAAATGCGTTAAAAACAAAACGCTCATTTTCAAATTCTCAGTTCCGATTTCTCTCTCGAATTCTCCTCAAAAAAGCCTTTAAAAGGGACATTTCTTACTTCAATTTTTAGTATAGTGTGGTATAGTGAATAAACTACATTAATAAACATATTTTTAAAAAGTGCGTAATTAAATGAACTTGAATTTTTTCATTATCAATTTTTTTCATTTTCATTATCATTATTATTTACTATACTGATTAATTTTTCTTTTTTTTCTATTCTTATTATTCTCAAATTAAAAAGATGAATGAATTTTTGAAACTTTATTTCATTTTTTCGTTAATTTTTGGATGCAAAGGTCAGTCCTTCCAAGGATGTGATTTTGAATATCAACTTTACAAGAGTAGATCAAATGACACTTCTATTCATTATGGATGTTTAATGGACACAAGTAATTTCTTCAAAAGATTCTGGTTCGGAGGGCCGAAAAATGAGCATGTTGCTGGTCTCGGCGATAATGACGTAACAATGCTTAGCGTTAAAAAAAGTCACACATTAACTTCAATTTCACCAGAAGTCTGTGACAAATTTACAAAGCTTCAAGTTATTGATCTTAGTGGATCGAACCTTAATGAATTTATTCCTTATGATTCATTACTTGCCTGTGGAAACTTACTTCACTTGGACTTGAGTAATAGTAAAATTCAAGACGTATCAGAATTCTTGCTGTATCTAAATAAGAAATTAATTTCTGTTCAATTACAAAATAATCAACTGACAACGATTAAATGGGGATTTTTTGATTTTCAAAAGGATCTCTTAGTTTTGGATTTAAATAATAATCAAATAGACGAAATGCCAGATAGGATTTTTTTAAAACTCAGCATACTTGAAGAATTATATTTAAGTAATAACAAGTTGCAGTCATTAAGTGAATTTTGGTTTATAACTTTAAAAAATTTAAAGATATTAAGTTTGAATGGAAATGAAATTTTGGAGATTACATCAAAACTTTTTAAATCGCAAGGAAATTTAAAGCAATTAAAGCTCAATGAAAACAGAATCCAAACTTTAAATGAAGGCAGCTTTGATGGTCTTTTGAATTTAGAAGAATTAGATTTATCGAAGAATGAAATTTCAAATTTGCCATTTGGAGTTTTTACTGACTTGGTAAATCTACAAGCATTAAAAATGGAAATTAATAAATTGACTACAATTCACTCTAAGTCCTTTGGCATCCATAAAAATCTGGAGATTATTTTACTTCAAAATAATCAAATTGAAGCAATTGACGAAAAGTTTATCGACAATACAGAAATTTCAGTTTTCGATATGACAAATAATAAATGCAGTGACTTAAGTACAACAATCAGAATGCAAATAAAACCAAATTTAAAGAAATGTTTCATGAATTATCAAGCTCTTCAAATATGAAAATGTAAACCTGCGGATGAACCTTCTTCAATTTATAAACTTCCTAATTTCATGTAATATTTTTTTAACTGCCTGATATTAAGAATAAAATTAATTTTAACTTGAAAAAAAAAAATATTTTTATTATAAAATTAAGAATTTTAAAAAACTTACAAATGAGAATGAACTATTGAGTTTGAGATGAATACTTGTGTAACTTAATCCTTATTATGATGCTATTATTATTAATTTTAAAAGGTAGCGGCTTCTGGTACAATTTGTAAAATTACTTTTCTCTTGCTGTCGAACGAGAATCCATTGTTCTTAAAGATTTCACTGTCATAGAATTTGCTTAAATTATGGATATCAATTTGTTTGGCACGTTCCAATAAATCTTTTTCGAGAATCTCAACGTGAGTTGCTGATGGACCTTGTTTGAAGCGAATATAAGCAAGTTGATCCAATGTTAGTTGACGTAGGATGAAGAATAGCAATTCTGAGTAATCTTTTTGGAACGATAAATATCTTTGGAATGTGACTTGCATCTTTTTCATGACGGAGAATTTTTGTGCTGAAATGAAACTTTCGAGCATCATACGAATTGAAAAGTTAACATCAACATCTTGTACTGTATCTCTTAAATGCATTCTTGCATGTGCTTCAGACATACGAATGACTGATTCAATGTGACGGACAGTAATTGGCAATGATCCAGTTGCTAGAGATTCTTGACGCAATTGTGAATACATTTTTGCAATTTTATCTTGATCCATATTCTGTAAATAAAGAAATTCAAATTTAACGTTTAATTGAAATTCAAATTAAAGAAAAGTTTAGAAATTTTGTCAACAAAATTCAAATTATTTTTGACCGTTAAAAATTTTTCAAATGATTTTTTCGGTTATTTTTTGAAAGTTATAAATTCATAACTTACCGATAATTTTGGTCTGACATTTTCCTTTGAATAAACAATGTATTTTCTCAACAAATCCTGTGGTAATTCCATTTCATTAATATCTTCCATCGGTTCATTTTCCTGCTCTTCATTTGAAGGATGATGACGAATATGCGACTTAACAACGAATTCAGCAAGACGTTGATCCTGCATTGGATCAAATTCATCCTTAACGACACATAGAATGTCAAAACGTGACAAAATTGGTTCCGATAAATTAACATTTTCAGAGAACGTTAAGCTTGGATCATAACGACCACCAATTGGATTTGAAGCAGCAATAACAGCACAGCGTGCTTGTAATGAAGTGATTATACCAGCTTTTGAAATACTAATCGATTGCTGTTCCATAGCTTCATGAATTGATGTTCTATCTTGATCATTCATCTTATCAAATTCATCAATTAAACAAATTCCTTGATCAGCTAAAACTAAAGCTCCAGCTTCTAATGTCCATTCTTTAGATATTGGATTACGGCGTACATAAGCAGTCAAACCGACAGCCGAAGCTCCTTGACCGGTTGTAAATACAGCACGAGGAGCAATCTTTTCAGCATATTTTAAGAATTGAGATTTTGCCATGCCAGCATCTCCACAAATTAAGACATTTATATCTCCACGTAATTTATGCTTCTCACCAGGATTTTTAGCTTCACCACCAAATAATGAAAGTGCTAAACTACGTTTAATAAATTGATGTCCATAAATTGACGGAGCAATACTGTTGACAATACGATCAGCAATTCTTGGTTCCTTACTTAAACGTTGAATTGTAGCAATATCGTCATCAGTTAGAGAGCTTACAACTTGCTTTGAATCTTTAACTAAAATATGATTGGCAATAATGACGGTTGCAAAAACAGGAAATCCATTGTCTGTATTTAATGATCCATCATAATTGTTTGTATAAATGCCCGTAACTTCAACTTCATCGCCAGGTTTACATTGATCACATAAATCAGCTAATAAAATGCAATCCTTACTTCTTGGAATACGTCCAGGTGGAATTTTTGATGGAGATTCTTGTAATGTAATTTTTTGATAATTACGATAAAGTGTTTGTTCCATGTTAATTGAAAATGGTCCAGCAGATTGACATTCGGGACAACTTCCAGGCTTTACTTCAGCATTTTGATTTTGAACAAATGGACCAATTATATATCCACACTTGACACAATCATATTTAACGACAGATAATTGTGGTAAAACTCCAGTTGTAGCTGTTACAACACCCATTGTTCGGACCAATTGATTTAAATGAAGTTTTCTGAATGTTCTTAATTCCTCAATTAGCGGAAGTTCAGAAATTCTAACATGAATTTCATTTGTGACACGCTCATAAGTTGGGAAAATTGATAGAACCATTTCCTTAGCGACTTGATCGAAAATTTCGAGCATTTGTTGTGGAGCTTCTGGCAAGAAATAAGCAAGAACGTGTTGATGATGAGCTAATTCAGAAAAGACTACAATAAAGCTGGATTTATTTTGTTCGCACATTTTTCTGATTCTATCACGATAAGTATGTTGGCCTTTCTCATCGACATACGTTCTTAAGAAATTCTTGAATCGATTAGCAATTTCCGTTTTTGGACCCAACATTGAAACCCATTCTTTAATCGTATGTCCTTTTGTATCTTCTAAATTCTCAATTGATTCAATCATTTCCTCATCAATTTCTGCTCCTTCAATTGCTTTTTCAGCAGCTCTTCTTTTGTGACTTGGAATGTCACTTTCATCATCGCTCTTATCATAAATCAAATCACGATCATCACGATGAATTCCGGCAGCTCTATCACGTCTATTTAATTCCATTTCAGCTGCTCTTCTTTCTGACTCGCTCATAACGCTAAAATTTTCTTCATCGTCCAGCATTTCTGGATCATAGCGATCGAGACGTTCATTTGGCAAGTAATCTCTAAATAGATTATTTAATATTAGTTTATGTAGAGTATGCATTTATTAAGCAATATTTACCTTTCCATATCTCCACCAAACAAATCTTCTCCTTCCGATTCATCTTCATCTGCTGTTAAATCTCCCAATAATTCAGCTTCATTTTCAAATGGTTCATAGTCATCAACGGGAGAATTCTCACGATTTGATCTTGGAGTAGCTACAGATTCATAGTTTGTTGCCGGAGAAGCAATATCGTCATTTGGATTCTGGATGTTGAAAACAATATTTTTATGAATTTTATTGATGAATAAGAAATTATTTTTAACTTACTCCGTTTTGTGACATTTTGGCTTATCTTGTTTTATTAAGTAATGATAGTTAAGAACAATAATAACAACAGAAAACTATAAAATAATTAATTTTTAAATAACAATGTCTTCAAAGAAAAATGCTTGCAAGAAAATTCGGATTCCCGCTCTTTTTTCAGGGGTTTGGTATCTGGTTTAAGTATTAGTCTGGTTTTGTTTAACTCTTGGCTGTGATAATTAATTAATAAACAACTCTTAATACACGAAATTTAATTAAATTTTAATGTTCACGACTTTTTTTTTTTATGTTGACCGTTAAATTTTTGACAAATTCAAAAAAAAATTTTTTTAAAAATTTTGAATTTTGAAAAATTTAACGGTCAACATAGTAAAAAGTCGCGCATTAAAATTTAATTAAATTTCGTGTATTAAGAGTTGTTTATTAACAAATTATCACTGCCGAAAGTAAAACAAAACCAGACTGAACATAAATCAGATACTAAACCCCTGAAAAAAGAGCGGGAATACGAAATTCGACATTTAAATTGTAAATTATTTCAAGACAAAAAAATAATACTTGGTAGTGTAAGAATTAAAAATGGATTTTCCAAAACGTAGCAAGATTAAGCCATTAAAAAGTCCAGATGAAGAATCAATTGATCGATTTGCACCTCATAACTGTATGTTTTATATTGTTCCACCACAAAACGATGTAAGTTTGAAGGATTTTGAGGAATTAGCAGTTGAACGATTAAAATTATTAAGAATTCTCGAGCAAGCTGGATTAAAATATCCTAAAATACTATCTGATGAATGGAAGGAACATGTAATTAATGAGCTAAATTTGGAAGGATTAAAATATTTCGTAAGATTAATAAAAGGAAATGGAAATACAGATCAAGACAAACAATCCAGACGACGAGATTATTTATCACATTTCATTCTTCGATTTGCTTATTGTCGTAGTGAGGAGCTTCGAAGGTACTTAATTAAATTCTCTTTAATGTAAATATTAATTAATTAAACCATTATTTAATTACAGATGGTTCATTGCAAGAGAAATGGAACTGTTTAGATTCAAGTTTAGTGCATTGTCGTCATCAGAGATTAAGGATTTTATTGAAATCTACGAGATGGGATATCGTCCAATTACTGATGATCAAAAGAATGAATTAAGACAAGAACTACAAAATATGGTCACTGGAAATGTCGATACTGTAGATTTTTATAAAGTCAATTTCCTATCAGTTCTTGATCTCGTACGTCAAAGAAAATGCTTCTTAAAAGGTGGATATGCTTATGTAAGCTCAATGGACTTTAGTTCAATTATTGGTGGACATCATCAAAAGTTTATTGAAAAAGGATTAATGTCGCATTTAAAATTGTTACCAGAATTTGAGAATGATGAGAGAATTGTTGGAATTATTAAAGGCTTACATACATCATACGTTGGAAAGGACTATACAGTCAATAAGGATGCCGATATTCCAATTGAAAGTCTTAATCAATTATCATTAAAAAGCTATCCATTGTGCATGAGAATGTGTCATGATTCACTAAGATCAACTCATCATTTAAAGCATGGCGGTCGTATTCAGTATGGATTATTTTTAAAAGGTATAGGCGTTACGCTTGAAGACTCATTGCGCTTTTGGCGTGAAGAATTTACGAAAAATATGGAACCTGATAAATTTGAAAAAAGTTATGCATATGGAATTCGTTATAATTACGGCAAGGAAGGTTCACGAACAAATTGGTCACCTTATTCATGCATGAAAGTCATAAATACAGCACCAAATCCACAAGATGTACACGGTTGTCCATTTAAGTTATGGGATACAATAGAATTACGATCTAAATTAACAACTTATGGATTAAATGCAATGGCTGTTCAAGATGTTGTAAGCTATGCAAGTAAAGGACATTTTCAACTTGCTTGTGGACGCTATTTTGAGGCTGTCCATGAGACAAAACTTGATGAAGGCGTTACTCATCCAAATGCATATTTTGAATACAGTCAGATAATTATGGGAAATAGACAAGTAAAAGAGAAAAGTGCACCGACATCTCAACAGTCTAATTTTAATAATCGTAAGCAAAATCAAATGAATAAGCAACAGGAATTTAAGCGTAAAATGGATGCTCGAATTAAAGAGGAACAAGATTTTGATGAAGAATTGTGGAAATTATCACAGCATGAAGAGGAATTGTTGAGTAAATGGAAGACAAGACAGGAAGCAACTCAAAATGAAATATCACAAATTGCATCTATGGATTGGAATGATGAGGATATGCCTTAAATTGCTTATTCTTTGTAACTTTTAATCAAATTTCCAAAATAAAGCACCTAAATTAACGTATTTTTTGAATTTTTTTCATTCTTCGACACAACGGAAATTTCGAAAATTCAATTTGAATTTTAAAAACTGACCGTTTATTTTGGACATTACTTTTAAACGGTTCCATTTTGTTGACAAAAGAAATTTAGAGTTAAAAAGATAAAATAAACTTTTAAGTCATGAACAGCAGTAAAACTAGCAGGAAAACAATGGCAGCTAATAATTTGTATGTGCTGGATTCAGATTTTTATCCAGGTAAGCTTGATTTTACGATGAAAATTTAATTTTTTCGGTATTTTCAATATTTTCATTTTTATACGCAATATTTTATTTATCTTTAAGATATCTGGAAAGACGATAAAGTCATGTCAGCGATGATGTATACATTCAGACCAAGAGATGTTAATCCAGAACACTATGAGCAGAAGATGCAATTTTGGAAGGATTTAATTGAAAGTTATTGTGAATATAAAGGTATGAAATCAGATTTATCAATTAATCATTAATTAATATTCTAATAAATTTATATAGGAGCATCGACAATTAGCATTAATGAGCTTAAAGATGTTTTCAAGAGAAAAGGAACTTCACCATATTGTCTCCAAGAGATTCTTAATCAAATGCAATATGAAGGAAATTTACAAGAAAAGAGCTCATTTATGGAACAGCCAAAGTCAACTTGGGGATCTTGGATGGTTGATAGTCTTGTTTATAAACCTGCTTCATGGGGATTCAGTAAAATTAAAGAGAAGATGTTAGGAGCTTCTATAAATCCAGATACAGTTTTTATTGTAAAAAGTTCCGTCCAAAAACAGGCACGATTACTGCAAGAACATGTCAGAAACAGACACACATTTAATAACATCATTTCAATGGACGATTTAATGGAAAATGCTGAAAACATTGATGGATTATCAAGAGAAGGCATTTTAATGGCATTACAGCATTTAAGTGTTTATTCAAAGTCAGCATATATAGAAGAAAATAAGCATTTAATTGGAAACGAGGATACAACTGATAGTCATCATCACAAGTTATTAATTAAATTTTCTGAACCACATCAAATCGCATTACCAATAACGGAAATGGAACGATCAATTTATAATTTAGAAAATACAGAAAAATATTTATTGGAAGCAGTCAATAAGAAGGAACAACAATTAAATGAGTTACTAAATCAAGTCAAAAACTGTTTGGCTGAAGGAAAGAAGCAAATGGCAAAGACTTTTTTGAGAAAGAAGCATGTCTGTGAATCGGAATTGACAAAAACCATGAATATCCTTGAAAACATTCAAACCATGCTACAAAGAATCCAAAACTCTAAAAGTGATAAGGAAATCATTCAAATGTATCAAATTGGATCTAAATCAATTAAAAGTATATTTTCGAACAATGGAATTAATCTGGATAGTGTTCATGACATTATTGAAGATATGAGAGAAGTAATTGAGGAGCAAGAAGAATGTCAATCTGCTCTAAGTGCACCAATGAGAGGTCTCAATGAAATTGATGAATCAGACATTGAAAGTGAATTAATGGATTTGATTAAGGAAAATAAAAAAGCAGAAGAACCAAAATCAAGCGAAATTAAAAATAAGCCTGATGTTGATATTATGGATTTAGAAATGAGATTAAGAAAATTAAGAGGAGATTTTCCTGACTTGGATGAATCTAATATTTTGCCGACTAAAAGTCAAAAATCTTTACCACAAATTTAATCATTGATTAGTCAAATTATTGATAATGTACTAAATATGACAACTCATAATATTTTTCATCAATAAATTATTTTCTTTAAAAAAATAAATAAATTTGCCTATATTAAGGAACTGAACTGCTCAAAATCTATTTAAGCAAAGGACTGTTGACTTATGACGTTTATCAAAATTTTGGATTTTTAGAACCTTAATACAAAAAATTCTATTATTTAAAACTGTAACACAGAATCAGACCCCCCTCCACACCTAAAAAACTGAACGTCATATGTGAACAACCCCTAATACAATTTAATTAAACTTTCAAAAATTTTAATCGAAAACCGTTAAAAAAACAACTTTTATTCATTCATGTTCTTCTAGTTATAATGCTTTACCTACATCATCAATATTTCATGCTTTTCACATAATTAATGTAGAATATCAAGTTCAGCTATTATAGCTATATGATCGCTGGGAAAGACGACAGATGGAATTGCATTATGAAGACTTAATTCCGATTCAGTTGGAATTTCAATGACTTTTGTAACACAAAATTTGTCAGTCTGATAAAAAATGTAGTCAATACATTCCTTAAATCCAATAGTATAATTTGTGAATTTTAAGATTCCACATGCTGATTTAATTGGATATGGTTGATTGAGTTCAACATTCTTAACAGCTTCCTCTGGTTTACTATTCCAATCTATAAAATCTTGAGGTACATGACCTTCTGTCATTAACTTATAAATCCCACATTCAGGCACAGAATTGAAGTCACCACAAAATAATAATGAAATATCATCAGTTCCATACTTTTCCTTGAACTTTTTAATGAAATCTTCGACTAAAATCATGCTAAATCCAATTTGAAGCAAACGAATGTGATCAGCATCCGGATGGAAGTATAAATGCGTGTTGGCAACAACAAAGTATTTATTTGGAAACTCTTTAAGCTTTAGCAAGACAATTTGCAATGTAGTCCCAAGGTCTGCAAAACGTGTTACTAATTGCTCATTATACTGAAGTTTTGAAAATAGTTCTTGACATGCTGGATGTGTCTTGACTGTATCACCAATATTCAATCCATAGCTCTCAATCAATTCAAATCGATCAGTTCTATAAAATGTACATAAGCCTTCAGGAGTTGTTCCTTTCTTATTATGCACGCCATTCATATTTTGTTCGCTCAAAAATGGAATCAAGTCTAAATCAAAAACTTTAAAATCCACTTCTTGCATACATAAAATGTCTGAATTGTAGCCAATGAGTTCTTTTATTAGCAATTGCTTCCTATAGTCTAAATCTATAGCATATTGCGCGCAATAATTGAAAAGTTTTTGCCTTCCATCTTCTGTATCAGCATAATAATCAGCTAGGATATTATAGGATGTGACTCGAAGTGATTTGCCACTCAATTTCTCTGTTGTGTAAAGTTGTCGTTCCTCAAATGGACAATATCCAGGTCCTGCCTGAATTTCACATTTCGATACAGCTTCAACGGATGGTCCAATTTTCAATTGATCTAAGCTTTTTGGTGTTACTTTAAGCTTTACTTTATAGCCAATATCTTCATTTTTTACCAACATTGAGTAACCTCTTCCAATTTCTTCCCACTCAATGTCTACTTCACGATTTGATTTTGGCATTTTTCCTTTATACCAAATAAATTCGGAACTGTGACGATCAGCAAAATCCATTTCTAATTTAGATGGATAAAGGTAGAAATTTGCAAGTATTGAATTAGGAAGAGTCATGTTGTTAATCCACGGATTATTAAATTTGAGCGAAAAGTAATCATCCAGTATGAGCATTTGGAACTGATCTATATTCTCTTCAAATTTAGGCAGCAAATCTTCGAATGTCTTTTCAGTTATTTCAGATCCACTTGAGAGCAGCTTGACAGTTACCTGTAAATATGTAATTCGATGTTAATCCATGGATTTAATAACATCCAGAATAACTTTAAATACCTGCAATTCTTCCGGTTCCTTTACTTCCTGTGTTTCAGCTGCATTCTTTTTATTCTTCTTCTTGCTCTTAATTGTCAGTTCCTTTTGAAGATTAGACTTGATTCTATTAAGAGCTACATCAATGTTCTCATTAATGCTGCGTACGAAATTAAAGTTTCTATCCAATTTTTTAGTCTCTGTAACTTGTTTGACATATCGGAAGCTTATCAACATTTTAGCTTCTGCCTTGTCATGCTTGAAGTACACATAATTCATGTCCAAAACTTTATTTTTACTTGTAAAATTATAAAATTGACAGCTACTGATTTTAAAAATATTTTCTAATAAACTTTTGTGGCTACGTTTCACAATGTGACTAAATATTATCATGCTTCAGTGTTGATGACAAAAAGAGCTTATATCCATTTTCAGGAAGAACTACCACAATATGATGAATAGACTGTTGTTCAAATTCTTGTTTAATTAAACTTAAATCCGTAGAAATTCTTGAGAAATTCCGATTATTTACAATTTGTCGGCTGCCTTTCGAACTTAAATCAGCTGGATTTCGAACAAGACGGAATTTTATGGGTTACATCATTTTTGTGGACTGAGCTAATTTATTGTTCAAGTTACTTGCATACAAGTGTTACTTTCAAGTTTAGATTGTTGCTGCTTTTAAACATCCTTTAAAAAAATGCAAATGAGTGCTAAAAACTTTTAAATTTAAAATAAAATTCTTAATTCCATTTTTATCCTTTTTATCTTCAAGACTTTTGAATTTATTGGAATGTAGTTCCTCAATTTCCATTTTACTCAAAATAAAATTTTCTTCAAAAATTTTCCATACAAAAATTTGTTTTTAAGGCGGTTTTTGGTCTCTTGTTTTAACACTGCAAAAGTAACTGGAACAAAATATACTTTAAACAATAGAACTTGAAATTCCCCATCCAACGAGACTAAATTTGTAAAGATTGATGCTATGATTGACTCACAATGACAAAAAAGTTGAAATTTTCCGTTATTTTTTTTTTTAAATCTAAGAAACCCATTTTTCAAATCGGGTATACACAAAAAAACGCAAGAAAAATTTTTCATTCTTGTTTGAGACGTGAGAGTGAACAGACGTGTTTGTTTTTTGCTCCCATAAAAAATCAAAGCAAGCGAATTCATCGGAGAATAACAAAGGAAAATTAAATTTTCATCATCAAGCATTCATCAAAGGAAATAAATTTTCAACATGATACACGACGATGGCTATGAAGTTTCAGAGTCTGGATCTGGCTGCTTCCAGACACAAAGCGGGATATTCACATTTTTGAATAATTTGTTTGAAAAACGAGCTCAACATGGTTCCAAAAAAAGATCGTTTATTCGTCGAGTCTTTTCAAAAAAGACTTGGAGTTTGAATAAAATGTCGTGTTGGATCAGGTCAGTTTTTGGCAATTTACTAAGCTGCACAGCAAGCAACTTACAATCAGATCAATCATATGCGGAGAATATCAATGACTTTGATTGCTTTCAACCCTCATTTCCCATAGATACATTCCAAGAAGAGGGAGTATTAATAAGAATTGTGTCAGAAAAGGATGAAATGATTAATCTGTTGGAAGAAATCATACATAATGCAATCATAACCGCAGAATATGATAAGTTCTCTTTGATAGATGAAAAAAACTTTGAAGAAAAATTGCTGAAGTCTGCTTGTGATATTGAATTATCAATGACATTGAATCAAATCTGATCATTCGATGCTCAACACTGACACCTAAACTTTTCGGCTAAAGGACAAAATCATACCGTGGATAGTTGTAAGTTTTCATTTTTTTTTTTAAATTCATACTTAATTTCAATTCTTTGTATTAGCTTTCGGTTCCTTCCTATATTTCCAAATTTTTTGTTAACTTTCGGTTCCTTCCTATTCTTTCTAAATTTTTAGTTAAGTTTCGGTTCCTT
The DNA here is from genome assembly GCA_026123125.1 of Chironomus striatipennis. NCBI lineage: Eukaryota > Metazoa > Arthropoda > Insecta > Diptera > Chironomidae > Chironomus > Chironomus striatipennis. Next base: position 29,803,618 of record CM047394.1, read on the forward strand.
CCTACCTTTCTAAATTTTTTTGTTAAGTTTCGGTTCCTTCCTACCTTTCTAAATTTTTTTGTTAAGTTTCGGTTCCTTCCTATTCTTTCTAAATTTTTTGTTAAGTTTCGGTTCCTTCCTACCTTTCTAAATTTTTTGTTAACTTTCGATTCCTTCCTACCTTTCTAAATTTTTTATTAAGTTTCGGTTCCTTCCTACCTTTCTAAATTTTTTGTTAAGTTTCGATTCCTTCCAACCTTTCAAAATTTTTGGTTGGCTTTCGGTTCCTTCCTACCTTTCTAAATTTTTTGTTAAGTTTCGGTTCCTTCCTACCTTTCTAAATTTTTTGTTAATTTTCGGTTCCTTCCTACCTTTCTAAATTTTTTGTTAAGTTTCGGTTCCTTCCTACCTTTCTAAATTTTTTGTTAATTTTCGGTTCCTTCCTACCTTTCTAAATTTTTTGTTAAGTTTCGGTTCCTTCCTATATTTCTAAATTTTTTGTTTACTTTCGATTCCTTCCTACCTTTCTAAATTTTTTGTTAACTTTCGGTTCCTTCCTATTCTTTCTAAATTTTTAGTTAAGTTTCGGTTCCTTCCTACCTTTCTAAATTTTTTTGTTAAGTTTCGGTTCCTTCCTACCTTTCTAAATTTTTTGTTAAGTTTCGGTTCCTTCCTATATTTCTAAATTTTTTGTTTACTTTCGATTCCTTCCAACCTTTCAAAATTTTTGGTTAACTTTCGGTTCCTTCCTACCTTTCTAAATTTTTTGTTAAGTTTCGATTCCTTCCTATATTTCCAAATTTTTTGTTAAGTTTCGGTTCCTTCCTACCTTTCTAAATTTTTTGTTAATTTTCGGTTCCTTCCTATCTTTGTTAGTTCTTTGTAGGTAATTACTTTCGGCTCCTACCTATCTTTGAAAATTTTTTATTTATATGAGTTTAGAAGGATGGAATGTCTTAGCATATACAATTTTAGTGTATCGAGACTTACATCCAAGTGCCTATCCTCACCTTCTCGTGGTTAAACTCGTTAGCTGAAAAATCAGTGACTAACGAGGAAGGCTATTGTGTTTTTAATATCTTTTTTTAAATTAATAATGATTGGATCTCATTTGATGGCCATGAATGGATCTAATCTCGGAAAATGCGCTTTCATCGGTCACGAATGACTACCAGTATACCAGTTGAGTGATTTTGGTTGATATAAAAAATTATACACATATTAGCCTACTCTAATGTATAGAATTAGCATTTATTGTTCAAGTTACTTGCATACAAGTGTTACTTTCAAGTTTAGATTATTGCTGCTTTTAAACATCCTTAAAAAAAAGCAAATGAGTGCTAAAAATTATTTATTAAATTTAAAATAAAATTCTTAATTCCATTTTTGATTACTTACAAATTTATTTCACATCTTTTATTTAAGATATTATTCTTTCAAGAAAAAGGAAATCTTTTTACACACAATGAAAAATGGTAAACTTTTTTTTATGATAAGTCAGAAGGATCTAGATGGTGCAGCACAAAAGTAATACAGTCGAAATTGTCCATAAATTAATATTTTGAACTGAAATAAATAATAAACTCTGAAGCGAAAATTAAGGAACAGAAGCGAGTATGGACATAATTTTAGGAGGGGAATTTCTAGTCTTTTTAATTCCCCAAAGACCAGGTTTGGCGAACAACTCTCTGGCCGTTAAATTTTGAAAAATTTTAAAAAAATTTTGAGTTTACTAACACTATCAAACAATTTTTTAAAATGAACAATGTTAAATATCAACACAATTTGATCAATTTCTATGTCAAGAGTATGATTAAATGTTTAATTAATCTTAAATCATCATGATTTACGGTTTTAATTAAGATCCAGTGAATAAATTTGTTGCAAAATGAAAATTTTTCTAAAATTAAATTTTTGTTGAGTGTGTTCAGAAATTCAAATTTTGTACTTTAACGATAAAATAAGGTACCTTTTTGTTTCTGAACACAAAAAATAAGAACCGTTCGCCATACCTGGCCCAAAGATATCTTATATTAGGAACTATCTAAGATTTAAGTAGCTTGAAGCAATTTCGACTGCAATATCTAATGTTGACATCTTCTAGATCCAAAATTCATGAAAGGTAAACATCTTAAGAATCTATAGTGCATTTTCATTTAAAACTGACATTAAAATCTTAATTTTTTTTTCTCATATTTATCATCATATTATTAATTTTTTATGTAGCAGTAAAGTTCACAATAACACACGAAAAAATCATCCCTTAATTTACTACACTGTTTCACAAATAAGGTCAAATTATATTGAATTTTGGGGAGAAAATGACTACAATAGATAAAAAAATGATTTTTGAAAGATTTTCTAGCCGGAAAATTAGAATTGATTTTTAAAGAGATTAGAAAGGTAAATGAATTATTAAAAATCCTTTAAAATTCTGATGTTGAGAATTTGGTTTTTGAGCAGATTTGTTTCAAAATTTGACATAATTTTAACGAACTTTTTATTTTAAAGATTCAAATTTCAAAAATAACCGCAAAATTTTCAAAAACTTAAGTTCAAAATTTGAGCTTAAAAATTTTCAAATACTTTTTGACTGTTTTAATTTGAAATTTTTGTATTCGTTAAACGATGGGATTTTCAGAAGTCTAATTACCCTGTTTTTACGTTATAAGCCACTACTCGTTACTAAGCCACTGGCTTGTTAAAGAAATTTGAACCTAAAAAGTTTTTTGTATCCGTTAATAAGCCACTACCAAAATACTATTAATTAAGCATGATAAAACTATTTTTTCGGTTTTAAATGACTTATTGCAACATTTGAAATCGTTTATGATAGAGAAGTTTTGAAATTTTTCATGATTTCCATGAAAATTTTTGATTTTTCTTCCTTTGTTTACATTTCGTTAATAAGCCACTACTCGTTAATAAGCCTTTTTTCGAGATTTTTAGAACTTTTTTTCTCAAATAAGCCACTGGCTTATAACGTAAAAACAGGGTACTCAAAAAAAAATTCATTTCACATTTCCAACAATTATCCTTATCATTATGATGCATCGTCGCATAGAAAATTAATAAAGTATGAATGCAAAAGGATGAGGAGTTAAGGAGGGAGTTGAATGTTTGTCTTATGTTTCTAAATGTCTTATCGAATCTCTAATGTGAATTCTAACGACTATTATTAAATATTAAGGACATTTTCACTATAAATCAACCTTAGAATCTACTAATTTCAAAAATGACACACATTTCTGTGTATGTGTATTAATGAACAGTAATGTTTCTGTGTACATACTATTATCATTAAATTATTATTATAATTATTATTAAATTTTTCATTTCATTAGATTTGAATGTTGTACTTTTACTTCATTTTTCTTTCTCTTTTTTTTCAGCTAAGAATTAGTTTAAATTAGTGGTGAAATATGGCGTCGTCAAGACTTATAATTTTTCAAGATAAATGACTTTCCCAGTAGTTGTTTCGGTAGCTTGAGTTGTTGCTGTAGACGTAGTTGTTGCTTCCTCATTTTCACTCTCGGTTTTTGTGGCATTCTGTTTGCTTTCGTGACTTATTCGAACATGTTCCCTTAAACTGTACTTGTTCTTGAATGTTTTCTTACAATACTCACATTTTCTGGGGGGTTGCGATGTATGTTGTGTTCGAACATGTCTCCATAGATTTACAGAGGTAATTACAAGCTTACAGTACTGACATTGTGTCCATTTACTATTGGTCTCTTCGTTTGGCTTCTCCTCCGTTTCTATAACATAAGAATCTTATCAGATTTCTTCAAAGTAATACTTAAGACCCTAATTCTAATACTCACTTGATTCAGTTCCACCATCGCCTGATGATAATGTCGTATTTGCATTTCCTTGATCATCGCCAACAACTTCATCACCCATTTGCTGTTTTCCTTCTTCAATTATCTCAAATGTCTCTTGCATCAATGCCATTTCTTCCTCCATATTATCTTGACTCTGTTCCGTATTTTCTATTGCACTAACGACATAATTGCACTCTGGCATACTTGATTTCATCGTGAGATATTCAACTTCTTCAAAAACTGATTCCTTTCCATTTTCATCAACAATAACGGCTTCTTGTTTTGAGAATGAATTATCGACAGCCTCTGCAATAAATTGCTGTGTTGTTGTGTTTGTTGTATTGGCGGGTATTTTGGCTGGACGTGCTTCTTTTATTGTGAATCTTTTACGTTTACCAAGTGCTGACTGATCAATATAAGTTGTCTTTATATGTTGTACGGGTGTCTGTTCAATTTTTATCGGTGACTTAATGAGACTGGTTGTTGTTGCTTGCTGCTGATTTGAGATATTTTGAGGTGTTGCAAGAAGAATTTTATTTCCTTCTGGGACAGAAATGAATAATGATTCCGATTGAGACACAGGTGTTGCGATTATTGACTTTTCTGGTACAATTTCTTGATTTTCTGAAAGTCCACGAACTTGCAACATTTCAGCGACATGTAGAAAGGATGATAGAGAATCTTGACTTATGGATACTTCACCACGATACATAAATTCAACTATATTAGCGAGATCATCAAATTTTACATTCTTAAATATTACAACTGGATGTTTACACGGATTTTCCATAAATGTCTCACGAAAATATGTACTGCATACACTAAGGATAATTTTATGCGCACGAAGACGCTTGTTACCGTCGCAGCATAATGTCACATCAGTCAGAAATTCGTCTTCGCTTCTCAAGACATTAAAAGAATTGGCCAAATGTTGGCAATGAGAGTGCCACTTTAAAGAAAATTGTTGTGAAGCCATCTGAAAATGAAAATTGTTATTTTTTTTTCATATCTATATGAAACATCCAAACAATCAACCCAAACTCCCACTCCATAATAATAAGTACGTACGGAAAAAAGGAGTACGAGGAAAAATACAAACCTTCTTTTTTTCTAGATCATAGTTTTTCCAAAACTCTCGATTCCTTTTTAAGTTTTCTTTACTTGATTATAATAAATACCACTTTATTCGTTGTCTTAACTTGATTTAATTGTGAAATAATTTATCTTTTTCAATATTTTCACTAATTTTTTCTTATACAAATTTTTGTTTGTTTTTTCTTAATTAATTTTTTGCCTATTTTTCACACAATTTTCAACTATTTTTCATGCTATTCCAACGATTTAATACTTATAATATGATTTTAATTTATCATAAATCAACTTTTATGCTTATTAATCCGAAAATATTAAAATTTAACTTTTTGCTTTGAGAATTTTGATTTTTTCAATAAACCTTAAGAAGCTGAAATTTGAATTTTTTTCAACCGTTAAATAACTTAACGACAGGGAGCAAGAAAAGGAAGTATTAGGCACTTACTATAATCATTATCAAGTGAAAAAATATTTGAATTATGCTCTGAAAAAGGGCGATTCCATGAGTGAAAAAGCGCATAGAAAAATGAAATTTTCTCAATTTTTCTTAAATTCAAATGATTAAATTTGACCTGACAGCTTCATTCTATGTAAAATTAAATTATCTATCAATCAACATCCTTTTGAAATCCTTTAAATGTGTCTGAATTGAAATTTTCAAGTTTTTGTAGCGTTAATGTGTTAACATTATAAAAAATTTACAAAACTTTTTTCAATTTTTTTAGCTAAATACGAAGTTAGACGGTTTATTACCATATTAAATGCTAAGAAAAGTTTAAATCACGTCTTCTTAAGTGATTTTCAAATGCTAATGTGCCTTAATTAACTTAAAATTTGATAATTTAGCGTTAATGTGTTAACATTTGAAAAAAATTTCGAAATTCAAATTTTCAAAAAACCGTTAAATTATTTTGATTTTTGTTATTTATTGACATTAAATCGTGATTAATTTAACTTCACGATGTTTTAAATATTTAGTAAAGTGATAATGAATCATTAAATCTTTTGTTTTCACACCATTCATTCGAAAAATCTTAAATTATTTTTCCAACAAGTAGAGAAGGAATTACAACTCAATTTTCTCAGTTCCCTTCACTCATGGAATCGCCCAAAACTCAATTTGATAATGATTATAAAAACTAATTATAAATTTATGCCAATTTAAATGTTTTAAAATATTTTTTATATTAAATTTTATTAAAGAATCCTTTTAAATTGAGGAGGCATTGAAAAAATATTCAATTTTTTAAAACCTTAATAAATTACTAATTAGTGAATAAATTAATACAGGAATAAAAATTTTAATCTCTTTTATCAAATCCAAAAAAAATATTAAGCTTGAATAGTAAACTATTAAAAAATTGTTTATACTAAAAATTCATACATATCACAACAACTGTACTGAAGAATTCATAACGGAAATAAATATTTCAAACTCAATGCTGTGCAGCCACAATGGTCCGAAATCGAAAAAAATGTTCAAAAATACAAAAAAATCATGTCTTTTAAACCTGAACTTTTGAATGCAAGATTGTAAATCATAAAATGATGCATCTTCTGTGAGAATATCAACCTTCTAATCGTTGTCTAACTCTGTCAATCATTTTTCAAAGTCACCAAAAATTTGTTTACAAAAACACCATAAAAAAGTTTTCATAAATTTTCCTACTTTATGTTGTTTGTTCTATGATCTAATTACTGTCAATAGCTTAATAAACGTTTAAATTTTATGTTAAAGATTATAAAACATTAGCCAAAAGCTTAATCATTAGGGAAAATGCATTTGAATTTTTGAAAATTTCCAAAACTTTAAATGCTCATAAGTTAAAAAGGGGTTACCGGGGGTCTCTGAAACCTACCAGAATCCAAAGATTGAGTCTTTATTTACCTTCTAATCATGCTCTTGTAACCTCCTTTTAACTCCTTTTCCAGAAATTTGCATTTTAATTTCACTTGTTTTTCCAAATTTTTTCCATACAAATTTGTCCGTGCATAAAATTTTTTGAGAAACAATTTTAAATTTTTGATGAGAAATCATGTCTATCCTTAATATTATAAGCTCATATTTTCAGTGATGTATGATTGAGATATGAAAAAGCTATTGACACTTTCAAAATAAGGAAAATCAACTAAAACTTTGGGACCTTTAAAGTTTCCACCAAAATATAAAATTTGAACACTTTTTTCGATTTCAGACCATTGTGCAGCATAAAACCCTACATTACAAATAATAACAAAAGAGAAAAAAATGATTAAATCAGACTGAAAGCATTGTCACAAGTTGTCTGACCGTATAGCACTAATCGTTTGTTTATCATCTTAACTAAAAATTTAAAAAGTTAAAATTGTTCTAAAGAAGAGTTGAAGTCATCAAGTGATAAGCACATGACTCATTAGAAATGACATTAGATCTGTAGATAAAATTAGAGAAAATGTGTCATGCGTTGCGAATATATAGGATTAACCTTAAATAGTAACTGACATGGAAAATTTGAACATGGGTAAAGCAATTTGCAGCACAATTTTCATGAAAAGTCAATCAATTAATTAGCACTTTGTTCCAATTAATGAAAATTGTCAAGAATATAATAGTAATTAATATTGAAGATGAAAGAAATTTTTGAATTTGAGGATAAATTATGATGTGTTATGCTGCATCAGTAGAGGGGGTCAAAATTGAACCTTTTGGATTGAATTCATAATTTTTATGGGTACCATCTTCTTTCACTCAATTTTGGTTGTTTGTTTCAATATATATTAGAACCTTTCCAAAAATATCAAGACTCACACTAGGGGCCGTTCACTTACCTAGTACCTTACGCAAAAAAACGACTTTTAAGAACCCCCTCCCAAAAATTTTTTGTTTGATCGGGTATGATCTGTTACAAAATCCTTGATTCCTTTCCAGGGGCTTAGTCAGACATTTTTTTCTAGGGGGGTCAATTTATTTTTGTATGAAAGGAAAATTTTTAGAGAGGGGGGGGGGGTGTGGGGTGGTCTAAATGTTTATTTCCTTAAAAACCCTAGCTTAATGAAGAAATTTTTCCTCAAAGGGAGTGTCAGACGTCTGTCCCCCTCTCTCCTATGTACTTTGTAGAAAAGTATAAAAATGTGTATTTGGTATCCAACCCCATGTAAACCTATTTTTGAAATCTAATACCATTCCAATTACATTAAAAGATTCACAAAAAGGTTCAAAATATAAAAATTTAAAAAATTATTAAATAGTTTTAAAAAAGCGCTATAGAGTATGTAGACAGCATGCGAAAGGCGCCTGAAACATCCAGTTGTCAGTGAAATTTGTACTAGTTTATCATGAATTTAAAACTCTATTTTTTGCGTAATTTGTGTTAAAATTTAATAGTTTTAACAACACTTTTCTATTGATAAGTGTACAATACATAACAATATGTAAAATTTACTAAGTAAAATTTTTGTGTAAATTGGTTTTTTATGTGAATATTTTGTAGAGAAGAAAATTTGAAAGAATTTCTAAGAAAAAAAAAAGATTTTTTGTATATTACTAGTAATAATTTTTAAGAAAAACAGAAATGTCAACAAGTCCTGGGAATAATGAACACAATAATCATTTATTTGGAGGAATATCCGATTCCGGTAAGTACAAAAAATGCATTTTAGATAATTGACTAATTGCTTAAAAGCAGCAACAAAAAAATGAATTCTGATAAGATTTTTTTTTTTTGAAAAATCAAATGAATCATCAAGTGAATTTTTCTTCTTATAAGAGAGATGAAAGCTCTTGATCGATTCGTCAGGATATTTTTAGAATCTCCTTCTCGTTTCTGCCATGAATTTTTTTCGTTTCCTCTTTTTTTCCTCATTTTGTGGAGAACAAAATTGTGCAAATTTCATTTTTTTTTCTTCTTTCTTCGTTTATTCCAAGTTACTGAAATAAATTCCTTCTAACTGTATGCTATACATGTACTTATTTTTTTTTTTTTGCATGGCATTTGGCAACTTTAAATAAATTCAAAATAAAATATAAAAAAAAAATCCAAAAAAATAACGAAAAACACGCAATACACCAGAAAATTATTTCAAATGCCTCCATACTATATATTCTCAGCTAACATTAGGTAGTTTATTTTCTTTTTCATATTCAAGGTCTCGAATTTTGTATACAGCGAATATGAAAAAAAAAAAAAAAAAAATACTATATGAAAAGGCTTGAGAGAGCGCGCACGAGAATAAGGAAAAACGTTAATGTATACAAACATTTCCAAATTTGTTTTTTTAATAGAATTTAAGAAACTAAATTTTTATATGTCATTTCTAACAAGTGGATATTGTCACCACGTGAATTATTAAACAATTTTCTCAGACATTGATTTTTTAAAAAAAAATCTTTTTGTAGAGCAAAAAAATAATCTTAGATGAAAATTACGCATGTAATTATATAAATGGAAACAAAAAAAAACCCATTTACATGTAATGTGTTTCTTTAACGTAACCGAACAAAATTGTTGCTAATAATATCTAAAAACCGATTTAAACGAGCATGCTTGGATGGATGATACGTAAATCCTTGAAACGGAAAGCTGTGTCATAAATCATTCAAAATTGTTTTGTGATAATTTAACGGTTTTCAGAAAATGAAAATTTTTGATGAGTTTGATGGGCATTCATACTGGGTCACACATACAGTTGGTTCTGGTTTCTTATAAGAATTGCATATATCTAATGTTTGAAAATGTGATGCATGTTTAAGCTCGTAAGAATTTCCATTATATCAACTTTATCCCTAAGAGGCATCTAAGAAAGGACATGTCAGGACAGAAAGTATCAAATATTTCAAACCAGAGTGGCAAAACTACTTTTTGAATAATTCTTTATTCATTCAATGCAAAATAGAGTTACAAATTTTAAATTTTACCTAATTGACTCTAATTAATAATCAGATTTGGAATACATCAGCAATACTTCAGTCATCAGAGGCGGAAATTGGAAGAGTTTTTAAATTTATTTTTAAAATTTTTTTTTTTTAAGAAAATTATACAAAATGATTGAAAATTTATGAAAAATGTTAAAAATTTGAAAATTTTCTTGAAAATGATTAAAAACCTTAACAAGCTAAAATTTGGTGCAAAATTGAGTTTTTTTAAATTCATTAATTTCGTAAAATTTCGGCTTTTTAAAGGATTGTCAGCTCCAAAGAAATTATTACACTTAATAATTATAATGATAAAGTCATTCATAATCAATTATGAATTGTAAAATTTCAGTGAAATGTGGTGAAATGAATCTTTTCATTTCGTTCTTGAATCCGTACTAAATAAATACTTGAAAACTGCTATTACGAATGTATGGCTTGAGTAGTGTAGAGACAAGTTGTCTGTAGTATACAAAGTTATTTTATTATTACGAGTTTAACTATTCTATACATTCTGTATTAGCTTCTTATTTTAGTTTATGATTTCACGTAAATAGAGTTTCCTAATTAGACATAAATTCAAGACCAAAAGGAAGTTTTACTTTGATTTAATTGATTTATCAATTTTGAATATGAATTATAATCTTTTTACTGCTGTAAAATTTATTTCAATAACTGTACATGTGTGTATATATATAGACAGAAAGATAGAAAAAAAACAAAAGAAATTACATCTTGAAGAGGAAAGAAGGCTTTAAACGTTTTAATTTTAGAATCGCTTTTTCTATATTTAAATCAGTAATTTTATTTTAAAATAAAACATGCCAGAAATCAAGCACATGTGAAGCAAAAATACTAGTGCATCTCTCATTCTTTTCTTATTCTCAGTATACACTCAGTATTATTAGCTTTTTTTCAATTTTCTTTCTTATTTTCTTGTTATATGTGGTTATATGATGCAAGCACTCGATTTATCTATTATACACGATATTCACCTTAAACTTCTCGTATCAATCAATCGGAAAAGAAAGTCAAATAATAATAATGCTGTAAGAACTTTCGTGCCTGCCTGCTTGCTTGCTTTCACTTTGATTATTATTGTTTTTTATTTTTATTTACTGTTATTTACTTTGTCCTTGAACGAAGTAGAGAATCTTCATTTTGAAAAGCACACAATATGCTGTGATATCATGAAATGCTCCCTAGAAAGGCATTTAATCCGTTGCTACCACACAGCTGCCTTAGCGATGTGCAAATGTACCAAAAATTTTGATAATTTTTTTTGTTTATTTTTATCATATTTTGGATTGTTCTGGAAATATTTTAAAGCCTTTTTAAAATTGAGTATCTGAGTGGCATAGTTTTGAGCTTTAAAACTTTGATCGTTCCATTGAATTAGGTAGAAATTTATTTCCATTTTATTCATAGAATAAATATCTAAGCATTATTTACAGCATCTGGGCACTTACAGTGCAAAAAAGGAGTTTCTTTTAAATAGAAGTATGGAATAAGTATGGAATAAATTCCTCCAATAAAAATTCCAATTTTCAATTTTAAAGGACACTTATCATAAATTTCGATTTGAGTACCTGGATTTTTTTTTTTTTACAAAACCAAGCAATTGTTCAAATCAGTTCCTCAGTATTGATACTTTGTGTATTTCTCGGTCAAATGCTAAATTTCATAAAGAATATTTCAAATATTTATTATTGATTACGCTGAAAATAAAGCGGAATAAAAAGAAACGGAAAAAAATGCCAGGAATAAAAATCCAATTAGGCTCCAAACAGAAAATGCTATTAAGCCTGAAAGTATAAGTAACCGTCGAATAACCTTAACCGTGATCCTTTTTCTATTTAATCTTTTATAAATATATATTTAGATATATACCCAATACATTTCACTGTATACATATTGATAATTGCTGCGAGAGTGTAATGATAGAAACGAACAAGGATCGATGAATCTACAATGTGAAATGTCATACCTTTTTAAGCTATAAATAATTTATCAGTTCTGAATTGTACGCAATAATATATTGAAAACCTATTGTACGGTTATGAGAGAGCGAGGAAAAGAAAAAAAGAAAAAAAAATAATAAGGCAAAAGGAAAAGCTGTTTAAATCTATAAATAAAACACTTTCCATTACATACACACAGCATAAAAACGCAAAATGTAAGAGAAATAATAATTTATCATGGAGGAACTCTAACCATAAAAAAAGTATAAATTCTATAGTAAATAAACATGGAAAGAAAATGAGATTCTAAATTGTTGATATTATTAGCAACAACTCACACAACTGAATGGAAATTTCGTGAGGAGAGAAAATATTTCTAAAGAATAAAAAAAGAAACGTTGTCATAGTGAAGTAAGTCCTTCAAAGAAGAGAAAATATGTTGATGATTGGCATAAAACACAGTTTAAGATTTTTCTACTTGATTCTTGTTTCATATTATGAAAATAATTTAATTTCAATTATTGAATGGATTTATATATATTTTTTTAATTTTCACAATATTAGGTGCTATTAAATATGGTTAAAAAAATGATAAAATTCAAATAAAATCCCATAAAAGGCATTAGGGAAATCTTTCATCTAAATGTTAAAATTTATGAAATTATCCGGAATGTTCAATTTAAGTTAATTCAATCAAATTTTAATAAAAGATATAAAATCTTCAAAACAAATTTTTTAATTTAAATCCTGTAAGTGATGGATCAAAAGTTGACAAGATTAAAATTGTTTCAAATTTGACCTTTTTTTTTTTTTTTTTGTTTTAAGATCAAAAGTTTTAAAATTCAAATCGAAACTTCTCAAATCGAAATGCATGGAAAATAACCGTTAAAAAAGAATATATGAATTTTGGTTTGGGCACATTCAGTTTCTCAAATTAAGGCTTCAGTATTCATTCTTTAACTTGACTCACTTACATTCCTTCAAATTTGTCTAAAATTAAATTAACAGTTAACTTTATCTTTCAATTTAAAAATCCAGTATTTTTCAGTCAATGGGCGATTCCATGAGTGAAGGGAACTGAGAAAATCGAGTTGTAATTCCTTCTCTACTTGTTGGAAAAATAATTTAAGATTTTTCGAATAAATGGTGTGAAAACAAAAGATTTAATGATTCATTATCACTTTACTAAATATTTAAAACATCGTGAAGTTAAATTAATCACGATTTAATGTCAATAAACAACTAAAATCAAAATAATTTAACGGTTTTTTGAAAATTTGAATTTCAAAAAAATTTTCAAATGTTAACACATTAACGCTAAATTATCAAATTTAAAGTTAATTAAGGCATATTAGCATTTGAAAATCACTTAAGAAGACGTGATTTAAACTTTTCTAAGTATTTAATATGTTAATACACCGTCTAACTTCGTATTTAGCTAAAAAAATTGAAAAAAGTTTTGTAAATTTTTTATAATGTTAACACATTAACGCTACAAAAACTTGAAAATCTCAATTCAGACACATTTAAAGAATTTCAAAAGGATGTTGATTGATAGATAATTTAATTTTACTTAGAATGAAGCTGTCAGGTCAAATTTAATCATTGGAATTTAAGAGAAATTAAGAAAATTTCATTTTTCGATGCGCTTTTTCACTCATGGAATCGCCCCAATGCAAATTCCGCTTAAATTCTTTGTGATATTTTGTTTTTCAAAAAGCATTGCTCAAAAATTTTTAAAACCAAATTTCTTATCTTATTCCTTATCATTTTCTCCTTGAAAAAGAGATTAAAATTTTATTTTTACTGCTTTTAAGGTTAATAATTTCCAATTCATAGAATATGTATTTGATAGAGGCAAAGCAAGAATTGTTTCGATTTGAATAACCAAATATTTTCCATACAAAAATTCAAATTTTGATTTTTAACGGTCATTTTTCATACGCTTCGATTTGAATAAATTCGATTTGAATAGAAAAATTTTGGTTATTTAAATCGAAGCAATTCAAATCGAATCTGTTCAATTCGAGGACCCTCTATAGAAATTTTAAATTTTTGATATTTGAGGAACCTGAATTTAAATAATTTAAAATTTGCAACAAAAAATTGAATTGAGAAATTTAATTATTCTACGCCTTTGATTCCTTGAATGGAAGTGACTCAGCTGTTAAAATAAAATCTCATTTTAAATGTTATTAAAATTTCATAGAAGTATTCGTTCATTCATTTTTTATTGATAATGACAAAGAAAAACGCGCAAATAACTCTAAAAAAAAAGTATGGAGAAATTTTCGCTACTAAAATTCCATTCCTCTCTTGTTAGAAAAAGAAAAACGGAATTTGAGAAAAAAAATACAACATGTGAAAATAAAATAAATGAGTTTCCCCATTTCTAAAAATAATTATATAAATATTTGTGTAATGTTATTTTTTTAAAAAAGAACTAGTGCTAGTTTTCGACAAAATTTATATTCATTCATGGAAATGAGTAAATTACGACTTTTGATTTACATTTTTAGTTTATTTTATTTTTGTTCTTTAATGGAGAACTTATAGATTGTTTATAGAAGCTTTTTATAGTTTAGAGTATTTTTAAATGGAAAATTTGAATGAATTATCAACTTTAGGGTTTAGAGCCTTAAAAAGCTCTAATTGAATGACGACAATGAATTCATTTTCGCAAGAATTTGTGCTAGTTTTTAACTGGAATTTAAAATGTGTAAATTTGATAAAATTCTAAAAATAAAGTATTTAGAGATTCCCAATTAATGCTTAAGTGATATGTCTATTAATTAAATGTTATATAAGAATCAAAAATTATCGTTTTTCTACAGGCCCTTTGATTCAGTTAGAAATTTACATTAATAATTTTTTTATCAATGAGAAGAATAAATAATTGATTAAATATTGTAAGGATTAAGTAAATTAATATTTTATTTCAAATACCTGCATATATCAATTCATGTGTTTGAGCTAATAACAATATTCACGAGCACTCTTGAAAAGATATAAACAAATATTTAATTAAAAACTTCACTTGAACAATTTTCGATTTGATATAAACAACATGTTAATGACGTCTACCTCTATCCTACATCTGTAGACATTTTCCCATTTTATTCCTTTTATTGATAAGTTTACATCATAATTTTTATTTGCATGAAAGAGTTGACGCATTTAGGTAGGCTAATATTACCATTTTCATTTCGTTTCATTTCTTTTTTTTTGTTTTCTCGTTTTGCGACAATTCTTCTTTCCTTAAAATGTAAATAAAGCAACTCACTTTAGAGTAAGTTATGTAAGTGACATTTTCCCAATTGGATGTAATATTCGTCATTCAAGATTGTTGCCTTTTATTCAGTTCATAGTATAATAAATAAATATAAATTCATTCTTTTCTCATCTTAACATGAAACATTCGATATCTGTTGGGGACACTTTCAGTGAGCTTTTTTTTTTCAATGCGAGGGTGGAAGTAAGTTATAACTTTGTCTTTTGTTGACTTGATCAAACAGTTGGTTTTTGGATTTATTTTGCATCCAGTGTGGATATAAAATCTTTATTGACATTTACATGCATAATTTTTAAATTATTTGGCCTAAAACTGAATCAAATTTTGAATTTTGGTTTAAATTTCTTTTATTATTTAAATTTTAATTTTTAAGAATTTACAAATTTATTTAAAATTCACTAAGTAAGTTTTCACAAAAACCAATAAAAACTTTTACAATTTCGATGAAATAGAAGTTTATTTTAAATATTAATTGCTTACTTTCAATTTCTGGGAATTTTTTCTCCAAAATATTCTTCGTGTAAAAATTTGTAATTGAAATTTAATATCGTTGAGCTTGTTTAATTCCACCAAAAAAAGAGTTTATGTTATCTTTTAATCAAACACTTCATGGCATTTAGCGAAAATTTTCACCTCAGAAATGTTAACAAATCAAAATATAGCATTTTTGAAAATGTTATCAGTTCACCTGTTGATGTGATAACTCAAAATTAAACAACATGATAAAAAGGTCGTGTTTATTTCAACTTTATCGCATTTTGTGTGAAATATAAGTAGGTAATTATTTCAAACTAATCACAATATTAAAACGTGACTGCTTTGAGGGTTTTCTTACTTGTTTTACATTTTGCATCATATTAGCGATGGTTACAATAACATTAATAAAGATTCTCCACCTGTAGAACGTCATTTAAAAATCTAAATATAAAACTTTATCATCATACATTCTTCGATGATATTTCTCGTTGTTATATTCATTCTACTATGTTATTTTGATTTTATTTGTTTAGGTGATTTACGTCAGCAAAAAAAAAAATTTAAACTCAAACATTTAGGATTAAAGCATGTAAGAGTATTGGATGATAAATGATGGAAACATACTTTGAGAAATGTCGCCATTAAATATTAAGTTTTATCCTTTTTACATTCATTTCTTTTGGGGATTTATTTACAGACGAATTTAAAGCAATTGTCATAATTGAAATTTTTTTACTTTTTTTTTACTTGTGGACATACTTGAAGTCACGTGTGCAAATTTTATAATAAGTAAATGTTAGGTATTATCTAATACGTAATTTAAAAAATTTGTTGAACTTTTTAAAATTCTTTCGAATTTTTTCAAGTTAAAATAATTGATTTAATTATTTCAAATTTATGTTGTTTGTTTTAGTCATCATTATAATTTTAAGAATTTGCAAAAAAGATTCAATCAATAATTTTAAATTTTAAATGTTTAATTTAAATTTTAAAACTAAAAACTTAAATTTGTTCATTGAACTTTTGTCTTCAAATATCTTCAGAATTAAATTTTTTCTTTTGGATAATAAAATAACGTCAAAAACCCAATAAAGACTTATTTAGAGATTTATTAAATGCATCACAATTATAATTTTTGCATTGAAAAACTTTTCAATTTTAATTTAAATTACAATACAAAAATATTTCTATAATAAAATAAATAAGAATATAAAATCATAAACAAAAGGAAAAGGAAATCAGTAATTGACGTCAATCAGGATTTATAATTATAAATATGAAAAGAGTCTGAGTGAAGCTTAACATGTGCATAACATTTTCACATTTCAAAACAAGAAAAAAATAAAATTTGTGAAAATTCTTAAAATGAAAGTTAGAGCTAATAAATGCGTCATTTCACCAGAATTTTTATGCACGGAATATCAAATTAAAATGTAGAATAAATGTCACTTAGCAACAATTCTGAAAGAGGAAATATATTTTTTTAAATAATACAATAAAATACTGTCGCGATTGTAGAGTCGTGTTATGGCTCCTCTACTTTATTTTAATCTCTTATCATGAACCTAAAATATTAACTTTTTTCAAAAAGCAATTGTTGCGTGTAGAAAATTTGTATATAAACTAAATTTTTATTCCATATGTTATCTATAATGCACATTGTAAAATGTGTAATTCTGTGTATGTTAAAAGACGCATTTCAGTTCAATTTGAATAAAAAATCTTCACATTTTATTCTGTATATATGTATATAAAATATATGTGTGACTTGTTAACAGAACCGGATTAATCGCTGTATAAATAAAGAATCTTATCGTATTTTTTATTTACTGATTAATAAATTAAGTATATTTTATATACGTATGCATATATAATAAAAAAAAAAAAATTATATAGCAGTTTGTATATTTGTCTGTAAAATTCTACTTCGAGTTCTTTTTATCACGAGTATCTTATATTCATCTATAAATAGATTTTTATGGAAATGTACAAAAGGAAAATTTCTCCAGAAATTTCCAAATCAACAATTTTTATTTTTGATATTTTATTGCATCGTATTTTGTGAAAAAATTTGTCATTTAAAAAGTGATTTATATTTTGTTTGAAAACCAACAGATTTGAAATAATTTAAAAATTTATTAAAATATGTTTTTTCTCCATTCGTCGCAAGTATTTTAAGAAATTTATTGCGATTAAATAAAAAAAGATATTTTCATTGGCGTTTCCAAAAATACATTTAATTCGCAAAAGCTTATCTATTACATTGAAAAAGAATTAAAGGAGTCAAATCTTGAGTCTAAAAATAAAAACATTTTGTTCGATTAAAATCCATTAAAAATTATGTTACGCGGAGATGTCTATAAATATAAAATATTCAAAACAAAGCTTCATGATAAAAGCTTAAGGCTGTAATGTCTCTTTTTTTGAAAATAGAAAATCCTTATTGCCATTGGCATAATAACGAACAACAAAAAAAGCAGAAAATAACTTTTTTAAATAAAAGATGGAGAAAATATTCTCAATATATACAATATATTTTTGGTTCAAGATCTATTCGTACACAGTCTATATACATGTGAAAGTTTGTTGAGCATCCATCTATTTCAATTTTCGCTTACTCTTTTTTTCCCTCCTCATCCCCTATTCCTCATCCTTTCGAGTTCATCCTCACTCACATTATGTACAATTCTCGACTGTTTTATCAACAGTACCGACCTAGACCTAAAAATAGATGTTAGCGTTGTTTTTGTTGTTGGATGGGTGGAATGTACGTTTTCCAATGAACTGTATGTTTCCTCTCCTTTTTTTCTCTTCCATCCTTATCATACGGACTCAGTCATATTGATGTGAGAAGGTGAAAGAGATGTTGATAAAGTGTCCTAAATAAAAAAGTATTTGTGAGCTTTTTTCGAATAAGAAGTGGAAGAGTAGAATTCATATTCACAATGTCTGATTTTGTTGCCACCATGCTGAATAAATCATCATTTCTATTCTACTTTTTCTCATGTTGTTTAAAATTTTATGAAGAATTCATTTCTCGATTTTGTCTTCTTCATGATTTCATTCCAACCTTTGGTATTTTTGGCTACTTCTGCAGCATATTCTTCATTGACCTTTTCCATCAAATCACTTCCATACCAATTAAATATGCTGAAGTAAATTATTTCGTTCATTTTTATCCAACTCTCTTTCTCTCGGTTTTTTCCATTGACTTTTTTATACCATAAAATAAAGTAATGAGAAAAACGGTCGGTTGCTAAATATTAAAATAGAAGTAAAGAAGTTGATGCATGGGGGTGTTTAGCACTAATTTTTACCAATTTGAAGATTATAAAAGTTTTTTTTTTCTAGCTTCTATGACGTTTGAGTTCGTACCTTTAAATTTTTAATTCGTTATATTAACCATATCATTGACGCAACAAGAGTCAATTATAGCTGATCCTTGTTAGTTTTCAAGAAGTAAAGGCGGTATTGAGAATGTAGGTGTTATAACGTGCATGAGGGTTTATAAATTGGAACTTTGTATTTACCAACTTTCTTGCTACTGATTGCTTCTAAAATTATAGCTTCAATCTTAATTTTCTTTTTGACTTTTTCAAGAATTTTTAACGGACATTTGCTTTTTAAAATATTGCATTATTTTCTATTTTCCATCATTCTTTAAATTCAAGATCATCATAATTTTAGATTAACCTTAGAAAATCTTCTTTTTCATAAATGTTCATTTGGATGAATCAGGATTTAAAATATGTCAAAAATTGTAAAGCTCAAGTTTCAAGGATCTTAATCCTCAAGCCTCTATACTCATAAGATCATATCAATTGACATGCAACTTCAATTAATACAGATTCTATTTCCTAGAACTTTATTTTTAACTCATGATTGACGCAATAAGAGTTTAACATGATGTACGTTGATAGTCAAGTAAGCTGCAGTTATTTCAGGAACAGAATAACTTAATGATAAGAGTTTTCTATAAAAAATAGAAAATGATTGATTTTTATTTTCACGAAAGTAATAAATTATGGAATATATTGGTAGAACTGCTATACATATGGTCTTTTCATTTTGTTGTGTCGATACACAAACTTTATAATTTACAACTATTGTATACGAGCGACGATCATCTCTAGTATATTTTTGTTATTTTCTAGAATTAAAAATAAGAATAAGAAAGAGAGAAAAATACACAAAAAAGAAGAAAAAAAAAATTGAGAGGGTGAGAAGGAACAAAATAGTGTATGAGAATGAGAGAGATGAAAACTGGAAGAAACAAGTGCGCAACTTCAACAGCGCAATTCTAAAAATAGAATCATCAGAAGTATATACACGTCTATATATTATATAGTATGTTTGGAGCATGATTGTATCTAGAGGCATGTGGGCTTTTTTGCCCGTATTTTTATTTATTATTATTTTTACTGCGAAATACCTTTAAGCCTAACAAAATAATAATAATATTAATGAGTGCTAGTGTTGCTTACAAAAATGGAATAAATTTTAATTGCATTTCACTGCACACTCCAATCGTTGTGCCCTAATTTCTGATGTTTTTTTTGTGTAACTGAATTTACAAATAAACATCTTTCCTTATTGAAAATACAAAATTTGTTCACGCACTTTCGCTCTCGCTTTATCGTAATGATGAGTTTTTACAATGGTGGATTTTTTTTTTCGGTACAAAAGATTTCACCGGCAAGAGTTCATGGTCTTTTCTTGATTCAATTTAAGCTTATGTTTGAAACGCAGTTTTACCGAGAAAATTTCAAGGCCAATTCTCTTAATAATTATTAACATTTAGGTGCATTGCATTTTGATATCCCGAAGGAATTAATAAGTTTTGATGCTGGGAATTCGATATGAAAATTCAGATTGAATTGATGTTAATTAAATTGAAATTTGATCTTTCATGCTTACTTCTAGATAATTCAAAAATAAAAGAATATTGTGGAAAATGTGGTACAGGTGTGTAGTCTTAGGAACAAGGATTGAAAAATACGTTGGATGCTGTCAGGGGCCGTTCACTTAGTACGTTCGCTTTTTAGGGGGGTCTAGGATTTTGTAACAGGTCAAACAAAAAAAAAAATTTTTTTCATACAAAAAACGTAACAAGGGGGGGGGGGGAGAGAGAGAGTTCTAAAAAGTCGTTTTTTTTGTGTAACATACTAAGTGAACGACCCCTTATGGAAATTCTTAGGAAAACCAGAAAAAATCCTGTTTAAGGAAACTGTGCTGTGGTAAATCTAACAATTATAATTTTAAATTATTTGCATAATAATTATTAAATTTTTGAGTAATTCATGATAATAATTCTCAAATGACATCGACAAGAAACAATACAAAGAAATAAAAATCGATTGCATCTGGAATTTTCCAACTCTTATTTTTTTGTAAATAAAAAAACAATTACTCATACTTTTTTTCTTCAGAAATGCAATTTAAATCGAATGTTTTCTTTTTTTTTTGTGGGAAAGAATAAAGAGTTCCGCATCACATTCTCAATCGACTATACTTTGATGTTTGGTATATTTATAGAACTGATAATAAACCAATGTTTATAGACTCAATACAAAAAGCTATTTCGACATTAATAATATTCATAAAAGAATCTCCTGCTAAGTTTTTCTAAATCTTTCTTGTAAGAACTCGATATAATCAAAAAAAAATGAATGTATTGTATATAGTTAGAATTAAAATATCACCAAGAGAAGTTAAAAAAAAGTTTATTTTTAGTTTTTCATCTTCTCAGATCCTTCTTTTCAATTTAATTTTGTTTAATTTTTTTTTTCTTTCTTTATTTTTGCCTAAGTATAAAATAAGAATTCTCACCAGAAAGAGAAGCAAAGAGCGGCAAACTATTTTGTTGCAAGTGTATTATCATCATCATCATGGCAAAAATAAAAGAATGTAAAGGAAGATATATTTGTTGTATATTATTTTTATTTTTATTAACATTCGTGAAGAATAAAGTCTTAATATGTATTGAATTCGTATAAATATTTAGCCACAAAAGCGTCTCTCGGATAGCGATCGTGCACTACACGATGATTTTCGACTGTGTATACATACGTAAATGAGCGAGATATTACGAGAGAAAGAGAAAAGAATCAAGTGGAATTTTATTTCAAATGCTATAAGACATCAGTCGTTGTATTGAGCTGAAAATTGATACATGCGAAATATTATTTTGTCTCGCGTCAATTTCTCATAAAAAAAAGTTTTTAAAAAACACACAAAAAAATTATTTACATGAAAAATATACAAAATTATTGGAAGTAGTAAACATCAATATAATTAATAATTTAAAGCTTTAGTGTTAAAATTAAAAAAAATTTGAATTTCAAATTGTGAGAAAAAAAATATGTAACAAACAACATGTTACACTAGTAATAATAATCAGTGTATACATATGATATGGAGAAAAAAGAATAAACATTATATTAATACATATGTGTGACAATTTACTTCACTTCTTCTGTACTTGTGTCTACTTCAAATGAATATTTATTGATAACAAAATAAAAACGCATTTATATACTTCAGTTTATTGCTTTAAGTGGATCGAGAAATTTTAAACCTGTGTAAATATGAAGTAAATATAAAAACATGGAGAAAATATTCCAAAAATGTTGGTTGGTCCATGGAAGGTTGAAAGTTATTGAAATGTCAAAAGTTTTTTTTTTTTTCAAGGGATGGAAATTATCCATTCCGGATGTTTGAAGAGAAATTGTTTGCGATAAAAATATTAAATATTTACTTAGATTTGTGAAAAATTCATTAGCAGCTCTAACTTCTAACAAACAGGTTGAAGTGAATTTGGATGTTGATGTTGTCAAGAGTTAAAGCTTTTTGAAATATTTAACCTGTTGTGTACTTGAAAATTTGTTCAAGTTCTTATTTATAGAAATTTTATTCTGGTAAATTTTTATTACAAGAAAATTAAGGTTTTAATTTTAAATGCTGTCCTGAGGGAGCAATAAAGTCTTGAATTTTTAATAGTTGTTCTGATTGATTATACAAATTTTTAAATACATTATTAAAAAGAATAGTAAACTAAATCATCAATTTGCAAGTCATTCAAAAACTGTACATAAATTAGATTAACAGAGCTATCGAATTTCTGGGAAAATCCCAGGTTTATTTGAAAAACAAATGAACACCTTAGGATAATCATAAATTAATTTATATTTCACGTTTTTAGTTTATACTGCATGTGTTTGATTAGCAGGTCTAATTTTCTTAAGATTTCATGTTTTACGTGACTTTTTTCATTAGCCTATCATTTTAGAGATTAATAAACTTATTAAGGTTTAAATCAAGGCTTCCGCAGATTATAATCTTTAGAAATCAAAGATTATAATTTTTGTATGAAAATTTTCTAAAGTTTATAATCTTTGTATGAAAGATTTTTAAAGATTAAAATCTTTGTGTGGGATTTTTTAAAGATTATGATCTGCGGAAACCTTGGTTTAAATTTGAGAATTTAAACCTTAATAATTCTTAAATTTTGAATGCAAAATTTGTGAAACTTTAGAATTCTCTAGAATATGATTCATGCTTGATGTGACTCCTTAAATATGATATCTTTGCAGTCTATGGTGACATGACTTGATATAATACTTTTGAAATTCGCTTGAAATCTATAAAACAATATGATATTCATAAAATTGTCTTCTGTAAAATTTTACGCTTCATTTTTTATTTTTTTATTAAAAAATTTTCTTAACATTAATTTGTTAATATGGAATTTTAAGATCTTATTAATTAGCTGTAATTTATAGCTTAGTAATAAAATTTTGTCCCTTTGTCAATAAAAATGTGAAAATATTTTTATATACTCGACAATTTTTCGACTGTCTTCAAACTCTCGAAAGAGTTATGATGGAAAGCAAAGGAGACAATCGAGAGGAGCCAAAAATATTTCAAATATTGAAGATGATAAAAAAAAGAAACCTATATCTAATTTAGTATGCAAATTTTTTTATATCATTCGTTTCACATCTAATTTTGCTACTTCTTCGTTGTTCTCAATTACTTTTATAAAGAAGAAAGAAAGAAAAGATGACAAAAAATTGGTGCTGTCTAAGACACCTTCGAAAAATTCCATTGCTGATAGACTGCTGAGAATTTTCAACTTAACTCGTTTTTTTTTTTTTTGCTAAAACAACGACAAATAAAAATGTTGAAATAATTTACTAATATTTGCGAACATATATTTACTAACGAAATATATAAAAAAAAATATAAATACACATCCATACTTAAGCCGATTCGAGATTAAGCCCTCTTTCGTGTTCCAGTCAATTTTCATTTTCATTTTTTTTTTGCGAGTCTGATATTTCTTTCATTTCTTTAAAAAAAATATATATACAAAACAACACTTTTGTTTCGATACATCAAGTAAGAAAGACAAATACTTAAACCTGTTTTCATCTCTTTCTTCAAAATATATTCACACGATTCTTGTTATTTGCTATATACCACACTTTATTACTAATCAGTTTACTCTCTCAAATCATCAATTAGTTCGATTTTTAATGATTTTGGAGCGCCTCGACTATTTTGAGTTTAAATCTGTAGAAGATTTTTAAGGAAATGTCAATTGACACTTATTTTGCTAAAAAAAATAGATGTTTAAAAAATATTTTAAATTTCAATGCTGTGATTCACAGATTTTCATGCTTTGATGTAAAATCCAAATCATTCCAAAATCTTTAATAATCCCTAAAATTATCAAAAATCTTTGTTTCAGAATTAAAAACCTACGACAAGTTTCTTAGTGCTATAAATAATATTTCCTTTCGTAATGATTACAAGCTGTCATTGCTGTGTAATTGTTCTATTTATAGCTGATAAAACGAGACCTTGAGATTGAGTGGAAAATTTTGGAGTCACAAAAAATATGAGTTTGTTCTGAGTTTTTTCTTTTTGAAATTTTAAACATTCAACGCCACAATTCATTCAATAAAAATTGAATTTACAAATTAAATGTTTTCTTTCTCTTCTCATATACAAAAAGTAAAAAATAAAAAACTTTTCATTTTGTTCCTTGTTAATGACTCTCGTGGAAGAAATGAACGAAAAAATGTACCGATTTCTCATTAAACATTCAAATACTGATATTACCTTTATTGAGGTCAAATTGATGAAAACCGGATTTTTTTGCACATATATATAGAAGCAAATATGTGAATTAAAATTTTTTGAATCATTTTTTCGAGAGACATTTCACTGGTGAATAAAAAAAAATTAGATCATTCTCCTTCCATGGTGGTCAATAAAACAAATACATAAGTCATATGAAAATGTGATAAATAATTTAAATATTTTTTTTTCTTTTTGTATTTTGTAGATATAAATTTTAGTTAATGAGAATTAATTTATACAAATAAGACTCAATATATGAGTGTAAAGTGAATATATGCAGAGAAAGAAAGGAATGAGTGTGAAAAACTCGTACTGATAACAAGTAGTAAAGAAATACAAGAAAAAAATTATTTAACGAGTGAAAAAAAAGAAAACAACAAAGTTATAAATTAAAAATAAAATAAACTTGTCAAGTGCAACGGCTTGATGTTATGGCTGATATGCATGTACTAAAAATAGGTAAGAGACTGATAGGTCGATTGTAATTGGATAATGATGGATTGTGTCGCGTGGGTTGTTTATGTTTGCACGTTGTTTTTTTTATGTAAAACAAATTTAACATTCAACCTATTCGGGCCACAAAACACAATTCTTTCTAATTTTACGTAACATCTGTACAGAAAAAGAGGGATGACGTCAAAGAATTTCAATTCAATGAAATAATAAACCGACTAAGAATAAGAGGGAAAAAATTATTAGAAATAATATTTTTATTTTTATTTCTTGTATTTTTACGTTAATTTTAAATTGATTCAAATTGATTCCTGGTTGATAAATTACGTCATTGCGTAGGGTTTTTAACCGATAGATTCATTTATAAAAATGGTAATTTAATTAGCATTAATTTTTCTTAAAAAATTTTTTATTGAAAATATTTACATTTGGTGCTAATAAAAAGCACGTGAAGTTTGAATGCGAACAGCAAACTCTTAATTAATTTTAGTAAAAGTATTGTTTTTTACATGGATTTTTGTGTCAATACCTTCATGGTACACTATGAATGAAATAGTAAAATGAATGATTTAAACGTGTAAATTAAGCGCATTTAGGTATTATCTAAATTCTAATTTTTCTTAAAATGTACAAAAATCTTTCAACATATTTTTTATTAGTTGAATTAATTTTGTTAATATTAGTTCCAGCTATTTGTCAGATAAAGAACAAAATGTCCTCACACATTGCTCTTTAATTGCGTTTACTTTTTTTTTTATATTAACAAAGAGTCAGGCAAAAAGTTTATTTTTTTGATGAATAAGTTAAAAGCCGTTAAAAGGTTTTTGTTTCCAGTTAATGTGATAAACTCAATGTAAAAAATGTGACTAAAGCACTCATGATAATGCAATGACAAAAATCTAAAAATAACCGTGCTAGACTTTGTATGTGATGTGAAATACAGTCATGTGCATTCCAAATTATCATCAGTGTCGCCACATTTTAGACAGAAAATAATAATTAAAATTTAGTTGTTGTTGTTATTGAACATATGCAGAATTTTGCAATGAGCACAATCGGACAACGAAATGGCATGATAAAGAGGCATTTTTCGATAAAGCACGGATATAGAAGCGGAAAGCATATACAATTCATAATTATCATTGCAAAAGAGGATGTAGCGCCTTGTCAGTCTCATGATATTCTTTATCACTAAATGCGGCCTTTTTTTTTGTTTGAATAAAATTATAATGCGAATGCGAAAAAGAGAACATTTCATCTTCAGACAAATTAATCATTCAGCTTCGTCGCTCATGCAAGTATTTTTTATTTTCCTTTACTTTGTTTTGTTTTCGTTAATGTGTTGTTGGCGGCAAATTCTGAGAAATGTATGAATTAACATGTAAAAGGAAGTTTGTTAAAATTAAATTCATTCGTATGGCTCATGCAAAGTACATTTTTAGTACATATCAATGAATTGGAATAGATTTTTTAAGTATATTTATTATTTTTGAAAATTTCGAGACTTCAAAAATTAAAACCCAAAAGATTTTGTAATTGTAAATTTTTTATCTGTTTTAGTGCAAAAATGAGCTATTTTTGGGAATAATATCGATATTATTCATGATAACAAAACTGTATAAACAAATGTTCAATTTCTCGAGAAAAATTCAATAATATTTGTTTTTATCCACATCATTTGTTATTTTTAAATTAGACATTTTAATAGTACAAAATTTCAAAAAATACTACTACAAAAGATAAGTTATGGAAAAACCTGTCACTATAAGACAACTTTGTTCATTTAATTAAAAATCGCCAAGTCACTTGACAAATAATTTTACACTGATACAAAATTGCGATTAAAGTAAGTTGTAAATAAAAATAACACTGTTCAATTATCAATACTTTTTCATGGTCGATTTCAAGTAATTTCTTAGTTTTGTAATTATACCTTCCACGTGTATAAGCTTACCTAAATAAATTAAATTGAAAAAAAAAAAAAAATAAGAATAAAAATCTTATCGAAAGTCATTCAGTAAACAAACTTCAATTTAGATAACAAATCCTATTTTTAATCGTCTGAGCAAATAAAATAAAAACATCTAGGAACTCGGTCAAAATTATCTAATCAAGAGGAAAAAAACCTATGAATCATTAATGAATGAATTTTTAGTTGTGTGCTACGAAAGGAAATTATACGCAAATATTGAGTCCAAAGTTTAGTGTGCTATGAAGTCATTTTTTCATCTTTTTATTTGATTTTAATTTTTTTTTTTTCACAAATTTGATGAAAAAACACAAAAGGTAATAGATTCCTAACTCATTAAGTTAAGTAGACTTTATCATTTTCATTAATCTAGAACATAAATTGGGTATTTTTTTGATTTTTTTTTTCTAATTTTTTTAATCTTTTTTTTTTCAAAAATTTGATAAAAAAAATCTTGTAACTGATTAAGTTAAAAAGACTTTATCTTTTTAATTTGTCAAGAGAATAAACAGGGATTTTTTACAATGATACAGATAAAGCAACTCTTCTATCATTACTAAGTCTGTTACTAAGAGAGATAAGCGTGATTTTGAATGCACTGAATTTAAGTAATCAAAAAAATTTGCAGTAAGAATCTCGATTCAATCAACAAATAAAAAAAAGTCACAAAAATATAAATAAACCAAATCAAACAAGTTAGAATCAGTGTGACCTTGATTTTAATTACTCAAATTTTAATCTACATCCTTGAACTTTTAGATTATTTATCAAGAAATTGATTTTATTAAAAAAAAACATAAGGAAAAAAATATTTTTTTCTTTTCTGCTTGAAATGGCTTGAAATGAATATATTACGGTCATTATTGTTATTATGTCTTATACTTGTGTACTTTGCCATTGGACATTTTTTATCGATTGATTGTTAAAAATAGAAATTAGAGAAAGAGAGAGTGGAAGGATATATGTATGTGGAATGAGAGAAAGCGAGAGTAAGATGGAGAGAAAAAAAATATATAAAAAGCTTTTCTTCATACCGTTCGAGTTCAGATGAAAACAAACGAACGCGTGATTGAATCGATTTTATGTTTGTTGCAGCCAAGTATTTTTTTTTCTTGTTTATGTCGAATGTATACAGTCCATTTTCATGTTTTTCTTTTGCTTTACCTTTTGCTTCGAAAAGCTTTTCCTTCTACAAGTTTTATGAAATATAAAAGAAAACCTTTAATTTATTACTTTTAATGATTTGTGCCTGTAGAAAGAAATAAAAAAGAATTTTCAAGGATAAATTTCTATTTCTAGCTAATGCCTGAAATGATTTTCATTTTTTATTTATTTTTCACAAGCAATGTACTTACCTAAAAATTGCTTTTATGGAAGCTCAATATTTAAGGAATTTTTCATATTTAAAAATAGAAATTTAACATTGAAGTATGTATATGTATGAAGGCAAGAAGCACAAGCATAAGAGACCTGAATAAGTAATATGTATTTATCGGCAACGCCCGAGGATATTCGCAAATGTTGTTGAGACGAAAAGGAATAAAAACAAGCGTTGACGAGTGGATCGAGAAAGAGGAGTTGTATTGTGGTATGGTGGTGGTAAAAGCTTTGACATTAAATATACGTTGCTGTTGTGATGAAAATAGAACACGAATAGCACAGAGATTGAGCTATTCTGTAATAGGAAAAAAAGAAGAAAGGAATGAAAAGAAATAGGATACAAGTTTTTTTTTGCTGCTTGCTGCTGATGCCATTTGAAGAATAAATATACATTTTCTGCAATCTATAAATAGAAAATGTGTTCAAAACAACGCCATTCTGATAAAGTATATGAAAATGTGTAGTTATAGGTTGATGAATGTTGTAATGATACACAAAGTTATTTAACACCTTTTCCTCAATTAACGATTTAAAAATTCCACACTTGAGACTTGTTTGAACGAGTGATTTAATGCAGTCAGTCAATTTAGTTTTTAAAAATAGACTTATCTATTTCTGTTGACATTTTACAGTTTATTTAAAGTTTTAGAGGAATTTATCGAAAAGACCTCACAATTTTCTATTTTTAAGGTTCTCTACACGAAATATTTTCAAACTTTCTTCTTCCGTTAATAATAAAAAAAAATCTCTCACATCCATTCATTCATTTCGATTGATTCACAAAAATAGCCTGCAACGTAATTAAATTAAATTAAATTATTTTTATTGCTGAGTCACAGAGTAATTTTGTAAACAAAAAAATGTTAATATTCAGCCATTACCCGAACTCGTTTTTGTGAGACTGACTGTTTGTTGATATTATTAAGACCAAAAATTATTTTTAAAAATGTTAAGGATATAATTTATGAGTAAATATCTAGTGTTAAAATTGTGAGTAAATATCTAATCATTTGTATGTTCATGTGCAAATTTTTTTTTGTGGATCAATAATTTCTAGACCCACACGTTGACTTTATCATCTCAAAACTAGTACTTCTACAGCTTCATCTTCTTTCTTATAATTTTGAACAAGGTTGTGTAAATCTAATATTTGTGGTTAAAAGCTTTATTGATTAAAAGATCGAAAGCATGATTAAAAGATTTGATTTCTGAGGAATTCTGAAGGTTTGGATTCGAATTCTAATTCAATCAATAAAAAAAATTAAAAGCATAACAATCAAAAGTTTACAAAAAATTGCCCATACTTTATATTCTCTAGTCTTTTCAAGTAAACATTCAATTAAATTATGTAAAATATTAAAGGAACTTGAGTAATGCAGTTGCAATATTTAATGGGGAAAGTAGGCTAAAGTGAAAAAATGCGGGACAAGGATACATAGCGTAATGAGATCATTTCATTTAATGCATCGGAGATTTTTATCGAGTTTTCATACCAAAAGTGTGGATATATAAGAGAGAACTAGAGGCGTATCTCTACGGAAATAGGCGAGACACAAAAAAAAAATCATATAAAAAAATTATTTCTATTTCATGGGAAAGCAGCAATCTCAAAGGGAACATTTTTGCTAATTTTTCTTCCTTCATCTTTATTTTTATGTCGCTCATTTTTTTCATAAGAAATTAGCACTCAAAGCGGCATCCAGCCTCTCTTTTAGTCTCTCTTGAAACCTTTGCCTTATTACATATGGATGAGTT
This sequence comes from Chironomus striatipennis, assembly GCA_026123125.1. NCBI lineage: Eukaryota > Metazoa > Arthropoda > Insecta > Diptera > Chironomidae > Chironomus > Chironomus striatipennis. The sequence goes on from CM047394.1 coordinate 29,833,838, forward strand.
GTATATGTTACCTATCTGTGTGAGGATGAATACAGAAAGCAGAACAGAACGAATTTATCTATTAATAACGTTCGCAGATGGCGTGGTCGTGCGATATTTTTAGATGAAAAAGTTTGAAAATAAATTTAACTCAATCACAACGAAGCATTTCCTACAGCTAGTGTATACTTTTTCTCTCCGCTTTTTTATATTTTTTTTTTCTTAAATTCTTTTTTTATACTTTCTTCTTTAATTTCTACCAATTTTAAAAATAGATTTTGTGATGCTACTCTCTTTCTCTGCTTGTTTAAAAATAAATCATATATCGTTTTTCCTTTCCTATTTGCTTTATACTTTATATCTTGACTCTATTCATCATATCTTATTACTCTCAGTGGATTAACCGACAAAAATATTCTTTACGATTTTAAGGAATTAAATTGAATGTTTTTGTAATTTTCTGTCAAACTTAATTCTAGTTTACGCGCCAATAATGTCAGAACAAATATTGTGAATGCGATAAAAATACAAGAATAATATCCTAATGTCACTCAATCAGACTCGAATTAAATGCAAGCAAATATTAAATGTGTAATTTGATATACACGCATATATATTTGAAATTTCTATCTATAAATAGAATGAAATTAATTTAATTAAATGCCGCTGTACAGAATGTGTCTGTTTAAATATAGATTTTTCATACTTTCATATCCATACACGTTATAATGTGCGAAATATTTATCAAACTTGCTACTTCATACTCCTCTCTCGACTTTTTGGTAAATTTCGCAATAACCTTGAAACCATATATTCTGAATAAAAATTTGCGTTTTGAATGTTTATAAATATATTTTTATCGTGAAATAATCAAATGAGCAGAACATATCTGCCTATTTTGCGTATGGAACTGGAAAAACAAGGTTGTAAAAAGTTAAATAATAAAACAATGGCAAAATATTACAACTTGAATCTTCTTCCTACCTAAAGCTGTTTAAGCTTTTCAATATTTAGAAACAAATCAAATCAAATTGAGTGTAATTTTGCACTAGCTCTCGAATGACATTTAAAGTGCAATTACTTTAAAGTAAATTGCACAATAAATACGCATAAAGCTAGTATTTTTGTTAGTCATCGTAGAACTCAATGGAAAATTTCATTTATGCGCTCATTAAATCATTCAACTCAATATATTCTTATTGTACAATACTTACATTTATATTCTCTTCATCACCGTGCAATTGCACATTTGCACATTTCGTGTGATGTGTATATTTATAAATGCAATATATTGTCATGACATGAAAAAACATTATGCGACATTGAGTTGAGGAAAATTGAACGAGTTTGCCGTTTACGTCTAAAAATATAAAAATTGTGAGAACATTTAAAAATAGTCGACAATCTATCTCTGGTTTTCTCACTCTCAACTGCATTTGCATTTTAAGCATGTATTCATTACACTACTTATGCTGTCTTTGTCTCCTCCGTCTGTCTGTGAGCATTCATATGTGATTCTGTTTGCTCACTTAAACTACTTTCCCAAGTGAATTTTTTAATAATAAAATTTTTAACAGATTGTCTTATTACTTACAACTCATGTATGTTGAATGTAAAATTTTTATGGTGACATAAAATATTTAATTTAGTGACTAAATATAGAATGAATTTTCATATTCTTCGTCGTTTTTATTCTTCTTTGTTTTTTCTGTTTTAATTATGACCCCCACAACGAGGAAAACATGGAAATGAGTAATTTATCAACTTAATAGATTGCCATTGTTATTTTTACCAACTCTGTGCAAAAATTTTTTTTCTCAAGACATAAAAATAGAACTGACATTTCTGTTTTTATACAATATATAAAATTTATACCTAAATATACGAAAAAAAATTGATCAATTTTCTAATCAAAAAATATTTTTTAATTTTCTATTTTAGAGATGGCACGAGGTTCAATAGGACGTGAAAGGATAATATCGGGTGTGGTTGGCAGTCAACCGCCTAATGCACTTCAAGATGATCTCAATAAAGAATTGCTTGCTGTAAGTTTGGCTTGTATATTATTTTGGTTAAAATTAGTTGTTATTAATGCATGTCACGAAAAAAAAAAAATAATTTAGCAGCGATGGAATGAAATCGGTGGTAGTCAAAGGCGTATATTCGAGACACCTGCTAATTTATAATCTAGTAATGATTCATACAAATGAAATAAAAATATCACTACACTTGAATTAATAAAGAGTGATTCAAGAGGCTCTTTTGGCAATATGTATGTACAATATGGTGCTAAATTTGGATTTATATTAATTAATAATTTACTGACGCTCGAAGTTATTTTCAACTTAAAGTTATTTACGTAAATCATTTTTGGCATAATGACGGAGTCATTATTTTTATTGAAATTGAATATTGATAAAGTATTTATTTTTACCTTTTTAAGATTGAATGTCATGAATTTTTTTTCTCTTTTTTCTTTTTGCTATTTTTATGTCCTTTAAGTTGATTGAATTGTTGGGCGTTAGTTTGAAGGTAGAATTTTTTATTGGATATTCCACCCATTTATGAAGCATGTGTCTCTGATTTTTTTTTATATAAGTCTTGTTTATTTTAAGACATTGTATTCGTCTGTTAATTATGAAATTATCATTTATTGCTGATTTTTAAATCTTAATTGGCATTATCGTCTCTGTTTAAGTCTGACAAAAGAATCTAAGCATCTTTTTAAAAGTAAAGTTCAAATCTTCAAAAATATTCTATGCCATCATTATTATGACATCCAAGACCGTGAAAACTAAGATGACATATTTTTAAACAAGCATACTGCAAAAGACCCATTAGAAGAATCTCTTTGATCCACTAAACTGTGTTTAATTAAGTCTGTCAAGTCTGAGGAAATCATAACATTTACATATTAAAAGAAGCGAGAAAACGCATGTTTTCTTTATTATGCTTCATGTATATGCTTTACGAATGAAATGAAAGTGAAAAATCGCCATCATATGTGAATTTCATCATCATCGTCAACATCAAGAGCATGTATACATGTGAATGCCGAGGTTAAGATGATGAGGGGAAAAAAATGTTTGACACTTAAATGAGTAATGCAGAAGAGATTATAAATAGATTATTTGATGATTGTGACATTATAATTTATCCAAAACATTCATTCTTTCCTTTTTACTTCCCCTTTTTTTCATTAAGTCTTAATCCCGCGTATAATTTAAATTTAAATTTATCTATACACAAGTGGATCTTATGAATGAAATTTTTAAAAAAGAATATAACTCAATGGCAGTGTCAAAGAAAATGTGTGGGAAAATTTCTTCTCGCGTGTATGTTTATATGTATTTTTTCATTTTTATTTGAATGATCGAGTTTTCATCTTTTTGGCTTTTTTATTTTGTAAAAAAAAGAAACAAAAAAAATTTTTTCCTGTGAATTTTTTATGAATCATTTTCTTCCCATTCCTTCTTGGAATTTTCTAATTAATGGCGATGTTAATGTTTTAATTTTTATTTTTGTGTCGCCATTTGACGGGTTTATGCCTTCGAATGTACGCTAATAATTGTGCCATATCGTCTTAACAATCTACCGTGATATGCAAAAAAAAGTAGCAGAAAGGAAGAAGAAGCAAGAATGAAATTGTTTCACGGAAGATTTTGTGAATCATGAAAATTTTCCAACAATAAACTAAATATTTTCATATTTTTCTTTCTCTTTCTTCTTCTAGCTCCGACGCGAACAGGAATTACAGCAACAAAAACTTTGGCGTGATTTTCAAGAGCAAAAAAAGGAACTTGAACTTCAGCATAAAATGCAACTTGAAAGCAAGTTACAAGTAAGTGAATGTTTAAGTGTTTCTGCTTCATTGTATCTGTCATGCCTGTTCTTTGGTTTCTTCTCTCATCTCCTCATCAATTATTCATTATCTAAAAAAAATTTCCTATACAACTGAATGAGAAATTTGTCAGTTTTCCAAATTTTTACTTTACTTTATTTACCTTTTATTCTTTTAATTATCATAAATAGCATATTTTCTGTTCTTGTTATTAATCGAAAATAATGAATAATAAATAACAAAATTTTTGTTGTTATGTTCATATCGTAAAAAAAAGATGTAAAAATTAATCGTAGGTGTGTTAACTGAGCGCATTTTTCCTTAAACTGATTTTGTATTGATGATCTCAGATTTATTTATTTGAGCGTTGTTTCATATGATTCTTAATTTTTTGACCAATTTCATCAAGCCTTTCTCTCTTTAATATTTATTGCTGAGAGTTTCACCCCCATTTTGTTGTTCAGAGAAAATTTCCAAGAATTTTTAATCATTCGATTTTTCGAGACTGATACCGAGAATTGAGGAAAATTCGTACACGTGTAATATTAAGCAGGTTGAATTTAGCAATGAAATTAGATTTCACTTGAAAATATTGAAATTCTCTTGAGGAGATACTTAGATTCCCAAATAATCATGTTAAGTGTAGCGTGGGGCATAATTTGAGTTGTGCATTTGGTCTGTCTGTTTAAAACCCACATAAATTTGGGAGAAATTCTCAAAATGGAAACTCTAAAGTCTTAATTTTCCTTTAATCATTCAACATACATTTTATGAAGACACAAAAATTAATTTTTGGTCTCTAACTTAACATCCTACTTTTATTTCTAAGAACATCCATAAGCATTCACTATGGAGCTGTTGATTCGTGTGAATTGTCTGACAGGTTGTGGTTAGCAATAAATTTTGAGTTTTATTTGTGGTATACATTGACAATGTCAATTACGGTTAAAACATATGAGCACGAACTTACATAGCCAGATAAACAAATTTTATTATATGTATACATAGCAATAGAAGTGACTCATACCAAAATAATTGAGGGAAAATGCGCTTTGAGATGGAATTAAATATAAGAAGAGAAAGAAGAAAAAAAAATATATTTTTTTTTGTTGTGAAAATTTGATTTGCGTTTTCTTTCGTTTCTGTCATCGACATTACTTCCTATCGTTATGTAAAAATTCAATTCATAGTTTGCGGCACATGGCATGTTAATGTTCCAGGAACTACAATTGCAACGAATAGCAGCAGAGCGTCAGAACGCATTGATGCTTGAGGAGCAACAAAGAAAAGAACGAGAAGCAGCACAAGCAGCTGCCGCAGCATTAAGAAGGAACAATGAGAGACATGAATGTAACGCTAATGCTAGTCCTGATGTCAAACAAACATTAAAAGTATGACCTTTAAACTTTATATATTTTCTCTCTTACTTTATTATTACATACACACAAGTGTAATGCGACCTTTACATTAACCTTTAAAATTTATTCTCCTTCGCTTTATTTACTACGCATTCAGACATTTTTGATACAAAAGAAAATTGAGAAAGAAAAAGGACAGCAGAACGCAACATGGAATAGAAATTTGTAAGTTTATTTTAATGACATTACATTAATTTTAATTTTACTGACGGTTCCATAATAATTCATTATTTCGTCGCAGAGGTATATTGAAAAGCTCATCAGGAGAATCTTTACCACTTGGTGCAGCATCATCAGTTAGTTCTCATCCATATAAAATTCCTCAACCACCGTCCTCAATAGCTAAATACGATTCAGACTTTCCACTGAGGAAAACAGGTAACAAATTAATTAGGCAATCATCATCATCAGATGAGCAATCATTTTTATTGTTCAGGCTTTTATTATCAGTTTTTTTTTTCTTTAGTATTATTGTGTGTGTGTGCGCGTGCAATTTAATGATATTAACATAATTAAGAGAGTTTATATATATTTTTGTTTTTACAAAAAAAAAAAAATATGTAGCATGCTTTGGAACAATTTTGTTTTCCTTTTTTTGTGATAAAGTAATTTAATTAACATATTTCACTCCTCCTTCTATTTCTTAAGTTTCCGTTATTTGATTTTACGTTATATCCTCATGAGCTACAGCCAAATTATTTATTAACCACATGGCAGTCAATTTGTGTGTCCGTACAGTATGGGGACAAAAAATTATGGATTTTTTTGAAAATTAATATTTTTGATCTGATGCTTAATGCTTAGCAGATATCGAAAAATGGTTAAAGCATGAAATGTTCCTTATGAAATTTGCTATCCAACGATGTATAATAGAAGCCATAACTTCCACACCTAATTAGGGTTTTATTTAATTTTCGTTTCTTTCACTTTTATTTTATATGAAAAATTCGTATTTTTTCCACATTATTGCCTGTAACTTTTGTTTCTTTCAACGAATCTTCTTGAAACTTTTACATTATGTTTATATTACTTAAAGCTTTATCATACAGAAGTTTCAGATTTTTTGAAGCCTCTCTTCATGAACTTCCATACCTTTGATTAATGCTTGCATAGTATTTATTTGTTTTTAATAATTTACTTTAATTTGCATTTTAATAAATAAAACTATTAATGAATTTGATAGTATTTTGAATAAGCTTTCATTTGATATATAATTCATTACATAAACTTTTGTGGATTAAGAGAAAACTTAACAAATATTCAAGATGGCAGTCAATTTTCATGCAATTTTTGACAAAAATTATTAATAACTTTTGTAATTTTCATGTATATTTTAATGTTGATGCATATTTTTAAAGCTTTTATGTTCCTCTACAAGTTTCTAATACATTAGAAAGTTCTAAACTTGATGTAAATAGATATTTTCTGCGCTCCAATAGTGGAATGTTTTCAAAATTATCATTTTTGTATGGGCAAAATGAAAAATTTGAAAATTTTCTTAAAATAAACATTTTTATTGACTATAATTGATTAATTATGTATTATTATTCAAAAATATATCATTTCTAGTCAAATTCAACTCGTGGTTATTGCGGAATCTGGATTTCAATTTTCTCTCCATACAAAATTTATAATTTTCAAAACATTCCACTATTGAAGCGCAGAAAATTTCTGTTTACATTAAGTTTAGAACTTTCTAATGTATTAGAAACTTGTAGAGGAACATAAAAGCTTTAAAAATATGCATCAACATTAAAATATACATGAAAATTACAAAAGTTATTAATAATTTTTGTCAAAAATTGCATGAAAATTGATCGCCATCTTGAATATTTGTTAAGTTTTCTCTTAATCCACAAAAGTTTATGTAATGAATTATATATCAAATGAAAGCTTATTCAAAATACTATCAAATTCATTAATAGTTTTATTTATTAAAATGCAAATTAAAGTAAATTATTAAAAACAAATAAATACTATGCAAGCATTAATCAAAGGTATGGAAGTTCATGAAGAGAGGCTTCAAAAAATCTGAAACTTCTGTATGATAAAGCTTTAAGTAATATAAACATAATGTAAAAGTTTCAAGAAGATTCGTTGAAAGAAACAAAAGTTACAGGCAATAATGTGGAAAAAATACGAATTTTTCATATAAAATAAAAGTGAAAGAAACGAAAATTAAATAAAACCCTAATTAGGTGTGGAAGTTATGGCTTCTATTATACATCGTTGGATAGCAAATTTCATAAGGAACATTTGATGCTTTAACCATTTTTCGATATCTGCTAAGCATTAAGCATCAGATCAAAAATATTAATTTTCAAAAAAATCCATAATTTTTTGTCCCCATACTGTAAGATAACATAATGATAAGCCAAACTTGATTTTCAATATTTTCTAAAATGATTAGCTATAAAATTTATACTTGACTGTTTGGAAGGGCTTCTGATATGGTTTTGACATTGGAAAATAATCTAAAGATTTTGTAATATTTCATAAAGAAAATTATTGAATTTCCAACAGTTGTTTAAATTTTTTTAAAAAAAATAATTATGGAATTGATTCATTAATGTCCAATAAGGGGTCTTAGAATTATTTAAAAATCCGGAACAATTTATATCTTCTGCAACCTAGAATTTATATCTTTGCTATGTATCATTGGTATGGTGGCCAACCTTTTTTAGGGTCCGGATACACTTAGTGTTAAAGTTAAGACTAAAACTGCATAAGTCATACAATTCATAGGATTTTTTTGATTTTTTCACGACACACACACTGGTTGGCACAGCTACATACAGTTAAAGGATGAATAAATTTCAATGATTAGTTTTAATTTCCTATAGAAATTTGATTCAAATTGACCCAATTTGGAGGTTTGAAGTAGAACAAACAAATTCATCGCCACTAAGTAAATATATTTCACAATAAAATGATTCAAACTACTCCATGAGTCACTTCCTTTTGGCCTATACCACCCAGATAGAATCTTGTGTGGATTGTTATTACAATATCGAATTTTATTGTGATCAAAATTGTCCTTCAACTAAGAAAAAGTTTACACGGCTACGGTGCTTTTCATATTTGATAATCTCTGCTAAAAATCTACTCCACACACAAAACAATATGAAAAAGAATAAAAGTTGTATTAAAAATTTTGTTTTCACATAAAAAAAGCTATAAAAAATAATATGTATTGGCATTATGAAATTCACATTTATTCGCTTGTAATCAATCATCGAAATCAATTTCAGCATCGGAACCGAATCTTCTGAAGATACGCTTAAAGCAAAGTGTGATTGAGCGAAAGGCACGTGTGGGACCATTAGCAGCACGTCGTCAAGAGCGCCTTTTGCTTGCTCACCAAAGACGATTACAAAAACAGGTGGCACTGGCACAAGCTACAAGTATGTAGAACTATTATTAAAAAAAAAATCAGAAAAATAATGAGAGCAATATTTTCATAGCTTTATGTGTTGGTATGTGCGTGAAAACTTTGCTCGCAAAAAAAAACAATGAAAATTTTTTATTTTTCCAATGACATTATAAAAAGTAATGTTAGGAGGCATAAAGACATGAAGAAAGAGAATGAGAGAGTTCGATAAATTCCTATACATAAATTCGTAAACATTAATACTCTATTAATCATAAATTTTAAGTAGATGAATTATGTTTTTGATATGTTAGTGGATTGTTTGTTAAGAGAAATCTAGTAACAGCTAATACCATTTTTTTTTATTGACATCTGAAGCAATTTTTTATTTTTCTCGTTTAGAAAAAAATAAATACCATTTTAGATGAAACTAATCGAACTAACATAACATTCGCAAAAAAATATACAAAACAAAAATTAAAAGTAAACTTAACGGACATTAATTGTTTCTTAAGAAATGTTGCTGTAACCTTTTCAAAACAATTAAGTCTGTTGTCAATTATTCATTGCCTTATTATAAATATCCATGATACAAATACTTATTCGTGTGTATATTCACTTACTTAATTATTCAATTCGATTTTCTTTTCTATTCCTTTTAATTAAACTTCTCATCTACTCCTCTGCTGATGTTGTTTATATACACGTGTGTGTCCAATAGATTGTAATAGTGGAGGTCCAGATTCACCGAATTCACCACCTACACGTGGTTCACCTACGAGTGCTCCGATACAAGAAGAGAATGAAGATCCACAATATAATGGTACAAATCGTGACCTTCAATTGTTTAGCTCCCCATCAATGCCCAATATATCGTTAGGTCGTCCACATTTATCAAATGTTGCTGCTGCTGCTGCAAATCACTTTGTAAGCTTTAAATATTTAATAATCACTGGAAAAGTCTATATTTTATTAATAATTCATTTCTCCTTCATCCAATCCATGATCCATTTTTCATGATTGTTTGAATTTATAGGCATTAATGTCACAATTACGTCCACCATCACAGAATATTCTCGGTCATCAAACGACAATTCCAGCGCCATACTTAGTACCTCAATTTGAGCTTTCAGAAGCACAAGCTGCAACAGCACATTTAAATCATATGCAAGCAGTTGCTCATTCAGTTGTAGCGGCTGCATATAATCAACAGCTTTCTGAAGCACATGCTGCTCAGCAACAACAACAACAGCAGCAACAACAACAACAACAGAGATTACAAAAACCTGGTCATCGACCTTTAGGACGAACACAATCAGCACCGTTGCCTTTGGGCCATCCAATGTTGACCGGTGCATCAATTAACATCGCTACATTACATGAAAATTCTGAGGCAGAGAGGCAAGCATATGAACAACAAATGCTGAAACAAAAGATACGTCAAACAGCATTATCACGATCAAATACAAGAGAATTATTAAAAGAGGAAGAGCCCGGAGAAGTAATCGATTTAACTGATAAGAAACAACCGCCAAGAACGGTCATTACAAATTCTGTGATAACTAGTACGTCACAATCACTTCCACATACAGGTGATGATCGAGTACGAAGTGAATATCTTCAGAAACAACGCGAAATTCTTTTACGACAAACAATGGGTGCTTCAATTGAAGATCCATACACACGAACACCTCTACTCCGTCCATTAGCAAGAACATTATCGAGTCCATTAGTACATGTTGGCCATCCTGGTATAACGTCAGGCATTGTTACAAGCGGCTCAGCTAGTTCTCTTCATTCCGACACCACAAGTCCTGGTCAAATGATACTCAGTAATAATGAAACGCTTCCACCGCCTGTGAATCTCTCAATGAATCATCATCGAATTTACGAGAACGGATCGCCGAATGGAAAGATTAAGACTGGCTTAGCATTTGATAGTGTAATGTTAAAACATGCATGCATATGTGGTGATAATTCATCACATCCCGAGCATAGTGGTCGTTTACAAAGCATTTGGGCGCGTCTTGTTGAAACGCATCTGGCAAATCGTTGCGATCGTTTAAGATCAAGAAAAGCGACACAAGAAGAGCTTCAAGTCGTTCACACGGAAGCTCATGCACTTCTTTTTGGATCAAATCAGATTAATCGACAAAAGATTGAGGCATCACGTGCGAGTTTTGTACGTTTGGCATGTGGCGGTGTTGGTATTGATTTAGACACAACATGGAATGAGAATCATACGGCTAGTGCTGCTCGTATGGCTGCTGGATGTGTTATAGACTTAGCATTTAAAGTTGCTAAAGGCGACAATAAAAATGGCTTTGCTGTTGTACGACCTCCTGGACATCATTCAGAACCAGGACTTGCGATGGGCTTTTGCTTCTTTAATTCAATCGCCATTGCTGCTAGATTATTACGTTTAAAGATGCCTGAAATTAGACGAGTTCTTATTATTGATTGGGATGTTCATCATGGAAATGGAACACAACAAATTTTCTATGACGATCCAAATGTTTTATATTTGTCGATACATCGTCATGACGATGGAAATTTCTTTCCTGGAACTGGTGCTTCTACGGAATGTGGCTCGGGAGCTGGTTTAGGATTCAATATTAATATTGCATGGTCAGGAGGAATTAATCCAGCACTTGGAGATGCTGAATATTTAGCTGCTTTTAGAACTATCGTGATGCCTGTTGCTAGAGAATTCTCACCTGATATTGTGTTAATCTCAGCTGGTTTTGATGCTGCTGCTGGTCATCCGGCTCCACTTGGTGGTTATGTTGTATCTCCTGCTTGTTTTGGACATCTTACACGAGAATTGATGCAATTAGCTGGAGGAAAGGTAATTGATTGGAAATTAAGCTTAATATCATTAAATTATGCTAACATCCCACATTTATATTTAATAGGTTGTTATGGCACTTGAAGGAGGATATGACCTTCCAGCAATCTGTGATTCTGTTCAAGAATGTGTACGTGGATTACTTGGTGACGAACCGGCACCATTATCTGAAAGTGAATTATCACGGCCACCATGTTCGAATGCTGTCGAGACACTTCAAAAGACTATTGCAATTCAAATGACACACTGGCCATGTGTAAAACAGCTCGCTCATACTGTAGGATTCTCAGCTCTTCGAGCACTCAATAGTGAACATGAGGAGTCAGAAACGCTAACTGCTATGGCAGGCTTATCAATGCAATCAATTACTAGGTAAGATATTTTCAGCCTTATCTATTATTCTGACATTAATTGTGCCTTATTTATTCCTTTAATAGACTTTCAGATATATCTCGTGAAGATTCATCGGAACCAATGGATCAAGATCAAGATGATAAGTAGAAAGAAAAAAATGCTACAAAAATAGAAATAATTTTCTAATCAATCATTTGTTTGGTAAAAAACATGTCGTGAACGAGAGCTTGAATTTTTTAGCTTAATGAAAATTTAATTAGAGGAAAAAAATACACAAAAAAAAAAATAAATTGGAGAACGATTTTTAGAAGAAGGCTAAAATTAGTCTTCTTAATGACTCAACGGTACTTGTGGAGAATATAAACACGGATGATAATGATGATGAATAAAAATCATAACATATATAGAACTTTAAATCAGGGATAAAAAAATTTTTTTGACGATAATGAAAAAAAAGATATAAATTTTAATTATTAGAAAAAAGGACAATGAAATTTGTGCGATTTTTTGATATATATAAAAAGAGGACATGTTAGTTAGAAGCTATAAGCAAAAGAATGCTATGGATGAATTTTTTTCTGTGAAATGCTTGCATTCTTAGTTGGATGTGTAATATTTGGGTGATGTTTCTTCTTTGCAGATGTAATTGTTTTTAAAACAAAAAAATTTTGGCGCCAAAACAGTTTGAGGCAGTTTTCAATCTACGAATTTTATAACTTTCAATATAAATGGATACAATTGGATATTTTGACAGTTCCATCCTTAATAATAATTTTTAGTACAATAATTACTCAAATATTATGTGCCTTCTAAGAAAGTTAAGTATCTAACAGGATTTTAATGAAGATAACTAGCCCGAAAGGCACAAATCGGATAATCGAGAGGAAATCCGGCCCCAGGCCGGAGTAAGACCAGCACCACTCCGGCTTAAATTGTATGCCAGCTTAGAGCTGACCTCACTCCGGCTTTGTGCCGGATTTCATCTCGATTATCCGATCTGTGCCTTTCGGGTAGATTCTTTTTTTGACATACAGAAAAACACAGTTTTAATTTATTTTTTTAAAGTAAAAATTTTAACTGCTAACAATGAAAAAATTATAAATTAATGGATAGAAAAAAAAATTAATAGTAAAGTTATTTAAAAGAATTTTGCTCAACGCAAATTTGCTATTTGAAAACTTTCTCAGCAAAAATGATTCTCTTTTTGAAAAAGTTTCAAAATATAAAAAATATACAAAAAAGTATCTAATTTAGATGGAAAGAAAATGATAAAATTGTGTCCATATTATATAAAAATAGTACTATTAAAAAAATATTAAATAACGATCATGATGCCATATTTAATGATGAAAACAAAAAATAGTAAAAGTTTTTTATTCAATGTTGAGCCTTACACCTACTGTTTAATTAAATCAACGAAAAAAAAAAAATATAAATGATGATGAAAAATACGATTAAAGGACCTAAATACAAATTTTTATAGAAAAAAAAAAAAATGATAAAGAAGTCATTGACATATTTTCAAATTTTTGAAGACAAAAGATGATAATTAAATTAAAAATATTACACAAAAGAAATGATATAAAATTTTAGAAAGAATATTTTTTGCGAATATAAAACGATGTTACAAAGATTAAAGAAAGAAGAAAAAAAAATATAAAAAAATTAAGGAAAGAGAAATGTTTTATTGGTGTTCATTGTTCAGAAAAGTAAAATAAAAAAAAAATTATTCATACACAACAAAACAGATACAGAATAAAAAAAATACAACAAATAAAAAAAATGATATAAAAATAATACAATTATAAATAATGAAATGTGAGAGGATTTCTTGTAGTTTTTGATTGGAAAACACTTTTTCTCATTTTAGTAGTTAAATATGATAACAAAAGATATTTTAATTTAGTGTCTTACAATTAAGAATCTGAGAGATCCTCAATATTTCATCTTTGTAGCTCAAAAACCTGCAAATTCGGACATTTTAAAGTTAAAATTTTTGTTTTATAATTTCAAATTTTAAATGTAAAATTTTCATTTCATAATTTGAAAATTAAAGTTAAAAATTCTCATTTTTTTTATTTAAAATTTGAAAGTTAAAATTTTCATTTTTTTTTAATTTTAAATTTTAAAATTAAAAAAATTTTCATTTTGTAATTTGAAATTTTTAACTTTATTGAACTGAAGAATTTGCAAAATCTTTTAAAATATTTTTTATAATTTTTAAAACTTTCAAAATAATTTTTTAAAAGTTGAAAATTTGAATTTGAATTGTTAAAAGTCATTTTTTTTTTTTCATTTAAAAGCCTGAGAGCTTTTATTGATAAAAAGTCATCAATTCAAAAGGTTTTTTAAGCTACAAAGTTATTTTAAAAACTAAAGAAAAAACAAATTTTGTAGGTACAACGGAATATTAATATTACGATGATGATACATATTTATTATGGTCAATGATAAATCTCTTTTATAACATACATATAAATTCAATGAGAATCATTTTTCTATGTTTGTGAAAGCATGTGAAATTTTGAAAAAGTTGCGTTCAAGGAACGTATATTTTATTATAAAACAAACAAAAAAAAAGTAAATTTAAAATAATATTATCAGCTAAAGTTGATCGTAAGAAGGAAAAAAGATAATTAATAAAAAATATTACGTTTACGTATATTACTGTTCCATTTCCACGACACTTTTGAACAAGTGAGAAAAAAAAGAAAGTAAATTTTGAGAATTATCTATTGATAAGATATTTGTTATGAAGGAAATAACATCCTACCAACCTATTTCGTCTAATTATGAAATTGAGAAAATTTAAATGAAATTTTTTAAAGTTGAAATTTTTCTCAATTTTACTGTGTAGATTTTAATTTGAATAATTGTTTAAATTTAATCATTAATCAATTTTAAGTATTTGAAAAAATTCGAACATTCTAAAGGTTTAATTTTGTTTCAAAAATCATTTCTTAAAAAATATCTCAAAAAATTTAAAACTTTTTGAAAATTTAATTTTTTTCAAAAATTTATTTTTTTTTTAAAACTTAAAATTTTTTTGAACATTTAAAATTTAAAACTTTTTGAAAATTTAAAAATTAAAATTTTTAAAAAATTTAAATTTTTTTTAAAAAATCAACTTTTTTTAATTTTTAAAATATGTACATATTCAAAAATTAGAAAAAATTTTAAACTTAAAAATTTAAAATTTTTAAATAATTTTTTTTTCAAAATTTAAAAAATTAAAACATCTTTTTAAAAGTTTGAGAAAATTTTAAACTTAAAGTTTTAAAATTTAAATTTTTTTAAAATTTTCAAAATTTCAAAAAACATTAGTTTCACATTAAATGATTAATTTTAGATTCAAAAGCTTAAATTTTTCATTTTCTCTGCAGTAAATTGAGTTTGAATTTCACTTTAATAAATTTCATCGTCTCTTGACTACATGTTTCCAAAATATTCGAAATTTCATTTTCTTAAAAATAAAATTCTACAAAACAAAGTAAAACGGATAAAAAAATATATCACATACACACACCTAATTACCTAATTAATTGTTTACCTGCATTAAAATGATAATGTTGCTGTTAATTGTAAGACGAAATCATGATTCACGTGCTGGTCACTATAATGTTTAAGTTAAACTATATTTTTAGCGCATTTTCCTCTTGGGAAAAGGACGCTATTATCCGCACTTTGTCCGTCTGTCTGTCTGTCACCGCATCTCCTCCTCAGGGTTAACCTTTTTTGATGCGGTTTTTGGCTTAAAATGTGTGTAGTATGTCTGGCTACCATGTAACCAAAAATCAGCACGAATGGTCACTTCCTCTGCTGGAACCAGCGTAAAAAGTACCAAAATGCCATTTCTTTGTATGTGTTAGTGTGGTCGAATGCACTAAAATGTTGACTTTTCAAAACCTTAGCTGTCCTCGGTTCGAATCCCACCGATGACAAAAATTTTTTTTTTGCTTTTTTGATACTTTTTTGATTTCTAATGACATATAATATTAAATCATGTCATAATTTTCCATTTTCACAATTTTCCCGAGTTTTTCCGACGATTTTTGTTAAAATTTTCAATATTTTCATACAATTTTCATAGATAATTACTTTTTTTATATTTTTTTTTGATATTTTAGTTGTTTAGTTTTCTATTTTCATGGATTTTTCGTAATTTTTCCGGAAAATTATGTGAAAATTGTAAAATAATTCACTTTTGTTTAAAAAAAAACTCATCATTATAAATAATCAAATTGTCACATGAAAATCTCATAAAAAGAACAGCAGTGGCGTAAGTGTTAGAGTGTAAGGCTCCTACCTGAGAGTCATAGGTTCAAACCTAGCCCGTGACCAAATACTTTTTGCTTTTTTTAATTCTATGTTGCATATTGTTTTTCTTCCATTTTTTTGGTCAATTTTAAATTTTTGGGTAAATAAAGAATGGTTATAGTTAAATATTTGGCTTTGTACTTTTGGGGTTTTAATTCTTTTTGTATTTACTGATCGCGGAAAATGCGCTTTCGTCGGTCACGAGTGACCACCGTTATACTTGTTTTTTTCTTTCTTGTTTCACATTTCTTTAGTTCTTTTTGAGTTTTCATTTTTTAACCTAAATAATAATAAAAAAAAAAAACAAATAAAAAATCTGTAAGTTGTAAGGATTTAAAACCTTTTTATACCGCTTCAACTTTGTGTTACTTAAAAAGTTTCATTAGACGATAAGTTTGTTGAGTATGATATATTTAAAAAAAAAGTTGATCTTTTGGTGCATAGAATATAATCAATCCACAAAAAGAATCATTTTCTTGTTTCTTTCTTTAAATTTTTCCTACAATTGGAAACTTTTCTTGAATTTTCAATCAAATTTAATTGAAATTTGCTAGATTTATTGAATTTATTAAATCCAGCAAACAAAAGAAAAAGAAAATTGAAAATCATTAAAAGTTTCCAATTCTGAACTTATTTCTTCTATGAATCCTTGATAAAAACAGCTTATGACATTTAGAATTTTAATTTCATAAATCGTATGTTAAATTTAAATGAAAGAAAACAAAAATGTTTAATTAATGGCTCTATTTATGTCTCTGGAAGAAAATGATGTTAAATGTAATTTAATTGTTTATTTTTGATGAATTTGATGAGATAGAAAAAAAATGGAATCCATTTTTGAATTAGAGGATAAAAATGGAAGAAATTTTAGAATGCATATTTAAAGCAGGACTTGACACAAAAAAAATACAATAGAAATAAGTTTGCAAAAATTTAATAATCAAAAAGATTTTAAATAAAATTTTTGAACTGGTTCAAAAAAATTAAACTTTTAAAAATAGTTTTTTTTTAATTATTAAAAATTTGCAAATTTAATAAAGCTTAATTAAAATAGATAAAAAAATGCATTTAAAACAGGATAATTTTTTTGAAAATAAAGTTTTTCTTGAATCTCGAACAATTTAATAAAAAAAAGAAATATGAAAAAAACCAAATTTAATTTCTTTCTCTTAAAAAAAAAAACTTACAATTAATTAATTATAGTTAATGATGATAAAGAAAAGAAGCAAACGAAAAGACATTCCTGTTAGTGAATTAATTTTTTTTTCTTTACATACATTTAAACAATGACTAAACCCATTAATAAACGATATTGTACCACCAATGATGAAAAAAAAAGTTTAAAAAAAAATCAACTTCCTGTTACAATGATTAAAAGTTAATTTAAAATTAATAATTATTATCCATTTATTTTTCTTTTAATTCAACTTACTCAAAAGTTGTTTTATCAGTCGATACGTTTATTTGATGAATTGATAGAAAGAAAAAATATTTAAAAAAAAATAAAATGAATGGAAGAAAAGATATTTTTATTATGAAGAAGTAAATAAAAAAATTAGCTTTATTTGTAAAACATTGAAAATGTTATTTTAAAGAAAATAAAGAGATGAAAAATTTTGAGGAAATAAACAAACAAAAAAAAAAAATTAGAGACGATCACGTTTTTGAAATTTCACAACACATTTATGAAAGATTTATTAAGATGATAAATGGTTAATTTTTAATGGAGTCAAGAATGAGAAAATGAATAATTATATTTACACACAAACACACACAAAAGATGAGGATAATTTCGATGTTATGTCGATAATGATTATTGGTTTGAAAAAAATAATAAAAAAAATCATAAAATACGTTAAATTAAAACCGTCTTTTGATTTTTAAAATTTCAACGGTTAAAAAATATTTGAATTAAATTAATAAATTTTTAAACTTTTTTCAGAAACCACGTTGTTTTTAAGTTAATAAGTTATTTAGTGATTTAAGCGTTAAAATGACTTCAATAAACAATAAAAGTAAGTTATAACTAAAGAATAAGTAGCATATTCCTTAAATCATTCAAATTACAGACTATATTGAAGCACTTCCATGTGAAATTTTGGAAAATGTATTTTTGTATCTAAGATCCAGTCAATTAAGAACATCTGAGAATGATTATGAAATATCCGAAAACACAGATTTAAAGTCTGCAATGCTTGTTTGTAGACGATGGAATGAAGTAATTTCAAGATCCTCACAATTAATGCAAGGATTTGTTTTGCAGCTTGTCGATAGCTCACTTGACGATTTGGAATATCCAATTTTTATCAGACGCTATCGATTATGTGACATTTATAAGCTATCTGAAGAGAATTTTGATGTGTGCCGTCGAGTATTGGAAGTTTATGGACCGTACCTTAAAGTCATTACATTTCATGGGACATTTCCTGAAAATCGTGTTACAAAAATGTCACTTCTTAATGCCTGCAGAAATATTGAAGAACTTCGATTGTTTAATATCACTTCCTTCAAGAAATTACGTTCTATGAGAAACATCTCATCCTATGAATTTCCACATCTCAAGTCTTTAAGTATTATTGACCGTCCACAACAGGTAAGATTATTAGGCTTCCAAGCTATAAACATATTTAAACGCATGCATTACAGGATGATTCGACTTTACAGATTATTGATGCATTCAGTCTCGTTAATATTGAGTCATTGACAATATACAGCAGGGGAATTTTCAACCTTCCAATATATAACGAATGGAAAATCAGGAAACTGGATGTTGGTAAAATCTTTGACATTTCCTCATTCGTTCGTTTCTTGAATCACCAAAAGCCATACCTCAGAGAAATTTCAATTCATTTTTGCACGACCATTATGGAGTATATTATGATGGAAATGACGGATCTAACAACATTAAAGCTGATAATTGACTTCCTTCCTGATCATTTAATCACAAATAATTTTTTTGAAAGCAACACAACTCTTAAGAATCTTACAATCAAGCACAATCAGCTTTGTGTTAATACTGAATTCTTCGATATGATTTTTAAGCATTATTCAAAGATTGAATCTTTAAATCTCGATTTTCATTACGGTGGATGGGCTTTTACTCGTGACGATCAACAACATATTGTCTTGAAGGACTTGAAACATTTAAGTATAACTAGCAATAGTAATTTTGTTTTTCTACGTGGACAATTTCCAAATTTGCAATCGCTTCATGTTGACCATTTTCGTGGATCTATGATTTACGCTATTCCATGTGTTAATTCACTTGAACGTTTAAGCATCAAAATATCATCATACAAACTATCATATTTGGCTAAATTTTATCCAAATTTAAAATATTTATCGATTGAGGATGGAGTTGATATCACTGAAAAAGAGATGTTTAAAATCATGACACAATTATCAAAACTAGAAGTTCTAAAAATTAAGCGTTACATGTGGAGAGTTAATGAATCTCCAGCTGACTTTTTAGCATCGTTAAATCAGACCATTTTGAGTGTAATCTTTCAAAAATAATTGAAAGAATCTTTTTTTTTAGCATGTTTAATTAAGTATTTAATAGCTTTTAAATTACATTTAAGCATGATTATGTCTAATTTTTGGAATGAAGGAATATGAATAATAATTTAAGAGATAATAAAAATATTTGAGAGAGACAGATTAGAAGCGTGAGTTATCAAAGATATTAGAATTAATGAAATTCACCACAGAAATATTTAAATTTTGTCATAATGTCTTCAAAATTCACCAAAAATTTAAATTTCATCAAAAATTTCCTTCAATGCTCACAAAACTCACCATAATAAGTTAAAATTCATCATAAATTTAAAATCCTTATAAATTCATATTATAACTGTCAAGAAAAAATTAAACTCTAGCTGCAGTACGGAACTAATTTTCCCACAAGCAATGAATCCCCTCCGCAGAAATTCAGTCAAAAGAAATTGAGTGAAAAATTAAAAAGAAATATTTTATGTTTTTTTATTAAATTTCTTAAATCTGTTAATCTCTTTTTACAATTCAATAAGTGCTTTAAGTAACTAAATGTGCTAGTGATAATGACAAAACAAAAATATGAACTAATCAATAATCAAAGGTACGAGAAAGTTTAAAAAAAAATTTAAGAAAAAAAAAATTAGAATGTTATTAAAATTCATAATTTTCCTTTGTTATTCATCGCAATTAATAATCTGTTTAGGAATATAAGTAGCTTCAATAGGAATTCATTAGCGATAAGTCTGTTAACATGTAAGTTTATCATGAAAATTCAAGCAAATAACGACGTTTAATTTATTTCCTGTTTTTCTCATTACTAGTTATATGCATACTATTATTTACTGTAATATTTTTATTTTGGGATGAAATTTATAACAAGAGATTAAATATACCTCAAAAATCAAATGGTGAGTATCAATTGTCATTCAATATTTTACAACATAATCTAATTTTTATTTTTCTATTTCTTTAGAAATTCCATTATTTTGGCAAAATAGATTAGAGCAATTAGATTTTTACGTCAATAAATTTCATGCTAGTGACAACAAAATAAGAATTAATAGTATAAATGAAACAGATAATGATAAAATAATTGTGCAACCGTCCAAATTTGGAAGTTATATTTATTCAAATGAGATTGAAAAGCATGCAAAAACATTAAATAAGAAACTGGTTTGTTATTATACAACACCGAGTCTATCGAAGACGAGAAGGAGAAGAAGAAGCATTGTTGGGGACAATATTCTTAACATAAGGGACATTAATCCGTTTTTATGCACGCATATAAATATTGGCGTCGTTTTAGTCTCAAATTGTTCACTAAAACTCGATAAAGATCTCATCAGTGCCATTCATGGCAGCAATGAACTAAAAAGTAAAAATGACAAGCTCAAAATATTACTGTGGGTTGGTGCTGCTGATGAATCACAAGGATTTCCTGAGGTTGTCGCAAATCACACGAATCGAAAACGATTTATACAGTCGGTGAAGGAAACACTTGAAAAGTACGGACTAGACGGAATTGATTTAGGTAATTTTCATGACATTTTCGTGCTTTAATAAGGATAATTTACAAATTGATGCTAATTTAGATTGGGAATTTCCAAATGGCTCTAATCAACAAAGAATTCACTTCATGCAACTTCTACATGATATACGCCGAGAGTATCAACGAGAACATAGCACATATTTGCTGTCAATAGCTGTTGCAGCGCCATCAATTTTTGTCGATATGTGTTATGATGTTCGCATGATAAACGAGAATGTAGATTATGTCAATATTATGACATACGATTATCATTTCTACACAAAGAGCACACCATATACAGGTAATTATGAAATGTTTCCCATCAAGTCTAATTTTGCTAAATGCTTGACTTTCTGAAACGGAAATTAGAATTTTAGAACTTAACTGACATTCAAAATTTGAATTTATAAATTTAACGAAAGTTCAATTTTTTGAACCAAAGTTCAAAGCCAACGATCATTAATTTCGAATCAAAAATCCGTTAAATTTGGTTAAATTGAAGTTCAAAATTTTTTTGAACTTTAATTCAAAATTTTGAATTCTGTTAAATTTCAATACAGATTTCAAATTTTCTATTTGAATTCTTAATTCAATTTTTAATGCCATACAGCAAAATTTGACTAACTGGGACAATTTTTTAATCACCAAACTGAACAAACTTGTAAATTATGTTTTTTGTAAATAAATACTTTGACTTTAACAGGTTTTAATGCACCTCTATATGCAAGGTCAACTGAGAAGGGCTTTTTTGGAACATTAAACATTAATTATAGTGTAAATTACTGGATGTCAAAAGGCCTAGATCGCTCTAAAATCATTATGGGACTGCCAACGTATGGACATTCATTTCGACTAGTAAATCCATTCAACACGAGAATTAATGCACCTGCAGAAGACATTGGAAGTGTTGGTACAATGGGTTTCGTGACTTATTCAGAAGTTTGTTGGTTCCGAGAAACAAATTATAATGTTCGTATTGAATATGATACAGAAACTTGCTCACCATTTCTTTATGCCGGAACTGAATGGATTTCATATGATGATGAGAGAAGCATTGAATGTAAGGCAAACTATGCAAAGAATAATCATTTCGGTGGAGTTATGATTTTCTCATTAAATACTGATGATTTCCAATTAACATGCTCAGATAAACAGTATAAATCATCATCACATAAAGGTGATGAAAGAAAGACTTTTCCATTACTTCGTAAAGTACATTCGATTCTCTTTCATAACTCAACAGTTTAATTTATCATTTAACACTAAAAAAAGTATCTCGAAAAGTTAAAAAAAGAAAAAATTATAATTGGCCGTAATAGTGAGTGAGTAGATTGTATATTGATTAATATTTATTTCCATATTCATGATCTCTTCGTTTATTATTGTTGAAAATTGATTTATGTTAATTCATTTAACTGCCTCCCCTCTACTTCCACTATCCAATTCGATTTTATTTCATAATTGACAATTTAAATGTTGTTTAATTTTTTTATTTATTATTAAATTTAAAAGTGAACAAAAAAAAAAAAAATTTCTAAAATTCCAATTACATCGAAATTTATTTAATTATAGAAATTAATCAGAACTTTATGTGTCCAATTTAGTGTCTGTCTCGATTATAAATTAATTTTCATATTTTCATGTCAGGGAGTGTCATTGGGTGTGAGAAATTTTGCAGACTATTGTTAAGGGCTTCTTGATGGTCGTCTGAAAGAAATATTTACGAGTCTAACGAAGAGAAAAGTTCTGAAAGAAATGCGAATTTTGCTCTTTTCATAAATAAAGAATTGAGCTTTAAGGTTGCAAAAAGAACTGTGAATAGCTTTAGAATTATGATGAAAGGTCACGTTTGAAGAGAATTGAATGAATTCTTTATATCATAATTCTGCTTATTAAGAGTCAAAATTATTGAATTATGTCTTTTGAATTAAATGGAAACAGAAATTTAAAAATTCTGCTAAATTTGACCCACATCCTTAAATAGAAATGTTATTAAAAGTCATAGTTGTAAACTGCATTGTTGTGTCTGCGTCTGTTTGTGTTATATATTTGATGCCATTTAATGCTTCATAAAATCCACTTCCAACTTAGCAAGAAGCATCAACAATTTTATGATTTCATTTATATACATTTTATTTCTTGTTTATGATCTCCTTGGTCAATATACTTGCTTTAAGTTTTAGCATTTATGCTTAAAGTATCGAAGTTTTAAGATCTGTTTTATTTAAAAACAAAATTTGGAGTTGTCAAAATTCTCAACTTCTATCGTGAATCTCAAACTTTTTTTTTAAAAAAATTTAAAATTTATTAGAGTTTCATACGAAAAAAAGAAAAATTAAACTATAAAAGTATAAATTAATAAGTTTCAAAATAATTACAAAATTAGATTATTGCGGTTTATAATCAAATTAGACAAATCTATGCAACCATAAATGTGTATGAAACTTCTAAAAAAAACTTAAATGCATAAAAAAATATTGCAAAATTAATCAAGAACCTTAGACACACCCTGACAGAAATAATTAAAATAAAACAAAACAAAAAGAAAACTTTTTCAAAACAAAAAAAGATAATAAGAATAATAATTGAAAAGTGCATCTTATATGTAGAAGTAGTACCAAAAAAAGTGGATAATTTAGTGAATCTAAATACAACAAAATATATAAAAAAAAGTATAAATTTGATAAGCTTTTACGATAGATATTTATAGGAGCAAGCCAGTAAAACTAACAATAAGTGAGGAAAGATGTATGCTTGTGCGATAAAAAAGGTATATTTATTTACCATTTATCATGTGCTGTACATGATCTAGACATAATTTTTTTTTTTACTATTCAACTTCGTCTCTTTTTTTTTTGTTACAAAATAAATTCAAGGAATGTTGAGTCTTTGTCTGTGATGAATCTCTAAATTTCTCATACCTTAATGAACATCTTCAAAACACCACAAATCTTTGGAAATACAAGTCAAATAAACATGAAACTTGATATTCCCTTCCGAAAGACTTTAATTAATTTCATGATGATGATGATGAAAAGTTTTCAATGAAAACTATTGTAAACATTAAATTACGTTGTTTTAAACAAACTTTATATCTATCGACACATTATTGACAGTTTGATGTGGCTTCTGAAATGTTTCATCGATAAGGATGAGAAGTGATAATTAATACCATTGTAACTCATTACTTGAGTTTAATTTATTATTATTTTTTTGATGGTCAAATTTCAATTGAAAATTGAATAATGTGGGATATTTGGTTTAATGGTTTTTTATTAAATGAAAATGGAAATAAGTGGATATGGTTGTCAATTTTTATGAAGACTTTATTCGTCGAATTAAAACAGATTTTTTTATAAACTTATTTATAAAGTTTTCAAGAATAATTTAAAATTTTTAAATTTGAATTTTAAAATTTTGCCAAATGTTTGTTGATAATTTCTTTAAAATATATTTAAACAAATTTGCAATTAGAAAAATCCAAGCTATTTGATCAAAACTTCTTACAAAATTCTTAACTAAAATTTTAATCATTTAAAAAATTTTTATTTTATTTAAAAAATTCAATTCAAAATTTCACAAAATTTTAAAAAAATTAAAGATTTGAATCACTTTGAAATTTTGAATGTTTTGAATTTTTTAAAATTAAAGTTTTGAATTTTTTAAAATTAAAGTTTGGATTTTTAAAATTTAAAACTAAATTTTAAAAGAATTTGAAATTAAATTTTAATATAATTTAAAATTTAAAATTAGATTTTGAACTTCGTAAAAATAAAGTTTGAAATTTTCTTTAAAAAAAATTTTAAATAAATTTTTGAAATTAAAGTTGTTTAAAAATTCAAGTTTGAAACTTTTCATTCGTATTAAAATACGAAAATTTAAAGAATGTAAATTTAATAACTTAGGTATTAGTTCCAAAAAATTAAAGAATTCTAAAATTTATCAAAAATTTTCAAAATATATTAACCACTGAACTTCATGTAAACCACAGACAATTGATTACCCACAAAAGTAACCAAAGACATGCCAAACATAACATAATTTATGTAAACAATTACAACCTTGAAAACTTGTTTAACTGCCTTAAATAATGCATTTCGTGTTGTGAAAGATAGGAAATGAAAGTTCAAAAGTTTCTTGCCGAACAAAATATTTATAAAAGAAAATGAAATTTTAATCACAATTAAAGACAAACTTAACATTCCTTGCAAATAAGCTTTAAGCTTCTTACAAAATTAAAACAAAAATATGTTTTTTTAGTTTATTGTTCCTTAAAGAAATGAATTTATGTGAATTTTAATATTATTGACAAAATTTCTCTTGAATTATGACTACATATAATGATTTATTGTCTGATTCATCGATGAGTTTTAAAATTTCAAATTTATCTCTAGATTATATATTTTTGTGTATGACACATTTATCCTCACATCCTCCTTTCCCTTCTTAAAAATATTTCAGTAAATTCCAACTGTATATTTCTCATTTTCATTTCTCAATTCACTTATTCATGTAATTCAGATGATTAAGAGATATATAAAATGCGTTTCCTTATTCCCACCTTTTTACTCTTCTTCTTCTCTTTCTCCTGATATATTCGTATATAAATCTTCCTTAATTTATTGGAAATATTTTATCCTCAAATATCTATCTGCAGTGTTGTTATTCGGTTAAATGTCTAGGTCTGGAAATTATTTATTTAAACTTATTTGGAACTTAATACCTTAAAACCTTTAGATTACTAAAAGCTTTTTTTAACATTTGAATCAGTTAAAATATCCGAATAAGGCAAGACAATTGAATACCAAGTATAGTTTTCTATACCAGAGATTTGAGAAATTAAATTTGCTTTGCATAAATTCTACACAAATTAAATTAAAACTTACGATTTCTTATATATATGGGGGTCCTCGATCTGAATAACGAAGTTTCCGTCATACAAATTTTCAACTTTTAATTTTAACGTAAAATCTAACTTTAAAAAGTCTGGATAGCTAAAAAAAACAATTTGATTTTCAAGAGATTTTCCCGTTTCCTAACAGTTATTCAAAACAAAGACCCCTTATAATATTAAATTTGAAATTTTTAATTAAAAATTTTTGATTACTCAAATGAAAGATTCTTACTAAATAAAAATAGAGTAGCTCCATTTAGCAAAGACATTTTCTGCGATAACAACACTGAATATCTATAAATATGAATGTATGTATTCCTTCTATCTAAAAAAAAAATGTAATTCCTAATCTTTCCTTCTTATTATTATTCATATAAATAGGGTAAATAATCTATTTTTTCGAAAATTTTGCACTTGAAAACTTTAAACGAACAGAACTTTTAAACCATGCACCTTCTGGTCCTCAACTAAAAGTAATTAATAAAGGAACATAGGAACTATTAGCAACTAATATTTGTTTTAATGCATTCATAAAGGAAGTTCCTTAAAATTTGATTCAAAGTCAAATTTTATTAATTCGAAAGAAATTTTATTTTTTCGAAAGAAAATTTTTATTTTTTCGAAAGATTTTTTAACAGAAAGCATTGAAGAATTTTGATGAAAAAAATGTAAACAATAATTATTTTGATGATGAATTTGCATGTTTTCCCTCAGATAACGAAGGAATTGAGTCCAGTTTATCATTTTTGATCCCAAATTTTAATATTGATTAATTTCTTAACAAAAAAATCATTGCTGACAGTTCTTGTTCTTACGTGATAAAAGTTTCTATTTCTAATGACTCTGAGGTTCTTCCAGTGCTTATTACATAAAGAATATGAAAAAACCATAAAAAAAAAACTAAACAAATTTTAAAAATATGAAGCGTGAACCCGCTTGAACTTAAAGCAATTACTGAAAGATTTTGAAGGCTCAATGAAAGAAAAACAATATAAAGCAAAATGATGCAATTTTAAAATCATAATTTTATTGATAATGTAACGTTCATGTCATAAAATAAATATTTTAAGCAAGAATTGCTAATTCGAAAAAGAACAACAAATTTCCAGTATTTTCTTCTAAACTTCGATAAAATTAAATTTTTTGATTTTTTTTTTTTTCGTTTTTTGATAAGCTTGAATATTTGTTGGAAGTTCTTTTGCTGTTTTTGATACCATTTCCTTAAAAAGTTGCATTTTGAGCCATTTGAATGATGCTTTTAATTAAAAATTATGTAAACAAAACAGTAAAATTTCAATGAACAATGCGATTAAAACCTTTCGGAAAAATAAAATTTCGCAAAAAATTCTTTCGAAAAAATAGAATTGATTTTGGACTTCAGAAAAATTGTAATTTCTCAAGAACGGCTGAATGTTTTGCCTCAAACTTTTTAGTAATTGATAGTTGGAGGAATGAGCTACGCTTCATGTTAAGAACCAAAAGCTCTACTTGCTTTAAAATATGATTTTTTTCTTTCGAAAAATTTTAAACGGTTTGTATGGAAAACAATAATTCATGGATTTTGGCTATTTAGGCAGTTCCAATTTCATGAAAATAAGAGAAAATCATTCTTTATTTCATTGTTAACAATTTTTGATCTACACTTTATTTTTAGAATAGACCATTTGAGTAAAATTGAGGATTTAATTTTTCGAAAAGTTTTCGAAAAAATAAAATTTTCGAAAAAATAGATTATTTACCCTATTATTAGAATTTATATATGTAGGAATATGGAAAAGTTATAATGTGCCAATAAATGCCCTTAAGCATGAACAAATGAAAAAAAAAAATTATAATCTCATAGCAAATACATTAAAATTGAAATTAGAAGTCTATAAATGCTGACCTGACTCCTTTCTCTTCCTCTATTATTATTATTATTAATATTATTTCCTTATTCTGTACTTCTTCTGTCCATTTACAAATGAAATGGCTCAGAAAAATTTATGCTAATTTTTATTTAACAGTAAATGAAAAGAAATACATTTTAAGTGCCGTGCGCGTGAAACTAACATGCCATTTATTAAAACAGAAAGAAACATTCCATGCAATTAACTTTTTGATTGTTCAGTTTTGTTATTGTTATTTTTTTAGTGTGATAAGCTCTTTTTCCTCCTTAAAAATATATTCATACGGTATGAATATATTTCCTTCTTTTATATCCAAATTTCCAAAAAAAAAAAAAAAAAGTGAATACAAATTGGATCGATACCAAAGAGAGAAAAACAGAAGAAAATAAATACCGAGTTAAATAATCATAATAAAAAAAATTATGTAGTAGTTTCGTATGGATGGGGAAATAAAAAGAAAGAAGAATGAAAAATAAAAGTGAGGTGAAAAATTTTCCAATTAAAAGTTAATCCAGAAAAAAAAGTCAAATAACCCTCGAAATATATTTAAAAAAAAAAAAAAATATGATAAGAGAATTGCGATAAAAATATTTTTAATTAAATTATTATACACCAGAAATAAAAGTGGGAAAATATGAAATATGAAAAAAATTAAAAGCTATACTCTCGATATATATACATACATATTATGCCATTGTTGTGAAATAAAGCCTATATGATAACTGAAAATTATGTTCTGTAAGGTGTCTTAATGAGTCTCTCTTTTTTGCAGAAATTATACTAGGTATGAATCGTAATCAACGAATTCGTAATATCAAGGAGGAAGTAATTTCATCGAGTTAAACATTTTACCGGTTCTTTTCCATGTTGAAACTTAATAATTTAAAAATTCACATATCTCCTTGATTGATGTTGCAGAATGTTTTTCATGAGAAGCATTTGAATGTTTTGTAATGTTTTTGAATGTTTTACAATGTTTTCGACTTAAATAATTTTTGTTCCTTAGAGATCTTTGAACTTTTTTTGAAGACATACTTTTTTTTATTAGTTTTTGATTTGTGAAATGGTGTAAAAAGGAATATCCTCCGTGTCTACGTATCTACGTAAAAAATGGATTTTCTCAAAATTTATTAAAATTTTTCAAAATTTTGTTCATAAATGATTTCTAACGTTTTAACTTAAGGGGTCTGTGACTATGTAGCGATTTTTTAGCAAGAAGGCCTCGATTTGAGTGATTTGAGTATGTAACTGATTTGTCCCTACAGAAAAATTCAAATTTTCATTTTTAACGGTCATTTCTTAAATGTATTCAAATCGAGAAAAATTTTGGAACAAACTAGAGGAATCAAAGACAATGACGAACGCCACTTATGAACGATTCCCACGACGATTCCAACAAATTAAGAACTCTTATAAATTAAGTTCATGTTGAGTTGAGGAGTCGTTCACTTATGTGGTCCGATTTTAAGGGGGGGGGGGGGGTGTGACAGTTTTAAACAATAGAATTTTTTGGATGAAGATTTTTTGACAGAGGGAGGGGAGGGGGGGAAGGGGGTCTAATAATCCAATATTTTGATGGACGTCATAAGTGAACGGTCTCTGATGACTTTTCACTAATATGTAGCTGAATTTTTTTTGCTTACAACGGAGAATCCAAAAAATAAGAATTTACGTTAAGCAATGCATTTGTGAACACAAAACATCAACTTAATTTTCATCTACAAATCAGAATTTTAAAAAATGCTGATTCATTAATGGGGCCGTTCACTTAGTACGTTCGCTTTTTAGGGGGAAGGGGGGGTCTAAGATTTTGTAACAGATTAAACAAAACAAAAGAATTTTTATGCAAAAAGCGTAACGAGGGGGGAGGGGGGGTCTAAAAAGTCATTTTTTTGCGTAACGTACTTTGTGAACGGCCCCTAACTTTATATGATCTAAAAACAAAACTGAACAAAAACCTTCACAAACTGAAAATAAAGTTCATGCAACTTCATCAATTCCATAGAAAACTCTTTTGCTTCCTCCTTGCAATAAAAACAAGCACATAATAGAATCAAGTAAGCTCATGTTTGACTAACAGCAATTAGTTAAGATAAATAAAAAAAAAATCAACACTTTTTGTTTAAATTCGAGTCAACGGATTTTTTAAAACGATCACATTGTAAATTTTATTATATATCTTCTTCTTTAAAATATAAAGATTGTGTTTTTTTTTAGTATGATGAACTTGCATCATATTTTTATGCTAATTTTAAAAAACAATTTTCTAACTTTTTCAACAGAAAAAAAAGACAATGATGAAGGCAAAACATAATAATAATAATTAAAATAATAATAATTATATGTAAAATTGACTAATGAAATATTCTCTGCTAAATTTAATTAGCATGATATACTTCCCAAATGTACATAATGATAACAACAACAATAATAATAATATTTTGTCTGTATTTGGCAAATAAAAGCAGCAGAATGAAATACCAATATTCTGTGTCTGTCTTAAGCGGGTAAGTTACGCAAATATTCTGAGTCAAAATAGAGGATGGTTATTGTTATGTCATCGCGAAACAGTCTCACAATATCTGGTGGAAGTGAGAGAAGATGGAATAAACGTGCATTATCGATTCCAAAGTCAGTGCCTCCTAGAGCGTAGCGAATTAAATGAGTCGATGCATTTTTATCAATTGGCATTTCCATTCCCAATCTAATTTAATTAGTGCAGGTGTGGAGGAGAGAAAAAAAAGGAATTAATTAAAAGCAATTAAGAGTTGTTCGATCATGACGTCTGGGTTTGTGTGAGAAATTATTATTTAATTGAACGGTTTTTTGAAATTCAAAAATTTAACGGAATTTAAAAATTCATATTAAAAGTTCAAATTTTGAACTTCTTAATTTGAATTTCAAAAATAATCGTTAAATTCAAAATTTAACAAACTTTTAAAATTCAAATTTTGAACTTTTTTGGTATTTTATTTAAATTTTAAAAAGTCGTTAAATTTTGAATTTAAAAAGTTTGACCAATGACAGAATAAATCATGAATTCAAGTCCAATTGACGTCACTCACGAATAATCCAATTAATAAATGTTTTATAATTACTTTCTAGCTTTGAGCATTTCATTCAATTCGGTGAGAGTAATTTTCTGCTTTTTGGGTAGCTTGAATGGCTGCAATGATGCTTTTCCTATAGAATGTTCACCAACGAGATGCACAACCTCCAATGGACTATTGTAATAAAAATCAAATAAATAAATATGTAATAGCTGCAACGTGACTTAATTCATGCAACTTACTTCAATACATCCCACAAGCCGTCACTAGCAAGAACTAAAAATTTATCTTTTGGTGTCAACATATGATATTGTACGTCCGGTTTTGCTGTCAAGTATGGTGGTGTATGATAATCAGGTGGTACAACTTGCTCACCAAAATGTGGCACAATCAACTTTTGAAGCTTCTCACGTGGCCATTTATAACGAAAATCTCCAAAAGCCCTGAGCGGTGCTAATTGACTCAATAAACGATCACCTCTTATTATTGTATCTCGTTCAGAGCTTGGATGCTCACTTAATATGCGTTTAACTTCTGCTGTATTTTCAGCATTATGCTCATGATTTAATTTGGTAGCAACCCAATGTCCATGCTCGTCAATTGATCCTAAAACAGCCTGACAATCACCACAAGCTGCAACATGTAAATGATTCTTTGCGACATGTGCGACGACTGAAACAGACCCAGATAATGCTACTGATAATGTCTGACTAATACCTGAAAACATCGCCTCATCTGAAATATCTTTGTCCAGTCTTAAAAATGCATTTTCCATTAACTTTGACAAGTCATACGGCTCATGATCACCACGAGAATTTTCGAGCAATTCATTTGTAAATTTTTTGAAACTATTCTCATACAAGTCACGCAATTCTTCAACAAAATCGTGCTTGTCATTATGGCATTTTAAAAATGAGCTGCTTTTTCCTCCATTTATCATTTCTTGATATAATGCATTTTGTGGAATTAATGATGCTGCTAAATATCTTAAAATTCTCTTCGATACAACTTGAGCACAAGCTCCTCCTGCATGTCCATCAAATATTCCTACTAATAGTCCAGCTGCATGTAAAAATGATCCTTCGGTTCTAGCATCCTCGCATGGTGTATTAGATCCTAATTGATTAGAATCGTAGCTTGAACATGCATGTCCGCGATTTTCAACTTCAAATTCCCTTGAATATTCATTTGCTGTTAAGATGCTATTGACCTGAATGAAACAAGCGAATAATATAAAAATGGAGAATTAAATGCAATGAGAAGTTGTCACATCGTGACTGAATCAATGTTTTTCAATTGAATAGATAAGAAGAAGATTTAATGGATTTATCGCCATCTTTTTGGATCTAACTCGGTCAAATTGAGTTTTTTTGCACTGGATCTTGATATTGAATAAAATGTAAATTAATTGAATCATTTTATATAAAGAAGCCCTCAAGTTCGTTGTCATTTTCTTGGAATAGTTCTCAATTTTTCCTCTTTTAAAATAAATATAAAAGATCCATGCGAATTTTATTTTTTTCATTGCCCTAATTTAACTTGCTTGTTTTCTATTTATCGACTGTTTTTCTGTCATCTTCACGTGAAAACTGTGTGATATTGCAGAAGATATAAGATCCAGAAAGAAAAATTTTTTCATTCTTTAGTTATTTTTGGGACTTTTACAATTTTCTTCTTAAAAAGTGCAAAAAATTCATTTCCACGACAGATGATTTTGATAAATTAACAATGTAGGGCACGATATATAAAGACGTAAATCGATGTTAATTATAGAATAAATGATAATAGTTTGAAATAAAATTGCCATTACGTACGTCGTGAAGAGATTTCGGGATAATTTGATTCCGAAGTATTTTTCCACAATGAAATTCACGTGTAATTAGATGCCATCCGAAGTGCATTTTGTGATATCCTTAATGTACTTTTAGTTAACTCTTTAATTATTCTAATTTTAACTTGAAACTCTTCACATATTCCACTAAAATTAAACTTTTTCTTAACCACTGTATTTTTCGACTACTGAGAAAAAAATTGTTATACTGTATATTCGAAGAGAAGAAATCTTATGACGAATTCGTGCGAAATTCACGAATCAGCTGTGTTTATTAGAATTTTAACAGTTTTTCCAGGTTTTTCAAAATCTTAATTTTAAATTTAGAAAAAAAACTTTTTAAAACTTTTTGGTTTGAATTTTAGCTAGCCGTTAGAATTTTAAATACTAAAAAACCGTTAATAATTCAACTTTATTCAGAGTTTATGTTCAACGATTAACCCACAACTGAATGCGTTTATTCAAGAAAGATTAATTTATAAAATGCGAAAAGTTTTGCACGAATTTATACAATAACAAATATCACATGAACAACTGTTATACGAAGTAAAAATTAAGAATTTAATACTACCTGACTGAATATCACAGAAAAACACTCGAAAGCGCTTTTTGATGAACTACGTCCTCCTCTACCATTTTATAACAGTCTGAGCATTAAACATCTGTTCAGCTGCAACATTGAGAGAGGAAAAAGGCAAAGTTTTATGCTCGATCTGTCGAGTGTTTCAGTGAGAGTTTAACGTCGGAACGAACAATACGCAGCTAATAATTTCGATCGCAATATTTGAATTTTTCATACATTTTCCGGCTTTTCCTCGCATTAAGTTGTCAGATGAATTGAAAATATAAATGTGTAAACATCACAACGATTTGAGAGTGAAAAAAATTTTAATTCCTTTTAGGAATATTTGGAAATATTCGGAGATGAAAACAAGAGAAAAAGAAATTATAATTTTATGAAATTGTGTGCTTGATTTAGTCCATAAATGGACGTTTATTGTTAGTGAGCGTAAATGCATGTGTATAATACGTGAATGAATGGGACTATAAGAAAAGAGGAATAATAACATATATGTGAAAAAAAAAAATTCATTAAAGAGCAAAAAAATTCGAGGAAAAAAAAGTGAAATAAAGCATTTTTGTTAAAACACGAAAATAAAAAAATAACGTAATCGATCGTTATCAGTTGAAAACGCGGTGGAATAGAATATTTATACATGTGTACATCTCTAAGCATTGTATATATATACCTAAATGCGAAGAAGAGTGGAAAAATAAATAAAAGATAAGAGAGGAAGCAAGCAAATTAAGTGATTCAGAGTTTCAGCAATTTATAGTTTCTTCTACGTTTATTTTCTGTTATTGTGTATCATTCAATCAGCCAACCACAAATATCCCTGTGATTTAATAAGGAATCTATTTTTTTTTCTTATAAAATTGGAAATAAATCATCAACAAAAAAAATCAGTAGGTCGTTTGGAGTGTGTGGAATAATTGTGAAATATACCTACAAATAGAAATTAATAAAAATAATAATAATAATACATATTCACATACAAAGAAATCCAATAGAAGTTTATATATATACATATGTTGTTCACATATTCTGGATATTAAAGTGTTAGTGTTAAAGTTGTACAACATACAGTGAAAGAATAAATAAAAAAAAGAAAGAAAATAAGAAGAGAAAAAAATTAAATAAGCAGAAGAAATAATGAAAAAGTGAGTGGAATTAAAGGAGGCAAAATTAACATAGTAATTGAATAAAATCTTTAGTGATTACATTTACAATCTCTCCATACATCTCTCCAGTTCAAAGGAAAAAAAAAAATAACAACTAGTAAACCGAAATAAATAAAGCATAAATAATAACGATATAATTTCCATAGCCATAAAATCATTGCCAAAAGATTAACAACTCGAAAGCAAGCAAGCAGTCCAGTCAAGATAAATTGTCAAATTATATTCCTTGTATGAAGGAAATAAGTCGGAAGTAATTAGTATAGTTCGACTGTATACGCTTGTTCGCGTAAAACTTTATTGTTTTCAACTAAATTGCTGTTTCTAGTAATGGAGGGGAATCGCCTCGGGAATTTATGATCTTCCTGAGTTTTTAATATTTTTTTTTTTTTTTTGAGTGACCAATTGTTTGATTTGTTGATTTTTTTTTATGGATGTCTATTTGTTTGTGCTTCTAATTGTTCTGGTGTCATAAGGGGCCGTTCACTTACGTAACGCTAAAATTCGGGTTTTTTTACCCCCCCCCCCCCTACGTAAAGTTTTTAACAAAAGAATCACGTGTGAGAACAATAGACCGTAACAAACTCTCAAACTCCCCCTCCCCCCTCAGAGAGGTACGTAATAAGTGAACGACTCCTTAAAAAATTTGTCAATTTTAATTTTTGCAAATTTTAATCCTCAAATCAATTAAAAAATTCTCAAAACTCTTTCAGCTGTCGGAATTTTTGTAACCCCCTATGCTGAACATGCAGTTGCCCTTTATTCTGTTTTTTAAAGTGGAACTGAATTGAACAATAAAAACATAGGCACAAAATATCACAACTCTCGTTCGAAACAAATCAAAGCGACAGATTTTTTTTTTAAAACATTTTTTCAGTTTGACTTTTTTATGGTCACCAGATAAACGATTAAAATAAATTATTTCGAATTAAAATACCAGATGATGAAGTCACACTCCGCAACCATATATTCACATGTATATTCATTTCGGTCGAATGTCTTGTTATTGAAAGTTTTTAAAATGCTTTAATTTATTACCATATTTTACAATATTAATACATACTAAATAAAATAATTTATAACTTCAAATGGCTCTCAAACATGCGACTGGAGTCTTATTATTCAATGAAATTAATTTATCTACATGCTCAAATTGAAAACAATGAGACGACCTTTAGGGAATTTATTTTTCATTCTTAATTATTTTTTCATCGCTCCACTTCATCTCGTATCGCATCATTTTATGTTGATTATTATTTGCATAAGAATATACTTTTCATTTATTATTATGATTATGGTGATGATGATTTTTTGAATGGCAAGTGCATTTTTTTTTTTTTTGTTGCTGCTCAATTCTCCAAACTGTTTGTTTACCGAGATCATCACGAACTGATTATTATGAGTTCTAAAGAAAAGTTTATTATGTCATTTATCCTCTCTTTACGTTTTATTTCATTTTTTTTGTGAGCTATTGTTCATACTGAGGAAATGTCGAAATAATAGACTACTTTTGAATTTATTTAAATTCTTGATTTAAGGGATTTAGACTGAAATTTTTTTTAACACGCTTTTTTATTTTTTTTTTTGGATTTTTAAATTGATAAAATACTGAAAATTTTTAACTTTTTAATAACTTTTAAACTTTTCTATAATTTAAAATCGGATTGGAAGAAGCTGTAATTTTTCAAACTAAACTTTTCTTTTAAATTATGTCCCATTATGTCCTTTCACGTAAATTATTAGTATAACTTTTCTGAAAGCATTTAAATTTCAACTTAGGGGTCGTTCACTTATGACGTCCGATTTTTAGGGCGGGGGGGGGGGGGGTCTGAGGTTGTGACAGTTTTAAACCATAGAATGTTTTTGGCTGAGGATTTTGTGACAGAGGTAAGTGGGGGTGGGTCTAAGAATCCAAGTTTTTGAATAACGTCATAAGTGAACGGCCAAATTTTGCAAAAGTTTAGAAATTCATTTTTTTTTTCTCTTGAAATTAAATTGAATTTAATAAAAAATAAATTTAAGTAAAAATTCTCTGTGGTAGAGCATGTTTTGCAATACTTTTGTGACTTTAAGAGGATTGAGGTTCTTATGAAATTTTGATGACAAAAAAAAAGAAATCAAACTAAGAAATTTCTCTAAAAAAGCAACAGAAGTTCAGTAAATTGCCATACTTTGAACAAATTATTAACTTTTAAATTATTTTATTATGCTATTTTTATTGCACTAAAGCATTCAAAACAGCATAATGAAGAGATTTCTTTTTTTTGCTATATTTTAACTAATATACTAGTCTATAACTTTTCCGTACTTCTATCAGAGTAGCAACATTCACTGCATATTCAAATGGAATTAAAACTTCTTTACATAACTTTTTTTTCCTACTATACTTTTGAAAATTCCTAATTTTTAGCAAATGTTTGCTCTATTATGTGTGTGTATGTGTGTAGATGTCTATAATCTAACACACTGTATGTTGAAAAAAGCATGACAAAAGTTAAGTAAAAAAGCAGACGAACTGGATAGTAAAGTGGATTAGAAGGGTGAGGAACTAGAGGCTTTAATGTTTTTCGAACTTTGTCATAGATAAAGCAAGGGATTTACGTGATACGACGTGATTATGATAATTTCGACTACCATTAATAATGTCAGAGACGAGAATTATGGACTAATCTAGAATTTTTATTGCGAATTTAAGTTCAAGGTTTGTGTAATAATCCTCAACAACATTTATCGTAAATTCTGCACTAGTTTTTGTGTGTCAGACATAATAAATAAGAATTATGTTATTCGACCATTTGTCAAAAATTGTGTAGGCGGAATAGAATCCAAAAATGCTCATTAAATATTTGCAAAATCTCCTCAGCTTTTTTTTTACGCAATAGGAAGTGGTAAAAAAAAATCTTATCTACATTTTCTGAGCTTACTACCCTCTGGCTAGCTAGGAACGAGAGATTTTTTTTTTCTATGCTGGTTCACAATTTTTTTATGAGTATGCACTAGTATTATGTTATATATGTATTATACATTTATGCATGTAGAGAAGAACAGAGAGAGGAAAAAGTGGAATAATTGCAGAAACTTTGTTGAACATGAGTTTGTTAGTAGCGCTGTTTTGCGGTGACTGTGAATATTTTGGCGGGAAAGTTTGAGTTTTGTTTTAATATTTTAAAAGTCAGTTAAAATTGTAGAACAGAAACTTTGAAATTCATCAAAAAAGAAAATCACCAAGGGGTCGTACACTTATTACGTACAATTTTTAGGGTGAAGGGGGATCTGAGGCTGTGTGACAGTTTTAAACAATCGATTATTTTTTTGTATGAAGATTTTGCGACAGATTCTGAAGGGATTCTATTAAGAAAAATCGTTTTTATTGAGAAAATTTTGATGAAAATATATTTTTAACAATTAATTGTTTGTAATTCCAATGCAGTATAGTTTAACCATTATGATTTTTCAAAAAAAAAAAATATTTGTTTATATAAAACTTTTGATGAAAATTTTCAACGGTGAAAAAAATTCAAAAAATTCAAATTATTTCCGAAAATAAGAACCATTCGAAATTTCAATTCCGAAAATAAGAACCAGTTCGCACATTACAGGTTATACCAAAATGAACAGTCATTTTACTAGTAAATTGAAGTCAGAAGCTCTTCCTAGAACCGCCACCTTCGTTCAAAAAACTGAAAATCATAGCGTGCATAATAGCTCAATCAAATGATTCCATAGAAAAAGTTCAAACATTCAAAGTATTTGATTTTTAAAATTATTGAAACAAACTTTTGCAACATTCAGTATTCCAATGAATGAGAAAAGTGAGCACAAAAGAGCATTTGCTGTACTAATATGCGCTAAAACGAATATTTTATGCACATAGTAGGAAAAAATTGTTGTTTAAATAAAACTAACTACAAGAGCCCATTGCAAAAATGTGAAATGAATGTAGAGAAGCAGAAGGAAAAAAAATTGTTATATGCACATTTAATGCGACAGAGTTCTCGATTTATGCAAATATGTTATGTGTACAAGTAGTTCACTAAAAATGTCATCAGTTTGGACTATGCATAACTTCTTTTTTTTTATTTCTCTCTGTATAAATACGTACATACATTCTTTAACTTACCACGGTAATTATTTTGCTGTATAAATATACTCAAGAGCCAAAAACGGAAAAGAATAAAAGGAAGACATGGAATTTTCCTTTTTGTGCCTCATACTCGATATATAAAAAAGCTTTTTGTCGGATGAGAAAACTTTTTTTTATATTAATCTAATGAAAAATCCTCTCAAGCAACCTAATACACACACACAGCCTCCATGATTTCAAAGCAGCAGGCAGAGATACATGGGGAATTAAATTTCTGTTTTCTGCTTTAGAAATCATGTTGTTGCTCAAGTATATATTTGTTGAAAATCAAATTAAAACAATTCAGTGAAAAAAATGAATTAAAAGGAAAAAAAAGTTTGTTTGAATTTTTTTTTTATTTTATTTTCATTTTCGTTCACTGTGTTGGGGGCACTGACTGAATCGAAAAGAAGACAAGAGGAAAAGTTTTTTTATTTGTTGAATGGAAAAAAAGAGACATCAATTTCGGGAGAAACGTGTATAATTGGATATTGGTAACGAAAAAGGCATCAATCCGCTTAATTTTGTGCTTGCTCGATCAAGAGGATGAAAAGATTGAATTTATTTTTATGGAAGGCTGTAGTTAGTGAAAAGATACCCTTGGCTTGGAATTGGTTTATAAATTAAATTTCATTAGAATTAAATTGTAATGGAAAGATTAGATAGAAGAGTGATTTATGTTCAATGTCTATATTTTCTTAATACTCTAATATCAGCATGGCTTCTGATAGGAAATGCTCCATATTGTAGGAGAATATTCAATTCAAAAAACTTATCAATATGATTTCATTCATTCATAGGGCTTTTTTTTCTTCTTTCATTCCGAACAGATAGAAAAGTTGTTGGAGATTTTTCTCATATTGAATAGGTTATTTACATTGAATATAATCTGTAAATCGTATTTATTGTGACACTACTCCAGAAATTTTTCATTTTATTCAACAACAATTATGGACTTACAGAATTTATTTATCCTACAAAGTTATTCTATCTTGATTCTGATATTCTAGATATTAATTAAACCAATAATGGACAGTAACCGTGGAAACTAAATTGAAAAAGTTTTTCTTCTGAATTTTTAAGGTTGCTTTACTAGTTTTCATTATTTTATTTAAGTAATTTTATAAGCATATAAAGTGTCACATTTACAGGTTATATCAGGGGCGTAGCCAGGGGAGAGTCAAATGGGTGTCCGGACCCTCCCTTTGAAGGAAAATTTGGACCCTCATTAAATTTTTTTCTTCCATACAAAAAAAAAATTTTTGAACCCCCTCCCCCTCCCACTAGAAAAAATTTCTGGCTACGCCCCTGGATTATAGTAAATACCTAAAAGAAGCTTTTAGAAGTTGACTCCGCAAAGTTAATTTTAATCCTTTAAATATTCTTAAAGTTAATTTAATTTTTCAAAAGTTACAAGATACGTTCATCTGTCAAAGATTTGTTTTAATTCAAAAGACGAAATTGTCTTATAATGCCAAAGGTCATGTATATAATACCTCACACTTCTTGTTCATTCAGCAAAGCATTTCTGAGAATTATTGCCTCAAAATTAATTAAACGTAAATTGATTTTCCTCAATTAATTCAAAGATTAGATTTAAGAATGTGAACCTAAATTCCAAGAGCTAAAAGGAGAAACAAATATCAAAAAAATGTGTTAAGCTTCAAAATAATGCATCAAAAGAGTATGCTGCCAACTTTTTTTAAAAACTTTATTTCTAATCTAAAAAAACATTGCAACTGAAAAAACTTTGTCATGTACAGAAAACAACTGGTGTATAATAATTTAAAATGATCTAAAACCAAAAAAATCCCTTTGACCCACTTGATATAGACGAAAATGGATTTACTACATTTTTCATTTAAATCCCCACGTGAAAAAAAAAGTGTAACAAATAAAGCGAGGAAAGAAAAATAGAAGCCCTGTAATCCATAAGAAGCTGTTTATTGCGATCCAAACGGAATGAATAATAAATAGGGTTGAAATACTTTATCTCAAAAATTGAACGGTATAATGAAAATAGTCTTAAACGGATTGAGGGCGGGTGGTGGGAGGAACAATTTCTCATTTTTGGAAAATGTTAAAGTTTTTATGTTGTCAATTTCATTATGAAAAATAATTTTCTTGTGTATACCAACCAGAATGAGAGAAAGATAGAGAGAACGAGTTGTAACATAAGGCATCCTTTACATCAACGTCAGGTCTATGATGTCAGTTTCATTAAATGGCTAGAGGCAATTCACAGTGAAAATTTTCTCAAATATTTTATCATTTATGCAATACACAAAATGTTTTCATAACCACCCGAAAAAATACAAGAACAGAATATAAAAAAAATTCTCGGTTAGTGAGGACGTGAAAGGCGAAACAGTAGCAAGCATCCAACAGCTCGAAGCATCAGCAGCAGTTGAAAATAAAAACAAAGAAGAATTATGAATATATCTCAATTTTTATCCTATATGTTATGAATATAATGTAAATAGTAGGAACAAGAAGTTCGTGAGAGATTTTTGTTTTTGGGCTTCTGTAAAGATATTCAAAGGCAGGCAAAAAAAAAGGGAAAAATCTTCCTTTACGGCTGCTCAGCTTTTCAAATCATTTTTCATATTCATCTTTCGTCTATATGATATAGACGTGTAGATGATGTATAAACAAAAAAATAAAAAAAAGTGCCTCAATAGACAGAAACGTGAAAGTCTACGGACATGTCTGGATAAGTGGAAGTAATACACATTAGAAATATGAATTTTACATGCAAAAAAAGGCTCAAACATAAAAAATATATCTTGATGTAATAATTATAATTTGGGTTCGACCATTTCTATTTCCTCCTACTACTTCCTTACCATATTTTCTTTTCATAATATGTATTAACGAATACATTTCTCATTTCTCTTCCAAAGCGTGTGGATGGATATTAATTTGACGACTACAGAGTTGGGTTTCTAGGGAGGAAAACCCTACTTAATAAAAATCTTCATTCCATTTCTCTTTATCAAATTATAAATTCATAGTTTGGGATTAAATTGAGATGTTTTAATTTGCCTCGTGTGATTTCGAAGGAAAAAGGTGATTTCTAACAACTCTGAAGAGCAAAAACTTCTGTTATTTAGTTCAAAGTTTTGAATTTGAATTACTTGCGTGTTCGAAAAATTTACACACACAAGTAAAAATTTTTGAATCAAAATACAAAATTTTATTAATTTTAAGGAGTTATGTTACGAAATTCTTAATTATTATGCTTTAACTTTAAGCATTCTTTCATTTTAAATTACTAGAATCATGTAATTCAACTAAAACTTCAATACTGAATTCTAGGAAAATTACAAATACAATGACACACTAATACAGTTAAAAGAAATTAAATTTTATCTTGATTAAATTAAACACTTCTATTCCTGCTTTTAACTGCTAATAATTGCTTATTTTCTCAAAATATAGTTTTTCTTTACCTTAATTATCTTTGCACATTACTTAATGCAGAATTAAACGAGATTTTCAGCAATTTCTTTACTAAAAATTTAACGGACAAGATGTACTAAAATAAGGAATGCTAAAAATTCCTTATTTCAAATTTTGTACTAAAATAAGGAAAACCGTTACGCCTTCAGAGTTGTTGGGGTGATTTTAATAATAATTTATATTTGACATTTACAAATTTTTGTGGGAAGGATAACTATAATTTTGGGTTGATTTGAAGACGTTTGAACTTTAATTTTGTGGTTTTCAAATGATATGTAGGAGTAAACCCTGAAATTTTGTCAAATCTTTTAATCTTGTAAAGCGTTTTTTAAAAATAAAAATGATTTATAACTGTAAGAGTTATTTTATGTATAAGAAATTAAAAAAATACTTTTTATTTAAAAAAAATCTACATGCAAAAACTCTATTATATATGATATTCAAATCATTAATGTTTTATCTT
The DNA here is from genome assembly GCA_026123125.1 of Chironomus striatipennis. Lineage (NCBI taxonomy): Eukaryota > Metazoa > Arthropoda > Insecta > Diptera > Chironomidae > Chironomus > Chironomus striatipennis. Next base: position 29,876,440 of record CM047394.1, read on the forward strand.
AACAACTCTTTTTTAAAATCAGAATAAGATACTGAAAAAAATCAAAATTTCATACTCAAATTTCTTTTATGCTGACATCACTTGAAATAAACTTACAAAGAGTAAATTAATCAATTTTGCACACTAATTTGTTGACTGATTCAATCAAAATGAGAACCTTGAAGTTTGTTTACATAAAATATAAACAAATGTTCTGTCAGACTCAAACAAAACTCTCAAATTTTTTTGCTATTTAGTAGTATGTATGAGGATTATAATTGTGTTAAATAAAAATATCAATTAAATTATATTATAACTGTCTGAAATTTAGGTTAACATGAATGACGGCAAAAATGAAAGTATTCTTAGTTTTTTAAAAATAACGTAATCCACGTCGTCTGGAAACACTTTTAAAAATGGAAAAAAAATTCCTCGGATGGAAAGTAAAGGCAAAAGCAGAGACGAGAAAAGTAGAAGAAAATGAAATGAAATGAAAATTTATAAATAAAAGTCAAGCCCAAAATGATATTAGTCAATAGAAATGGAAAAAAAAAAAATTATGAATATAAAGGAAAGAAAAAATACCAACAACTCTGAAGAGCAAAAATTTCCGTTATTCAGTTCAAATTTTTGAATTTAAATTATTTGTGTGTTCGAAAAATTTACACACACAAGGAAATATTTTTGGATTAAATCATAAAATTAAATTCATTTTGAAGAATTATCACATGAAAAAGTTAATTATTATGATTTATCTTTAAGCATTCTTTCATTTAAAAACATTAAAATTATAAAATTCAACAAAAATTTCAAAACACAATTCTAGGAAAATTACAAATACATTCATACACTAATACAATTATAAGAAATGAAATTTTATTTGAATAAAATTTAACCACTTTTTCGCTATATTTAACTGCTGATACTTGCTTGTATTCTTAAAATAATGTTTTTCTATGCATTAATTATCTTGAACATTGAAAAAATTCAAATTTAAGCACAATTTTCAGAGATTTTGTCTCTAAAAATTTAACGGACAAGATGTACTAAAATAAGGAATACTAAAAATTCCTTATTTCAAATTTTGTACTAAAATAAGGAAAACCGTTACGTCTTCAGAGTTGTTGGAAAAAATATTATGGTGCTATGTGTGATGATGAAATATAAATGAAACATGGAAAAGAAGAAAATTTGAGTGAAGGCATAGACAGCAAAATATCTCAAATATTCATTCAAAAGTGTCATAAATCTGACTGTATATAGTGCAAGCTAGAATGAATGAATAGTTATGTTCTGTGGATGGTAAAGCAAAAAAAGCAAGGAAAAAAAAATATTTCCATACAATTTTTATTTTAAATAATTGATTTGAAACACAGTGAGAATGAAGAAAAAGAAGAATACTGAGAGAGAGGGAGAAGCAAGACTCATATAAAAAATATGTGAAATAATAATCATATAATGAATGCATGAAGTGGTAATAATAATAACAATAATAAGGAAAAGAAACTGAAATAAAATAAAATAACTTTTCGCAATTTCTGTATAGAAAGAATTCTTCAAAATAATGCCAGTTATATTAATGTAATAAGAAAGATACAAAATGTAAGAGAGTGAAAAAAGTACGTGTTGTAAGCCATAAAAACAAATTAGTGTGTGTGTGAAATAAAGTCTTAAAACATCACTAAATGCCTCATTCGGTGTTTCAAAAATAAAAACCAAAAGTGGGGAAAAATCTGTTGTCAAATCGTTTAAAGGATTACGACGCATTTGATTTATGGTTGTAAATTACTTGAGAACTAGGAATTTATCAACAGCACTTAAAGTTGTGAAGCATTAGTGTGGCTTATTGATGCCTAAAATAGATTTCTTGCTTTTACGCATTTCCGGGGATTAATTTTCATATTTTAAATGAGATTGAAATTCATTTCTAACGTATTCTTGGAATTTAAAATTGATTCTACAAATTCAAATTTTTTTGACCGTTTTAAATTTTTTTCGATGATTTAGAAAATCCCCAAAAAAGAAATCAAATCAAAAGGAAATGTAATTGATTACCGTACAAAAATAATTTAAATTCAGAGTTGAGATCACGCAAAAGATAACAATTCAAATCATTAAAACTCGTTGAACTTGAAATATTTATAGGAACAATGAATATTTAATGTGTTATCGTAAAACTCGTGAAAACATAAAAGTTGAAAATAAAATAAATTGAAGAAGAACAAAGATAATATCAGCAACTATGCAAAGTATGGCTTTGGATTCAGCATAAATTTTTCATACATACAATTTACATGTATGGCTTTGTTACAACTTGAATATTTACATTGTAAAGAAATCGACACAAATTTATGCTTTACACTATCTTGAAATATGAATGCTTATGTGCTTACATAAAACCTCAAAATATGATCTCTTAATTCCCCTGTAGAGCAATTGTCTCAATAAAATGGATGCTCATGTTCCAAAGCAGTAAATAGACAAAAAGAGAATTTCACACATTTGCGATTGTTTTCTGCACAAAACGTGCTAAAAAGAAATAAGACTGCAAAATTACATGCTTAAGAGAAGTAAATGTACTTTTTATACATATATTCGCGATATATTGGTGTTGTTCTACATTGAAAGTATAGCAACTTATAATATCGTTAAATGAAAGAAAAGAAAATGTTAAATATGCAATACTCACGAAAGATAAAAGGCAGTTTGGCTCTGCGCTGAGAAGAGAAAGTAAAATGGATTTTTAAGAGATTTAGGATTACCCTTGACGATTTCTTATTTTTCTCTGCTTCGAAATTATTATTGTTATTAGCTAGTAATTTAGGGTGTGCTGGTAGATCGATTATTCTGATTTTATCGAATATTTCTTTTGTTCGTTAGCTTTTAGTTCTCGACTTACTTTCAAACAGAGTTCAAAATAAATTTGATTTCTCTAAATATGTCCACTCAAAGTTTAAGTTTAATTACTGGGGGACCTCGATTTGAGTAACTTCGATTTGAGTAATTTCGATTTGAGTAACTAAAGTGCTCCCATACAAAAATTCAAATTTTCTTTTTTTAACGGTTATTTTCCATACATTTCGATTTGAGTAAATTCGATTTGAGTAGATTTTTTCCGGAACCAAACAATTACTCAAATCGAGGTCCCCCAGTATGTAAATTTGTAAGATTCTAACCTAAAAGTTTAAAATGACGACGGTCAACACTCGCAGATCAAAAAATCAGAAACAATTTTAGTTCAAAAATAATCAAATTTTAAAGAACCAATCATAAAATTAACATCATTCGACACCAACCCAACACTCAGCTACTTCCTCTTGTATTTAGTACAAATTACTATGAAACTTGATCTAAAAAATATTTACATTTCTATGTTGAAATTAGATCTATTGGCACTCGATGGATTATAACATTTACTAAAAATATGATACAGTATCATCTCTACGACCATGTGTATAGATGTATACACTGCATACATGTGTGTGCATGCATCTGTGGGATAAATAAAAAAATATTTAAAAGGAATAAAAAGGCAACCAAAACAGTGTGTGCAACGGTACTGTTAACATCTTGTTGTTGTTAATATAATATATTAAGGCAACACATATAGTATGGAATGAGAGATTGAGAGAAAGAAAATGTGTATTGGATGTAATGGATGAATATCATAATAATAATTCACTGTGTATGATGAAGCAATATAAAAAAAGAAGGTGAAGAGATTTTTCATTCACGATGACTATATATACCTATATATAACGTGTGTGTTATACACGATTATTAATTTTTTTCTTCTTCGCTCTTGCTGATATATTCCACCACTATAATGTAATGTGTAAGGCTTGCATGCCATCTACTTGCTCGCTTACTTACTTACATTCGTTTCATATTTACTTCTCAGCAATAATAAAAAAATATATTTTTTCTGCCTGACATTCTTGTTCTCTCTCTCTCCTTCTCGATGGTATTTTTTTGTGTGATTGCTTGCTTACCTCCTTTCGTTGCCTTATTGTTTACATGTATGGGTGGGTAATAACACATATTTATAATAATAACAATACAATATTGTGATTCTACAGCAGGCAGTCAGGCAAATAAACTCATGGGTATCCTTTTTTGCTCTCTTCACATCCTCCTCTCTTTTATACAATCATCAGTTTCTTGTTCTTCACACATTATATACCTACCTACCTTTCTCTCAATTCTCATCTGTTCCTTTCATCATATCTGGCCGTCATCAGAATCTTGCCTTTGTCTTTCCCCATCTGTTTATGTTTTATATATTTATTTATATAATCATGGATGTATGTTTGTATGTATGTAGATTTTTTGAGAAATTGGATTATCTACCTTTCATTTTCATAAAAAGGCACAAAACCATCATCAAAACTAATACATGAGAGGAATCATATAAGACATGTGAACGGATAACGTAAAGGATGAAAATAATATTTATCTTACGTCTTGCAAGCAAGCATAAAACATACATAAGAAATGCTGAAGACCACATTTAAATACCGTTAAGGGCTCAAAAATACATTTTCTGTATCTTTATTCAACCTCCTTCCAAAACATTTTTTTTTTTTTTGATGGAGCCTAAGAGAGAAATTGAATTGGGCTTTCTGACATAAAATCCCCCCTCAATATTCCTTAATTCGATTGTAATTTAATTGGCTTTAAATTCTCTCTCTTTCTTCTTTTTTCCTATGAAGGATGCCATTTTTTTGTCATCGTATTTACTCGGAGGAAAGAAACGTGTTCAATGTGGACACTTGACTTTATGCTGTCAATGCCTTTTTTGCTTCTTCATATTTTGATGTATTTTTATCTCTCAACACTTATAGAATGAAATGTGCTCTTAAAATAACTTTGACATGCTTAATAAATGTTGTCGTTTCTATGACATAAATGATTAGTTTGTGCCATTAGGCTGACTTTTTTTCTTCTCTTATATTATTTGATCGAAAAAAGTTGATTAACTAAATCAAAGTTTTCTACTTACATATTATTTAGTTGAGATGTGAATCGATAAGAAAATAAAATATGCATGACTGTCAGGAATTGTATGATTTATTGATTGGAAAATTGGGAGATTGGATATTTTCTTTATATGAAGTTTTTTTCTGGTGGAATTTGCTAATTAAAGAAAATAATAATTATAGAAAGAGCAATTTTAGTTATTTGTGAGATTATTTGAAGAACTTGCTGAAGAACTGGGCTGAGTTTCTAGGTTATACCCTAGAAACCGGCACTTTTATTTATTTAAGCGTCATTTGCTAATTCAGTGAAATAAGCTCGAAAACCGCATAAACCACAAAAATCACACATTTCAAGTTCAACTCAAGACAGATTTTGAATATTTATGATAAATTGATAAAATAGAAAGTTTAAAGATGAAGAAAAAAAAAAATTGAAGATTTTCTATCAATCATTTGCCATCAATCAAATTGAATTTTTTTATAACAACCTCTTCTTGACTTCCACAAAAGAAATTTGATTTCAAAATAATGTTTCAATTCTTTTATCATAGGCAGAAGTGACAACAAAAAGTACTTCACTGATGAAATTTTGAATGCTTGACACTAAAAAAATGTGATTGTTAAGAATCAAAAATACCAAATTGTGCCGATCAGATTGAAGTTTAGCAAGTCATAGCAATATCCAAAATAATGTATTGTAAACTTTGCAACTCAATTTATTTCGTTCACATCAATCTACATTTTTTGATTTATCTTCTCATGTATCCTTGCCCAAAGCTTACGTTTCTTCTTGTTCTCGAATTACTGAGAGTTTATAAAAGTATCAACTTCGAAATAACCTTAAATATTAAATAAATCTCAAAAGTCTGGGATTTATCTTAAACTTTTTTACAGAATGTATCAAGTCTAAAGAGTCCAAAACCTTTCCAAGTGAATTGCTTTAATGACAGTTCAATAAAATGTTAACATAAATGTCAATTTTTAAAATTATTTCCTCCTTGTAGCTTGACAAAACAGCTGTAAAAGAAAAGAGGAAATGGGATGAATTATTGATCTGTCATACACATTGACATCCATTTTTCAATCAATATTGATCGATAGGATAAAAAAAATGCGCCTTGAACTTCCATTCCACCTCTCCCGATGAATTTTTCCAGATCAAAATTGATTGAACGAATATATCAATAATAATATTTTTATGTTAAGGCAGGAAAAGGTGTAAATAAGAAGAAGAGAAATATGATATGATATTAGTTTTGTAGATGAAGAAGAATGAGGAAATATTGAGTAATGCCAAAATAAAGTAAAGATTTAAAGAGGTCATGAAAGTTTGCGGTGAAAATGGCAAAGTTAATATGCTTTTAAAGGGTTAGGTAGATGTAGGAAAGATAGAAGAAAGGAAGATTACTAAAAACTTAGGAAAAACTTTTTTTCATGCTTCTTTTTCCTATATACATGATAATTCAGTTTCTTTATGACTTTATGTATTCTTTTTTTTGCTCATCCTACAGTCGATGTATTCAACATTTTGTTGGATGTAGAAAATTATTTCTCCTCATTGGAACGTCATCATCATCATCGGGAACAACTCTTGAAATTGTCTGGGGAATGATAAAAAAGTAATTAAAAGTGGAATTTATAATCCATTTTACGGGAGAGAATCTTTATATATCTTTTTTCTATGTATCTATTCCTTCCTATCCTACAACTTCTAGTTATTATTAACTGTTGGATGACAAGCGTTTATGGAAATGAATCCATTTGCTACATAATTTTATTTTAATTATGATTTATATGAGTTATGAAGAATATATTTTGTTCAATAGGTGATGATTCCCTTTATACTTTTTTTTGATAATAAAAACAGTTTTTTTATTACATTGTCATCATTATTCATGTTGTTTCAGATAAATTTTATCTCCACTCGTGTTATTATATAACTTTTAAATAACATAATTTTCATAATGGTGATAAATGATTTATAACTTCATATTAAATATGCTCAACGTTATTATAATTTTGATGCGACCATTCTTTCTTCTTTTATGGCCTTTTGTATTTAATATTTCACGTCTCTTAATGCTTAATGTGATGGAAAGGTAATATGCACTTCATTTTAATGATTTCACGTCTATTGTCCTCGGTAAAGTAATCAATAAACGTTGACTTTGTTACATTCTTCCATCCTTAGTTGAATGGCAATGACGTAGGCTTATGATTGGCAATTTAAAATCAAGTAACTTAATTGATATTTACTGACTGACGTTTGAGAAAATAAACTGAAATATTGATGAATTGATGAGAGGGGCAATCAACTACAGTTTATTTAATTCAAATGCTAAAATAATACGTTTAAATTAATTTTTAATTTTTAGTGTAGCACAGAGGCAACAAATTATAAAGTCAACAGTTGAAATGTCGAAATTTATGTAATTTATGCATGTGTCCAGAAGATTTTCCAATTAAAATTTAAAATCGAATGAATCTCATAAAAATATTAACAAGTTAATTTCCATACATATTCATGAACAACTTTATCCCGCATAAATTTTTCCATTCTCCAAAAAAAAATATATATATCAATAAGTCCGTAAAATTTAAATTAACAATTTACACATAGGCTTAACATCTATAAAAGTTTATATATATTTCGGAACTTTATGTGCCATGAGCTTTGAGCACGACTATTAGAGCTATAAACCCTTCTTTAAGACATTTGTAGACATTTTCATTATTTTTTAATGCTTGATTCCATAAAATATTTGAGAGAATATGAATATTGAAAACTTGACAGAATACATTTGTGGTTAGTGAGCATTTTTGGAACAGAAAATGAAGAGTTTTTTTTTCTGTGAAAAGCCTCAAAAATTTTTATCTCAAAAATGTTAAATTGGATGAAAATGTGAAAATATGGATCAATTGACAGTCGTCTCTGGTGTGGGCGCTTTTAGATTGATTTGTTGATTTTTATGTCTTTTTAGAATTAATTTTTCAGTTCATTAGTATTATGGATGGATTGCTGAGTAAATAATAACTCAATTAATTTTATTTTGTGAATTTTTTAAATTTATTTATGATTCAATGACTTTATTTATGTTGGCACCCACAGAGTGATTTTGATTTTTAGCAATTTCAAAGTTACTTAATAAATAATTAGAAATTCAGGTAAATTTAATAAAAATTCTCGAATCAGCTTTAAACTAAGGTTTAAGGCATGACAGAGTAATTAAAATTTTCACTGCTTTAAATTTGAAATTATTAAAGTTCAAGAAATTCTAATTAGTCAAGCTTAAATCCGATCTAATAATCTTCTTTTCAACATCCAGTTTGTCAAACTGATCATGATAATGAATACATTATGTTGAAAGTTATGTTAAATACATTAACATCGTCTCGTATTTAAATTAGCTCTTCTCAACTCAGTTTTTTTTTTCTCTCTTCCTCGTCTAAATCTATGCTTAATATTCTTAATGTAATTAATTTTTTTTTTCTTCTCTTCTTTTCATTTTTTTTTCATGTTTCCATCTTTTCAAAAGATATAATTATCGATTGAAGCTTTAAGAATAGAGACTATCTGCTCAATGAAGCTTTCAAAAGAGACTTAATTGAAATTTATTAATGTGATTATTCAATTGCAATAATTTCAAATCAATATCAATGACAATTCAATGAATTATTATTATTGAAAATTTGACAGAAAATTTATATCGATTCGGCATAGCATAATGTAGGTCGTGAAGATGAAATCCTCGTCAGAAAAAAAAGAAAATACAATCAAAGTGTCAAAACTTTTTGAATATTTTATTGACAACTAATTGTATTAACTTTCCTGATATTCTGTACATTGCTTGCTTGCTCTGAAGCTTTCCGTTCTCATTTCTCATTTCCTATATTCTCTTCCTCTTTCTATCTCACTTACTCATTCACTTACATTCTTTCAAGTCTCCCTGAAAAAAAGTGAATATTTTCCATTCATGCATCCATCTATATTCAATGCTTTAGAATTTATTTTTTTTTTCCTTTCCTTCACTTGTACTCTGCCGTTCAATCGCAATAATAATCCAGTACAGAAAAAAATAAAGCTTGCATATATATCGATACATAATTTTTCTTTCATTATATACACACTTCATCATGTACTTAAAGTTGCTGTCTTACTTCTTCTTCTTCCACATATTTTTTTTCACATTATACACTTTTCTACACAATTTAATAAATTAAAATGAGTTTTTTTATCCAATGGATGACTATTTGTCCTTCTCATGAATTAATCTATGTCTTATCAAAAAAGGGTACATCTCTGATCCGTAATCTGTCTTAAGGAAGGATCTTTGTACAAGATTAATTTATCGCTAAAATGTGGGAGGAAGATGAACAAGAGTTTATGATGTAAATTGAGTTATTTTTTATCATCATCATTTACCCTTTTTGCATCAAAGGGAGTCATAACCTTAGGTATTTATTAGAGGTAAAATATTGGGTATCACTTCCATGGAAGCACCTGATACAGATTCCGATTTAATTAGTTATCATCCAACGGCATCGGCATTTGAAAAGTTTCTCTGTTTCACTTGGATTTTGTGTTGTTTTGTGTAGGATTGTGATAATTTGTGTGGGAATTTTGAACAGAAGGAATTAGAAGGAATTAAATAATTTAATTGATTTTTGTAACTTTGCAGAGTTAAATTTGAAAAAATTCGATGATTTTCCTTTTTTAAGACTCGAACTCTTAAACACTGTTGGCAAGCTATTAGGTACATAAAAAAAAATTATTTCATCATTAAGTCAATTGCATTCATTTTTCAAGGCAGAAAAATGCATAAAACATTTCAATGCAAATGCTCAGTTGAATTGTGTTGTCATCTCAGTTCTTCATAAGTATTCCTTCTTTTTTCAAACGATCCTTTTTATAAAAATTTCAATGCATAATGTAAAACCCTTGAGTGAATATACTGAATGGAAAGAGCATTCAATAATCTACAAAAGGTCATGGAAATTACATTTTATGAGAAAATACTTCCTGTATTTATTCAAAAGCAATAATTTTCATTAGTTTATTTGATTTTTTTTATACCAACCAGAAAATACTTCAAAATTGCGTTTTCATGCAAATTTCATTTCAAACTTGCTTTTGCTCCTTCCATTCTTCTTGATTTTCTTTTTACTGTTACATTTTTCATGTTCATAAGGAAGAATAAAAATAAGGCGATGGAATTTTCTAAAAGAATGAATAAAAAAAAATGTAAAAAAGAAGAATGGAAAAGAAAAAAAAAATCTTTTTTTAACTTATAAATCGACAGAGAGCTGGAGAAGAAAAACTCACCAATATAAATTTATGTACACACTGCACAGAAGTACACAAAGAGTGTGCCTGGCTTAATACATATAATTCTTTTTTTTTGTTTTTAATGTTATTTTCTTTCTCGTATTGATGGAAAAATATGTGCGATGGAAAATCAAAAGAGAAAGAAAAACATTAAAAGAATGAAAAAAACAAATTTTTTCATCTTTCCTTAATTTTTAAAGTTTTATTTTGTTATTTTTCCAAAGATTAATCTTAAAAAATATTTTTTCTTGACACACAACGAGTAAATATGAAGAGAAAGATTTTTTTCTCCTCCAGTAATGGAATTAGAAGTAACGAAATCATTGTCAATGAATCGTTTAAAAATGACGTCTTTAAATTATTTTCATTCACACTCTTTGTAAAAGACATATTTAGAGCAGATTTACTCCACATTGCAATTAAGTTAACACTTCAAAATATTCAATAGAATCATTCTCTGAACGTCATTTAAAGCTAACTCTCCAAATGTAATTTTAGAATTATAATTAAAGCACATTCTAAATTTCAACATGACACTGTAACTGTTTTAAAGTAAATGACAAAAAAAAATGCCAGTTAGATGCTGTTAAAATGGAAAAATTGAATGGGATTTAGCAAATGGATTAGCGCAAAAATGTTGCATGCAAAAAGCAGATTTTCATCACGCGAGATAAAAATGCTTTCTATTTTTTTTCCTACCTCTCTAAATAATGGCTTTTTTTGGATGTTTATTTATGTTAACTTGAAGTAAATAGAATGAAAATACATTTACGACTTACTTTAACCTCCATGAAATTTATTTTATGTACCTTCGAGGCTTAGGTAAATTTTTTGTGGAATTTGTTCAAAAGCGTTTCTTGGAAGAACCAATTCTGTTGTTACGATGACATTTTTGGAAAATGAAATTCATGAGAAGTTTCAAATGTTACTTATTATTGTCGAAATTGAAAGTAAAATGTTTGAATTTTATGATTTTGATGTGAAAAGTCTAATTTGAAATTTACTTTGATTTTATTTATAAAACAAAATAAATTTAATTTATTAACAAATTTTCAGTGAATTTTTAAAAATACAATTTCAATTTCAAAACAATTTGAGAAAAGAATAAAAAAAAATTACAAAAGTCCTCGTTTATATCGAGGGACTTCAGCGCATTTTTGACGCAGCGATTAGCAATTTATTAAATAGAAAAGAATGTCGAGTTTTAAAACTCTATTGCTGTTTCTTTAGTCATAATTCATTTCAATAAAAAGTTTAAAATTAATGATCAAAATTCCTTTAAAATTGATTTTTATAATGTTGAATGCAAAAAATAGCTTTACGATTTAAAGGTTTTTTGAAATTCAAAATTTTCCGTTAGCGAAAAATTTAAATTTCTAAACACATCCATTATTTTTCAAATTTCTAAACGCACTTATATTTGTTTTGTATGAAAAAATTAAAAGTTAATTAATATTAAGGTGTTTAAAAGAAAAAAATTTAATCCGAAATAACGGTCAAAAAAATTTCAAATTTTTTAACGGTTAGAAAAAATTCAAACTTATCATCAGCATAGCTTTGCCCTGCATTGTTTACATATTTTTTTGAAATATAAAATCGATGAATTAAGCTATTTAATGAGTGTTTTTTGACTTTTCAATATAAACGGCGGGAATAAAAACATTCAATGAAGCTATTAAAACAATTCCGAGCTTGCTACGAAGTCTAGATCAAGAGATAATTGGGACCCGAACGACCGAACGACCGAACGACCGAACGACCGAACGACCGAACGACCGATCAAAGTGCATGATTGAGCTTCCTTTTTGAAAACAAGTTTTCAAAAATGCGCTAAAAATCTAATTGAAATCAACTTTTTTGAATGAAAAAAATCTCAACTTTAAGATCTAAAACACAAAAATTAAATTCTCATTTTCTTGTTTCCCAAAAAAAAAAGTATATTTCACAAAATTATAATCAGACTTTATTTCTCACTTTGTCTTCTCCATTCTGTTATTTTTTTCAGCAACCGTTAAGGTCCCTTTGCACTGTTCTTTCACATGAACGAATTTGTGTGGAAAATATTAGGTGAATTAATAAGCTTTAGAGCTGAAATTTATAAGCTTTCAAAACGAGAAATTTATTGTGTTCTTGGAAATTTTGAAGGTATGCTCGTGAAAATCATTGGCTCTAACTTTATATTAGGAGACTTATGAAGAACCTAGTAACTTATGTATAACATAATTCTAACGGAATAAGGAAGAAAACTTTTATATTAAGGAAATTGCATTAAGGTATCTTCTTCTTATTGTAAATTGGAAAGTTTCTCCGTGACTATATATTGGATTTAAAATAATTAAATATTTATAAACGCTGGAATAAACAAAGCAATAACTTTTTCGATTTAAAGGTTTTCATGCTTTAAAGTTTGAATTTAATTTAATTAAAAATTCCTTCCTAATAATAAATTACCTCCCTACATTGGATATGAAAAAATTAAATAAAAATCACTCGAACGTATTGAAAATGGAAATGAAATTGTAATAGTAATTAACGAACTATTGAACATATTTCACCTTATCGATGAGAAATAATTGATCAATAAACACTTTGACTTTGTTAATTATTGAATATTTTATGTGCGTTTTGTGTTGGATTCACTTAAGTAAATGTCAATTAAATTGTCGTTGAGAAAATCAATGTCTAGGACAGTCAATAATAATGTTGAAATATGAATGACATTGAGAATAAATTATCAGGATTTTTTATGAGCTAAAAAATTAAATTCATTTACAACTCTTGAACTAGGTTCTTTTACTAATATTTTCTGATTTTTTATCTGAATTTATTTCCTAGCTTATTAATTTTTTTATTTGAATAAATCTTCTTATTATCTCCAAGACATCATTTCTTCAGCTTTAATTTTCTTTCAATATATTGTTAAATTTCCCATGAAAAATAAATTTTCAACAAAAAAAAATTTTAAAAATTTAAAAACATCAGCAAAACTCTCTAAGCAACAGAAGCCTTAAAAGTTGTCATAATTTTCTTCATAAATGCAAATTCTGTTCGATTACAAAAACTCCTTAGATACACAAAACCCCATTCAACGGCTGTATGTAAAATTTCTGATTGAATCGCAGAATACATTTCCTCATTATTGATCATGAATCACGATAAAAAAAATTGTGTGTGGTATTGACTTGAATTATAAATGCAGAAAAATATTTTTAGCAGAGATTTGAACTTTTTTCTTCTCTTTGAAAAGTTTGTCTGTCTATCAGACCTTTTGCTAGTTTTCCGGGAAGGATCAACATAATTTTTTTACTTTGAAAATATTTTAATACCTTTTTCAAGTGATGACAAAGAATGAGAAATTTATGATTGGTTTAGTTTAGTGTACAGGAAGTAGGAATGGATAAGTTGAAAAGGATCTCTGAAACTTTCACAGTTTTCCGAGACTATTCCGAGAGAAACCGAGAGCAAGTTAGAATTTTCCGAGACCCCGTAGTTTTCGAGATCTGGAGATGGCCCAAATCGTATAATATCCTCGCGTACTTCCCATAGGATATTTTTCAAAAATCACCGAAAACTAACAAGTTTTATATTAAAACACATCTACTTTTTCCGAGAAGATTCGAGAGCTAAAAATTTTTATATCTCGACTTTTAGTTTTCGAGATATGAGGATAAGAAAATTTTTAGACGAGTTTTGCTTGGGTCAAAAAATAAAAATTCCCAAAAATGAAGCTTATAATGAAAATTATACACCAAAACGCATCTACTTTTTCCGAGAGGAAACGAGATGCAAAAATAATTTTGTATTGATTATTCTCTTTTGAGTTATAATGGTTTGAAGTTTTCGACGAGTTCAAATTTTTGTCAAAAATTTCTAACTTTAGGAGAATGAATTTTATATTACAAATTATATATCAAAATTCATCTACTTTTTGCGAGAAGTTAAGAGAAATAAAAATCTTTTGAAAATTATTTTTGAATTTTGAGTTATCGATCGTTAAATTTTATAATAGACCACTACGAATTTTAGAAACTTTCCAATTTTTGGACAAATTTTTAGCTCTCGAATCTTCTCGGAAAAAGTAGATGTGTTTTAATATAAAACTTGTTAGTTTTCGGTGATTTTTGAAAAATATCCTATGGGAAGTACGCGAGGATATTATACGATTTGGGCCATCTCCAGATCTCGAAAACTACGGGGTCTCGGAAAATTCTAACTTGCTCTCGGTTTCTCTCGGAATAGTCTCGGAAAACTGTGAAAGTTTCAGAGATCCTTTTCAACTTATCCATTCCTACTTCCTGTACACTTAGTTTAAAGAGAAAATTGATTTAATTAGATCTGTTCTTGATGTGACATTTAAATATTTAAATTGAAGATTTATGGCATTAGTTGGCATAGCTTTGAGATTAGCTTTACAAAATTTTTTTAAAACATTTTATTTAAAGTTTTCAAGCTGTGATTGTTATAAAATTTAGTCTAGGGTCATGCATAAAAATTTCAAATAAACATCAGTATTATGAAAGTCCAAATTTTTCAAGGAATTAACTTTTTTCTCCCCAAGCCATACTTGAACATCATTTATGAACGACCCTATAGCAATCGTAATATATTAATTCTACTAAATTCCCACTATACCTGGGGAGACATGACAACTTTCACCGTTGATTCTTGACAGTTCATGACTTTCAGATGATGTATCATTACTTTCGATTCCACTAGTTTTGCTCATTATACTAAAGAACATGACATGCCATGTCTGTTAAATTCTTCCTTTTAGACTAACTTTCATGTCAGAAGTAGTTATAACCTATTATAACTTGTTTGATTTCCACTGTTTGAGTTCTGAATATCTTAGATGTTTAAATTACTTCCTGATGGAATTATTCGTATTAAATATTTCTGCAGATATAATTTTAAGCATAAAAGGAATTTTTGACTTCAAATATTTAATATCTCAAAAAAATTATTAAAAATGCGTTTAATCCTCAAAACTCATCCCACAGACATGCATTTTAATCGCAATTTCAATTTCCATATTTTCTCAAGGGTCGTATTAAGCAACTCCATTGACTTTTGTTGATTGATTGCAAAAAACACTTAAAATCTTACACAAAAGAACTCAAGGGTGTGAAATTACGGAAAAATTGTTTGTGCTTTCTGACGCCTTTGCTCTTAAGTATGTGTGATGGCGAAATTTATAGAACTCAAATATTTACAAAAGAAAAATGGAAATTTTTCAGAGCTAAAATTGCAAATCGATAAATTTTCTATTTGAAAAAATATTAAAGAAAATGAAGAGGAAATTTGAATTTCAATTCATTTTTTTATCAATACACATTTTTTTTTTCAGAGGCAAGACTTGCTTCTGTGATCTCAAACATTTCCAAGAATGCAATTTGTACAATTTAAATAATTTCTTTTCAAGATTGATTTTCTATTCATGGAAAACACTTTAAATATAAATATTTTAAATATTATTGATTGTGAGTGTGCATAAATTTCCAATTTGTTTTTATTTTATTTTTTTTCCAGTGCATTAAATATTGCTTAGAATGTGGGGCTGTATGACTCTTTAGAATAATTGAGCTTTTCTCGTTATTTATTTGTGAATTTGAATTGTGTATCTTACATATTTTTACTACTCGTGTGGCACAGTTATAAGAACAAAGACTTAGCTAAAAGACAATCTAATAAAATTAAATTTTTCCCCTTAGGGGTCCTTCACTTATTATGTAACGCTCTGAGGGAGGAGTGGGAGTCCGAGAGTTTGTTACAGTCTATTGTTCTCACACGTGATTCTTTTGTTAAAAACGTTACGGAAGGGGGGGGGGGGGGGTAAAAATCTCATATTTTAGTGTTACGTAATAAGTGAACGGCCCCTCATTAAAAAATATTCAATTAACTTAAAAAAATTATGTCAGTTTAGCAATAGGAAAATTAATTTATTTTTTTACTAGCTTTAATTTCTGTAGGAAATTTTTGGAATCGATATACGATAGTACGTTCGCTTTTTAGGCGGGATTTTGTAACAGGATTTTGTAACAGATCATACAAAAATTTTTTTTCATACATGCGTTACAAGGGGGGGAGAAGGGGGGGGGGGTGTTCAAAAAAGACGTTATTTTGCGTAACGTACTAAACGAATGGCTTGATACGAGATTTCAAAATTTTCATAAGTATTACTAGAAGCCGAAACCCCGATTTTTCAATCTTTGACCGCGCCAGTCTCTAAATATTTTATCAAACGATTCACTAATAAAGATCAATTAAATCAACATAATTTAATCCATATTTATTTATTTCCAACTATTTCCCGAAAATTGTTTACAAAAAAAAAAATCTTTTGACTATTAGCACATCCAAAATAGAATACTTAATAAACCTTTTAAGAAAAACATTCCAGAACAGATTTCCTGAATAATTCCCACAAAGAATGCGTTTTAATCTTTCACAACTAATGACAACTTCTCTTTCATCTTTAGTTATTTTTTTTTTTATTTCTCCATAAAACAAAGTCTTTCAATTCTCATTCATTCTCAATTGTTTATCTTTCATTTAAATCTACATTGGACTAAAGTGGATGAAAATTCATGAATTTACCAACAGTTGAGTTGTTCTTGAAATGAAAACAGAATTAAAGGAAAAAAAATGAAAATCTTCTTGCTTATATATATTTTTTTGAATGAAAATATGTGTGGATGTGTACATCTTTATAAATAACTTTCTGGTTTCAAATTAAGAAATGAAGTTGTTGTATTTATTTATTCATTCATTTCTTCATTTTCCATGATGCAAGACAAATTCTTCTCAGTCTTCTATTCCTTTATTCATGCTGTACATCTACAATATTTAGATAGATACAAAATAAAGATAGACGATCATTTTTTAAAAAAGAATTTCCCTATAATATAACAAGGGAAGTGAGCACGTCTGGTGTTGCACAAACTTTAATTGCTTAAAATACATTATCGGAGAAGAGATGCAGTGAAATGGAATGGTTTACTTGCATCTTTTTCTTCTCTCTGTTGTTTCTTTCCTTTCTTTCTTTCGCTTGCTCGTTCATGACTATGAATATAAACATAGAAGAAAACATACATAATATTGTGTACATTTTTGGTTCTGTTAGCGGCAGGAGAAGCCCCAATGGCTTTTTAGAGAATTTTAGTGTAAATAGTTGTAAATGGATTCAGCTGAAATGTGCTCTATCTATGCCATTATGCATAGCTATTTATTTGGTCATGCCAGAATGCGGCGTAAAGAGCGCCACAGAGCACATTCATTTTCATTCATATATAATGCATAACTTTTGTGTATGTATATATACAATTTCTCGCGGCTGCCATGCTCTTCTTGTGCAAATGCAACCTCTCTTTTTTTTGCCTCTAATGTTAATAGAATAAAGAGAACTCTCCGTGTTTATATTAAATTTAATTTTTATTTTCATTTTTTTTCTCTTGGAGTGTGCTGTTCTATTCATTTTGACTATTTTATTGCATTGTGCATTGATTTAGAAATAACTTGAAGTTTAGAAACTAGAGAAAGTTTTGCAGCTTACTGTTGTTTATGTGTACAAAGATGAGTTTTGCATTAGATACCAACTCACATAATTTATTTGAAATTTGGAAGGAAAATAAACAGAAAACTTTTGAACTAAATTTGAATTACTAAAATCCGTTAAAAGTTCTTAATTGAAAATTTCTAATTGCGTTGCATTTATCATTTGTAAAGTAACTTTGTTTATGCTTGTTTTAAAGTATTCGTTCCTTTTTCATTCGTAATGAAGTGAAAAATGTATTTTTCTGAAATGACTCAGAAAGCACTTAAAATACTTTTTTTCTCGTTCAATTAAATTAGAACGCAGAAATATAATATAAAATAAAATAAAAAATGAGAAACATATTGCCACGGCCTTTTAGTATTCGTTAGAGTATTTAATTTCATTAATGAGATGCCATTTAATTGAATTTCAAATTATGCAAAAATTCAAAGCCTTTTTAGTTGCCATCATCATTCCGTTCATCGTCTAATTGAGTGTGTCGTATTATAAAATATGTAGCACACATATTCAATATAAAAAACGAAAAAAAAAGAATTAAATAAACAGAATGAAAACAATACAACGTTATTCAAATGTCGACGACCATATGAGATGATTCTTTTGCGAGAAATTGCATGTGACATAATACGAATCAATTTCTCTCTATCTATCTCCATTACTGTCCCACGTCATGTGGCAAATGGACTGAAATGATTGAGAAAAGTGGGAGAGAGAGATGGAAAGGAATGGTTGGAAGCAGAGAAGAAAGCGTAGAAAAATTACTGTGGTTATGGTAAATTGGCGCATTTATGTGTGAGGTTTTGGGTATGTATGAAGGACATGATGATATGGATGAGATGTCTCGATTCTTGAAAGGATAAATTTGAACATGTCACATTGAATTTCAGTCGCTCTGTTGTGGGAAAAATACCAAATTCCAATGAAACAATTATTTAAAAGCCAAATCAACATGAAGTCGATTTTATTTTGATTTTTATTTTCATCGAATTGATGACTTCATATGGCGCAATAATGCATCCAACTGGTATTTGGCAGAAATGTTTTTATTTTTCGAATTATCGGGATTGAATGTTATTGAAATTTGATTCGAGCATGCTTTAAATGAGAAGTAATTTTCTGCTTACTGCTGCTTTATATTCATTAGCCAATAACATTTATTTTTGAAATTAAATTCGAATAATTCGAACCAGAGGAGTAGCAGTCCTAGTGTCCATGCACAAAACATAAAGAATCTTCCTTGTCAAGATTCGAACCTTATTTTTCTCGTCTAAAATCTTCACATTAAGCACATTCAGAGCACTTGAACTCCTTGAAATTGTCTGATCGATACTTTGACACTCATGACACTTGAAGCTCATGGCGACTTGAATTAATTCTACTTAAACAAAATTGTTTTGAAAACAGTCATTTCCAGTGAATTCTAATGATGAAAAGCTTGTAATAAATCGGCTTATGTTTCCCCTAAATGACCAAATAAACAGATCAATAAACAAAATAGACAAAATGAGGATTAAAGCTATATAGTCCCTTTGGAACTGAACTGAAGCATTTGTTATATAAAAGTTATAGAATTATTCTTCTACTTCCAATATATTGTTTATCAATTACGATTTCTATTCTGGAGAATAAGAATGAAGACGAGTAAATATCAATACGATTGTTGTTGTAACAATTTAAGTCTGTGCCACTCATGCAGCTATCCCGACAAAGAAGAAATTTTATTAATAAAAAATGAGAAAGAAGAAAAGAAATAACAATAAAAATAATGAAATAAAATAAAAATAAAATAAAATTACTGTGAAAATGCGGAAATTGATTTTTATATTTCAAAGGAAATTGAAAATGTCAATTATTCACAGCTGTTAACTAACTATGTTGTTTGGTTTAATTCTATTATGACAATTTATGGTGGGAGCTATCATTTTGAAGAAACTGGCTTTTTTCATGATGTGAAATGAAAAAGAAGAAGAATGGAAATTCCTTCTTTTGTGACATAGACATGAATAGGCCTCATTTTGGGTTGATGTTTTGTTGAGTAGGCCGATCAAAATTAAATATTTTGAACTTTTCTCAGAACATGAATATTTTTAAATTTTATTTTCCTAAAATTAGAATTTTTGATTAAACTTTAAAAAGTTAAGAAATTTTTTTTTTTTTTTTTTTTTTTTGGAATGCATTCTTAAAAAACACGACTTACATAGAAAGCCACGAACTTCCACGCCACTTATTGATAGACATTTTAACTGACAGATTACAATATATATAATAAAATATATAATATAAATTGAAACTTTAATCCTGCTAACATCCTACTTCATTGCTCTTTTAAAAATATGTGAGCTACGCTCAACCTACTTTTCTTCGCTTCGTTCCGTTCGACTTTTATAGATTACAGGAATGTCGAACTCCACTTCGCTTCGCTTCGTTCCATTCGACTTTTATAGATTGCAGGAATGTCGAACTCCACTTCGCTTCGCTTCGTTCCGTTCGACTATTATAGATTACAGGAATGTCGAACTCCACTTCGCTTCGCTTCGTTCCGTTCGACTTTTATAGATTACAGGAATGTCGAACTCCACTTCGCTTCGCTTCGTTCCGTTCGACTATTATAGATTACAGGAATGTCGAACTCCACTTCGGCTTCGCTTCGTTCCGTTCGGACTTTTATAGACATTACAGGGAATGAACTCCACTTCGCTTCGCTTCGTTCCGTTCGACTTTTATAGATTACAGGAATGTCGAACTCCACTTCGCTTCGCTTCGTTCCGTTCGACTGTTATAGATTACAGGAATGTCGAACTCCACTTCGCTTCGCTTCGTTCCGTTCGACTTTTATAGATTACAGGAATGTCAAACTCACTTCGCTTCGCTTCGTTCCGTTCGACTTTTATAGATTACAGGAATGTCAACCCACTCCGCTTCGCTTCGTTCCGTTCGACTTTTTTAGATTACAGGATGGTCGAAGTCCACTTCGCTTCGCTTCGTTCCGTTCGACTTTTATAGATTACAGGAATGTCGAACTCCACTTCGCTTCGCTTCGTTCCATTCGACTTTTATAGATTACAGGAATGTCGAACTCCACTTCGCTTCGCTTCGTTCCGTTCGACTATTATAGATTACAGGAATGTCGAACTCCACTTCGCTTCGCTTCGTTCCGTTCGACTATTATAGATTACAGGAATGTCGAACTCCACTTCACTTCGCTTCGTTCCATTCGACTGCTTTGGATTTCAGGGAAGTCAAAATTAACTTCGCTTTGGTTCACTCCGTTTAAACCTTTCAGTATTCTATTAAGTAAAATCTAATAATACATGAAATGAGATTTAATGAACATTCTTGATCATATAATGAGATCAAGTGAGAATTCATGATCATAAAATGAGATCCAGTGAGCATTAATGATCATGAAATGAGATCCAGTGAGCATTAATTGTCTTTAAATGAGATCCAGTAATCGTTATTTATCATAAAATGAGATCCAGTTAGCATTTATGGTCATAAAGTGAGATCTTTTAAGCATTAATGATCTTAAAATGAGATTTAGTGAGCATTCATATTCTTAAATTGAGATCCAGTGAGCATTCATGGTCATAAAGTGAGATCTTATAAGCATTAATGACCATAAAATGAGATCCAGTGAGCATTCATGATCATAAAATGAGATCCAGTGAGCATTTATGATCATAAAATGAGATCCAGTGAGCATTCATGATCATAAAATGAGATCCAGTGAGCATTCATGATCATAGAATGAGATCCAGTGAGCATTTATGATCATAAAATGAGATCCAGTGAGCATTCATGATCATA
The DNA here is from genome assembly GCA_026123125.1 of Chironomus striatipennis. NCBI lineage: Eukaryota > Metazoa > Arthropoda > Insecta > Diptera > Chironomidae > Chironomus > Chironomus striatipennis. The sequence goes on from CM047394.1 coordinate 29,898,089, forward strand.
AAATAATATTTAGTGAGCATTCATGATCATAAAATAAGATCCAGTGAGCATTCATGATCATAAAATGAGATCCAGCAACAATTTATTTCAAATAACTGAGATCCAGTAACATTTATGTCAAATAAATGAGATCCAGTAAACATTTTCTCTTTTTTGACTTAATTAAGCACGATCCAGTGACTTTTAAGTCTAACATTGTCTTTAAACTTCTACAAATGATTGTTTTCACTACAAATTTTTACGTTACGTAATTTTACGTAACGTAAAGTTTACGTAACGTATGAAAACGTAAACAAAATTTCTTAGATTTTTTGTCAATCTTTATGATGTTATAACTTTTTATAGAAGCATTTTCAGGAAAAATTGCTACTATATTTTTTGTAGCTCTTATGTTAAACTTTAATTTTATGATACTTATCATTACCAACAGTTAAAATCCTGGCCTGTATCAAAAACCACGCAACTGTTGCAAAATTTGCAGTTTTTGGCATTTTTAGGTCACTTAATGGACATAAAGTCCAGATTTTTTTCAGCACAATTTCGTTTTTAGGTACGATCTATCGAATCAAATAAAAGAAATTCTTAAAAAATGCTTCCCTGAAAAATTTTCCATACAAAAGTATGGATTTTTAACGGTTTTTTGCGTCTAGTTCCAACACAACGGAAGTGACCGGAACTAAACATGCTTTAGGTGATAGATATTTAAATTACCAATCAAACGAGACCAAAAACGTCATGATTGGTGCTTCCGTTTGCTCACAAAATCAAAAAAAGTGAAATTTTGAAACTTACGTGAATACAATAACTTACACGCTTTGCGTGGAAGTTAACATTTTTGAATGTTTAAAATTTGACCAAAATTGTCAAATTTAAATTTTTATAAAAGCTATCGAATTTTATCAAAACTAAAATACAATGCGCTCAGTAACCTTTGAGACCAAAATTCTTTTTTCGACATTCAACATCAAAGTTTGTTTGATTAATTTTCATATAATAACGATTTTATCGAATTAGTCTCGAAAAAGGCACGAGAAAGGAAGCGAATAAACTTTACCGTAAGTTAGAAAAGTAATTTATCAGTTTATTGGTAGACTGACTACGTAACTTAATTACTACTTGGAAATAATTACATAATTATATTTAGATTTTAGTCATTAATTAACAAATATCAGTTCTCAAATATTTTCATAATAAAACTTAATTTGAAAAATATTCCGTGCTAATGATTATCATTTTGAAAACTCGTAATTTGCATTAGAAAATTAATTTGAATTCTAATTAACGAAATTTTTGAGTTAAAATATTTCCTCGAAAATGTTAATATGATTCCTTTGATTAATTTTTGACGTGGTTTTACGTGTGATTGAATATTATCATGTATGCTTTAATCTTCAACTTTTAATGAAATTGTTTTGAAATTCTTGCGAAAATTTTATGATTTGATGTTTCTTCAAAATTTCCAAAAATCGATAAATTATCATTAAATTTTTTTAAGTTATTTTTTCTATGAAATTCAATATATTTAGATAAGAATTTAAATAATGATTAATTACGAAAATTCTTTCACTAAACTCATGAAATTTGATTCTTTGATATAATTAGACATCAAAAGGGTTGTTTTAAAAAGTATGCAAAACAAAGTTTTTGAGCACTTGCTGAACGTTAAGGAATTTTTGTTAGTATTAAAAGTATTATGTTGGAGTTGTTCATCATTTTTTGAAGATAAAATATTTTTTCAGTATCATGTTTTCTTTTCAAAAGTTGGTCATCATTAAATCTTTAAAATTTTCTTTAATACTGTTTAAAGAATTGTTTTTAATAAAAGAGGATTAAATTTTAATCGTGTTGTAGATTTAGGCTAAATTTTTGTTAATTTATGAATTATAAATGAAAATTTCACAAAATATTTTGTATTATAAGTAATTGATGTAAGCATAAAATGTGAAAAACAAAATTAATTCTTGTAAATTTCATTAAAATTTTATATTACAAAATTTAGCAGCAAAATCGCTTCTTATAAAAAGTATTTAATAATTAATGAATTTTCATAAGCTTTTAAGAAAATAATAAATTAAGTTTTTGAATTTTGCTTATTTTCTGCTATCATTTTATAATAGTAATATGAAAAGTTAATTTTATGTAGGTTTTTCAGCTCACACACTACTAATTATTTGATTATATCAGATTAGCAGTTTAACTTGGTATTTCCATACATATTTAAATATATTTAAATTTTTACTGAAATCGTACGTTTGAATCTTAAACAATTTTTTAAGGATTAAAAATTTTGAAATTTTAAATCCAAATTCATTGGAATATTTCAATTTTCAATGACGTAAAGAAGAATCGATCTTTGATATAAACCCAAGAGCGTTGCCAGGAATTTTTATGAGGGGGGTTTGCTACTTTTCGATGTCTTTTTTTGGTTTGGATCTGAAAAAGTTCAATAATATCTAGTGTAAACTTCGCGAAAGTAGGGAGGGAGGTTGACCCTAAAAACTCCCCTACATGGGCATGTATCAAACTATAACATTTCTCAGCATCAAATTAAAGACAAAAGAAAGGATTTATCTGAAGAAATAAATTTGCATATAGTGATTTTCAAAAAAATCTTATTAAAGGTCTTCGAAAAATAAGAAGGTCTCATAAGTTACTCGATGTTGTTTACATTCACTCGTTTTCTCAAAATTAGTATTTCTCATCCCGCCTTGAAGCTATTTTTCTATGTTAAATAAGATTCTGATGATTTAAAACGGAACCTCTAGCAATAGATCTTTCTCGGAATGTTTGTTTTTAATTTTTTTAAGGTTGTTAACTTTTCATAGAAGAAATTGAAAGTTCAAAAGTATGCATAGAAAGGGTTAATCATGCAAGTTTCTAGTTTGTATTGCAACAGAAAGAACCACAAACTATTTAATCATTTTCAATGGAGAGAAAAACTTTACAAAAAAGAATTTCCACTCTATTATTAGAAATGAGAAACTTCCCTCAAGTCTGAAATGCTAATTATTTAGATTATATGGTGTATCTGACTTAATTTCCATTCGTTTAATTTGCTTCGTTATGAAAATGTTTTTCACAGTAGGAAATGATGAAAAATTATGTCGCTGTGTAGTAGGAAATTAGTCATAATTTTCATTAAATCCATTTTGATTAAAAGAAAAAGTTTTTTTTTTATTTTCATTTTCATTTTCATTTCTTTTATTTTCGGTCAGGAAAAGTATAACGAATCGTCATTTATGGGGATTTTTTGACCACTCTAATGAGTTCTATTTAATTTTTCGTTCCATTTTCTTTGATTTAAAATTGAATTTTGGATTCATAAAATTTATTTTTATTGAAGTTTCATATATTAAGATGAATTGTTTGAAGTCATTTGGAGTTGAATAACTAAGGCGCCAAATTGAATTATTTTTTAAATATCAAAATCATTTTATTTGGGGGAGCTTCTGCAGTTAGAGAATCAAATAAATTTGAAATATTCAAAAATTAAATCAAATCAAAACTTTAACTTCTGGACACAATCCAGATTTTTTTTTTCTCTCAAATTATTCAAATTCGTTGAGAGAAAAAAAAGGTACCTAACTTATGCAAATCTCTATCATAACAATAAAATATTACGGTTGATTTTAAGATTCGGAACGCTCCGTTTTTTGTTCAGACATTCAACTATCCATTCATCCTCCCACTCCACCATTTGACCAACCAAATTGAACTTAATATCATTTTCGTTTTGCAACATTTTCGCCTCTTAAAGTTTTTTTTTCCATTCCATGACTTTAAGTTAATTCAATTCAATTTATTTCAATTTGATAAGTGCAAATAAATATTTTTTTTATTCTCTATTTGATTTTGAAGAGATTCAGATATCAATTAAATCAACACATAAATACTGAAAATGGTAATTTGATAGCCATGAATATTATCCTCACTCGAAAATCAAGCATTAATGGTATTTTTTTTTGTGTTTGTTTCTCAAATGCCAGAACATTGTTTGAGAAAATTCTAATGGATATTTTTCTGCAATTTTGTTTATTTCATTCTCATTCGAAGTATTTTTATTTCAATTTTTATATCTTCTGTGAATGAAATTAGCAAAGAGGCTTTCTGTAGGCAGTGGAATTGACGCAAAAGTAAATCAGAATAATTATTCGGAAATGTTTTAAAATTCACATTAAACTGTAAACAAATAGAATTTGAAATTCAAATTCAATGATTTTATCCATTGTCAATTATGCTTTACAATTTTCGGAACTGAAAAAAAAAATCAATAGAATTTATGAATTTTATTATTTTTGAATTTTAATGCTTGGAAAATATAATGCTTATGGCATATTAAAATGTATCCTTTGAAGAGTTGTCTTATCATTGAATATTTAAAAATTAAAAATCTTTGATAACGTCAAACTGAATTTTGTAATTTCTCTAATTCTTGCTAAATTTGGACAATTGCCGAAAGTGAAAACACAGATTTTTAGATTCGACTCCTTTTTTGGGCATAATTTAATAAAACAATAAAATAACTTCCCACTGGCATCATAATAAAAACGAATGAAAGATGTTACAGTGAAATAGGAGAAATCAAAACACATAAATAAAATAAATATATAAAAGTGAAATGGAGAGATGGAGATGTAGAGATATGAAAGAGATGTGGTCATTTTGTGTTTTTTTTGACAGCGATGAAATTTAATATTGCCATCCAATTGTCATGTATATTTATTGAACAAATTTTTGTTATTTTACTCTTTCGATCTCATTCTATATTTTGCAGCCTTATGCTGTCCCTTTATTCCTTTTTTCTCAACCCCCCTCCTGCCTTACCAGAGGCAATAACAACAACAATGTCCTTTATTTGATTTTTCATATTTTTCATATTCTTTCTCTCCCACTTGCTTATTCGTCGATATTACATTCTTTATTCATACCCTTATTCTTATCCTTTTTTTTGTGCTCTTTATTCTCTTCCAATAGATTGATTTGAGGAATGTGAATAATAAATAATATGAGATAGCCAAATCTGAGAGAAAACAAATGGCCCTTAAGGTGGGCTCATGCTCGTCAAACATCCCCGGATGGCGAGGGCTCTTATCAATTTTACTACTATTGACAACCTTTACAAGTCATTTTTGTGCGGAGAGCTATTCCAACAACTATATAAACATTGATGATGATGAAGATAGTAGCACTGCCACAACACTTGCCTCATCGATTGGCAATAATTTTAATGCCATTGTGCTTCCGACAACAAAAACAACACCAGCTGCATTGGCACATACAACATCATTGTTATCGCATTCAACAATCAAATATTCATCTCCTATTCCACAAATTCAATCATTTAGGAGCATTAGTGCATCGAATGATGAAGATGAAGATGTGACACCAATAGCGGAATCATCAACGACGGCATTGCCATCATTTTTATCGTCCTCATTATCATCATTATCATCATCATCATCATCATCGGTGGAGCAAAATCATCAACATAGTAGCAGTAGTGAAGCCAATGAAATTCCATATCAATTTAAATTTGCACATCCAATTTATAATGTCACAATACCCGAAAATAGTGTACAAAAAACATTTGCCATTCAACCATATAGTGATAAGGAACGAATGGGTATTCAATTATACGAGTCTAGTAATAATAGTAAAGATGATGAGATGAGATCAATGCATCATATCGATGTAAAATATCAAATTGTTGGTGGTGATAAAAATAAAATTTTTAAGGCTGAAGAACGAATTGTTGGTGATTTTGCATTTTTAACAATACGAACTCGCACAAACAATATAGTATTAAATCGCGAGAAAGGCGATAATTATCGATTGCGAATAAAAGCAACAATAACACGTAGCAGTAGAATAGGAACAAAGAAAAGGACGATACAGGAAGCAGAAACGCTTGTCGATGTTAAAGTTCTCGATAAAAATGATCTCTCTCCATTATTTTATCCTACAAAATATTCCATTACAATAGCAGACGATACGCCACTTCATCAAAGTATTCTCCGTGTTACTGCTGAAGATGCTGATGTGGGAATTAATGGAGGTAAGTTTTCACTCGTCTCTGTTGTAGTAATATTCACCTATTCAAGTTTTAAATTGAAATTGAAAATCCTCGCATTTTTGCAACGGTTTGGTTGTGCATTTTGCGCAACTAGTACAATGAATGGTGAAATATACAGAATATATTTTATAAGGTGTCAAGTAATTAAAAGTTTTCAAGATACTTTCCAGTGAGTTATTACTTTAAACCAGATTGAATGGACTGATAAAGCACTGTTGAAAATTTATCTTTTTTTTTTATTTTTGTGAAAATTTTACTGAGGTTTTTTTCCAAATGGATAGTAATTAGAGGGATTTTTGTGAATATAAATTATGTTCCTTGAAGTTTAAACTGAAAGAAGATTTAGAATTTAAACTTATAAAATTCGATTCAAAATTCTTAAATTTTGAATTTTACATCAAAACACTCTTCAATGATTTTTAAAGCTTTTGAAAATTGGGAAAATTTAAATGTACCTAAATTTATATTTTTTGAAAAATTTATTTTATTTTTTTAAAATTTATGCTTTTGATAGATCAGTCAACTCTGGTTTATTCCGAGGTTTAAAAGTTTTAAGAATAAAATAATGGCAAAAAAGGATTTATTAAATTTTTTGAACAGCTTAACGGTCAAAATTTTTTGGAAATTATGTTTTTAAGACCCATTACATACATAAAGTCGATTTTCAGAATCCAAAACCCAAGAAATTGCGAAAAGAAAAATGTCGAAAAACGGTTAAAAAACATTTAAATTTTTTTATTATACAGTTTAACGACCACGTGATTTTTTTGAAAATGTGTTTTCACGTATTGCTATGCATGAGTAGTCTAATTATACACACCAAAAAGAAAAAAAATTAAAAAGGAGGAAATTCAGAAAAAACCGTCAAAAAATTTTCAAATTTCGATCACGCAGAATAAGATAATTTTATAATATAGATATTTGTTCTATTTTATTTTTATCCAAAAAATTCTCAACGAAATATTTTCTCTAGGGCTTTAAAGTCTCACATTTCATTAGAATTTTTTAAATTATGGTGTTATTATAAAAATTTTACAGAAAGCTCAGATCAACAAAACAAAAAATAATAATTTAGACAAGTGTGAAGCTTTTGGCTGTAACGATTCAAAGAATTCTTATAAAAACTTCCTCAATTCACTGCAAAAAATCTTCAAATCTCAAATATTTATCTTTTTAAATTTCTTTTTCCAAGAAATTGAATTTTTCAGATGTGTACACGTGGAAAAAGGTAAAACAATGAGAAAAAAGCACATAGAATATTTTTGTGTTTTTTTAGAAATTAAATTTTCTTTCGCACATGCAAGCTAGCATCTACAATCAACATTTATTCTTTACACCTCCGCATATTTTGATGCTTCAATAGATTTCGTGTTAAACTTATTAATTTTTGTGAATCAATTTCCATTAACAATACACACATTTATTAATCAATAATTCATTAATTTATTGAGTGCTTATTTGTTCCTCGATGGCACTTTTGTTCTTCTACTTAATGATTTATTTTTGGATAAACTTTTCTTTTGATTAATATTGAGAACTTTAATGAGTATCAAAAAGAATAAAAAGCTTAAGGTAATTAATTGATTAAAAGCTTTTGATTATTGAGTGGTATTGAGGAGGTTATGGAAGGTCAACTTTGAAGGACGTCTTTTAAAATTTTAACAAAATGTATTCATCAAAAAATTTTATATCAAATGAGAGAAATTCCAATGAATTGACGAACAATAAAAGTTAAGTTCGAAAAGTGCTTCAAGCTCTAATACGAAAATAGAATTTTCCATTTTATGAATTTTATAAAATATTGACGGTCTATGTCCATTGTCCTTTAACATTGAATTCTATTCAGTCTAAAGGGATTTATTTAATTAGGATGATTAAATAGATTTTATTGATATTAATTTAATGAAAATGCGAATGGCTCAAAGCAAAATCACCATGACTACATTGTCATGATTTTACTTTGTAATCAAAAACTTCAATTGATTGTTGCCGGAAGTACAGTGCTCTCTCTTTATATTACAGACATGAAAGCAAATATTTAAAAAAAAATTTTTTCTATCGTTAAGAATTTATGAAAAAATGTCAAAAGTATTCCAAGGAAGTTGAATGACATTCTTGCTTGATTCTTAGATATTTCAATCTATTCATGATATTATGAGCGCAAAATTTATTACTTTGTAATTTAATCTGCTTAAAAAGAATTTAAGAAAGAATTTGAGATTATTTAATTTTTTTTGATATTTGCTTTAATCAGATTCTTAACTTTGTCAAGTGGTTTCTGAAAAAAATTTTCTTGTTGAAATTTTTAGGATTTTTGAATTTAATGAAAAATTTTGTTCATTTAGAAAATTAAAACTTTAAATTAAATTCAATCCATCTTTAATAAGAATCTCAATATAATTCCAAAATAGCAATAAATAATGAACAATGACAAGCATTTCATTCACATCTGTAACAAAACTCTTGCATACTTTAGCTCACTGAGATGCCTTAAAAGATTTGTATCTTACAAAGCAAAGCACATTGATATCTATAGAGATGAAAAAAATGTACAAAAACTAATCCAATATCTTTTCTTGTATATTCAACAGAAATCTATTATAGTTTATTAAATGAGACTGAACAATTTGCGATACATCCGAGCAGCGGAGTGTTGACATTAACTAGATCTCTTGCAACAAGCGGGAGTACATACTATCAATTGACAGTTTTGGCAACAGATAGAGCGTCACTTTTATTGAATAATGTAAATAGTAATTTTAAGAGTAATCATTATAGTACAGCGAGTAAGGCATCAGTTGAAATTTTTGTACAACATACAAATTTACATGCACCAGAAATCTATGTGCAAGCATTAAATGAGATTGTAGAGAACTCGAATGCAAATATTTACGGAATTGTGCGGGTAGAGGATCGAGATTCAGGTATTCATGGTGAAATAAAAACACTTGAGATTGTCGATGGAGATCCGGATGGACATTTTCGTATAAAGCCATCATTGAATGCTGGTGAATTTGTAATCGAAATACATAAGCTTCTGGATAGGGAAACGACTCCAGCTGGCTATAATTTGACATTACGTGCCGTTGATAAAGGCGTGCCACCAAAAGATAGTTATAAGCGTGTTCCAGTACGACTACTTGATTATAATGATAATTATCCAATTTTTAATAAAGAATTATATGAGATATCAGTGCCTGAAGTAGCTCCAATAAATACACCAGTGATACGACTTAAAGGTAACAGAATTTACAATTTATTCCCACAATTTATTTTTCTATGCTCCAATTATTTTTTTTTCCAATATCCAATGTACGAAAAAATTTACAGTAAGCGATCGTGATGCTGGCAAAAATGGACAAGTTCTTATTTATATAGTCGGAGGAAATGAAAATGGTGAATTTAAAATAAATCCTGAAAGTGGGATGCTCTACACAAATGCCATACTAGATGCCGAAAAAAAGCCTTTTTATACATTAACCGTATCGGCCATAGATCAAGGTAATACGGGAACGAGAAAGCAATCGTCAGCAAAAGTAAAAATCAATATCGAGGATAGAAACGATGAGAATCCCGTGTTTGAGACACCGACAATGACAGTGTGGGTTGATGAAAATGAGCCCGCGGGTACAATTGTAGCAAAAGTGAAGGCCACCGATGCCGATAGTAATGATAATGCATACATTTCATATTCCATAGGTAAGTATGTAAATACTCATTAATTTCCATTATGTTTGTGATATTACAATATTAATAAATTATCCATTAATCACAATCTTTCTACATACACGCACGCCTCATTTATATTATTTATGTGTTATTTACTAATGCTATATCTCGTCTGTCCTATTCACAGCTAATTTAAATTTGAGTGGCGACTTACCATTCGACATTGACCATTTTTCGGGTGCTGTTCGTACGACAAAATTACTCGATTATGAGACAATGCGTAGAGAATATGTGCTCCAAATACGCGCGAGTGATTGGGGCATACCATATCGGAGGTAAGTACGATGACACCGTTGACTCTTTAATTGAATTTTCAAATATTTATAGAATTTAATTAAGGGGGTGAAGGTGAGCTTTTTTGAATTTGGGTTGACATTTTTCATGCATAAAAGGTTGCTTCTGAGAAATCAAAGCACATCCGTTGATTGGATTTTTAATTGAAAATCTTTGATACTGTATGCACAAAAGGCATTTAATTGAAAATTATTTCTTCACTCTACACATACCATATGACTTAAAATAGAGGTTGATAGAGTCAGAAAATGGATTTTTAAGGATTAGAAATTTATAAGTAAAACAAATCATTTCCAAAACCACTGTTTAACCAACCATGTGCCTAAAGCAAATAGTCATTGATTCAAAGGAGCTTCCACCCGTTTGAATTTTTTTTCAATTAATTATTCAACTAATGCTAATTTAATTTTTCATTGTGCTTCATATAGGCAAACAGAAATGAAATTATACATAAAATTGCGAAACATTAATGATCATCGACCGCAATTTGAACGTATAGATTGTGTAGGTCAAATACCACGTCATTTACCAATCGGCTCAGAGCTGATAAAGCTTTCAGCAATTGACTTTGATGCAGGCGATTTAATCAGTTATCGCATCGTGTCAGGCAACGAGGATGGATGCTTCAATTTAGATTCTGCAAGTGGCCTTATTTCACTCGGATGTGATCTAGAAGATGTTGGTGTTGACAAGCGTGAGGTGAATGTTACGGCAACGGATGGCACACACTTTGCTGATACAATAAGAATACAAATTAATTTATTACAAACATCATACAGTAGCACGAGTAGACGTAATGAAAATTATCATGGTAATTTTGAATGCAGAACAACAGACGTTGCACGTCGATGGACCGAAGTGCATGCATTATCTGAGAAAAATAATTCACCGAAACGTAATAGTGGAAATGATGATTTTGTTATGATGCCTAGTCGGTACGGTGAAAATATACATTCTCCTGAATTTGTCAATTTTCCCACCGAGATAAAAGTCAATGAAACGGTTCCATTGGGAACAACAATTGCATGGATAAAATCACGAGATGCTGATCTCGGCTTTAATGGTGCTAGAGTGTAAATATCGACACATACTATAACAAAAAATATTATTTTTCAATATGCTCTGGAAAATTTATTTGCTTTCATTTTCTCACAATTTCTTCTATCGGTTATTTGTATCCATCCTTGAATGTATGTACACACAAAAAGCATATACGTTCGTTGTTGTTAATGGTGATAATCATCATTATCATCATGATGATTATTTGGGATTTTTGCAGAACTGAAAAATACATTCATTTAGTAGTGAGTAGTGTGAACGGGGATGTGAAAATTTGCGGTTAAATTTTATATCAAAATTAAATATTTTTTTTCTCATCTGCTCTTCCATTCAACACTTTTACGGATGCATCAGCAACAGTGGCAGAGAATAAAAAAACATAAGTAAACACATGTGAATGTGTGAAAATTGCAATTTATTTTATAAAATACATTACCAAATACTATTTGTGTACAGAAGAAAACTAATATAAATCTTGTTATTGGTTTAACTCTAATGTCGCTTTTTGGTTGCATCTTATTGCAGAAAATAATGAGATTATCAAGTTTATGTCCGTCAGTCAATTGTTTTGATTCTTAAATAATCATTTGATTTGAGCCTTTTTGGATATAGATTGCTGCCTAACTGTCTGTGCTATGCCATAAAAAACACTGGCAAAAATTCTTTTTGTTTAGTTACTCCTTCTGCTAGAAAAATCGAAATAACTTTTTAATGCGACTTACGTAAAGTTTTTGTTACGTAAAAATACGTACGTATTTACGTAATTCAAAATTAGTGTCATTATCTTTCAAAATTTAGTACAAAAATGAGTTATTTTGATGGTCATGAACGATTCTATGTGATTCCTTGCTAGTTTGCTGTTTTTCTCAACTAAGAGCGAATGAGTTAGTGTAGAAAAGAGGCGAATGAATTCACATTTTATAGAGATATTTGCTGAAAATTGCTGCACAGCAAAAGAAAAATACGAGGAAGAAGAAAAAAACACCCACAAATTTTCTTTCAAGTCCAAGCAACCGTAACATGAGATGAGATGAATAGCAAATATTTTTTCTCGAGCAATTCGGTATCTTTTTTATTTTATAGCAAATTGAAATTTTCAATTTTTTTTTCCTTCTCTTTTATTTTTGTTCATTTTCTGCATTCTTTCCTCATCTAATATCAACCAAATAGCTATGGCATATCCGATGGTGACAATGATTCTTTATTTAGAATTGATTTGGAAACTGGTGAATTGAAAGTTATTGGCTTCTTGGATCGTGAGAAGGAGAGCGAATATCTATTGAACGTGACAGTTTATGATTTGGGTAAGCCACAAAAATCTGTTTCGCGTTTGCTGCCAATAACCGTATTAGATGAGAATGACTGTTATCCAATATTTGAAAAATCGCTTGCGAGCTTACATGTTTCGGAGAATGCTCGCAATGGTACAATTATCTTTCGCTTCAATGCAACCGATAAAGATGAAGGATTAAATGGTAAAGTTACATATAGTCTTGTCACCGAGACATCACAATTTACAATCGACCGTGAAACTGGTGTTCTGTCAATTTCTGCACCATTGGATCGTGAAAAACAAGATTTGTATGAATTGCGTGTACGAGCAACGGATGGAGGTGACAAGGGCGCGACTGATAGTGATTTTCCATCGCTCTCATCTGAGGCACTAATACAAATTAAAATTGACGACTTTAATGATTGTATACCAGAATTTCATTTGACTGACTATAATGTTCGTATACGAGAAGATGTTCCCATAGGCGCAGTTGTTGCTACAGTCACAGCAAATGATTTAGATGAAGGAAATAATGGAGAAGTTTTATATGCATTTGGCGAGGGAATTGGAGCAAGTGGTGAGGGATTCTTTAAGATTGATAAATACACGGGCACAATACGTACAGCCAAACAGCTAGATTTTGAGGAACGACAAATTCATAGTTTGGTTATTGTCGCAGTCGATAAGGGATTACCATCGCTTTCTAGTTCAAGTAAGTTTTATATCCTCGTCAACAAATTTATATATATGTTATCTTGTATATTCCCACACCAGTTGGTTGATTCCAATCGAATAACTTTCTTGCTTTTAAAAATTCATTTACTTTAAATTGCTACATTCAGAAGAGCTATTTATTAGATTTTCGTTTTAAAACTTTTCTTTTTCAAAAAAAATATTTAAAATCAAAATTTCCGTTACAAAATTTAGAATTAAAAAATGAGTAAAATCAGGAATGAAAATTTTGAAGTGAATTTAATGATTGAATTATAGGCAGCCAACTGCCCACCCGCCTACACAAACATGACGTGAAATTTAATTAATAGCACTCCATGAATGAAAAAAGAATTGCACGTAATGTATAGTTTATATGAAAATTACATTAGTTTAATTACCCATAAAATTGCCCATACATTCATTTTATTTTTTTCCCTACCTTTCTTCCATGCAATATATTCATTTCATTTAAATTATTTTCAGCATCACTTATTGTGGAAGTGATTGATGTCAACGAGAATCGCTTTGCTCCGCAATTTGAAGATTTTGTACTAATGGGATCATTAAAAGAAAATCAAAATCCAGGCACTCAAGTCATGAAAGTCATTGCAAAAGACATTGATATTCCGGGACCTGATTCACGTGTCTCATACTCAACAATCAAAGGAGACGGTCTCGGGCTGTTCGCTATCGATAATGAAGGTAATTTTCAAAAAACCAATTGAACCATAAAAATTTTTTTTCTCCTCACTTATTTCCTTCCTCCATCTCGCTTGCTCGTCTGTACGTTGGCATTTGATGAGTTGCCTCAATTTTTGATACTTTTTTATATGCTCTCTTTTTTATTATTAATTTATATCCTTACTGTGTGTACTCTACTGTGTTGACGAAAAAAAAAGAAAGAAGCAAAGAATGAAAGACGAGACGAGGAGGGAAATAAATGAGCAATTAAAATTATTTAACGTTCGAATTGATTCATGCTGATTTAATTAACATTTTAAACATTTTTTTTTGTGTGCGCTATTTTTTTTTCCTCCCTCCTTAAAAATATACAAACAGGAAACATCCGAAGCATGGTAAAGTTTGATGCTGAGGTTAAATCACATTATTGGTTAACAGTTTGTGCTCAGGATCATGGCATTGTTCCATTACATTCTTGCTGTGAGGTATGTACATGTTTTATATACTAATGCTGCTTTTGATGCTCCAAAATATTTTATGTTGTGGGATTTCTCCATCCCTCCTCTGAATCCTTATTTGTGCTGTGCCCGTTCACATCGAAAAATGAAAATATTTTCATTTAATGTGTCTCTTATGCCTCCATACCTTATACTACTAATTCGAATTTCAAACCACCACCACAATACTAACTCCTCGGCAATTTCCCGGCTTGCTTTCTTTTGAAAATGAGAAAAAGTAGAAGATGGAAAGGAAACTTTTTGTTTTTGGTGCCGTTTTATGTTTGTGTGAATGAAATGTTCAAGTCATTTTGACTTATTTACTTGCTGGATGAATGAATTGTTGGATATGGTAATAAATGTTGAATGCAGATGGATTTTGAGAATTAAAATCAAGGGTCCAGTTTGAATAAAAAAAATTTTTGCGCGAATGTCATAAAACTTTAGAAATTGGAATCAATTAAAACACATGTTATGCCTTGAAAAGCCTTGAAAAATTCTCAAAACAATTTCATTGCCACTGAACCCTTGATTTCATTCACATCTGCCAATCGTCTGCGCTTTATATCTATCGAGTATTCATCTGTTGACCTTTCCACTTGTTTGCTATTTCTCTCACCGTTCAAGTCATATTTTTAGCACTGATGGAGCTCTATAGACTTTTTAGTGTTATGTTTATGCATAGCTTTGACAGATTTACAGTTCTTGAATCGACCCAGAGCTTCTACAAAGATGTGCTTTTCTTATTTATCTGTTTACTTCTCATATCATTAAATTCAATATTGTATTAAAAACGGAAGGGAAACCCCAAGAAAGGAGATGTAAGACGAAAAGGCAGCAGAAGAATAACATTTTTTTATGTCAAGAATTGAAAGAATTATGATTTATTCAATTTATGTTTGCTCTGTGCTGAGACAAGAAAGTTTTTTTTCTCTTTCACAAGCAATTTTTTGGTGTACGCGACCCTGTCATAAAAAGTCATTTGGTGGCTAAAAAGTTAGAGCGTGAGGGAAAAAGAGAAGTTTTTTCGTGGAAATGTATGACGGTGAAAGAAAAATTTTCATTTAAGGCAACAGAAAAGACGGAGAATCAATTGGAATAGTGAATGAGGAAGAATAATAAGAACATGAAAGAAGTAAAAGTTTTTGCCATATTGAATTATTTACAAAAATTGCATTTTTAGCACATTTTTATTGTGCGATGATGCGGTTTGTTTTGTTTACTCTGATTGGCAGGTTGCCTAGATCTGAAGATATCAACAAAATTGGTAGTTTCGGTTATATTGCTTTTGTCTCAGACTTTGCTTACAGAGAAATTTTTTTATGGAAATCGAAAGTTTATTGGATGCTGGTAAACAGTAATTTTTTGATGATCTTGAAAATCGTATCAAGTTTCATGAAAGGTCGTTGAAAGTATTTAATTGAAATTCATTTTGTATCATGTTTTAATCAGTTGTTTTTTGATGGTTGTAATTCAATACTTTCAATATTTAGTTTTGGCCAAGTTTTGGCGCGAAAATTCACCTTTTAGCTGAATATACAAACTTTGTTGCTAAAATTCACTTTTTAGCTAAAGATGCAAATTTTGTTGCTAAAATTCAGAACTTTGTTTGTCGTTTTAATGCTAAAATACCAAATTATAATTTAAAGAAATAAAGATTGAGCATAAACCATAAAAATCAATCAGAAAATCATTTTCAAAAACAGAATCAAAGAAAATTTCAATAAAATTCAAACATGCAACAAAGTTGAAAATAAACCTCATAATTATAATATAAAAAGTACGCTTCATCTCATTGAATACTAAAAGTTTTTAACTAGTTTCTCTGTCGACAACTTATTTTCCATTCATATTGAATCGAAAGTCACTCCCAGTAAAGTTTTACAAGAGAAGAAAAAAATATTGGTGCGTTCTAAAAAAAATGAGCCGGTTTGAATAAGTTTTTTCAAATCGTTAAAACTTTTGACAGGAATAAGCTTTCGATTTTAAATAAAAAGCATATTAAAGTTTTTATATGCTAGTATTTACTGTGAAGATACCAATGTCCTAACTTAACTGGAAGTTAGTTTTACAAGCCGCGGAAAAAAACTGAAAATTTTAAAATTTTATGTCGAATTTTCAAATCAATTTCTTAAAATATTTTTCCACTAAACTAATTAATCTAAACTATTTTTACAATATGGATTTTGCTTAAATTTATTAATAACATAACAATTTATTTTTATACTGCGTATTGTAAAAAAAATTAAAGTTTTTGTTAAAACACAAAAAAAACTAAAAGTGAAGAAAAATTTTTTTGTTAAGAATTTTTTTGTCGAGAACTAAAAGTTAATAATCCATGTTATGTAGCTTATTATCTACTTATTATGATAGCATATTTAGTTTTTCTTTAAAGTCGCTTGTCTTAAAGAAATTACAATTTTTCAAAATTTTGCTTGATTTTTGAGTTTTTTGTCGTGTTG
Source organism: Chironomus striatipennis (assembly GCA_026123125.1). Lineage (NCBI taxonomy): Eukaryota > Metazoa > Arthropoda > Insecta > Diptera > Chironomidae > Chironomus > Chironomus striatipennis. Next base: position 29,914,871 of record CM047394.1, read on the forward strand.
ATAAAATTTTAAATTTTGTTTACATTACGAAGTCAAAAAATATATTGTTAAGTTATAAATAAATTTAAGCAAAAACCATATTGTAAAAGTAGTTTAGATTAATTAGTTTAGTGGAAAAATATTTTAAGAAATTGATTTGAAAATTCGACATAAAATTTTGAAAATTTCAGTTTTTTTCCGCGGCTTATAAAACTTACTTCCAGTTAAGTTAGAACATTGATATTTTTACAATAAATACTAACATATGAGTCCTTTAATATGCTTTTTATTTCAAATCGAAAGCTTATTCCTGTCAAAAGTTGTAACGATTTGAAAAAACTTATTCAAACCGGCTCATTTTTTTTAGAACGCACCAATATTAAAATAAAAAAAAATAAGAGAAAAAAAAGAAAGAATTTTAAATTTTAACAAAGTTCATTGAAAAGCAATTCAAATAGAAAGGGCAATCAGCAATAAATGAACATTGAATTGTTTCTTATTGAGCAAATATGTTTTCATCTCAACTATGTTTGTGAAGCTCTTTCCAAGAATGATTGCGCTAAAATATTTTTTAATTTGATTTTGAAGAAGTCAAAAAAATATTTTAATTAGTAGAATTTTATAGCACATAGAATCTGTGTCAATTTTTGCGACAAGCATTAATAAAATACATTCAAATGTCAATGTCCTCATAAAAGAGTAATTAATCAACAACAAAAAAAAAACACTTCCTAATTTTTTTTCCCTCTCGATTTTCATTTATGCTGATATGTTCCATGAAATTCATGCGACACACATAATTTGATGTAGGAAGTACATTATTCATCATGTATCATGCTAAAACCAGTACAAAAGAAGGCTTATTGTTCCGACATGTTTTGGTTCTTTAATTGGATGATTAATCAATTCTAATGCTTTGTTAGGTATTACAAGTTAAGCATTTTTTTGGGAGCATTTTCGTTGGAAATTAAACTCAATAAAATTTATTTGATCTGAAATTACTTTGTTGGTATTTTATTGCTTTGAGGTAGCTGTTGTAGCTGGGTGAGCTAACAGATAGGCATTTTTTGGTTAATTAAATATTTGAATTAAGAATTATTTATGAATGATGCTCAATTTTTTTTCTATGGAATGAGGCTATAATATGAAGTATATTATTCCAAGTCAGCATAATACCATTTTCTTACTTATAAATTCATTTACATTAGATTCTATTATTTAGAATTTTTTTGTTATAATCTCCATTCATTTAAGAATAATCTTTCTGCTTTATTAAGCTACTCTGGAAAATAAAATATTTGATAATGAATTTCAGTAAATTTGAAGAAAATTTTTGAAAAGACCACAAAAATTTCTAAAATCATGAAAATTCTTAAGTAGACTTTCTATCAGCACACCCAAACTTTGAAGAATGCTAGACATTATAGAATTTTATTATTAACATCAATTAAACAAAATTCCAACACAAATTAGTTTGAAATTTCTATAAGTATGATCGAATCAAAAGCAAACAATAAAGTTCTTCATTTTATAGACTTCAAATTTTGTGGTAAATAAATACAAAAATGTTATTCGGTCTTTTGCATGATAATAGTAAAAGCAATCACATAGCTTTACTCAAATTCTATTGAAGCCACAATGGAATCATATTCAACTTGTGTACCACAAAATAAAATTGTCGTTTACATTATTTGTTTATGAACTTTTTTTTATCGAATTCTCACAGTCTTTTTGACCCTTGAATTTTTTTTTCACATTTCTTTTCTCGTATTTACTTTAGGGAAAATTTGTTCTGCCCACATCAAAAAAAAAATTTTTTTTTTGATAATCAAATCAAATTGGATTTTTTCATAAGCAAATATTGTTGTTTTGAATATGAATAACTGTATTGAATTATTTTCTCAATATTCTGTGTTTTTTTTGACAGTCACTGATGAATGATAATAAAAATTAATTTAGGAATTTAATTTGTTCGAAATCAGTGTAGGATTGTGATACAGTCGCGTATAATTGGCTATTTTGATTTAGAATAAAATTGACATTTAGCATTTTAATGGAAAATAAATTTTAATTCTTTTACTTATATTAGCATTGCTGACTAATTTAATCAGACAGATTTATGCTCGCTTTTTTGTAAATTATTGCAATAAAATATGTTAAAAAGTTCACCTTAAGATTAAGCACTTTACGAATTGCAATTGAAAAAGATGTAAAATACGGTTTACAAAATTCTTTGAAACGAGACTCTTGGGTGACATGAAGCTATGATTTAAAATCTGCTGGTGACCTGTAAATTAACTAAATGATTCCCAAGTATATCCATTAAAGATACGATTTAGATGAGAATTTTTTTAATGTGTCAGCGATTTTTTTTTTTGTTTTAATTTGTGACGAGTTTTGCATTAAGTACCTTAATTTTTATGACTGTCAGTTTTTCGATACGATGATTTATCGATTTATTTAAATATTGTTGCTTTATTTCAATGCTAATTACCTAACACTTTTATTGAGCTTTTTCAATTTGCATTAATTACTTTAGAACTGTAGAATTTCTTTTGAATTATTTTCAAAACTTCACAACAGTTTTCATTTTTTATTCAAATTAAAAATTTCCGTTAAACAATTAAACTTAAAATATTCCAAAAATATGTGAAACTTTCACACTATGACAGTTTTATTTAAAGTAGATCTCACCACCATTATATACTGTGGTCAGCAGTTTGGACAGTGCTGTTATAATTAATAAACATTATTTATTATACACGATGTATAAAACTGTAGCACATTATGTCATAACCAAAGAATTTTACAACAATAACATGAGTAATGTATACAACTGAATATAATAAAAAAAATTGTATTATTTTTACCGTTCACAAAGTGCATTTTTTCCATAAAGTCATCGAAAAACACACCCAGATCTCTAGAGTTTCTTTTATTCTATAGAGAATATGTGCTGTTATTAATGATTAAAACTGCCTTAATATTACGACAAATAAAATAATAAAAAAAATATGAATACGAAAGAGAAAGAGCGCCATAAATAACAACAAAAAGCGATATTAGAGCATGTAGAGTTCAATTTCTGATACAGAGGTCAAACATCCAATTCGTATTTAAATTGAATTAATATTAACATAATTTATCATATTTATTGATTCAATTAAAGTTTATTAATGTTTATTTTGCGATTTTTTTTTTCGTTCGTCTCTGCCTCCTTTTCCCTCCGTCTGTTCAATTATTTTCTGCTGCCGTTGGCATTTCTTGTCGACTTTTACTTCTTCTTCCTATTCACTTTAATTTTTTTTATTATTTTTATTTTCTCTTTAATAAATTCAATATGTGTGTCATGTGTCACATGTCTCTCGTGTATGCATGTTGTCTTACATGTACGGAAGAATGAAAAAATCTAAATAACAATGGCAATAATGATGGAAAAATAATATTCTTGGCACTTCTCACCATATTTTCTTTTTCTTTCTCTTTCCAGGTCTATATAAAAATTGAAAATGAGAACGACAATGTACCCTTAACGGAACAACCTGTTTACTATCCGTCCGTGCTAGAAAATAGTCCGGCTGGTACAAAAATAATTCAACTTGAGGCTACAGATGACGATGTAGATGTGGATCAAAAAATTTCATATAAACTAATATCAGGCAATCCCGAGGGTTTCTTTGCCATTAATACAACAACAGGTAAATGAGACGAGATGAGTCTTTGCTGCTGCTGCTGCTCTCTCCATCCTCAGCTCTTCTTTTTCTTTTATCTTTTTTCGTATTAGCAACGCTAGCTACCGTATCTATATACATTTATGTTTCCCTTTTTTTCGCTTACTGTGAGCTTTGCCTACCATTAAATTATTCCTACGCGAATTATTAATATTTTACCTTTTTTCCTGTTTCTGCTTTCCTTACCTTCTCATTACTTCTTTTTTTTTGGTTATTTAAATTTTTATTTCCTTTTCTTTGAAGCGCATTTTTTGGATGATAAATATGGTTATAAATTCACTTTGCTTGATTAATTACCTTGACACAGGAATAGCTGGATTATTAAGAGCTTCTGAGGGTTTTGAAAATTAATTTCAGTCGTTCTAGAAACGAATTATTAGTTTTAGATCCTTAAAAATTACAACTCTATTTAGGAAATTGAAATTTTGGTTAGAAAAATTGAATTTTAAATTTTGAAAAACCTTCAAAATTGTTTAATTTAAAGAAATCTATTTAAATTCCAGAAATGCGCTTTGACCATCAATTAAATTAAACATTTGTTAAAACCTTTGTTTTATGACCTAAAAACCTTTACATTAATATCATAATTTACAACAGGTCTGATTACAACAACCTCCCGACGTTTAGACCGAGAGAATCAACCGGAGCATATACTAGAGGTGAGAAATTTGATACGGAATGAGAAAAAAACAGTAAAGTTTACATAAAAATGATAATAATGATGATGAAGAGATTAATTACACCGAAAAAAAAAAAATTGTGAGTGATAAAAATTGAGGATGGATACTTTTCGCATTGAATCTACGGCACCGAAAATGTATACCTCAATTTGTATCAAAATAAGCCCACATGAGGTGTCCAAAAACAGTGTGAGTTCATTTGCTCATTTTAACGGAGCCGAGCCATAGGAAATTTGTAGTTAGTCATTTGATTAGAGATTCCGCAATCTCGGAGACTGAAAATGAAAGCTGATATTTTATTTTTCATGCTCCTCCGCAATCTGAAAAAGGATACTTAATGTGAATAAGAAACACATAGTGGATTTCCGAAATTATGCGTAACATAATAATATTGTTATTTCTTATTTTTCTTTTTATCAAAAAAAAAAAGGAAAAAGTTTCAATGTATTCCGTTCCATTCTTGTATAATCATATGCATGGGATATTTGAGCTGTATATCCTTGAGAAACTTTTGGAATATATACTTTTGTTATTTGGATTCTTGTCAAATGTTATCTAATGTTCTGAATTGAGCTTCAAAGTGTCGTTATCAAAATGTTTTCATAGGATTTGATATAATTTGTCAAAGCAGTTCTAGTATTTGAATTTTCTTAGCTTTATGAAAAAGTTGCTTTTAAAAAAATAAGAATTTTAAAATTTTTGATTGCCTAAAAACAAATTCAATTTATCTTGATTTCATTTTAACTTGAGGTTTTTAGAAAGTTCAATAAGAATTTCAAAAATTATTTTTTCAACTTAAAGTTCAAATTACGTAGATTGAAAAATTTTCAGAATGTTAAAAAAAATTATCTCAGTGGGTTAAAAATTTTTAATTTTTTTGATAGCCAAAATCTGTAAAAATTGGTATAAATCAGTAAAAATTCAAGTTTTTGATAAGAATTTCAATTCTAAATTATCATAAGGAATTAATCAAAACTCTCAAATTTCAAATCCACAAAAAGCAACATAAACGTATAGGTAGAACTTTGACAAAATAATTTAAATTTCCAAACTTATTAATTAATCCGTCTGTTTTTGCTGTATGATTGACGTATGAAGTTGACAAAAATAAATTAAATAAAAAGTAAAATTGAATTTTTGTTTATCAAATTTAAACAAAAACAAAAACAAAACTTTTCTGTTATCAAAATATTTCAAAATGTAAATTGAGAAAGATACATTGAGTTGCTGACTGTAACAGGTTTCCAATGTCACAAGGGAGCATACTCATGAACTTCAATGTAATATATTCCTCATATATCGAATTTTATGTAATTTTGGAGGGAATATTTTTAAGTTGATTTTATCGGTTTAGTAGTATACAAAATGTCAATCGGCCTCGCCGAAAAAAAATTCTTCGTCAGGAACGCACAGTTTTTATCAATTTACTATGATTTTTTATATGAAAACATTTTCTTTTATTATTTTAGCTTATGTATTTCTTCGAGACAAACATTTCAATACCAAATTTATAGCAATACGACGCTTAATTTTGATGAAAAATCAATTTTAATGAGCGTTCCTGACGAAGAATTTTGAGGAAAAATTAATTTTTATTTTAAAAACTGTCAATATCTCTGCTGTTACTGCAGTAATATTCAAAGTTTTTACGCCAAATTTTGTGTAAGCACTTGCTTAACAAATCGTAATATCAAAATTAATTTTTGGAATTGTTAAAGCATGAGAAATTGCAAATTTATGTTCAAAAATCAGTAACAGTCGAAATAAATTTGAATTTTTCAGTTGACTAAAATTTGGAAAAATTGAAAAAACTCTTGAATCAACCAATAATTCAAGTATTGAAATACATGAAATCAAAATTTAAGTTTAATTCTTTATGATTTGATGCTAAGATCATCAATATCATATAGATTTGAGGTGTATTTCTCGCAACAAAAATTTTGTCATAATTTGAATTTCAAAAAACCGTTACTTTGAATTCCTCAATTTTTCGGCGAGGCCGCAATAATAAAATCAATCCGAAAAGGAGGATGAAAGTCTTACTAAGGGTTGAGATATGAAAATCATACAGAAATTTCTCAGGAGATTTTGTCAAGGTTGAAAAGTATCTTACAAAGTAAGAGAAAATTGACTTGAAAATATGAATTTCATTTGTATATATACAAAGTATTTTTCGATATAAAGAAGATGATTTCACGAGAAAGTAATGATAATATTGATCAAAAGATGTTGTAGGTGTAGCAATAGATATTTTCTATTGAATGAATCAAATTCGGAAACCCCTATTGTCACACATATATTACCATGTTAATAAATTACATATTTTTACACACTCATTAAGTTCAATCTCATCATCATCATTACGATCGACTCCTACGACGAGTGATGCTATACATATAATCACTCGAATGAAAAGACACTTACCTTTCATCTTCATTGACTTTTCCTCTCTCACTCTCACTCGAGAGTCACACATCACATGTACAAATGCTTATACACCTTGTATTTTTTTTTTGCTCTTATTTTCTAGGTCATGATAATGGACGATGGTGAGCCACAACTCTCATCAACAACTCGAGTGGTAATCAAAGTTGAAGATGTGAATGATAATTCACCCGAATTTGACCAGAAAACATACAACGTTGAGGTGCCTTCGAATGCGAAAATAAATCAAAAGCTTTTCCAGGTATGTGAGACGGTGTATATATATCCATAAATTTATATTTCTATATCATATGACATGTGATGATAAAAAGTGAAAACTCAAGTAACATATTTGGCTCGATTTAGATGTATGTTGTCATCTTTTGAATTTGATTATTATCATACACTTAACCTGCACTTGAAAATACTACCACAATATTTATACATGTATATTTTCCTACTTACATCAAGCCACTTAACTTCCATCTCACTCTTACTTTACCTTATTTTATTTTATTTTTTTTTGTACCATACCATACCATTCAATATTACATATCTGGAGTCTGTAGTTACATTCGTGTAAACGTACATAATAACATGATATGGAATCTATACACATTGGAATTGAAAATTCGACGATTTTTTTTTTTTTTTTTTGCATTTACTGAATTACAGAAAGAGTGGAAACAAAGCAGCTTTAGCTTGGCATCTTTCCTCTTTCATGCCAATTCTTATTTCGTTCTTTTCATCTATTTATCTACTTACAATAAACCTCTATCGTACATTCATTCGTTCCTACACAGTTTGAGAATGTGCAATGCAATAAAACAAAAAGCAAACGAGCTAGTAGAAAAATGATTATTAGCCTTTTGAATGTGTGACAAGAGTGCATTTCTGCCGGCTTGGAAATGTAAATATATGAACGATAATTTCATTACAAATTCGTTTGACGAAATAAGCTTTGAGTCGGTTTTTTACGGGTATTTAGGTTTAAAAAGGAATTTGATTTAAATGTTTTAATTAAAAAAGCTGATAGCTAGAGTTGGGAGATTGCAATTAATTGTATTTTCTGGAGCATTAAGGTCTGTTTTTTGATTATATTGATATATATTCAGTATATTAATTCCATTCACATAAATTTCGTCAATTTGCGGGTCTACTTGTGGCTATAGGTCAGACCTAGTAATAGTTTTGAAGCAGTAAGATTCTTTTTTGATTAAATTATTATTATTATTAAAGAATACCAAATTTGAATATTATCAGATGAATTTAGGTTTCAAGACATTACGATACCATCTACACAATACAAGACCTAGTGTTTCAGTCTAGTACAAATGACATTCAATTTTTTTTTTTAAAAAATGTTAATTTTAATTTCAAAACCCACAAAGTGTATATTCTGATCATTTTCGACACTACATTAAAAATAATAAAAAGTCTTGCTGCTACGCAACTATTTCATTCTGTCGAATTTACCCATTCTGCCAGACCACACTTTTACTGTTAAAATTTGCACTAAAAAGAACTAAAGCACCACTATTACGCTCACTCTGATTCTCTTTTCTTGGTTATGTGTACAAACATTATGCAAATTTTTTGCCATATATTCATGAAATAAAAATAAAATAAAAAAAAAATTCTCTCACATTCTCGCTCAATTCTTTTTTTTTTATATCATTTTCATTTCCTGTCTCTTTCTTTCTCCTTTCCATTTATTTCTTTTTTTTTTTGTACCATTATTCGCCATCAAATTCCGCAAATTAAATGTTGTCGATTATTCAACTTTGTGGAAAATTTAAATTAATTTTACTCACTCTCACTCGTCTCATGACAGCTCCTACGCCTATATTTACATACATTTATTGTATTATGTGTGGATATACTGAGAATATATATATAATAAATTAAAGCATACATAATATGCATATGTCAGGGCATGCGACGTTTAAATCACATGAAAAAATATACATCTTTGGATTAGATAGATTTTAAAATTGTTTGACATTGCCGTTGCTACTGACTTTATCTTTTGTATCTCTTCTTTGATACGTTAGAAAATTTCTTTTTCTTTACATTTCAATAAGCAGTTACTGTGTTACATTCGAGATGATTCAGAGTTGGCTTTTGGAGATAATATTTGGATGAGCTTAATGCACTTGAATGGAAAGTAATAAGTAATATTGGTTTTTGGATAAGGATATGATATTTATGGTACTTTTAACACAGAGATTTTCTAAAAACATACTTTTTAGCGCATTTTCCTCTTGGGAAAAGGACGCTATTGTCCGCACTTTGTCCGTCTGTCTGTCTGTCTGTCTGTCCGTCTGTCTGTCTGTCATCGCATCTCCTCCTAGGGTTTAAGCTTTTTTGATGCGGTTTTTGGCTTAAAATATGTGTAGTATGTCTGGCTAGAGCTGGCGAAAAAATCAGCACGAATGGTCACTTCCTCTGCTGGAACCAGCGTAAAAAGTATCAAAAATGATATTTCTTTGTATGTGTTAGTGTGGTCGATTGAACTAAAATGTTGACTTTTCGAAACCTTAGCTGTCCTCGGTTCAAATCCCACCGATGGCAATGTTCTTTTTTTTTACTTTTTTGATACTTTTTTGATTTCTAATGACATTTAATGTTGAACTATGTCATAATTTTCCATTTCCACAATTTTCCTGAGTTTTACCGAAGATTTTTGTTAAAATTTTCAATATTTTCATACAATTTTCATAGATAATTACTTTTTTCATATTTTTTGATATTTTTATTGTTTTAATTTTCTATTTTCATGGATTTTCCATAGTTTTCCAGGAAAATTTTGTGAAAATTATAAAAACTTGCATTTATATAAAAAAAACTCATCAATAAAAATAATTAAATTGCCACTTTAACTTCTTTAAAAAAGCGCAGCAGTGGAGTAAGTGGAAGAGCCTGCGACTCCTAATTTGAAGGTCATGGGTTCAATCCTAGCCCGGAACCGATTTTTTTTGCTTTTTTTATTTTTTTTTTCAAATTTTATGTCGCGTAATGATAACTGTTTATTAAAAATAATTTTTTTTCCTCATGTTTCATACACATTTTTTTCTGTAAATTTTAAATTTCTGGTAAATATAGAATATTTATAATTAAATATTAGGCTTTATACTTTTGGGGTTTTAATTCTTTGTGTATTTACTGATCGCGGGAAAATGCGCTTTCGTCGGTTACGAGTGACCACGTTGATACTAGTTGAATACTCTTACCAGTAAAATCCAAAGCATGATCTACAATATTTCCAAGTGTGTTGGATTAACAAATTCGCAGAAATGTTTATTTGTAATAAAAAATGGAGGTTGAAATGTCAAGATTGTTGTGGGTTTCTGAATTTTGTTCGAATTGGATTACAATATCAGACTGAAATGATTCTTAGAAATTGTAAGTTTATTAAAGTTTTTAGATCTACCTCTAATAAAAAACTTAAAATATTAAAATTTCAAATTAAATTTGACTGAAATTATAATTTCAAAACTCACAAAACTTTTGAAAAAGTTTTAAAGTCACTAAGTAGAAAAAAATTTCCTGCCCAAAGTAGACTCTGGTGTCACATTTTCTTAGATTATCCTTATGGATGGTGACCATTGTCACGTTGAAGCAACGTGATGAAAAATTTTGTGGCACTTGGCAGTTTCCCATATCAACCATCCGTGTTGCTTGTATAGCACTCAAAAAGTATCAAACAACCACAAAATAAGCTTTAAAAAATAGCGGTCAAATTAAACTTTTAGAAAACTTTTTGTATATAAATCCTAGCAACGGCCAATAAAGCCATAAAATATCGTGTAATGAAAATTGTTTGATGTTTAATTTTTTTTTCTTTTTTTTTCGTAATCTAAAAAGTTTTCTGAAATGAACATCAGCCATAATGAGTACTTTATAATCCTAATAAATTAAGCAATTAAATACTATTTTTGGTTTCCGTTATTGATTACCAGTATTACAAAATTTATTAAAGTATCGTAATGTATAATAATAGAATCAACGATTCATTGCCGTTATTTATGTATCTATAGTGATGTGGTCAGTCTTTATGATTTTTGAATTAAACTGTTTTTGATGTTTTTTTGACTTTAAAGTAGAATTTGTGTAATTTGTTATTTGAATTAGCTTTAAAGGCAAGACTTTATTTTTAGACAAAATTTCCTAAAGGAAGGAAAAAGGAAGTCAAGAGACATTTCAGTAAACAAAATATTTGATTTTCTCCAACTCTTCCAAGAAGCCCGTTGTGTGGTTTCAACTGAGCTTTTTAGCAAAAAGAATTCGTTATCAACCCTTAAGCAATGACTTTTTTAGGTCCTTTGATGTAAAATCTAATGGAAATTGAGGTTCTTGAAAATTAGAATTCGTCTTTGATATACATTTTTTTTTGGTAATATCTTAGGTTTATTCTAACCCAAGATTCATAATCTATTATAATCTCTGAGTCATTCATTTAATTTTAGTTGGATGCTTCTATAAATTTAGTCTTAGTAGTAAGTATATGGATCCAATGCACCCATCATATAATTCCAACTTTTGCCTTCTACGAATGTCAAAATGTCTTAGTCATTCATTTTAAAAAGTCGCCAAAAGAAATCCCTCAAAAACCAAGTATATTTTTAGAAACCATTCACCATGCCAACCCTGAATGTTTAAAATAAATTAATTCTATGTCCTGACATTGCGATGAAGCTCTGTAAATATAGACGCAAAAGCTTAACTCTTCTTTTTTCCTTTTGCCTATATTGTTTGAGACTTATTTTTTGTTTTCGAGCAAAAATCGAGGCATATGTACAAACAAGTATAACGGTGGTCACTCGTGACCGACGAAAGCGCATTTTCCGCGATCAGTAAATACACAAAGAATTAAAAGCCCATAAATACAAAGCCAGATATTTTACTATAACCATTCCTTATTTACCCAAAATTTAAAATTGACTAAAACAAAAATCGATGAAAAACATTATGCAACATAGAACTAAAAAAAAAGCAAAAAGTATTTGGTCTCAAATTTTTAAAAAAATTTTCGGAAAAACTTGGAAAATTCGTGAAAATGGAAAATTATGACATAAATAATTATTAAATGTCATAAGAAATCAAAAAAGTAAAAAAGCGTAAAAAAAAGCAAAAAAATAACTTGCCGGAGGCTAGGATCGAACCTATGACCTCCACGGTATTAGTCGTGCGCTCTACCACTTACACCACCGCTGTTCATTTACTTGAAATATCAATATGACAATTTGATTATTTATATTGATGAGTTTTTCTTTATGTAAATGTAAGTTTTTATAATTTTCACAAAATTTTCCGGGAAAACTATGAAAAATCCATCAAAATAGAAAATTAAACAATTAAAATATCAAAAAAATAAGAAAAAGTAATAATCTATGAAAATTGTATGAAAATATTGAAAATTTTAACAAAAATCGTCGGAAAAACTCGGGAAAATTGTGAAAATGGAAAATTATGACATGATTTAATACTATATGTCATTAGAAATCAAAAAAGTATCAAAAAAAAGCAAAAAAAAATTTTGTCATCGGTGGGATTCGAACCTAGGACAGCTAAGGTTTTGAAAAGTCAACATTTTAGTGCATTCGACCACACTAACACATACAAAGAAATGGCATTTTTGGCACTTTTTACGCTGGTTCCAGCAGAGGAAGTGACCATTCGTGCTGATTTTTGGTTACATGGTAGCCAGACATGTTACACACATTTTAAGCCAAAAACCGCATCAAAAAAGCTTAATCCCTAGGAGGAGATGCGATGACAGACAGACGGACAGACAGACAGACAGACAGACAGACAAAGTGCGGATAATAGCGTCCTTTTCCCAAGAGGAAAATGCGCTAAAAAGCTCATTACATAAGTCATGCAAGAAACCTTCTTTTTTTTCTTATTATATATCCTTGCATATATGTATATATGCTTGTACATGTGAATGCTTACAACCATTTTGATGTATGTATATCAACTTTAGACCAAAGAAAGAATTTAACTCATTTGTAGTATAAAAAGCTTTACATATACTTACCAGACTACCGTCATAACTTTTCGGACTTCTTCGACATTAAGTTCGAATTTCTTCGACATTTGATTAGAATTCTTCGAAATTCCAAAACAATAGAAAATTTTTTTAGTGAAATTTTACACTTTAATGTCATTAGTACTTGTGAATTAATATTTTAAATTAAACACTAATTACTATTAAACAATTTTTTAAGCATTACGATCAATATTCTTTAGCAATTAATGAGAATTTAGTGATTATATTTTAAAAAATTTGGTTTCACTAACACATTCACATGTTTTTGTTTATGTTTACATTTTGAATTTGAAAATTTATTTAATAGAAAAAAAGCAATTTGAAGCATTTTTATTGCTCAAAATTATCATTTATAATCTTAAAGTGTGTCTTTAAGTCAAAATAAATTCCATAAAGCTTGAATTCTATTAGATTTCAAAACGTAAACAAAAAAATTCAACTGCCAAAAATAATTTAAACTTTTTCAAATCTGTCATTTAACGGACTTCATATCTTATGACGGTAGTCTGATACTTACATACACGTGAAAATGAGCGAGTAGCAAGGAGTGCGGAGAAAATGAATGTTTTGAATGCGAAATAAGAAGAAAGAGAAATGAAAGAAGTGAAAATAATTTTATTCATGTAAATGTGTAACTATTGTGTAATTTTTTTCCATTATGCATAAGAATATATGCTACATATGTATTTATTATTAACTAAGTATGGGAATGAGGGAGTAGAACTTGCCCTTAATACGTCTGTTACACATGTCTTCTGTTTAGATGAAGATTGAACTTTATGTTAAAACTTTAATTAAATTAAATGCAATTTATGAGCGAGAAAACTTTAAAATTCAAATTATTTCAACCTCGTTTGAGGAACGAGGGAAAGGTTAGATTTAACTCAAGTATAATACCAGATCACGTGCCATTTTAATCCAATAATAATCCTTAAGGATTAGAAATGCGCTACATTGACTGCAATGTATGAAACCTCTTATACAGTAAAATCTTTCGTTTAACTTGATTATGAGCTTCATATGAGTTGCTTGCTCTTTAATACGCTGTGGTTATGTTGAATTTAGGATCTAATGCTTGACATTTAATTTTTCTAAAATTTTGTAACGTTCAAAATAAGTTTAAATTTTTGTAACGGTCAAAAATAAATTTAAATCTGTATAACGATCAAAAATGATTTAAAGTTTGCATGTTTGCAAAATTTTCAAGAATTTTTCTTTAAAATGGACATTCCAAAACCAGTTCTGTGGAAAAAATCATTGCATGATTAGAGTATGCCATATTTGTAGCTCCCTCAGGCTATTTCAACCCCCTTTCTCTTCGTACATTTGCTCAATTTTCTCATTCTTTTTGTGCCTTTTTGTTTTTGTTTGTCTCTTGCTGATGCCTGCTATTATGCCTGCCGTACGAGGAAAAAGCAAGAATCCAAATATTTTTTCTCCATGCAAACATTTAGAACAAAAGCTCTCACAAAAAAAAAAAAAATGAAGAGTACACACGTAAAAATTGGAATTGGAAAAACACGAAAACATTGTTTTGTGTGTAAACTTTTTTTTTGTTGCCTTCTGTACCCCCATTGTGCATGTGTTTTTGTCACCCACTCATCGTAATATACATACGACTTTCGACGTACGACCTGTCCTTTTTTTGTGTGTTCACAAATTAATTCTTTCTCTTTTTTGGGAATATTTTTTTTTTGTGTTCTGCTTATGTTGCTTTGTTCCATTTCAAATGACTGAGAACATGAGTGCTACTATTCGTGTGACAAACTTGTTCTAACTGCTTTATTTTGTTAAACTTTTTGTGGTTGTCTCGAAAGCAGAGCTGGATTTTGGGAGGGATTTTGAAGGGTTTCTCAAAATTTTAACCAACCTGTGTGGCACGGGACTTTCCTGTAGCTTTTTATAAAATCGAATACCAAAATATCAAGTCCTGAAATTTATCAAGCGATAAAAGTTGATAAATTTAATGTGGTGCAAAAAATAGAATCAATAGTCAAATTCTAAGTCCACCTCTGAATCAGCACTAAAATAATTTATGCGGCGGTATGCCTTTGCACTCCCTTAAATTTTCCAATTCTTTTTCTTTTTTTATAATTCATAATTTTCATTGGTGACTCGTAACACGCACAAATGTAAAATTAGAAACGAAATCCGACTCGGAGCTTCTTCTTTTTCTTATGCCTATAATATACACATATTTATTTCTAATGTCACCCTTCCGGGGAATTTGACGACCTTCGACTTGATATTGCCTTTCACATTTTTTCCATTTCTCTTTTACTGTGTGATTTCATCATGTGTTTCCTTTTTTGTTATTCATTCCTTACGGTGAGAGGAAATTCTTGCTTTATATTTTTGGTTGAAAAGAAAATACAAGTAGAGAAGACACTGCAGGCGATTGGATGTTTTTTTTTCATCGTGATTGATCTACAAAAGAAAAGAATAACAAGCAATTTGTAATTCGTATTAAGAGTCGGAATTCCTGATTTAGAAAAGATTGAGCTTAAAGGCTGCTTTAAATTTTTTATGCAAAAAGTTTCTTAAAATTTGAAATTTGTAGAAAACTGGCTAAATTTTAATTGGGATTGACATTGGACCTAGATTTATTTAAATCATTAAATATTTTCCTATATCTCCAATTATTGTTCATTAACTATCCAAAATAGCTAAAAATAATTTAACATTCTGATTTTGAATCGAGCACGAACTTGCAAAAATGCCGATAATTATAATTTCTTAACTTTAAAAGGTTTAAAAATCTTAAATTTACTCCAGCTGCAGCTTATATAATTCTATGTGAAAAAAATATCAAATTTTTGATGAAAATTCTTAATAAAATTTCCATAAAAAAGAACCAAATTAAATTATTATTTTCATTCACAATCTAAATTTAGTACTCATTATTCATTACGACGATAAGAACAGCAAGACAAATAAAAAGAATTTTGAGCATCTTAAAAAAAAATTATTTGAAAAACTCGAAGAATAGATTAGATTTATTTTTAGTCAATTTTATGTCAATGATTGTTTTTAATTTTCTAGAGATTTAAATCCAAAGAAAAAAGCTTTTTAAAATCAAATCAACATAAGATGAAAATCGTTTTTCCTTCTTCTCAGCAAATAGAGTACTTCTTCATGCTAACGATAAAATAAATTGCTTAAAGAACGACTAAGTTGTGTGTCAATCTAGATACCGTCAGAGCATTAACCAGTCAAAGCAAGTATGTGTGTGCAGCAAATATAAAATGCGCTAAACAGTGAAAGTGTGGGATGTGAATTTTACATGAAGCATTCGATGGCAAGTTTCATGTTCACTTAATCTCAAATTACGTATTTCATAAAACATAAATATGAATTCACCGTGAAACCGTATGACTTTTATTATTTTATGTATAAAAAAAATATTCGAATGATGATGGTGGTGATGATAACAAGAATAAGCAGGTAGGCAGGTTGGAGTGATTCACAAAAAAAATGAATTTTGAAGGGGAGCACAAAAAAGCCAACAAATAAAAAAAAATGTGAAAAATAAAATAAAAGGCATTTTCATTTCCCTTAGCATTTCCGCCTCTTTCACGGATTCACTTTTTTTTGTGCACGATTTAAAAATTTAATGCTTCATCCTGCGGTTTTTATGACGATTGTAGAAAAAAATTCTATCTCCTAACTCCAACCTTTAGCCCACTCTTTTTCTAGCGGTTAAATTTCAACATTATCATTCGTGGTGCTTCATCCTTAATCCATATTATATAAACACACATTTACTTGCCTTTTTCCTTTGAATAAGGCACAGAGAGAGAAATATTCACACTTATACATAAAGTGAGTAAGCGAGCAAAAAACAAGATATGTTTATAAGTGAAACTGAAAGGGAAATGAAATGAACATAAGTGGATCTCGATATGGGCGGCATTGAAAATTTATTTAATCAACATCAGCAGCAACAAAAAAAACAGCTGGTGAATTTCACTCTTGATCACAAAGCGTGCTGTATTATGGATTGAGATTTTGGGAAATTTGCATAGTGGAAGTGACTAGAGCGCATTTTGATGGTTTATCTGATAGCTGTGCTGGAGGTTGCATTTTCCATATTTAAGCTACAGATTGACCAGAAATTTAATTTTTTAGTTTTAAATCAGGAAGAAAAATGCTAAGAAATTAGTAGGAATAGGCTCTATAGTCAATGCCTTTGAGGAAAATCCACTTACATTTTTTTTTTCAAAATACTGCTGTTTATCACCGAAAATCCAACAAAAAATCTCAGATTTTAAATTTAATCCTCCTCCGCCACAGCACTAGAAGTGAAAACCTATAAAGACAAAATAATCATCCTGCCTGTCAAACCGATAAAACAAGCCCACTTAATGTTCTTTAAAGAATGTCCCAAAAAACATTTTTTACCATCTTTTGATTTAAAGTTATTTAAACGACGGAAGACTATGGGTAATGGTAGAAGCAAAACATAGCACAAAAAAATGGAAGAAAGCTCGTGCACAAGTATGGTTTTCTGTGCAAATATAACATCACTTCCCCCGACCCCTATACATGGCATTTCGTTTTAAATTTATAGCAATAATATTAGGTAAAAGGACCATAAGCGACAAAAAGGCGTTGAATAGGAAGACATGACACATAATTTTTGATATCAAATGGTTCTTTTTTTGTGTGTCGGGTCGGGAAGCGTGTGGGGTGAGAAAAGGGAAGTGTAAGATAGAGGATGTTATAACAAGAAAAAGAATGGCCAAAAAATGAAAGTAGATGAAAAGAACGAAGAGAAATAAGAAAAATATCTATAATTTATGATATTAATCGTTGACCGCATAACAAGAAAAGAACGAACCCTATACCCAACACCACAAATTTTCCTTTTCTATTTTTTTTTGATACGCACACTTTAGGCATTCACCCTCACCTCCATTACACAATTTTCCATCTCCTCTCATTCATATCAAATCATCATTATTGTCATCATCATCATCAGCATCATTTTTATTACATTTAATATTATTATACAGATTTTTATTCTATCTGGTTCCACTTTTTTTATCATTTCTTATATGGTAGACCAGATCATAAGAGAAATATTTACAGAAACCATAAAACATGAAAGGAATAAAAAGAATAAAAAAAAATATCCAAAACACTCAAGAGATATACATACATAGAAATAGAAAATATGTTTCACAATATGATGATGAAGTTGACAATCTAATAGTGATGACATAAAAAAATACTAAATCGAAGATTTTTCTTTTCTTCCAACTCTTTTTTCCTATCTTTTCATATTTTCTTCTCTTTTCCCCTTTTTTTCTACTTTTTTTTCTTCTTTTTCTACACGCTATGAAAATTTTCATCCGCATGCAGGACGAATTTGGCAACAGTAATAGTAATAATAATAATAATTTTGATCCACATGGATCCACATTGAAACAAAATTTGGATTTTCACTTAGACACAACGTGGGAATTCTCAAGCGTACATGATATATCGCATGGTCTTTTTAGGGTAAATGCAAGAAACATAAATATACAAAATATACATGATGTTTAGAATATTTTTGGAATGAGTGAATTAAGCGCATTTTTTTTATGGATTATTATTATTATTGAATTTAAATTTTTTTTGT
This sequence comes from Chironomus striatipennis, assembly GCA_026123125.1. NCBI lineage: Eukaryota > Metazoa > Arthropoda > Insecta > Diptera > Chironomidae > Chironomus > Chironomus striatipennis. Next base: position 29,933,366 of record CM047394.1, read on the forward strand.
GTACCAAAAATTAGCATACTTGCTTCTTAAAGCCAGTACTTGTCAGAACAAAATTTTAAAAAAATTATACTTAATCCTTATCTGAATGAAAAATGCAAATAACATAATCCAAATCCAAAATGAACGTCTAATCAGCCACAACATCCAGCGCAAATGCGCTAAAACGAATACATAGTTATGAGCTATAATATTGTATCGTTATACAAATATATCCATGTACATTACATTATTTAGCTAATCCCTGTGGGTGCTTAATGTGTTATTTTCCTCACATTATCTGCTTCCAATTTACTCGGTCAATGTTGTAATTTTCATATAAATTAAACATCAAGAGTTATGGCTAGTTTATGCGAATCATTTAAAAGAGTGGAAATAATTTTATATTATGTCAAATTAATAATGAGTTTATGTGGAATAGTTTTGCATTATGAAAATATTTTCAGTGATTTTAATTGCATGTGTTGTACAGAAATTCCAGTTGCAAAATGTCAATTGATCTGTGAGCTTGGTTAGAAGTCAATTGTTGTTTTAAGTGAAAAATCGAAAATTATTCTGTCAATTTTATTGCAACTTAATTTAATGTGAAATTTTTTAATGACTTTTAACGGAAAAATTGAATTTGAAATTTTTCAATTGTTAAAAAATTTTTGCTCATTAAAAATATTTCAACTAGATATTTAAAAGTTTTTATGGGCAATAAAATTCATCTTTAAATCGAAAATCAACATGATAAAATTCTTAGTAAATCAATAATAGCCAGTGATTAATAAACGAGAGAATCATAAAGCTATCAATGTAAAGTATTATAAAATTTCAAGAAATGTCCAAAATAAAGCTATCATAAATCAAAAAGAGATTGAATATCATCAGTAAGTTAGCAAACTGTATCATGAGGTATTTATGGGATATCAAAGCGCTGTAAAAGATTCATTAAAATAATCAAACACGATATGAGTTATTCCTCAAATATCGTTTTTAAATGTTAGCTTCAAGCTATTCAATTTCGATTCCTCTTTGAAGATTTAACGTGGAACTGCATCAATGATGAAATTTATCTGAATTAACCATCAATAATTCACAATTTCTATGGAAACATACATAGCTCAATGGAAATATTTACTTTAAAACCGAAGCATCTAAAATAAGCATTCAGTGTAGGATTGTTCCTAAAGGAATTGACAGAATGAAAAAAACTTTTGCTCAACCATTCAATACAATAGAATTTCTGATTTGTTATGTCCTGAATGTAACAAAGTTATTAGATTTCATTCCAAAATTGTTCATTAGGTACGACAAATCGAAAAATGATGTTAACCTTTGGCATTTCCAAAAAAAGAATGTTCTGATCGACTCTTGTAGAAATGAAATGTATTGTTATGTCTTCGATTTCATTCGACAATGTGAGTTTACCTTGTTAAAATAGAATTTCAATGACTTCAATATTAAGTTCAAGTAAGAGTTGATATAATATTGGATTATCCACTTATTATGAGCTTAAAGAGCCATTCAGTCACATAGAAATACAATAATCCAATTTATAACGCTAAGCAATAACGGAATGTTGATTTTTACATGTTGACTATTTTATATTTAGAATATTTCACATACCTGATACTCAATATGATGATTTGCATTGGGATATAAATATTCCCATATGAAATCTTGCCACAAATGAAGCTTTATGGCAGAAATCGACAATTCCGGGTAAAACATAAATCAAAAATGTACATTCATATTTGTGTAACGAATGTAATATTAAAATGCCATTTTATCTCGTGAATATTTCATCATTTATTCCACTACCAAAAATGTGATTTTCATTCTCTGAAAACTATTTAAATTTTTGCACTTAAAAAATTTCTGTATTGACTGTGGGAATTCTCCTGAAATGTCTGCATACCAAATTTGAAGCCTGATATCTCTGATCTGATAAAATTTGGTTCAATCAGAATCACAAGTACAAATATTTTAGTTCTAAAATGCAAATAAATTATTTTCATATGAACTTATGAATTGCATGTGATTTTGAAAAAAAAAGGTTGAATAAGTTGGCAATTCTGTCTGCACTTTTTAGTATTTTTCATATGAATTAAAATCGCTATTCTGACCTAATTATCTGTCCTAAATGTAATTTCATACTCAAGTAACAACTCTGTCGAATTTCATTCGTTTATTTTACATTCAAAAAGAGCAAAAAGAGCCTTATATTTGTGCATATATATTTTATAAAGAAAGTACCTCTGAACTAACATTTGAAGTTATGAAATATTAACGTACATGCTAAATATTTACCAACTAAATTTTCTCTTCATTCTCCTCGTCTACCCTAGAACTACCAAAGTATTAGTTTGTAGGTTAAAATAAATTTTATATGAATGTATTCATACCAATTATCAAAAACCTCATTTTTACTTCCTAGTTAAAAGAAAGAGAGAAACTAAAACTAAAGTTAGGAAAAAGTGCTTTTTAGGAGAAAAAAAAGCTGAACAAAAACTATAAAGTGAAGTACAAAACTTTTCTACAAGTCAGATCACATAGATAAAATTGTAAATGAATAATAAAAATTTGTTTTTAGTAAACTTTCAATTTGTTATTTCTCTTCTTTCCCCCCTTCTCATGGCTGGTGTTTGTTCTGGAGTGAGAAAAAAAGGGAAAATGAATGTACAGAGAATGGAAAAAATGTACAAAAAGGAAAGTTGAAAATTGCTTCATATGTGAGATTGTAAAGCGTATTTTTATGTCATCATAAGAGGATTAAATGATTTTAATAGATGGGACTTTAGAAAATATGAACAGCAATATTGAGCTTATTTGTGCTGATGTTGCTAGAAAAAAAAAAATTATTGATGACATTTTTATTTATGTAGTTTAGTAAGTGCAATTGAAACTAGATAATATTTTAATTGGTGGTATAGATATCATATTAATACTTTGTTTTTTGATAAGCTACAAAATTAAAAAAAAGGAATCTAAAATAATTAAAAATAGTTTAGGTTAGCATTCTATGAATTTGAATGTAAAGGCATCTTGTTGTTCTGTAATTTACTGTCATTCTTCTTATGAATAAAATCTTAAAGAGCTCAGGTATCTCAACATCTTAGTATGAATTTTCTTAATTTAGAGACTTTTAATTATGAATATTTTTAGCAGCGTTTATAGGTTACGACATTTATTAAAAAATTCTAAAGTCTAGAATTTTAGTTAGACTAAATCAGGGATGTAGCCAGGACATATCTCCCTCCCACCTTTTTAGAAAAATTTCTTGAATTTGCTAGGGTTTTTTGAGAAAACTTATAAGTTTGAGAACCACTGACCTAGATCATTAACATAAATGAATTTACAAGATCTAAGCGGCACGTTTCCAAAAAAAATCTCATCCTAATTCCGAAGACAGACAATCATTATTACATGTTCAGCTCCTCCCTATATAAAAAACTTAGCAAAAAAGGCAAAACTTTTTTAGTAACATTAACAGAGAAAAAAAAAATTATGTGTGTTTTGCAGTACTATCATGTAGTCATAAAATGCTATGTATATACATCTATTCTATTTTATAGATGATGGCAAGTGGCTAAAGTGGCAAATGTTTATCCAAAAACCGTATTTATGTATATATAAAATATATAAATCCCCCATTTTCTGCTTCTTTTTCTCTTTTTTTAAGTGCCATACAGACACAAAAAAAAATATGTCAGCTGGGCTGCAAATAGCAACAGCATTAAAAGCTTTTTTTACTCTTTTTGCGCCCTTTATTGTTTTTCTTTTTTTTCTCATTCTCATGCTTTTTTATGTTTTATTGTACTGGGGGACCTCGATTTGAGTAATTGTTTGGTTCCGGAAAAAATCTACTCAAATCGAATTTACTCAAATCGAAACGTATGGAAAATGACCATTAAAAAAAGAAAATTTGAATTTTTGTATGGGGACACTTTAGTTACTCAAATCGAAATTACTCAAATCGAAGTTACTCAAATCGAGGTCCCCCAGTACATACTTCTTTTAGACAAATAAATTTTCTATAGTTTCTGTTGAATTGTGACAACAGTCTCCCTTTTATTCGTCAGATCTTCTCATTCCAATCTGTTTCATTCATTATTTTTGCATTCTTTTATTATATCATTTTTTTTCTCTCGGAGTGATGGAAAGCACCAGTTTCTGCATATAGAAAAACTTTTTTATCTTCTTTTCATTTTTCTCTGTAAAAACTTTTTTGATCCTCAATTTTATTTTGAAAAGTATTGGGCTGTTGGTTTGCTGTTGGTGTTACTTTATCTGATTTTTTGTGATTCCATTTTTTGTTTTTGGACTGTAATGTTTTGTAAATTATTCACAAAATTCAGCTTTTGAAGTTGTGGATTTATGTCATAAAAATAAGTATGCAGATTGTCGTATTTAAAAATTAACATTCAGAATGTCGTGGGCTTCTGTAGATTTGCTGTTTTAAGGTTATGTTGGATGGTTTGATCGGTCAATGTCAGGACGTTCTCTAACGCCTACTGAATGTCAATGATTTTGAGTCTGGTGTTTCAAAAGTTTTGCGCTGTGTATTGTAACTTTATCAATATAGGAACAATGTAAAATCCATGACCACTTTACACTAGGTTCATTCAAAACTAAATAAACTACATTAAAATTTGAAAAACATTCTATGAGATTAATAAACTCATAAATTTAATCGATCCATCTCAATTTTTGCATGAAAATGAATCTCGTACACAATAACATCCAGTCTAGTGCTAAAAATCTCAATGTAATACTTTTTGCAGAACTGACTGGAGCAACAGAAAAATATTAACAATTCATCTATTCATACACCATCAATAACTAGTTGCTTGAAAAACTTTCATCGTACTCAAAAGACCAATTATTGTAGAATCTAAAAAATCAACAGCTTTGTGCTACATCCTTTTCTAGTTTTAATTAAAGAAAATTCTAATGGCTTTAATAAAGCACGTGCAGGAAACATTTGCCTATTCTCAAATATTAAGACTACTTCTTGTGTTAATGATTTGACTTGAGACTCACACTCACTCTAATAATTTTTTTTGTCCTTAAAATGCGCCATTTATTTTTATTAGGTGACAATTATATTCAACTTATTCCATCTACTGTTTCGTGCATGTGCTTCTTTACTGTTTATTTTTTTGCTTCTACTTCCATTTGACTCAATGAAGCAATTTAATTTCTTAAAAACTTGAAGCTTGCTTGCTTTTGTAGCTTTCATCTGTTCCTCATTTTTCAATGAGCAAAACTTTGTAATGAGTTTTCATTCAACCACATAAAGATTCTGTGCATACATATAACTGTATGTCTGCTGTTGTGACTCACGTAGGTAGACACAACAGGAAGGAATAATATAGAAAAATTGAAACAATGGAAAGAGAACGAAAGGCAACTGTACGAGGAAAAATATGCACAGATATGTGTTGCGGTTAAGGTATTATTAGGAAATATTTGTCAGATTTTTGTGGGTTTTACTCGAAGTGCTGATGAATTCATGTTGAGAAATTTATTTGATTTTCCAACTGTCATTGTTTTTGTGAAGTGAATTGAAGTCTCTCGCATCCCTAGTTTCAACCAAGTTTCAACTATGAATTTGAAGCATTATTTACATTGATTGACGTTGCACAAGTTTACTGAGCTGTTAATTAGTATCGTTTGGAAAAGAATCTGTTTATTTTTTCTTTAATTAATTGGAATCGATCTAAGCTTTAAAATTCTTAAAGTGATTAGAATTGACTGAATTCATGTACTTTTCATTTCGCTGATTAAAAAGATGCTTTAGCTAAATTAGTTGAACATTGCTGAATTAGCTGAACATTGCTGAATTGGTTAAACATTGCTGAATTAGTTCAGTGAAGCTTTCCTTAAAACACTAAAAAAAGTATCCATCCAATAAGAAAAGTTAATTGAAAGCCATTATTTTAGTTCTGAACCTTACTTTAACACTTTCTACACATCCTTAGCATGAGCCTGCTGTTGCAATATCATCACTAAACTTTTTTTTTCTCTCAGGTGACAAAAGACTACCTTTTTTATGATGCTGGCTTTTTAACGTACCTTCATTTAAAAGTCGTTCTCGCCCTTTTTTCGTTCTTTTCACTTCACACAATAATAAAATGAAAGCTCATTCAAACATGACATTTTTATAGTTTTTAGCACTCTATAAAAAGTGAACGAAGGAATTTCCTCCTTCTCCTTTCATTCCTCCAATTTTCTGACAAGAGATGTCGAAAAGAATTTTTTTTCTTCTCTCTCTCATTCACCCTCTTGTGCCTCCTCTTTCCGCTTTAAGAATTTCTCCATTATTTGCCCTCGATTCTCTCTTATTCTCCATCATAGAAACGGAAGAATGATGATGTTGATGATGACTATAAGTCCAAACATTAGCTGCTTATCTTCCATCATTCTTTCGCTCTTCTTTCATTCAAGTTTCCTTTTTGGTGATAATTCAAATATTTTCACTTTTTTTTATTCCTTCATTTTTTTTCCTTTTGTTTTAAGAAAGAATTTCCGTCTTTCCTCATTCCTAGCTCCTTTATTGAGCGACAGTAGATATGAAAAGAATTTTTTTACGCTGTTATAATTTTCATTGAAATTTCATAAGATAATTTTTTCTGGGTGGTGGAATGGGTGGGACACTAAGTTTCAATTTCCTTAAATATTTCTTATGAATATTTTCTTAACGACAATGACAATTATTATTGTTACGATGACACTGATGACTTAAAAGAATCTTTTTTCCTCACTTTACATCATTCACGTTGACGTTGAAAAGAAGAAAAATGTTGAGTTTTTTTTATGTTTAAGAATACTTTATGCATGTACATGCATGATGAAAGTTCATTTTGAGTTCATTGTAAATGGGGAAGGAAATGGAATGGGAAGATGAAATACATAATCCGAGAGACAGAAAACGAAGACATTAATTAAAATGTTAGTTCAATGGAAACAAAAAAGTTTCTTTTATAAAAAAAAAATATTTTTAAAACTTTTTGATGAGATTTTATGACGTTTTTGCAGACGTTTTGTTATTGTTCCATTTTCCTATAAAGTGAACAAGAATGGAAGTAGATTAAGTTTTGTCTCTTTGACTACTTGACAGCTGAGATGTCTGAATAGGAAATGAAATGCTTTTTTTGTTTTAATTCATGACAAATGGTTTTAACAGATTGAAATTTAATTGAAAATCATTCTATTGGATGTTGAGGAAAGAGTTGAATGAGAAATCTGGAAGTAGCATTTGCTGCCCACAAACCACTGACAGTTTTGATAAAGTTTTTCATTTTCTAAAAGAATTTCATTTTGAATAGCAACTTTTGAATGTTCTAACTTAACTTACCTTTTATTTAACCTAGTTCTAATATTTTATGAATCTAAGGTAGGAAGTGTAGATCTTAATTACATTATCTTGTGTAACTTATTCATATTATCGCTTTTACAGAGCTTTAAGTTCCTATTTCTAGATGAATTTTAAGAACAACCCTTAATGCCTCTCAAAAATGTACTGAAGCTACCTTTTACATAGAAATACTGAAGAACATAAGCTTATTATCTGTTGAACTCAATTCACTCTGAAAACCAGTAAATTTTTTATGAATGAAACAGCTAAGCTGTTAGGAAGTTCACCTGAAAAAGAGAAATTTAAGAGAAATCTCAGATTTTTTTGTTGGGAAAGTTCTGCATTCTCTTTTAAGCCTAAATCAACAGGATTAATTACTACCAGAACCAAAATCATAACCATAAAAGTCAGGGCAAATCCAACAAAATTGATTGCTGTAGTGTTCTTAGGAAATTTTCATAATACTCATGGGAAAGCTTTTATGTCCTTACATTTCGAATTGCTTCATTTCCAACTTATTTTACATTTTCCTGACTAAAATGAGCAATTATTTCCATGACTAGAATCAGTCGCTTCACGTATTTACAATGAAGAGTCAGTTTTCCTCGTTTTACAAAATTCACATAATGAATCTACATTATATTCATTTAAAATGTTTTCATTTGCTTCAATCCACAAAATGCTACATGAAGGATTTAATGACAAAATATTTACTTCACATACAAAAAATTATTTCGACTACACAAGCATGTGCTCAGAAATTTTTATTATTTTCTGCTCAGATTTTATGAAAATATATGAGATATCTTATAGAAAGTTTGCACTAGATTATATTTCCTTCATAAACTTTTACTAATTTGCTGAGCACAAAAATATTGCTTTTAATAAACATTCATTAAAACTTGCAAGTTTTGCTACAAACTTTTGAGGATAAATATTTTTTGTTTTCGTTTTTGATAAAGATTAAAAACTCGAATGTGACATTTATTTTGAAAATATGGATCTGAATAGCATGTAACTTTTCTAATAATTCATGAAAATCCTAGACCAAATTTCTCTACAAAAAGGTTCAATCAAGTGAAATGAAAATTTAATGAAATATTTTCACAAAACTTATAAATATAGTTCAGATACCTTGAAAATCAAATAAAACTTTGAATGCGTTCAAAAGATTCCTTTAATGTCAAAGGTGCTTTTCTTGTGTACAAAAAAGTATCCTCAAAGGAACTGGAACCTTAATTTTGCTTTCTACATTTCTTAAATAATTTTCTAAAGTGAAGAAGAAAGCTTTAAAAAATAATAATAATAAAAAAAAATCTCTCATTTTCCTTTCCTTTTTCCTTTTGGTTTTTGCTGCAAACATTTCATTATTTCCTGCTCCCGTTGTTTTTCATTTCATGCTTCACGTTCCGAGACAACTCTGAGTCTACATATCTATTTACTTATTTCTCATGTTTTTTTTTTTGCTTCCTTACATTTTATAAAAATTAAATTGTTTGTTGGACTTTTATTTATGTTTCGTTGGAGTTAATGCGCAGTTTTTGAGTAATGAGAGGGCTTTTAGGTCTAAATTGCTACATTTAACACATATTTAAGTCAAAAAATTTTAATTAAAAGTTGCGACCTAAGCTTGAATAAATTGAAAAGCGCTGAAATCTGATTCGAAATTTGTAAAATAATGCCAAAAATGCTGAATTCAGACAAATTATGCTGAATTATGCTGAATTTGGTTAAAATTTCTTATAATTGCGCTGAATTCCTGACTAAATTCTATTTTTTTCTGAATTTAGCAATTTCAATTCTCCTTAACTTTTTTTTATTCATATTGAAGTTAAATTTTGAATGCTCAAATCCAATCTCTGTTAAGACAGAATATTACCTTAACAACCTCACAACTATCTTGTTACCAACAAGCCAAGCGAAATTAATGGAAAGTACTTTTTCTGTGCAAAGATGCGTTCATAAAAGTTTGTATAAAAATTTTCTCCTTTTCAATTTTCATATTTCTTATTCTTTCAAGTATGTATACCTTATACTGTAAATATTCATCCTCAGATGCTATGAGTAGCTTCTTTTTGTTTAACTTTACTTACAAAATAGGAGGAAAATAATTTTTTTTAAAAAAAAATATTCAGTAACTTTAAATATATTGCTCTTATGGATAAGAAAGAAAAGTGCTTAGTTTTCACTCCCTACCCTACCCTATCCAACATTGCTTCCTCTTTCTCTTTACACTTATAGAAAATTGCAAAAAAAAAAAACTTTTTCCTCTTTCATTATTAAAATAGCTAGGCTTTCTCGAAATCCCGGTCCCGGGTTTTTCGGGACCAAAATCAAAAAATTAAAACTGTTGTGATGTGAACGATTTAAGTTTTTTGAAAAAAAATTTAAATTTAATTTGCTTAGTATTAAGATTATAATCATTTAAGCACAAAAAAAATGAAAATCTTTCATTAATGCTCAAGATATTTAAGTTTTAATTTTGGTCCCGGTCCCGGAAATTTTTCAAAACCGGGATTTCGAGAAAGCCTAAAAATAGCATATTTACTTTACTCTTCTCTTTTTTTCTCTTTTCATTTTCATTTTTTTTTTTTACTTCAAAACATTCGACAAAAAACAACAACGATGACGACGACAACGACGATGATGATGCTGAAAAAATAAAACACATCCATTAGGTGCTAGCATTTGATAAAGATATCGGTGAGAATGGAAAAATCACATATTCTATAAAATCCGGAAAAGGGAAGGCAAAATTTAGAATTCATCCTGATAATGGTATCGTATATGCAGCAAAAAGTTTGGATCAAGATTCATATGATTTAGTGATTAAAGCTGAAGATAATGGAAATCCTAAAAAGGTCAAGACGACATCTGTTCATGTGGAAATTGTCGACGCTCCAGATGATTCATTGCAGCCACCAAAAATTATATCAGCTGACCAAACTGTAGATGTTACAGAAAATGACCAACCTGGTTACTTGGTAACGTATTTTCAAGCAGAAGATGGTGATAATGATAGATTATGGTATGATATAATCGATGGCGATGACGATAATGAATTCTACATTGGAGAAAGTGGTAATGTGTTACTAGCAAAAAGATTGGATTGGGAGAGAAAGAAGGAATATAATTTAACGATATCTGTCACAGATGGTACTCATATTGTGAAAACTCATTTGTATGTTTCGGTGATAAACAGTAACGACCATCGACCACAATTTACGGAGAACGAATATCGTGTTGAAATATCTGAAAATACGGAAAAAGATTCAGAGATTTTGCAATTACATGCAACGGATGCTGATGATGATAAGAAGCTTTTCTACAGTCTCCATACGGCAAAAAATCCCACTTCACTCAGTTTATTCCGAGTGGATTCTGTTAGCGGTGTCATTACACTTACCCAGAAATTGGATCGAGAATTAATTGTCGAACATTTACTCGTCGTTAGTGTTAAAGACCAAGGCACACCGGCAAAGAGAAATTTCGCCAAAGTCATTATACGTGTTCATGATTTCAATAATCACATACCAGAATTTACATCAAAATTGATAGAAGGAAAAGTCTATGAAACGGCAGCGGAGGGAACACAAGTAGTTCAAGTGTATGCTATAGATCGTGATGCAGGAGAAAATGCAAAAATAACCTATTCAATAGTAAGCGGAAATATTGGAAATGCTTTTCAAATCGATGAGAATATGGGAATTATAAGCGTCGTAAAAGAATTAGATATTAATGCACTGCCAGAGTATATGCTTCAAGTGAGAGCATCTGACAATGGAAAACCTCCATTATCGTCACAAATACCAGTGCATATAATGGTACAAATGGCAGATAATGCACCGCCGCGATTTACATCGGATGCTCGGGAGAGAGCAACGGAAATATATGAGAACATACCTATCGGATCATTTGTTAAGCACTTGGATGTTCGAAGTACATCGTCAGTAATATTTGAAATTATCAATGGAAATTTGAATGATGTATTCTTCATTAATCCATCAACGGGTATAATAACGACAAAGGATGATGTAGATTATGAGCGTAATAACTTTTATAATTTAACTATTCGTGCAACAAATATGGCAGCAAAGGAAGCACATTGCAATATCATTATTCAAGTTCTTGATGTTAACGACAATAATCCATTCTTTGAGAGTTCCATTTATCGTGGAGAAATATCAGAGGCAGCACCAATTGGATCCCTTGTAACGTTATTAACAAACGAAGAAATGAAGAATAGTTCATTACATTCAAAATATAATGAAACAGTTCCGCTCGTTATTAAAGCTCGAGACTTAGACTCAGGCCAGAATGCTTTACTTCATTACGACATTGTCGAATATTTACCCCGCAAATATTTCCACATCGATTCATCATCGGGTGCTATTAAAAATATTTTTATATTGGATCACGAGAAAATTCCATTCTTTAGTTTTAATGTGAAAGTTAGTGATTTGGGAAAGCCACGATTATCTTCCATAACCACAGCTCGAGTGGAAATTAAAATCATTAATATAAATGATTGTGCTCCAACATTCCTACAGAAAGACTATAACGTAACACTACTATTGCCAACATATGAAAATGTGGCAGTAATTCAAGTCAATGCTACGGATAAAGATGCACTCGATGATTCAATATTGCGATATGACATAATTGATGGAAATTTCGATTCTGTTTTTCGCATTAATTCAAAGGATGGCACAATTGTGACGACGAAAAATATAGATAAAATTAAATCATTTTATAAGCTTCATGTTCGTGTGTCTGATGGAAAATATTCAACCATTGCATATGTGTACATAAAAGTTGAAAATTCAGAAAATTCTGGTCTCGTCTTCCAAAAACCGATTTATGAGAGCTCAGTGACAGAAAATTCGACAAAAATACAAATTGTATGTGTCGTTAATGTACTTGGCACGGCACTTAATGAGCACATCGAGTTTAGAATACTTAATCCGACAGATATGTTCAAAATTGGCCTAACATCCGGAGCTATTGAAACGACTGGAAATCGTTTTGATCGCGAAGAAAAGGATAATTATGAGTTAATAATTGAAGCGAGATCACAAATGGGAATTTTAAGTTCCGACAATCAAAATCCGCGCATTGCACATGGCATCGTAAATGTAACGATTTCAGATGAAAACGATAATTGCCCCATTTTCGTCAATCTACCATATTATGCTGTCGTATCAGTTGACGATCCTAAAGGTTCCGTAATCATTAAGGTTTTGGTAAGTACGACAAAGTTTAGCATTTTATTATGTTCTATAATAATAACTTTTTTTATTATGTAAACATGCCCTTGATCCCCCTCCTCATTTAACATGTATACTTTTTTCTGAGAGGGTAAAAAAGGAAAATAATAAACGAATTTATTTTTTGTGTACTGTGTCGTGTTCTCCTAATTTCTCAACATATTTTCTCATGTATTTACATTTTTATTACAAACACAATTAGGCTATTGATATGGATATAAATGAGAACGGTGAGGTACGTTACGAGATGAAGAAGGGTCACGGTGAGCTGTTTAAAGTCGATCGAAAAACTGGCGAAGTGATCTTAAAGCAACCTCTTGAAGGCCATAATAAGGATTATGAACTTATAATATCAGCATTTGATGGCGGTCTTATCCCATGCTCTACAGATGTTCTGGTGAACGTTAAGGTAAATATTTAATCAGAATAAATACACCTAGACTTTATATATGTAGACATTTATACCACAGCATAGAGACAGTCGACGTTCGTTGGCTGAACAATATGAGTTAATAATAATTCAGGCGGTGTCAGTAGATCTTTTTTGATGTAGGTGTCTGAAAATTATTAAATGCCATCATACTCTGTGCTTGTTGTTGATCTGGAAGAGATGATGCTATGTCCTAAGCCAAGGAATCTGGATAGAAGGTCTTACGTTAAACCGAAAAATATTTGAATTTTTTGCAAAGGTTCAAATGATTTGTTTACAATTTTTCGAAATTATTTTTTTTTTAGAAAATTCAATATTTTATCTCTTTTGAGACTGGATCATCACCAAATATGTATTTAGTTGGCATTACTAAATCATAATGCTTCGTTTAAGTAAGATCCAGTACATTTGTTCATAAAAATAAGCAACAAAAATTATGATTTAATATTTTCTTCTCAAAATGTAAACAAGTTTGTTTGTGTTAGTATGTGTTTACAAAAAATCGGAAGATAAAATTTTTATTCTTAATTTATGCTTTAATTAATGAAATACTTAAAGATTTAGGCGTATTAAGCTTAGTTATATTGAATTTAATACATTTAAATTTAATTGAAGCTGTAATTACATGAAAATGTGAAAAAATTTAACGGCAAAAAATATTTCAAATTCAGTTCGAAAGCCTTCGAACAAAAAAAAAGGATTGAAAATTCGAGTTCGAATTTTCAATCCTCTATCCAGATTCCTTGGGTCCTAAGGAAAAAGTCTTTTAAATAAGTGGGAAACTGGGTCGTAAAGGTTTGAATATTAATAATGTTGATGGTTGATGGTCGATTCCCATTAAAAATTATTGAGTTCATATCATGGAGAATAAGAACTTTAGTGTGGATGTGTCCATAATTAATTTTGAATAGAAAAGTTACGATGACCTAAAAACTGAAACTTTTTTTTATAAATATCTAAAGCTTCATTTAGAAAAAAAAGTGGGAAAAGTCAACCTTCGAATAATGTCGGTCAATTTCCGATAGACACAACCTGCACATACAATGCATAATAAAAATAAATCTCTAGCACTACAACTGTCATTCATTCCATTTAAAGACAATATATAGAACAACTGAATGAAAGGCAAGAGATAGAGTGAGTGAAATTACTTTTGCCTAAAGGATAAAGTGCTTCTTGTTACCTTAAGCACATTCACTTATTTTTTTACTCTTGTTATGGCATTTTTTTCTTCTTCAACCTTCTATCTCACTCTATCCTTGTATTATTCATCGAAATCGTGTGTCATTTATTATTCGTGATAGTGTACTTTCGTACTCATTTTATGGATTGATATCTATACATATTTGGAAGTTAAAGAAAGTAAATTTTATTGTATATAAGGGTGGGTGGAGACAGTGGGTAAATAGACATTTCTCGTGAAAGAAAAACAGCTAACAATGGATAAAGAGTCAGCCTACAGGACATATTAATAATCCATGGATATTCTTAAGTATTTATTTTATTGACGACTTTTCTTCTTTCATTTTCTATTTTCCTAGGTTGTGGATAAAAATATGCCACAATTTGACAAACAATTCTACTCGGATACAGTGCCCGAAAATATCGAATTACATTCACCGCTCTCAGTATCGATACAAGCGACTTCTCCCATGAGCCGTAAACTGATTTATAGTATTGTGAAAGGAAACGAGCTGGAAGAATTTGCTGTTGATTTTAATACAGGTATGTTGCAAGTATTCACTATGTTCTTCATCCATTTCTACATCCTCATACCTTTTATTTATTTATTTATTTATTTATTTTATTTTTCTTTGTTGTTCATCTTCAAAGTACCATCGCCGATGGTTATAAGTTTCTTTGATTCAAGATTTTCCTCTGCTATTGTTATCGTTAGATGTTGTATGTATAAGCCATTGGAAATTAGAACGTCTTTCTCGCTATTACAAGCGATTACTTTAGCATCTTCCGCCACCTTATTGTTCATTCAGTTAAAATGTAGATGCCATTTTTACCTCCCACACGATATACATCTACAGCCTCGTATATATACACTTTTACCGTTCCTTCTTCTGGTGATTTGTTACATTGATTTTTCCTCTTCTTAAAGCTTTACTGCTTGATTTTGACATGATGACGAACTCGATAGATTTTTTTTCCTCCTCTTACCATAATCCAGTCATTTCAAGAAGAAAAAGTCGATGATAAGAGGAGATGAGAAAGAGAAAAGAATGAAAAAAATCGAAACAAACCTCGTTCATCTCTTTTCTGCTGATATGTTGTTACCAATGTGCTTTTATGTCTAAAATGAAATTGATGAAAATTCTTTTTTTTCCGCTTTATTTTTATTTGTACAATTTATTTAATGAAAAAGGTGCTTGTGCCGGTGCTTTGTCCTCCTACATGAGAATCATTCTAAAGTTCATTATGAGCTATTCTAGAAAATTGAGCAAAGAAAGATCACTTGATATTCCCTTCAAGCACAACTGCAACATCAAAATGTTCAGAATTTGAAGTACATTTTTATTTTTAAAAAAAGACGTCCTTAATGCTGAACAAAGTACCAAAAATGGTTTTTATAAAAAAATCTGGTGTACTTACATGTGAGCTTCTCGTAAGCCATTTTCCAACATACAAGCTACAACTCGTTAAAAAATACTCTCATTAGATATTTATGAAATTCAATTCTGTCTCATAAGATTTTTTGCTCATAGGAAGCAGAAAATTTTTAAGCTTGACAACTTTGAATTCCATTTGGATTTATTAACCAAATGCGCTGTTGAAAATCAAAATTCGAAACTAGCATTATTTTTTGGTAGGGAATTGAAGACCCGAAAGGCACAGATCGGATAATCGAGATGAAATCCGGCACCAAGCCGGAGTGAGGTCAGCACCAAGCTGGCATACAATTTGAGCCGGAGTGGTGCTGGCCTTACTCCGGCTTGGTGCCGGATTTCATCTCGATTATCCGACTTGTGCTTTTCGGGAGAGCAAGTAGCATCTCTATTGAGAAAATTCCAATGCATAGAAAATAAGGAATGTGATACAAAAGAGAAAACGGAAAAATTCACACAGAAAAAATAAGAAAGAAGAATGGAAAAAGGAGGAAAAAAATTCATCTTGAAATGATTTTATGTAAATGATAAGAAACAATGAAGTTTGTGGGAAATAGTTTGCTAGAATTGAGTATTGAAGAGCGCATTTTACTTCATCATCTTTGAAAATGCTTCAACAGTTTTTTTACTTTTGAAAAATAATTCTAAACAAAATTAGTGAATTTCCCCAATGAGAAAATTGTTAGCCCCTTCATGCAAATATTTAGTATGTTTTCAACTCTCTTGCCAACTCTGATCTTATTTACTTGTTTATTTTCTTTTTGAGTTTTAAGGTAGTATTGGTTCATCAAAGCACCACATTTTACGGGTTGTGGAACAAATTTAAACACTTTTAATCTATCTTTAACTTCAGCCTGAATTCCTTTTGATTTATATATTTTTCTACAAACTCCTATAAATTTTTGCTACAATCTAGTCAAAACAATCATCTTGCAACATTTTCACACATAAATTTGCTCATCAAAAACAAGATATTGAGATGAAAATATGCATATAAAATTTATTTTATTAAAGAAATGCGAGATATGATTTGATTCCACGAGATAATCTGCATCAAATAGACAAATGAACCTTTTCCTCTTCTCATGAGATCTCGATTATGTTTAAGTAAACTGTATGTAACTGAGAAAGAGTCAATTTTATCATATTAAAAAGCAACAAAATAAGACGGCAGGGGAAAAAGAAAGAGAAAGTAGATAAGAATGATGAGATAAAAAGTATGAGGGAAAAATTCAAATAAATTCAATAACAAAATTGATTTCAAGAGCACTTTAGTTTCATAAATTGTGGATAATCATAATAATGCGATGTCATGGCTTTCTCAAAAAGCCCACATTTTCATTCTCTGCCTCTACGGTGAGAGCGAGAACTATTAAAGTATTTCGTCACGGTACAGTGGGAAAAGCGGGCTGCTCGCTCAGCATAAAAGGAAAAAAAGAGGAACAAAAAAAATTCTGTACAAGAATAAACAACACGACGACTTGAGGCATGAATTGCTCTTTCATAATAAATGAGGGAGAAAAATATTTAAAAATGCAAAACATGACGCGAAATTATTAATAAAAACAGCCATCTAGATATTTCATTTATTTTTATGAAAGGCAAGTCTTCTCACGCCCCCCATTTTTCTATTCGTGTTCACTCGTCCCTCACACCACATTGCCACTAATGTAAAACATCAAAAACTCATTCAATTTTATAAGATGCTAAATTTACTAAAAGCTTGCTAAAAATTATGCTAAACAATTTTTTTTTTCAACAAAACTCATTAAAAGAAGTGAAAAAGAGAGAAAAGAATGGGAAAGATAGCATAAAACTTTTCACTTCGTGCTCTTGAAACTCCTTTCCTTCTTGTTTACCTCCTCCTTTCTACTACTATACCCTTTCATGCCAATCCAACAATCTTTTGTAGAGAAAAAAAGTTTTTCTCAGTGCTCGTGCTGCTGGAAAAAAATAAAACTAGTAGTGGCGTGAAAGAATTGAATCAAAGAAGGCGCAGTTATTAAAAATTTTACCTTCTACACATACACCTTTTTAATTAAAAACCACTTCCAAATGGATCAATTTTTAAATAAAACAAAAGTGTAGAACAGACAAATAGACATAATATAATTAAAACCTTTTATCCCGTCCATGTGAGAAAATGTGTTAAAAATAAGTAAGGAGCAAGAAAAAACAGAGGAATATAGCGTACGGTACATTTGCTTTTAACTAAAACTACTTAAATGAACACTAATTTGCCCTGAGATTAAGAGCTGTTTCGTTTCATATTATAATATTACAAAATGCGTAACTGCATTCATAAAATTTTATTACTATGGGCAACTTTTCTTTGAATTTTCTTTTTTTCTTTTCTCCTTCTTTTCAATACAGCTATGGCTATAAATTTTTATTTATCCGCTTTTACTATATTTCACAAAGAGAATATACAAGAAATACGAATGTATATATCAAGGAGATGAAAATAAAAGAGTTAGAAAGATTTAGTTTCATGTGAACAGAGTGGATAGCTGTGTGTGGAATTTTCAAGATTATAGTAAACATTTTCAATGATAGGTTTATTGTGTTTTTGATATCTATAATCTTAGGATCGACTTGTAGTTTCAGAAAGGTCGACTTTTATTCTTTTCTCAAAATGCATTAAGAAGATGTTTTTATGGTCGAGGCATCACTTGACTTTTCTTGCCTCAGATAAAATTCTTTAGAAAATTCATCTTTAAAAATACTTTAGTAAAAAAAAATGTAGGAGAATTAAATAAAAAAATTCGATCTTTGTTTAACTGAATCCATCCATCACAAGTGGTATTTAAAAAAATTCTATTGAAAAAAAAAATATCCGAGAGTAAGGGAGCTCAGGGCATAATGGGTATATTATTTCGATATAACAATTGACTTGCTCTTCAGTTAAAAATGAATTAAACCATTTTTATAAAGAAGTACCATTTTTGCAGAGAGCGGAATAAAAGGCCATCAGAATACTTAATGGCATATTCAATTATATTCAACGGTGAAATCATTTGGTGGGAAAAAGAAGTACTTAAGGAGAATTTTATTCACTGATGATGAATGGCAACTTTATTTTATGGAATGGAAAATTTAATAACAGATATGCTTTTCGTGGAAAATGTTGATTATTTTCTGAACAATTCAATTACAGTTTTATTTGTTTAATCGGGTATCATCTGCAGAATTCAGTTTTCGTTTGAAGTATTTTAAAACCAAAAATTCAGAACTTTAAGGATTTGAACCCATTTTCGTTGGGGTCATTAGTTATGATGTCCAATTTTCACTTGAAGATTTTGTTACAAATGGGAGAAGGTGGTCTAAAACTCCATGTTTTGATGAACTCCATAAGGGGCCGTTCACAGGTACGTTACGCAAAAAAATGACTTTTTAGACCCCCCTTCCCCCCTCGTAACGCTTTTTGTATAAAAATTCTTTTGTTTTGTTTAATTTGTTACAAAATCTTAGACCCCCCTCCCCCCTAAAAAGCGAACGTACTAAGTGAATGGCCCCTAAGTGAACGACCCCTTTTTTAAATTAGAATTTTATTCCAATAGTTCCATTTAAAATCCTTCACTCCTGAAACTGAACAACAAAATAGTAAATTTATCTTCAACAACAATGGAAATTTAAGTGAATGAAACTTTTTTATTAACATTTAACATTCATGAAAAAAAAAAAACACAATAAAAACAATAGATTCGCTTCCAACTCTGCCTTCTGACAGCTTTTAAAGATAAGCAAGAAAGATTGGAATGGGAAGAGAAAAATGAGTTGAATAATAAGAAGAAAAAAAAAAAAAATAAAATTCTTCTATATTGTTTGAAATTTATATTTCATCACATTCCCAGTTCGCAGAGATACACACATATGTATGTATAGCGCTACTGCTTCTTGTTCATGATACATTATTATGTGATTATTTCTAACAACAACAATAATAATACTAATAATAATACGATTATCTCTTGTTATCTGAGAACTATATAATACAGTTCTCTTGATATTTCCTCAAGAATAAAACCAGATGAAATAGGGAAATGCTATTAGATTTTATGAAGGAACGATGTTAAAGAAGAAAAGTGAAATTTTAAAGTTAAATGATTCAATAAATTCACTTAGAATGATTTCAAATGCTGTTGCTGAGTAAGTGTATATATATGTCGATAAATCCATAGCTTAATACTTTATAATAAAAATTCATATATGCACAAACATACACATTATGAATGAGATAGAGGAATATAGAAAGACAGAAGTATATATTATCAAGAATAAGGAATATAACAAGTAAGATAAAGTAATAAAAATCCTTCAATTCTCTAATACTTTCTATTGTGCCATTGAGAGATATTTGGAGATTGTTTTTGTTGCTTTGAAATTGATTGATATTTGATTGTTTCTAGAGTACAAGAGGGAAAAATATTTTTTAACATTAGGAATAAAGAGATAGACAAGAAGTGAGTGAGTGGTGTGAAAATTCTCTGATAGATGTGATTAAGGAGCTTTTTAATCATTTACGTGCACAAATTTTAAATTTTTTTAAAGCTGAACTAAGTTCAGATGAATCTGTTGTTCCAAAAATTCAAAGTGTTTCTAAAATTTAAAATCGACAACTTTGCTAAAAAGTATTAAACAATTTTTAACAGTGTAAAACACAATTTCTATAAATTTCCTGTTATTGTGTAGTAAATTAACAAAATATCAATTTCTACCGATATATCTTCAATTATACAGTAGTCAAATACTATAAATACATAAATAAATCACATTTGCCTCTAGCAATCGATTTATAAACATCTTAATCCAAGTAAAAAGTGAATATAAAGGCAGAATATATTTTCACAAAACCTTGCCTTCAAAAAAAAAGTTCATCTCTTAAAGTGTAGGCGTGAATAAACATAGTATAACACAGCATAACGAAAGAAATATAAGATTATTTGGAATGAGAATTGTAACATTGGCAGTAACAACATATAAAAAAATTGTCAGTTGATGTACGCAATATGGATAGAATAACATTGGGATAACAAAAAAAAAATACAGCTTTTTTTTTTCTTCTCTCATATTATTTCCAACGAAAATTGAATGATTCACGAGACGATGTTAATGTTATTGCACAAACAACTTATTAGGGCTGACCTCCGTGTTGCACGTAACTCGAGCCATTTCTGTTGATTGATGTACATTTCGGGCGGCAGTGGGGGTCTCTCGTCATCTATGAAATACACATATAACGTTTATTGATGGAGTGAAACTAATGTATTCTGTGACTGTTAGAAGATATACATATACGAGCAGAAAAAAATACTATTATATGATTCATTGAGACTAAACGCAAAGGGTAGAAAATTGGATTATTTTTTTAAGCATACATATACATATCGTATGCATATCTATTGTTATGACTTTAAATGCTTTTTAATTACTTTCTCAAAATATTTATTATACAGAGAAAAGCTCTCATGCGAAAAAGGACGAAGCGAGGCAAAAAAAAAAAAACAACAAATATTCATAAAAAAATATTTTGCCTCATTTAAATACAAATAACAGAATTAATTTTCATAAATGTCCATCCCCCATATTACCAGCGAGCAAAAAACAAATCCTTTTTTTCGCCAGTTCTGCTGCTTTCGTCTGTATAAGTCGATAAATGCTCATAAGCTAACGAACAAACATAGAAACATTATCGTTTCCTTTCCGGAGCATTTATAGCCATCAATAAAAGTAAAAAAAATCTATTTAATAAATTTTTTACCATCATCTGTTGAACCCTTTTCGCTTTTTGGCTTCGATGGAAACATTGAAATAATTTCATCGGGTTGGCGCAATAAAATCTGCAGAAAAAAAAACATTGAGGAAATGAGAGAAAGAAAATGAAAAATTGAAAGTGATAAGGAACCATTGGCGTTGATAATTTTTCACTTAAAAATCGACCGCAAGCAAATAAAGAATAAAAAAAAAGTGAGTGAGCAATCTTGCTTACAAGAAGCAATAAGGTGGAAAACACTTCGACTTGATCACGCCTAATTCTTAACCCTTACCTTTCCGACCCCTTCTAACACTTTCAGAACTTCATGCCTTGATAATTTATCGCGATAAGTTTCCGGAAGTTCGTTACACGTTTTTGTTAGTATCCATGCAGCTATTCCATCGAAATCCTTCATCAAATTGATGGCTCCGCATATCGAGAATTTTATTCGACGGTCGTAAATGTGCTCGAGAAGTGCCTCACCAATTATTTTGAGTGCAAGATTAAGGATTTCTATGTCCTTCGTTGACTCAATTACTGGCTTGTAGATTATATCTAAATATACGTCTATATACTCATTATGTGTAGGCTTCAAATGATTGACGCGCCATATTTTCAGTGGAGGGAAATAAAGCTTTAATGTTGCCAGTGAGGTTTCATGGCATACATTAGCAAAAACATTATTAATGCACTCGCTCGACGTTTTCTTGGCTTTATCTCTGTTAATTTTCACTTCCGACACGAGCTTCTCTCGCAATGCTACATTCACCGAAATATGAATGTCGGTTGTGCTGGAAACCAGTGCTAAAGCAATAATGTTGTTCGAGGTATAGATTTTTTTCATATATTTGTACGTAGATTTGCGGAATGGGCGGTTTATAGTTTTTTAAAAAAAAGAATAAGGAAAAGAAAAAAGAGTTTCAGGATATACATTATTCGTTTCATACATGTTTGTGTGGTGAACATAGTGGATAGATGATGATGATGAAAATTTATACACCGGAAAAAGAAAAGAAGTGATTCAGAGAGAGAAAGAGGAAGAAGAAAGAAAAGAATTAAGGAAGAGAGAAAGAAGAAAATGGCTGGGGAAATCGTTTTCAATTTTCTAGCACAATTGGGGATTATTTCATCAATTATGTTGTCTAGAAAATTGAATTGATTGCAACTATTTAAAATAAAATTCAGTAAAGAAAAATATGCAACAAAATTTTTATGCATCGCTAAATTCACAATTATTTAATTGAGCATAAATGGCAATAAATCGATCAAACCTTAACCCAATTCTGCGCTTCGACATAATTAGCAAATGAATCCCAGTTGGCAATGTGCAAAACTAGCATTAAGAGTGTGCAATTGTTCTTTAGCCTCCTTCCCTTTCCTCCTTTATCATTCCTCAGAAATAAAAAAAAAATAAATTTTTGTGTAGGAAACCACAAGGAACACATATAAAATAAAATAAAATGGAAAATATATATTTTCTCTGTCTGACGACTTATCCTCTATTTTGTATCTACCACAATCTACCCAGCTCTTATTTTCTCCTTTTAATTCTCATCTTACCTACCTGGCAATCGTAGGTCATTGAGTTGCTCTAAGCATAAATTCATGTCATTGTGTACAACTTTAAAAAATGTTTTCATGTTCCAATCGGAGCATAATTTTTTTGCTATTGTCGCTACGTATAAGCGCATTGTATGAATGGAATGATCGAGACGATGAATAACCTGAGTAAAATAGAATAAGATGGAGAAGAAGAAGAAATTAAAAAAAAATTGTGAACATGACAGTTAGTTGTAAATGAATATTTTCCTTGTCCCTTTCCTCTCAACTGTTCATTCTGTGTTATCTATTCATCTCTAACTACTGGAACAAATTTCTTGCATTATTACTACTACTTCTGTTATCTGTATTAAGTTTTAGATGGAATTTTTTTCCATCTTGAATATTATAACTCCTAAAGCTTAATAGCGTGTACAATACACTTATATTCACCATTGACTAAAAGTGTAATCAGGGAAAGAGAAGGCTAGAAAGCTCCCCTAGAAATTTAAAACTACACCCCTAGACTCTGGCTATCGACAAAGACAGAAAAGAAAAGAAAGGCGAGAAGGAAAATGAAGAAAAAACAGTGAAAAATGAACTCACTGGAATTTGTTCAGTTATTGGCAATTCGCTTGCTATTGTCCCAGCACGATCACATGAATTTGTTATACTCACAAGGGATCGAAAAAGTTCAATCCAAAAGTATCCGCATGTTGTACCAGTATACTAAAAAATATATGAAAATGGGACAAAAAATTTATTATCCACATGAACAAAAAAAAACTAGTATCAACGTGGTCACTCGTGACCGACGAAAGCGCATTTTCCGCGATCAGTAAATAAACAAAGAACTAAAACCCCAAAAGTACAAAGCCAAATATTTAACTATAACCATTCATTATTTACCGAAAATTTAAAATTGACAGCAAAAAAAACCGATAAAAAAAATTATGCGACATAGAATCTAAAAAAAAAATAAAAAAAAAGCAAAAAAATAACTTGCCGGGGGATAGGATCGAACCTTTGACCTCCACATTAGTAGTCGTGCGCTCTACCAATTACGCCACTGACGCTCTTTTTATGAAATGTTCTTGTGACAATTTGATTATTTATATTGATGATTTTTTTATATAAGTGTAAGTTTTTATAATTTTCACAAAATTTTCCGGAAAAACTATGAAAAATCCATAAAAATAGAAAACTAAACAACTAAAATATCAAAAAAATATAAAAAAGAGTAATTATCTATGAAAATTGTATGAAAATATTGAAAATTTTAACAAAAATCGTCGGAAAAACTCGGGAAAATTGTGAAAATGGAAAATTATGACATGATTTAATATTATATGTCATTAGAAATCAAAAAAGTATCAAAAAAAGCAAAAAAAAAAAATTATCATCGGTGGGATTCGAACCGAGGACAGCTAAGGTTTTGAAAAGTCAACATTTTAGTGCATTCGACCACACTAACACATACAAAGAAATGGCATTTTGGCACTTTTTACGCTGGTTCCAGCAGAGGAAGTGACCATTCGTGCTGATTTTTTCGCCAGCTCTAGCCAGACATACTACACACATTTGAAGCCAAAAACCGCATCAAAAAAGCTTAACCCTGAGGAGGAGATGCGGTGACAGACAGACAGACAGACAGACAGACAGACAGACAGACAGACGGACGGACGGACGGACAAAGTGCGGACAATAGCGTCCTTTTCCCAAGGGGAAAATGCGCTAAAAAAGAGGAACTGTGGGAAATATTTTCAGCGGTTAGCTTTGAGCGCATTTAAAAAAAATGGTTGAAAGAAAAAAATTTAATTATTTTTATGTGTGTTGTGGAGAAAGCAAATATTTCTTTTGCCATTGCTTTTGTTGATTTTGATGTTGGAGCATTCACTACTGCAAACTCTATTAATTGGAATCATCCATGTGTGGTTGCATTTCATCGACTTTTCAAGGTTTTTGCTGCTTTATTCAATTACAATACATTGTTTTGTTGAATTGTAATGAGAATTCCTTTGTTCATATTTCCAAGAATCTACGTATTGTGTCTTGATGAGCTTTTAATTCAGCTTATTTTAAAAATAAGTCTAAAAAATCAAGCAAATTATAAAGAAAAGTTTTCCCGCCAAAACTTCAGAATAAATAAAGATTAAACTCAAAATAAATATAAAAATAAAAAAAAGTTCCCAAAACTAGTCATCCACAACTCATTCATCAGCAATTGTCAGCAATAGACTTGTGTCCAAATTAAATTCACACATAAAGCCAAACAAACAACAAAAATAATGCCAATTTTTCACCAAACTTAAGCTATAAAAGCGGAACAGAAAAAACTATTAAACAAAATGTGATGTGATGAGATGTGGAAGTTTTTTGGAACTAGGAAGTGGTCAGACATTCACAATAAACCGAGTTGGAGAAAAATAGCATAGAATGGTTGATGAAAAATTTATAATCCCAGCAATAATATAGCAAAAAGATGAAAAAGTTACAGTGAGAGAGAAATAAAAGTTTTTATTTCTATGCTGCTCGTTTCATCCACATATAGCATAGCTGAACAAAAAAGGATTAAAACTTAAAATTTGTAAACTGAGAGCTGAATGTAGAATATAATATTTAAAAAAAAGATAGAGAAAGCAGCACTCACTTTAAAATCATGGCAGTAAAATTCAGAATTCCGCTCAAACTTTTGCTCAGGATGTAAATTTGCCAAAATAAGACATCTTCTAAATTGCTTGTCCCATAAGCATCCGACAACATGTATGGTAAGAATCTCACCGAGACTTTTCAAGGTTGTTTGTATGGGCTCAGGTGCCTCGGCATGTGACAATAACCATTCTCGTAAATGCTTTGCACATCCAATGGAGCGACATGCTAATGGCAATGTATGATTCCACCATAATACAAAATTCTCGAGCGTGCCTGTTATATGTGTCCACAAGAATCGTGATGACTTTTCTATCAGCTTCATAATTTCATTCTTTGTTATATCTCCTTCAAAGGCACTCGGACAAAACTTTAGGCACTTGACGATTATGTGAGCTATAAAAATTTCTTCTGCACGAATTAATTCAATCAACAATTCACCATCCTCTCCATCTATTATATTCTTTCCATCCACATGTGTCTCCATATCATTTATGTTGCCATTGACATTTTTCCCATTTCCTCCAGTCAGATTGTCAAAAAAATCTATTGCCGGATCATCATTCGTCGATGCCGGCATAGTGGCAGGCTTTTGTGCAATTGAACATAATCTTATTTCCTCTGTTTTCTCTTGATGCCTTTTTTGCTGTTGATGCATCATTTGTAGCTGTTGCTGTTGCATATTGAATTCTTCCAGTTGACTCAACTCTTTTGTTAATGCATGAAAAACTAATAAACTTGATGTATCTGATTCATCATCATCGTACTGTAAATCGGCACGACTATTTGCCAATAGACACGATATCAATTTGATGCAGCAACTTTCTGTACGATATTTCGTAACCAATTGTAAAATGCACAAAACGTCCATACGCTTTGGATTTGATAGTATAGGAGTGTATGTATTTGATATGATCATAGATCCACTTGAACTTTTCATATGCTGATTTGTTAGTATGATTATGTTATTGTATAGTGAACACAAATGAAATGCAGCCTCAAATATTCCATTAAAGAGTAATCTCTTGATTGTTTTCGAGATGATGAAAAGTAATTGAAAATGACGTCGCCTCAAGTTCATTCGAATCAACATTGATTTACGTTTCAGTAGCCCTTTGTAGGATGATCTTTCAACATTTTTATCCGATGATGACGATCCTATGCGATACAACTTGTATTGACTCATACAACTGTCTTGGAAGTAAATGTTGCCCTTCTCCAAAAGAGTCTGAAATGCCTGCAAGGAATGAACTCATTAGCACAGAGTTTATTCTATAGATCCCTTCTTTCTTTTCCTTTTCCCTTAATACATTCATTTATTTGCCCACCCATTGGGCTTACACTTTCACATATTTCAGTTCTCTTCTTTATATTCTCTTGGATTTTTCTTTTTTCTTGTGCTGTTACTACCTCTACTAAATATTTTAGTCCCCCCAACCATCTTCTCAACATTCTTTTCTTACTTTATGATAAGGTTACTACACTGATTAATAAAATTTTTTAAGGTTAATAATACACAAAAAGCTATAATATTTCATGATATACTAGTCAAATGGAAATTATCTCACAAAATTTAATCATGAAAATAATTTCCTTTTGAGCCCATCATCAAATAAATGATTATGAAGTGAAAAAGCCTTGCCTTTATTTTTTTTCTTATTCATGTTCGGACTTTTTTCTCCCCTTGAAGGAAAAGTTTATTGTTTTTGGCAGGTATCATGATTTTTAGGAGGGTCAGTTTGATTAACTTGATGAAGAATTCTTAGAATTTATGTACAATGAAGTCATTGATGTCAAAGCTTTTGGACAGCTTCTGACTAAAAATGTAAAGAAAATTTTTGAGGTTTTTATTGTAGATTTATTTTTCACATACTGAATTTGAGTCTAGGAACGGAAATTTCCTAGATTTTGTTAATTTATTACTTTTGACATTTATAAAATCTTTCTTGGAATAGATTTTTATTTTTTATGTTGAAATAAAGAGATTGGAAGCTTAAAAAGAGATGAAGTCAGATGTAAATTGACTTTTTATGTAAATTTCAATCAAACTTAAACTGGAAAAACATAAAAGCTTTGAAAAATATTTTCAAAGAAGCTCAAGTTTGATTACAAAATTTAGAATTTATTTAAAATTTATTCTTCATAAAACTTAACCTTTTGGCTTCGTTTACTTTACTTTATTATTGATCTATTGATAACTCAAAGCTTCATAACTCCAGATCAGAAGTGACTAAACAGATCAAATCGAATAAAATGGACTAAATTGTTAATCATCAACAATTTTTTTGTCCGCCATTTTGTATGAAAAATCTAACCTAACAATGTAGAATTGTAAAGTCATTATTCAATGCTACTGCAGATCATCACTACCTAATAAAAACATAGCTTGAAAAAAAGAAATTTTGAAAGTTTTTATTACAAGAGCGATTTTTCTTTCCTCTCCTTCCTTTATATCCATCCACATTTTCTATTATCTATAACAGCAAGACGAAGAAACGAACTAACTAACTATCATCAGAAACGTCAATGCAAAAAGATTCATGTACGTGTAGTTATTTCATTTCCGAACTAAACGAGTTTTGAAGAGCGAAAAAGAAGGAAAAACAAAAAAAAATTTTTTATTTATATGTACAACTATATATGTGTGTATAATGTGATGAGGTAGAAAGTGAAATGTGTTAGTTCTGATGGTTAAAAAGGAGTTGAAAGAAAAACTTTTTTTTTCTGTGCCTTTTTCGCTTAGCATGCATGTCCTTTACATTGACGTTTATGAGTGTAAAAAGGTTACTTTTATACACTCTTGTTATTCCTTTTTCTTTTCCATTTAAATGGCAATAGGAAGGAGAGGGTGTTGCCATAAGATGAAGGACGTAAGGGAAAGAGAAGTGTAAGTAAGGAAATGATGAAGAAAAAGGCCAAAGGAATTATACGAACTAATTAAAAAAAGAGAAGAAATGAATGATGAAGTATGTTGGGAGCAGGTAGAGAATATTTGTGGATTGAGAAATGGGAAAATTTAAGATCTGGGGATGGTTTTATGAAAAATTGAAGCTTTAATTGATGACTCGAAGCGCATAATTTAATGGAGTGCTTTACTGCATATCAAGGTACTTGTCACACCCTAGTAAATATTCAAGTAGTTTTACATCAAATTCAATCATAATTAATCAAATTTTTCGTAAAAATTGTTAGCAATTCAATTAAAATTGAAGAGCTTTTTTAAAAAAATTATTAATTGATGCCGTTTTGTTAAATTGTTACAAATACTTTCATATTCTGAAAAACTCGCTTCCCCATAACAATAAAAAGGCACTAAAAACTATTCAAATACCCCTAAAATTATAACTTAATTATCCCACGTCAGTGATTTTTCCCTCAATTTTTTAATTCTACCTACCACCCTAAAGTTTTTAATTGAATTAATTAAAGATAACTCGACAAAAAAGCTATTCATATGAGAGAGCAAAAAAATACAGCAAAATGTTGCAGAGACATAGAAAATGTTAGCAAAAAGATAATTAAATGGGAAAGAAATCTTTTTTGATGATCAAATGGAAAAAATGTCCAAAGTCCTCGTGTTGTTAATCGAGGGACTTAAGCGCATTTTTGTCGCAGCGATCAGACATCGATTAAATAGAAACTGCTTTTAATTACAAAATCCCTTAATTCTTCTTTTAACATCAAAAAACCCTGCAAAAAATACAACTTTTATTTTAAAAAAACTGTACAATAATAACAAAACTATTAAATCCCGTCTTTATAGAATGCTCTATGCATAAAAGTCTGTTTTTAAGATGATAAAAAAACAAAACCTTTCAAAAAGAAAGGAAAAAATTTTGACCAAAAATAACGGTCAAAAAATTTTTAAATTCCAACGGTCAAAAAAAATTCAAATTTTTATCGAGGGGTTTTCAACGATTTTTTTCCTTATTTAATGTTAAATCGTTGATTACAGGAATTGTAGATTGTTTAACGATTTTTTAATAAGCGAGGCCGGAATAACTCGATAGTAGAAAGATAATTCATTATAACAGAACTCTTAACTATGTCTGGTTTCTGAGATCTCAGAGCTCATCCAGCCAGCCAGCCGAACAAAGTGAAACTATAAGCGTCATTTTTTGCAAAAATGCGCTAAAAATAGAACTGTACACACTGTGGGACTGAAGAATGTTTTTATATAAACTTAAAATATAATATTATTATGCTTATGATTTCAAAATTGATAAGACAAATATGAAACTTAATATTAAAAAGTTCTGAAAGCAATTAGAATTGAAAAACTTTAGAAACTTTAATATTCTACTTTAAATTTTTTTCCACGATTAAAAAGTTTTAAAGCTTTAAAAAATTATTTTGTATTAATTAAAATAAATGTCAAAACCCTTCTGACCATTCCTTGACATTTATTTTTATTTTTTTGATATTTTTGCGTAAAACTTATAAACATTGCCGATAAACAATAAACATTAAATTTATTACGACTGTTTCCATAAACCCAAATGCTAATTACATTGAAATTTATGCCAAAAATGTTTGAAGGATTTTTTTTTAAAAATTAATTAAGGATATTTCGATTGTTTGTAAACAAGGTTTCCCACAGTTTACCCACACAATATTTTTGTAAAGCTATGATTTAGTTATAAAATTTTCGAGAACCCTTTAGAAACATTATTTACAGTCTGTAAAGGAGGTAATTATTCCTCCTGTTTGATTATTAATTTTCATGTTCTTGGGACTTTTGAGTTTTATGTTAACTAGACTTTGAAGATAAGAAGCTGTGACTTTGAATATTCAAAAATTTGAATAGAGTGGATTTTAATGTGAGTGCTACTCAAGAATTTTGGAATTATTCTGATACTCGAGAAGGTGTGGATAAAAGAAGGGCAATTGTAAAAAGAATAATTTTTCCTTAAAAAGAATTCAAGATCAAAACATACTAAAAATTATGCAACCAGAAAGTGGGCTGGGGTTATTGTTTGGACCCTCTATTTTGAGAAAACTTCTAACATTTGCTAGGATTTTTTTTAGCAAATAAAATTCAAAACCCACTCCTTAATTTTTCTTTCCATACAAAAAAATTTCAAAATACCACCCTTTTTCAAAAAATTTCTGATTTTTTCCCTGTATGCAGGGGTCATAACGCTTAGGAAAGGGTCTATGGTTTTGTTTAAATTTACAAACAAAATTTGTTGAAAATATGGGTTGGGGGAGGGGAGGGAAGTTAAAGGAGAGAGCAAAAAACATTTTATGCTTTAGTCCTTTGCTCAATAATTTCTTCTTATTAGCCAATAATAATTTTCTTGAAGTCCTGCTGTTGATAGCAATTAACAAAACTAATTTAAAATGTGTCACTTGACACACATTGAATGACATTACGTCTGCAAACTTTTCATATATGCATTCTCAAAAATTTTTCTACTTATTTGCACCTTCTGACTACCATTTTCTCACAGAACTTAGTTGAAACGTTATAATGTAAGAAATGAGTACAGGCATCCAAGACAATTGTTATAACTACAGACAGACCATCAGACAAGAAAACAACTTCTAAAAATGAGAAAGATAAAATTTCTCATGGGAAATTGAGCAAAACGAGGATGGCAAAAAAGTAAGATGAAGAAGCATGAACGCTATGATAGCTTAAGCATATTACTTACATAATAATCAAGGAGATTGAAATTAATATTTGTTGTAAATTTGTTTCCAAGCATTTTAAGCTCACGTTCTATATTCCTCGTCTCTCCAAATACTTTGTCATTTGTCTGATGTTGGGATACTTTCGGAAACCACTTGCTTATATTGGAACTCATTTTTATTCTACCACCGGATTCGACCTTTACCTCCATGTTACACACAAGGAGTTTACTTCTTTACCTAATATTATTTATTTCCTTCAATAACCACCGACTCTCGTTCACCACTCACTTTATGCTCCTCGTTCTACTTTTTTTATTTATTTTTTTTTTTGCTTCCTACCGTAAGCTGATGGAAAATTTGTATTTTTTGCGACTTGAAATAAACTTCAACGACGATGTTTCAAGTTGAAAAAAAGTGTGAACTTTTCCTTCTAAATGTTAAGTAACTGACTTTATTCACTGTAAAGCTCTCCTTTTAGTCAGGAAGCTGATGGAGGAAGAGTAGAACTTTTTTTTCCTTCTTTATTTTCTCGCTTTTTGGCTTTACTTATAAAATATACACCACGGATGTTTCACAAAACTCTGCCTGAATGCGAATGGATATTGAAAGTGAAGCACACCAAAAAAATTTTTTTTATTTTGTTCTTTATACTTTTTCTTCTTATTTTTTTGTATAATTTTTAATGGCAAAAATAAAGCTTCGAGAAAGGAATTTCTCGGTGTTATTTGTGTGTAAGGGGAAGAGAATGGAAAATAATAATAAGATGTATATGCAAAAAACAACAAAATTATGACGAAATGCTTCTTGGTTCCTTAACGTTGCCCGAATGAAAAATTGTGAAAGACGATGAGGCGATAGAAAAGAAAGTGAAAGTGAAATATCGAAAAAACTTTTGCACAAAAAAGGTAAAAAAAAAAAATGATTGCCATGGAAATTGGTGTTGTCTGTATAAAGGAGGAGTAAATGCGGAACAAGGTCGAATAGAATATTTATAGAAAGAAGGGAAGAATCATGAAGTAGGAGGGATAGGACGAAATTTTTGGATGGGATTCGTTTTGGAATTTTTGTAATCAAAACTTTTGTTAGAGAATACCTTAAAGGTTTTCAGTAAAATCAGTTAACTTTTCAATGATTAGGATTTAAAATTTCAATTTTTTAGAACTCGATGTTTTTAAAAAAAAATGGCCTACAAAAAAAATTAAAAAAATTTAAAATTTTGACGCTTCAACTGGTTTAAATCCAAAATGGCTTAATGTCCCTCAAACTAGAATAAATCAGATTTATTAAATGATTACATTCCTTAAAAGTTATTTAGTTTCTTAATTTTTAAGAAACTTAAAAAAAATTCAAGTCACTATCGAACATCACTTAATCAGCAATCCCCTCATACCAGCTGTATTCCCACATAGATATAAAAATAAAATGAAATTGTGGAGGTGGTTTTTTCCTGTGAAAATATTGAAATTAAATAAAAAACGAACAGAACGAAAAATTCCTCTGACATTCAATTCGATTTTTCCTCATCAAGGTGATTGTTTAATTCCCGTGAGAAAGAACAACATGAAGGAAATGAAAGTTTTAGTTAGACGATGGAAAAAAATCCTGACCTATATTAATTCCAAAGGATTAGGAATGTATTTCACGTGTTGGTTCTCTCATTTCATATTTACATTCTTCATCCACTAATACTATGTACAATGAATGACTTACTTTCTCTCGTCAACTCGATATGACAAAAGTCTTCTTTTTCTCCTCACTAGGTAGTCTGGCAGAAGTCAAAAAGCCATATCGTATAGCAATAATGATTTGTCGTATAACAAATTGCCATTTTGCCATCGTTTTCACATTTTTTTCCTCCTTTTTTTCTATGTTCTCTCCTTCCTACTTTATGGCATGAGTGAATGGGATTTAAACTGTCAGTGATTCGTAGCAATATCAAAATTAGTGTGCGGTAGCGTAAAATGATGGGATCAAGTGGAATCAAGTCTAGCGAAAGAGATGACAAAAATGGCTGTATGAGAGTGAGGAGGAAATGGAGAAAAGAAGGAACAAGAAGTTAAAAATTATGCGGCAAAAATATTTTTATTCAATCCGCAATAAATTTAACGAAAATTTTTAACTTCCCTCTTTTCACACCATCAACATATTTTGTTTAAAAATAGGTTCATTTGTCTATTGGAATGAAAACGGAATTGGAATAAAAAGAACTGTTGCCACTTCCTCAACTCTATCAGTAACGAAAGGCAATAAATCTTTATGCGTAAATGTATATGTGCTTTTAGTGGTTTGGAAAATATATAAAAATTATTTTCATCGGTACCATCGTTGCGTTGAGAGGTCAAAGAGCGTCGATAATAAATTTAATGCGATTTAATTTTCCAATTCATAAAGCTAGCGTTCACCCCAATTGCCATAATTTACACACTGTAATTCTATTGGTTACATAAATGGTTCTGCTCATGTTAGATGCTTCTTTTTTGCGTCGTTCAACAATTTGCGACGCTTGTGATGGACTTCATCTTGTTTTCATTCATCTTTACCTTCTGATTTGCATTGAATATTGACAATGTTTTGGGAGATTCACCTCAAGTTTTTGATAGACTTTTGTGGGTTTTTTTCAAAAGATTCTATTAGAAAAGCCTGTGATTTTCGGCAACAGTATCCATTTGATCTAAAAATGTAATAATTCCTCAGGTCGTAGAATGTCCAAGGTCATATGATGAAGGTATAGATATTTTTTGGGTGTGCTAATAGATTTGTTAAGGACAGACCTTGAGATATTCAAGTTCAGGCATGAATTTGTACAAATAATATGCTAAATTTTTACATAAATTGGGAGCTGGGACTTCTTACAAGAGTATCAAGAACATAAATTATCATATTAAGTCTCAAAGACTTAATCAAATTAATTTGCAAATTGTAGTTAATCAAAATTTTGTGAAAAATTCAGTCAAATAATGGGATTCGAATCTTATGATTTTAATAAAAAATTCGTTTTTAAATCAAAAGCATTTTATAAAATAAGACAATATTCACTATTAGCCAATACTATTGGCACACATCAACTAAATAAAATCCCTAGCAATAATCACTTACCAATCTGTCGAAATTCTCACAATGGAGACTATACAAAAAGAAGAATCTGAATTTCGCATTCTCAATGAAATGAAGTTTATTTTGTAAATACCAGTTAGGCACAAAGCACCTGGCGGCACAAGCATATTCTGTAACAAAAAAGCTGTATTCATTTTTTTTTTTTATTTTGGTAAAATGAAGAAATTTCTCCGCTGTCATCCCTTCTTTGTCTGTTATCTCCTTTCGGTACAAATCTTTCGTCCAATTTCTCTTTTTTGTTGTTGCTTTTTCTTCCATCATCTTGGTTTGTTCATTTTTGTTTCTTGTTAAGCAAAAAAAAGAGGAATAAGAAGAGAAAAATAAATTTTCAACTGGCCCCCCAAGGCTTCGTTTATATCTGAATCTTTTTTTTGGCTATATTGAAAATTCATTTTATTATCATTATGCTTCTTTGTGTCCCATAAATTCATAAATGAAGCATTCTTCCTTATTTTTTTTATATATATTTTTATATTTTTTCATTGACTCATTTTATTCTTTTTTATTCACAATATATTACTTGCAATCCCACAATATTCATGATGATGAAAAAAAACCAATTTTTTTCTGTATTTTGTGTATGTTTTCAGCTTTACATACCAATACTCAATGTAAGTACTGTGATGATGCAAACCAAAAATTGTCCATTGACTATATGTATATTGAATATATGTGATTGTACACACTGCTCTGTTGTGGGTAGAGATAGAGATTCCAAACGTTCCTTCAATGAAATTTACTTATTTTTGTTTAGATTATATTTTTTTATTGATGATGTTGTAAGGGGTGGATGCTTTTCAAGTACGTAACTTCCCTTAAATTTTCCGCAAAAATTTCCAAAAAAATAGTTAAAATAGAAGAAAATTAGACTGGAAATCAAAGTTTTGGAATTGAATTGAATTTTAATATTCACAATAATTTTTGACCCACTTCATGACTAATAAACTCAATGAAAAATGCCAGCTACCCCTTAATATTCTCAAACTAAACTTAATCCAAAAATTTCACAATTCACTAATCACATAATGCAATTGTTATCCAAATCACTAAGTTTGAGAACCACTGCCATGAAAAAATTAAAATCATTCTCATATTCATACTCAAGTTTCAAATAATCCACCCTAGTTACTGCCCCAATCAATGAAGGTAGATATTTGAAAATTCGGCAGAAGACAGCTTAAGTCCCTCATAAATATGCATGCTTTGAAAATTTTCAATACATTCTTTATCAATGAAGTGGAATTGGAATTTATTTTATGCCTTGGTATCTTCAATAAATAGAAAGTATCATAGGTCGGTAAACTGTCGATCATTAAAGAGCATTCAACTAAATTTTGAAATTTTTAAAACTTCCAATTAGAAATAATTAGAAATGCACATGCTGCATAAATGCAATTTAGATTTGAAAATTTGTTTTGAGCACAAAAAAAAACTATTAAAACTTTCTTAATGGATATGAAAATGCTCAGCATGAATGTGCTTAATTTCGTGAATAGACAAATTGAGGAAAACTTTTTCTAAACAATTCCAAAAGTTAAGTTTAAATAAGCTTATTTGATAAATTAGCTTTTGTGGTAAGCTTTGAGTAGGAGTAAGAATAAAATTATGAGGATTCGCGGTAAAAGTTAAATTTGTTAAGAAAAATTGAATCAACTTTTGCAACACTTGCGGGTATTTTGGTGATAACATTTTATGAATGAGTTTTAGTCAAATTTGTGATCTTTTAGACTTGCTGCAAATTTTTGTTTTACGGACATTCCAAAGGATAGACATGCTTCTGAATTAGAAAATAAATTTTGAATAAAAATTCAATTTCCATAACAAAATTGCAAATCGACAACAAACTTCAAACATTTAAAATGCTTTACGCCTAGCATTTCTAATAAATTATTCAAAATCGTTCTATGCTCACAGCATTCATAATTCACAGCATATATGGAGCAAAAGTCTACCTTTTATTGAAGTTTCATGAATTTATTTAAAAACTTCATCACAAAAAACTCATAAAAAATAAATAAAAAAAATTTCGCGAACATTTGGAATCTCTATTTCCTTTATGGGGTTGAATGGTGAGCAGAGTGAGATCAAATATTGGAAAAGAGCACGAATATGTATATGTGATATAAAAAAAATCGTTTTATGATGTGCATATAATGCGATTTTCAGTGTTTGATATTGTACACATAGAGTGTATTTTTATTGCATTTTTATGATGCATGCTTGCATTGTTGCTGTTTAATAATATTCCTGTGTGTACACTTTATATAAATTCCATTGGTGTGTATAAATCTATGTGTCTTTTTGGTGTATATATTATATGTTTTTTTGTGTCTCTTTTCGCAAATTTCATATTTTTCATATATTTTTTATTATTTATGATTTATTGTTTGTGACTCACCCAGAAATATAATTTTATTTTATTTTTCATATTTTCTTCCTTTGCCTTTACCAAATTTTACTTTTATTGTTTCTCACTGAATGTCATGGGTTGTTTGTCATTTAGAAAGCTGCTTTACACATTACACAATTTTTTATGAGAATAATTTTATACATAAATTGCGCACATATAAGCTTTATAGACACTCGCAATGAAGGAGAAGAGGAGAGAAAAATAAGAAAATCGTGCCTGTAATATCTCTTTTATTCTATTCACTGCGTGACAGAGTTGGTTGCTCATGAGTTTAAAGCTTTTTTAACTGAAAAGTTACAAAAGGAATCAATTTTGGGCTATTTAACGGATTTTTAAAATTTAAATGTTAACGAACTTTTGAAATTTGAAATTTTATAGCAACTTTTCATAGTTTCATGACCATTTTTTTATAACATTCTTTTTATTGGAATCTTTGTACAATAAACATCATAAAAAATTGAATAACAAATAATTAATGTCAAATTACAGAGGACATACAGAAATAGACATAATAGAGAACAAGCTCTGCAATCAATAATGTCGAAAGCCCGCGATGAGCTTTTCATAAAGTAAAAGAAAGACTTTTTTTTCTCAACCACCTTCGTCATCATCTCGCATGAATTTTTCACATTTTACGCTCAACAAAATTCCTCTTTTTTATTCATTTTTGATTTTAGGCGTCGGTAAAAAGAATTTAACAAGTCTAAATCTCGTGAAAGAAGAGTGTGAAGAATGAAGCAAAAGGAAATTTGTTTTATGAGTGATGAGTGTGTGCGTATGTATGATATAGAGCGTTCTATAAAAAAGCACATTTTTATATATTACATTACGAAAAAAAGGTTCTTCATCCCAATAATTTCGGGTCGTATGCAAATTTGGTTAACATCAATCTTTAATGATAAAATTTTATGGAAAAATCTTTTGATGATTTTTTCTTTTTGAAAAAGGAAAAAAATCTTTTTCTTTATTTTTGTATAACTTTTTTCCCCTCAACAATAGAACAGCCTTCATCATTATAGCATTACCACCTGTACCATTATATTTCCATACCTACTTTCTCTCTCTTTCTTTATTCAATCTTGTCACTGTGATATGAAAATAAAATAATGTGAAATGGTGGGAAAAATGAGGAATGAGAATTTATTCTTAACGTGAGTAAGAACATAAAAATTGTTTTTAAATTTAATTGAGTGAATGAAACGCATTTTCTTTTGATTGAACCTTGATTTTCTGTTGAAGGAGCATACGGAAATTTCATCATATGAAATCGTAAATTTGGAATCATCGTAAAGAACTCTTTGATGATGAAATATTTTCCAAACTATAGAGCAAGGGTTGGGAAATTTTGGAAATTATATTAAAATAAATAAATAAATTAAAATCAAGTTGATTTTATGAATCCAAATGGTTTTGTGTTTGTGATTTTAAATCCATCCCAATTTGCTCATATTTAACATTTTCAATTGATGATTGATGAAACGAAATATTTCAAGATTATTGGAAACATTAAAATTTGGAAGGCTTTAATGGAAATCACATTTTAGTTCAAATTACCATGAATATCAATTTTTAATAAAACAAATCAAGATATTCCTGAATATTTATTCATACTATCAACCATTTTTGGTTTCATAAACTTACTGTTATTGAATACCTCCTCACCATAAATTAGCAAACAATTTCAAAATTATTATCCAGCAAGCTTAAAAACCACTTTCTGTATGTTGAATGCATTAATGCATGCATATGTGATATTTGATCTTCAAATTATGAAGCCATAAATTCTACATCTAGACCAAATTTGCTCTAGTTAATGATGTTTGTGTAAGGATTAAGTATAATGTAGCTTTGATTGATGTTTGCTTTATCAGTCAATTTACGGTTGTATTCTGAGTAATACGGAAATTTAGCGCAGGTTTGTGATTGAAATTTAGAATTGACAATCGTTATAATACAGAAAAATCAAGTCATACCATTTCATCGAAAAGCAACCAAATTCAGGATAGTAATCGCACCCTGTGTCTCAACACATAACTTTTGTAACCGTTAGGGTTTTATGAGCAAGTTTTAGTCTGCATTTAAGGAAGCATAAAAAAAACTGTAGCGATAGAAAACGAATCTGTTCGTCTCATAAAACGAAATTTCTTTTTCAAGTGCTAAAAAAATTGTAAGACGTTAAGTTAGTCATGAAAGAATCTCAATGTTTTCAAAAATTAGATTTTTTTTTACGAATTTAACAAGAAAAATCTTGTAAATGAAAATTCCATGTTAAAAACTTTTTCGATCATGAATTTTTAAGGCCTAAGTTTTTATTTCCATATTTTCATGCAACATTAAAGTTCCAAAAACCGATTCTGGAAAATTTCCCATAAATGCTGTGTCTAGTGCCCGACAAATGTTTCCCCTCATAATAATTTGCTCCATCATCAAATGTGCACAACAAACACCTGCAAAAATAATTACGACAAGAACGCCTCAACACATTTTTAAAAAGGAGAAATGGGACATTTCCATGAGAAATATGATTTATTTCATATGCGATAGCTCAAAAGGGCAGCACTCAGCAAAATCATTTTCAAGTGGAAAAAATTATTCAAGTAAAGACTTATGGGCGACAGCACGTGAGGATGAATTTTTTTCATAATTTAAATAAAAGTAAAATTCAAGACATGCACAGTGTGAAAATAAGCATATGATGAGTTAGAAAAACTGAAAAATTAAAAAGTATAATGATCTCAACCCTCACCAGCCCACCATCAGTCAACAAGTCAAAGCATATACAATAATAAATCGTAATGCTTGAAGTGAAATCTCAAAAATCCAAAAGCTCCTGGACCAGACGATGTCAACAACATCCTCATCAAAAATCTTCCACCAAAAGGAATCGAATATTTACAATTTATTTTCAACTCTTGTCTCAAACTCAACAGTTTCCCGAAGATCTGGAAACATGCAAAAGTAATTCCAATACCAAAACCTTCAAAACCAGCAAACGAATTAAGCAGTTACAGACCAATTAGTCTTCTCAGCACAATAAGCAAAATATTTGAAAGAATACTCCTGAGCAGAATCAATGATCACCTCGAAGACAACAACATCATTCCAAATCAACAATGCGGCTTCCGTACTGGAAGGTCAACATCACATCAGCTCATCAAAGTGATCAAGACTGCAAAAGAAAACATCAAAAACAAAAAGTCAACTGGCATGATCTTCCTCGATGTCGAAAAAGCATTTGACAGAGTCTGGCACAACGGACTCCTGTACAAAATGCTCCAGCTGAGATTTCCACTGCCACTTATAAAAACTGTAAGATCCTTCCTCAGTGAAAGAACTTTTTCAGTTTTTATAAAAGGTCAATTCTCAGACATCAAACTCATCAAGTATGGAGTACCTCAAGGAGCTGTGCTCTCCCCAACTCTCTACAACATCTTTACGTATGATATTGTAAGAGAGACAACCGACAACATCGCACTGTTCGCAGATGATACAGCATTGCATCATTCTTCAGAAAACTCAGCCGATATTGTCACCCATCTCCAACACAAAGGAAGAAAAGTCCAAGACTACATGAACAAATGGAAAATCAACATCAACAAACAGAAGACTCAAGCTTTATTCATCACAAATCGATACTCCAAGCAACTTCCAAAAAACAACAACATCAAATTCCTTAATGAAAACATCAACTGTGAAACTGAAGCCAAATATTTAGGAATGATCATCGACAAGAGAGTGACATTGAAGCAACATGTAGACTATGTGACCAACAGAGCACACAACGCACTACGACAGCTTTATCCCCTCATCAGCAGAAATTCACATCTCGACGTACGAAACAAACTCCTCATCTACAAATTAGCAATCAGACCCATCTTCACATACGGCTGTCCAGCCTTTGAAAGCATCGCAAAACTCACATTCAACAACTTCAAGTACTACAAAACAAATTTCTTAGAATACTTCTCAACAAATCAAGATATGATAAGATCGTCGATCTACATAACGAAGCAAAAATTCCAACCATCAAAGATTACGTCGGAAAGTTGCAAGCAAACTTCACCGTTCGACTTGCATCGCGAAACACCGACTAAACAATCGTCAATGTAAGCAAAATAATTCAATTAAAGCAAAATTAGGATAATAAAGACCATTAAAGTGTCTGACACCCTAAAAATTACAGCTCAACATGTATCTTAACTTTGTACATAATTATATTCTAAATTTAATAAATAAAGTTTAATTTAAAAAAAAAAAAAAAAAAAAAGCTTGAAGTGAAAATTCGCTAAGAACGAAACTCTGTATGGGAGGCGACATTTGATAAAGCAAAGAG
This sequence comes from Chironomus striatipennis, assembly GCA_026123125.1. Classification (NCBI taxonomy): domain Eukaryota; kingdom Metazoa; phylum Arthropoda; class Insecta; order Diptera; family Chironomidae; genus Chironomus; species Chironomus striatipennis. Next base: position 29,974,457 of record CM047394.1, read on the forward strand.
AAATGAGTGTCTCATGAGAATCATAATACATATACAGACAGACACACATCATGCATCTTTAATGCCTAAATCATCTAAGCATTTACAGCATCGCTTAGTCTTCATTCAGGCTTGCTTTCATTCTTATTTCAATCTTTGTAATCAGCACAAAATCAAAAAGAAATTATTCACGTACAATCATGTTACGATGGAGTGAAGGATGTGAATGTGTGTATGCCTGCCTGTATGTGCATAGGCATAATGTGTGAGTAGCTTTTAAGGAGTTGTCGACACGTTAAATGTAGAAAATTAAGGAATGAGACTGAAATTATCAAAAGGGAAGATTTTTGGGAATTCAGGACTTTTAAAGCTGTGTGGCACGGCACTTTACTTATTGTTTGAAGAACTTACCTCATTTACTTGATTTTTGGATGCATTCTGAGTTAAAAAATGAAAAATTGTCACTTGGATTGTCTATGATCGTTCGCTTTTGACGTCCCATTTTTATTAGTTTTTTAGTTGGGGAGCAGGGTCTGAAGCTATGTGACAAACTAAATCAAAGGGTTTTTTTCTTTAAAAGTTGTTGTGTCAGAGTGGGGAATGGTCTAAACATTCATACTGATAGAATTCCTGTCCTATATTACCTCACATTATCACCACAATTAGAAAAAGTTTGCGAAACACGGTCCCAAAAGAAAGAAAATTGATATGAAAAAAAGAAGAAAAAAATCCACAGCACAAGAAGTATTTATAAAGTTAGATGGAGGTACAAAAAGACACGCGTGAGATGAAAACGACAACGGAAACGATGTTAAGATGAGTGCTTTTTATGCTCACTTGCTTTCTTAATTTACCTCCTTCTGCAATAATCGTAACCATCGTTGTCGTTAACCACCCATCTTCCTTCATTTTTTTTTATAGCCGTCAACTCTATCTTCCCATCCGTAAAAATATTAGAAAGCAATTTTTTTCCATTCTCTTTTTCCCTTCCTTCTTGTTCCCATCTTTTATTTCATGCCATTCTAAAATATAATTAAACGATGTTTCTTGTTATGATGTGATGGTTTCGTTTATGATTAAAAAAAAGAAGGGTTTTAAAAGAGATGAGCGCACCACAAAAAATGTTTATTATTCATTAACTTTGAATACAACCGCACACAGATATATGTGTGCATGCATATATATTTAATTTCGTACATTTTAAAGCCACTTCTTATGAGATGAAGTTCTGAACTTTTCAATTTTTTTTTCTTTGCTTCTTTTCACCCCTTTTCATGTCTTGTTTTGAACTCGAGGAGCTTTTGGGAGATTAAAAAAAAATTAAAAAATTGTATATGCATAGAAATGTTGGGAAGTGATTTGAGGTTTTTATTGTTATAGACGCATTTAAATGCTATAAAATCTGGCATTGAGAATTGAACAGAATTTTGATTTGTAACTGGCAATTTTTAAAACTTACTTACTGGCTACTAAGATTGGAAGTTCAGGATTGTTTATAGTCGATCCAGAAAATAACCTACAAATTTGTGAAAAAATAAAAATTTATATTAAGGCTTTAATTAAGCAATTTTTAAGCACATAAGACTTTCATCTCCTGCCTGCCTCTTAGTCATAAAGCATAACACAAAATTTTTACGACTTTCTCAAAAACATTTCAAATCCTCCAAAAATTTTACGATTTTCATGAAGAACCCTTAACATCCTGCCAACCAGCAAAAATAAACTCAAAACCAAATTTGTAATACAAAATGGCTTAAAAGCGAATTAAAAAAAAGCAGGAAAGTAAAAATTTTATGTATTAATATGTACTGGTGGAAATGGATGTTTCATGTTATTTTATTTAAAACACAAATTGTATGCATAAGCCATCTTCTCACATCCCTATAATGCGAAAAAGATTGAGTGGGTTGAATAAAGACGCGAAAAACAAACTTTTTCGCTCTTAGTCTTCATCTTACTTCCATGACTTTTTTTTTTTATTTTCTCTGACTTATTTATGAAAATTACATCCAAATTAGTGTATTTAGTTTAAACATTCTTCTCATTTAACCAAAAAAAAATGAATAAGGATGTATAAAACATGAAAAATGAGGGAATAAAAAGCAATCATAAGACGATAAAGGAGTCATGGAGTGAGGATTAATGAATAACATGAGTATGGAAAAGAGTAGTTGTTGAGTTGGAAAAAACAACAACTTCATTAAATATGCAAATTGTGGTTGAGTCAAAATTGATGAATATCTGAATATTATTCATAAATTTATAAGTTAGCCACCATGCTTGCACAGTTGGCTTGCTATCTATATGAATTTACGCTCAGCACCACGGAATTTTCGACATCACGATTATTGTGGCTTTTTGTTTCGACCACTTGCTTGCTCGCTCGCCCGTTTGTTTATTCGCGTTTTTCCATAACAATTCACAACGTTTTGTCTGTGTGCATTTATTTTTTTATTTATGAATCCTTAAGAAACTTGTTTAATTAAAATAAAATGCTTCGCCTAGACATATTCAACATTCCTCGCAATTGAATAAAACGAGACATTAAGAATCATTGGATTTAATTTTATGGCACTTAACCTTTACAAAATGAAATTCTCAACTTCAAAAGTCACAAAATTCCACAAATTGTTTTCCCCTGAATTAAATCCTTCATCATTTTAAGGCATGTGTGGCAATTTTAGGCAATTTTATCACAACAAAAATTGTCGGTTTATTTTCCAACCCTCACCACCTGTTTAAAGAACCTCAAAATGCTTTTCCACGTAAAATTCAATAGCTTAGAAAATGCGCTCAACCTCGCGTAAAATGACTTTTTCTGTTTTTCCATGAATATAATTTTGAATGTATGTATATGTTTTAAATCTAAAATTCATAAAGTGATTATTATTTTATAGCTCAAGCTCACATAAATTTTTCATTCATTGAGTTTATTATTGTTGGTGTTATTATGATATTTGAAAAATGTGATTAACATTAAATGTTTGTTGTTATAACACTTAAAAACAAGGAATATTGTATTTTCATCCACTGATTTTATTTTTGCTTTGTTCTAGAGCCGCTTGCCATATTTTACTTCTTCCACTTTTGTGTATGTATGCTTTTGAAATATAAAACTCGTGAATGATTTTTTTTTGCTTTGTTTGAAGAGATTTATAAATTTCATAACAATTGTTCTTTATTCTGACAAACTCGCCTTCCAGGGATGATTACTTATGAATAAATGTTGAATGTTGGATAAAATATTCACAACTTTCTGTCTTTAAAATCATAAAATTCCTTTTACAATAAGAACTTCCTTCATGTCTTCTGTAACAGGACATAGGATACAGGATGTATTTATTTTTATAATTAAGAAATTTTCCCATGAAATTTTTTAAATGCAAAATAATTGCACGAATCGTACACGAAAGTAGTTTTTCATTTAAGAATAAATTTAAATGCTTTCCTATTTTTCATGCTGGACTAAAATATCAATTAAGTAACTCATGTTTAATTGCTTAAATTACAATTTCAAAATATTCCTGAAAAATGAAAATATTTAAGGGGGTTGAAACTATGAAAATTGTAATTTTATAAACAAAGGGTATTCAAGAATGCAAGAAATTCCCGGCCTTGTCCTGCTCTTATTTTTTCAAAACATTTCGAAAACGAAGGAAATGTGAAAAGTAAACGAAATATAACAATTTTTATTCTGTTTTGCTGCTGCTTTTGTGTGTGAAAAATAAATAAGAAGAAAAAAGCAGTAAAAGTAGCAGAAAATACGTAAGAAGAAAAAAATTTGTTCATAAAGCTTTTTAACATTGCACAGCTTTTTATTGTTTTTTTTCTCCTTTTTCACAATTTTTTTTTTCTTTTGTTTTTGTTTTTGTTCTTTGCCTTTTTACAACAGAAATGGATTAAGGAAGTTTCATCAGTCGAAGACGGATGATGATGATAAAAATATATAAACATAAATATAGAGTAGAAGTTTGTATGAGATACTTTGAAAATGAGTTACGACAGCGCTTTTCATGGCAAATTGCTTAATTACCAGAATAAATACAATACAGCTTCAATAAAATGAGCGAAATTAAGAAGAGAGTTTATGGAAGTAAATAAAAGTGACAGTTATTTGATTTTCAGACTGTAACTTTATTGCTTCGTGTATTAAGTGTGTTTTGTGCGTGATTGTGGAACTGGAAAGCTTTAAGAGCAGTTCTTTGACTTCTGTTTCTCATAAATTAAATTTTGCCATTGTTCTGAAAAATTCTAGAAAATTTTTTCTGCCTAAATTTGATTTTTTTAAATTGATCACATAAAAAATATTTTTTTCGACTTTAAAAGGTTAAAGACTTTCGGAAATCACTGACACTTATATTTAAAAAGGGATAGACCTTCTTCTTATCAGTTAAAAAGCCTCTTAACAAGCATTTTAAAGCCACCCGATTAAAATATTAGGATAATGAACAGATTCTAAATTAATCTTTAAATACCTTTTTGAAAAATTTTTCAACATGCTGAGAAAGTTTTTAAAAAGTTTTTAAGAACATGCTTGTCATTTTCTGTAAAGCTAATGGCCTTGTAAGTTTCAATGTTGGCATAAAGAAATAAATGTGTTGAGATTTTGCCGATGTGAAAATTTCATGTTTTAAACAGACAGATAAACAGCAAAAAGGAGTGCCACCCACGTTTAAAAAGATGTGCTAAAAATAAAATAAAATGGATTGAGTTTTAGTATTATACAATATCAGTAAAAGGGAAAGAATTTTGCTAAATCATTTTTACTTCCGTTTCATTTTCAATGAAGAGAGAGAAAGAGAGGGTCGGAAAATCCCGTAAACAGCTTAATCCTTCTTTGTGGCAGAAGTAAATACTTGTATACACAGGTTTTATGTTGTCTATCTATAGATACAATACATAAAAGAAAGGGATAAATTATAGACGACAATCCATTTCACTTCATCTCCTTGTAACAGTCCTTTAACAAAACTTTAATTAAAAAATTGTTTTTTCTTTTTTTTTTTTTGAATGGAATGGAATGGAAAGGCGGCGACCGTGAATGCTTTCAGCTTTTTGTGTGAATTTTGCTTGCTTGCTGCCTTTACCATTACCACCGTTCTACCATTATTATTATCATCATCATCATCATCATCATCATCTTAGTCATCATAATTATTAATAATTTTCCCTTCATTTCCTTTATGTGGGTTTCATCATTTGAAAAGAGCTTTTTTTCCTAAAGTATTCTCATAAAACAAAGAAAAATTCTCGTCTGTTGAAATTTTCCAGTTCTTCAGCTCTGAAAAGAATGATGGAATCAATTTACAATGAGAGAAAACGACGAGAAAATTAAAGTTTTAAATTTTTATTATTTTTACTAAATTTCCACTGCAATTTTTTTATGTTGCACTTTATATCACTGAACACTTAACATTTCAAATGTATGCATATATGTTTGTTGCTTCATCTTCAAGCACAAAATTGAATGTATATGTGTCTAGCATATAGCATAATATATGAATTGCTGTGCTTGCACGAAACGGATATTATAATACTTTTCAATGATGCTATAACAATCTCATACTTTGCACCATTATATACATGCATTATACTTGTTATGTGTCTACTCCTACCTTGTTGTTCCTATGGCTTGTTGAGAACGATTGCAGAAAAAAAAAATATTCAAGGAATCGACACTTAATTCCCTACTTAATCCTCATTTCCATTTTTGACCAGTGCTGTTCAAACTTTATTGGATTTCAAATTTTATTGCAATTGAGTTTTAGTGAGAATTTTGAGAAAATTAAAATTCTAGAACTTAGTTGATTCTGTGGTTTGAAAAATTCCCTGAAATCATAATTTATTTTTTTGTGGTATACAAACTGCATGTATATCAGTTCACAAATCACTACTAGAAATAATCCAAAAAACAAAGTAATAGTAAACAAAGAATTCTAATAAAGTTGCAAAACTTAACAAGATTAAGCATGATTACGCACCATTAAATAAAGTTTGGACATCACTGCCTAAATCTTATCAAGCAAGAAAATTCATTACCTTGTCTACATAATCTGTCCCAACAGAAGTTAATTCTTCTGTACACAAATCCTTTCTTTCCTTCTTTTTCTGTTTCATCATCATTCACTCTTCCGTTTTTCTCAATCCTACAGCAAAGTGTCCATTCCTCTAAATCTCTTATTCTGTCTTCTGATAGTAATAATACTTTGGAATGATTATGCAAGAAAAAAAAAGAGAAAAACCACTCCACAGACTTTGCTAACAAACACTTTACGGTGGTAATTTAAAATTAATTATTTCCTTCTTTGCTTTCTTCTCTTTTTTTCTTCCATGTCTATTCAAATGCCGTTGCTGCTGATGCTGATGCTTAATATCAAATGACATCGCTTAATTCTTCTTTAAATTAAAAAAATCACGATCACATTGGAATTACCACAACAATACAAAATATGCACGTGTGTATATGTGTGTGACCATAACCATTACCTTGCAGGTGCAATTTATGTCGTTGATGAGTTGGACTTTGAGACAAAACAGAATTACGATTTGATTGTGAGAGCAACAGATAGCGTTTCAGGCGTCTCGGCCGAAGTGCCTGTTTCAATTGTGGTTACGGATGTTAATGACTCACCACCAACATTACCTCAGGATAATTACGAAATCACTGTTTCAGAGTCGGTTCCATTTGGCTCGCCTATACTGAAAGTTGCAGCACAGGACAATGATATAGGTAAATATACTTTGTATACAATTTTTTTATGTTCGTGATAATATCTACGAAATTATATACGCATCACCAAATTAATCTCACATGCCTGTTGCAAAAATGAAAAAAGTTTTTCTTCTTTTATGTGTCATTGCTTCCCCCACATATAAAAAATGTACATAAATATATGTGAAATAAAAAATGATTATGTTACTAAAGCAACATGGCAACGTGATTTTTATCATGTATTCATGCGTCACATTCAGATTTAAATCATTTTTTAATGAAAATAAAAAATTCTTTCGAATATTTTTGCAATATTTTTGTGAGAAAATAATTCAAAATTTAATTACTCATTTTTGCTATTTCAAAAGAGGGCGAGTACTCGAAATAAAAGTTGGTTATTTTATTAGCAGTACTGGCAAAAAATAACAATTGAAATTGAAAATTTAAGCAAGAGAAAGTTTTTTTGTTTTCCTGCTAATTGCCTTACCATAGAAAAGTATACAAATCATGAACTTTTACACTCACAATTCGAACCATGTCTGTTTACTTTTCGAGAAACAATTACTGCTCTTGGTTCTCCCCAAACAAGAGTGTTAATAACATTTTTTTAGGTATTATTTAATAAACATTCCATCATTTACATTGTAGAAACAATTTTATTTACTTCATTCTGAATGGAATTATTTTTTGTGTTGCTGAATAGACAATTACAACCGAAATTCCATTCGAGAAGTAATTTAACAAAGAAGATTAAAGCGAATTTTTGCCTTAATCGCTAGGAATTTTGATGAGCTTGAATTTGAATTCAAAAATATTCAAATCATTGTTACTGCCGCAGATTCTGAGGCTCTGACAGATAATGTTCATTATTGTTAGTATATTTTTAGTTCAGCAGCGAGTTTAATAATTAAATTAATGTAAATTTTATTGATTTTTGAAATGTTAATGACTTGAAAATAAAAGGGGTGTGAAACAGAAATTTCTTAATGAAATTCAAAAATATTCTAACCGTTAACGTTTAATTGAGAGTTTTAAATATTTTTTATTGAAATTCTTAAAAGCAATAAAGCTAAAGTTTTAATTTAAATATGTAGTTAGAGGAAAAATCCATCAACCACGTAATTGATTTTTCAGAACCCAAATCCAAAAAAAATGGACAAAAAGCATTTTCTCTGGTTACATTTCACATTAATCAAACACAATGAGAGTATTTCCACTCTTACCGCAGAAAAAATATATTTTGTGTATTATTTATAATTTTTCATTTCAATTTGTGGCCCACAATGAGAGAAAAATCTCCGCCTACAGAGGAGTTATGGTTGCTATTTTGAATATTTTATGTTGAAAATTTAATATAAATTTTATTTACCTCTACATAATCTGTAACATAATAGAGATAAATTGAAAAAAAGAGGATAAAATAGCTCTACAGTCAACATTTTGATCACCTTAACAATTTAATGAGATTTACCTCTGATTAGGGTATAATGTTTAATTTTTTTGTCGGGTTTAAAGCAACATAAAAGGTCAATGATGAATTTACATTTTTAATATGATACTGCTTAATAAATAATTAAAGGTCATGATTCATTGAGGAAATTTCCTTTTCATTCAGTTTTTTTTTTATTTTATTTTATTTTATTGAACTTCAACATGAGAGCTTTTAGTAGCTTAATGAATTTTTGATGATTTATTTTATGTACAATCTTTTTTAACTGTTTTGTATTTGGAGTTGTTGAAAAGAATTTCCCTTTAAGCTCTTTAGAACTCGCTGTTTTACTAAACTTTTTATTTAAAGATGTACAACATAGGAAGTATGATGAGGGAGGATAAATTTAAAAGATTTTAAAATGTTTTGCGTCTCGTCAGAAAATATCTAAGGAAGAAGATGAAAAATTCTCAATTTTGATGTTTAAATATCCGACACGGCCTTATAAATCATAGTTTAATTAATATGAAATTTTTTTGATGGCTCATGATAAAATAAGGATGTTAATCAAGTAAAAAAGTTACAGCAAATTAAAAATTAGAGCGCGTTTTTTAAAAATCCTTTAAAATTACACGGAAAATAGCAAAAAAGCTCCGATAAGGCTTTTGTCCAAAATTCAACAAAATTAACAGCCTCTTCTGAAATTTTCTGTTAAAAACTTAATTTCTTAATGAGTGGAAGCATCCTTCGCAATTTAAAAATTTCCGCTGGTGCTTTAATTTGAAGCCTAACATACAGCAATGCTTAATACATCCTTTGACGATTTTCTCTCATTTTGAAAATTTAATGAGGATTCTCAGTTGAATTAAAAATCGACATTATCAAAAAGCTGAACGAGGCCAAGTCCGGATTTTTAATTGATTTAAAGCAGTAATTGCGTAACTCATTGCAGTTGAATGCTGGAAATGATATTATTGCGAATGGACATGCCATTTTTTATCTGTCTTTAAATATAATTTCCGCGAAGTCTATAAATGAAGAGAATATAATATCCATAGAGATATGACAATGTTAATCTGCATAAAAATACATGAAAAATCACATTTTCCATTTCCCGTCATTTTTACCATTGCAACCTGTACAATTTTTACACGTGTATTAAAATTTTCTCATTTATTTTATTTATTCAGGAATTAATGCCGAGATAACCTACACCATACAGACAGATAATAACAAAAATTCATCAGAATTTTTCCACATTGACGAGGATGAAGGAACAATTTATTTGAAAAAGTCTTTGGATCATGAAACACAACAGCATCATCGTTTCACCATAAAGGTTATAGACAAAGGAAGCCCAGCACTTTCATCGAGTAAGTGAATATTAAGTGTATTTTCATTTCTATTCATGCTCGCATCTACATGCTTATACCTTTTGTGCCATCAACATGTAAAGGCGTCATTCGTATAATAAATGTGTAAGATATGACGTCCTTGTGAGGATTTTTAATGATTTTATGTGTTGTTGATCGAGGTTTTAGTTTTCAAGAGCGATATCAATTAGATTGTGACATTCCAAGATTTTTAAATTTAAAAATAATCTTTAAATCTTTTCATACAAAGTTTTTTGAATTTAGTCAAATTTTAATCAAAGTAAGCCATTTTACAATGATACTAACTCTTTGGTTAATTTTATTTTAAAAATAAATCAATCAAATTTGATCCAATTAAAAAAGTTTAAAAAACTAGCAAAATCTTTACAAGAACCCAGCATATCTTCTTTATACGACGACATCATCATAGTCTTTACAAGCATACATGAAAGTTAAAACTTTTTGTACACATTTTCATCGTGATTTTTCTTTTTTTTCTCTTTTCATTCTTTTTCCTCATCATTTTCTATTTTACACGCCTACTGCTTACTTCGTACACACATTTATCTACGTATGGCTGTATAAACATCATCATCATATTATCAACATTCCTTGAAATGACATAAATGTGTAATAAAAAAAGCTGCTCATGTCTTCGTTACTGTCAGCGATTTCAATGACAATCCACCATATTTTGAGCAATTATCGTACGATTGTGCAATATCGCAAGAAGCAACACGTGGTCAATTTGTGACAGTTATTACAGCCAATGATCCCGATTATATCGATTCAAATCGTCTAATTTATGCTATCGTCGATGGTAATGAAAATCAAACATATCACATTGATTCGTACACGGGAATTATAACATTGATGAATATGCATAACTTTGGCGACATACAGCACTATACATTGTTGAATGTATCCGTAACAGATGGACTTTATACGAGTTATACACGTGTGAAAATTTCTATAGCACCAGCGAATCTTAATAATCCTGTCTTTGAGCAATCACTTTATGAGGCAAAAGTTAATGAAAATCAGTTAGCCGGTCGTCTCGTTGTATCTGTGAAGGCAAGTGATAATGATTTTGGAAAATATGGCCGTGTGACTTATAAAATTGTATCTGATGAAATGCGTGAGATATTTAATGTTGACTCTGTAACGGGTGATATAACAACAAAAATAATGTTAGATCGTGAAACACGTAAGAGTTATGAGATTCTTTTGATGGCAACAGATGAGGGCGGTCGTTCAGGTTTTACATCTGTACGTGTATCAGTAACAGACGAGAATGAATTTCCACCTAAATTTCTCAATTCAGAGTATAATGCCGTCATACATGGTAATCTAACGAAAAACATTGTATTTTTACGGATCAAAGCAATTGATATTGATGAAAATCAGAATGCTGCCGTGAAATATTCAATATATGACTCAGAGAATAAAGGAATAAAAGATGTGTTTGGAATTAATGAACACAATGGAGGCATCTATTTGAAATTTGATGCTGAGAAATTTGAAAATCAAATGTTTCAATTCTTCGTGCGTGCACACGATAGTGGAGTTCCGGAATTACATTCTGACGTGCCTATTAATGTCTATGTCATGGCACCAAGTGAGATTCCGCCATTGTTTGAAAAGAAAGATCGAAATTGGTCGATATCCGAGAATGCAGAACCAGGAACGCTTATAGGTCGTGTTACATTGCTCAACAGTGGAAATATTACTGCTAATTACAGAATCATATCTGTTGATGACGACTACAATGATCCACAATTTACAATTAATGGAGATGGAGAGCTGAGATTGGGCAAAACATTGGATCGTGAACGAAGGGATTTATTCTACATTAGTGTACTTGCTGAAACGGATTCATCTCCACCACTTACAGCTGTTGCCGACATAGAACTAAGAGTACAAGATGTTAATGATGAAAAGCCAACATTTGAAAGTAATTCATACTCATTAGCAGTTGCTGAAAATGTTGAAAAAGGAACTTCAATCCTTAAAGTTCATGCTCATGATGCTGGTAAGTCAGATATACAAAAATTCTTTTTTTTCTCTTGCCATTCTTTCTTCGTAACGTCCTTCTCGCAATTTTCTGTAATTTAATTTTTTGATCACTTTAAAAGTTGTTTCTTTTGGGGATATTTTGAAATGTTCAACGACTGAATTTTTTACCAAATTTTATTTTTTGTGGCATTTTTAACGCATCTCCCCAATGAGATTTTTTTTCCAAGCCTAAAATGTCTGTCTGTTAATCTGTGACATGTCAAAGTGAAATTGAATTGATTTAATGCTCAAACATTGAATAAAAAATTTAAAGCTTGATTTAGAAGGAAAAAGTTCTTGTTTAAATATTGTCTCTAGGCGATTAAATCATTGACTTTAGATTGAATCATGTCTGTGGAAAATTGATGAGACTCAATTCTACTTATTTTAAAACGGAAAGGCAAATTTCCGACAAAGTCATCAAACAAGATAAAGTTTTACCTTTCCAATGAACTTTTTATCGCGTTGCTCATTCACCATAAAATGCGCTTCTTTTTTTATAGCCTTATGTTGGATTTTGTTGATTTTTTTATTTACAATTCTTCTTTATCACTTTTTCTTTCAAATTATTCATTCAATATCAGAGCAGAGTTGCTGCATTAGATTTTTAAGACAATAAATAAGAAATTATATAAATTATAAACCAACTGCCATTTTATATTTGAAATTAATTAACTATTATTAGTTGGATTCCCCTTTTAATAGTAATGATTCCCCTTCATATGAATTTAGTATTCAGTATGTTTTCAACTATCCACAATGGTCTGAAATCGAAAAAAATGTTCAAAAATTAAAAAAAGTCATGTCTTTTAAACCTCATCTTTTGAATGCAGTATTATAAAACATAAACTTACGCATCTTCTGTGAAAATATCAACCTTCCAATCGTTGTCTAACTCTGTCAATCATTAACCAAAGTCATGAAAAATTTGTTTACAAAAACACCATGAAAAAGTTTTCATAAATTTTTCCACTTTCTGTTGTTTGACCCATGTTCTAATTGCTGGCAATAGCTTAATTAATGCACAAATTTTATGTTAAAACTTACAAAACATTAGCCAAATGCTTTATCATTAGGGAAATTGCAATTAAAATTTTGAAAATTTCCAAAACTTTAATCGTTCATAAGTTAAAAAGGTTTCCAAAGGTATTCACGGGACTAGCACAAATCGAAAGATTGAGTCTTAATTTACCTTTTAATCATACTCTGGTAATGCGCAAATATGCGCAAATTGAGATATTTGCATTTTAATTTCACTTGTTTTCCCTAAGGGTTCCCGAAGTCTCGGTCTCGACAAATTTTCGAGACCGAGACCGAGACCGAGAATTCCCGGGATTTCCCGGGAAGTCTCGACTTTAATTCTACTGTAAATTTTTGAAATTTTTTAAGTGTTTTGCAATTTTTATGGCGTTTTCATGCTTGTTACAAATGTCTGATTTAGAGAAAATTCAAAAAGATAATGAATTTTGGTTTTTTAACACAAAAATTTATGAAAATTATGAAGATAAAATTTTATTTTCCTTCATATAAATCTTAACCCATCTTTCATACATATTTTCAGAATATCAAAAATCAGTTAATTTGTTCACTTCATAAGTAGTAAATGTTAGTAATTTTCTTATAAAATTTTAAGAATTTAACTTTTGAAAATTTATTTTCGGATGTGCTTTTCTCAAAAAAAAGCTTAGATTAATATTTTTTTAGCTTAAACACAGAGATCAAAGTCGACTTTTTCGGCTTAACTTATTTTTGCTTCTATTGACGAAATTAAGCCATTTACAAAGTTTTTTGATATTATAACTGTTCCTTATATTATTAACTAGCATATTGTATCATAATTTCTTAATTTTCATACGTAATCAGCTCAAAATTTTACTTCAGCTGAGAAATAAGCCGATCGGCTTAAAATCAGCTTAGAAAATTTAAAAGTTAAATTTTGAGTTTAACACTTTTCCAATTTTATGAAATAAGACTCAGAATAATAGAAAATGACCCTAGGAATAGTAAAAATATCTAAAGTACTTTGTAAATAGCTTAAGTTTATCAAAAAATGCAAAAAACTAGTTAAGCCGAAAACTTCAGCTTCGATCTCTGCTAAAAAATTCAAATTTACTTTTTTAAATGTTTTTTGTCATCAAAACTTTATTTTTTTTATTGTATAAATGTCTATTTAGATATACTTAAGTATCTTAAAAAATTTTCCTTTGAGATTTAAAATTTTTCTCTGAAGAGAAAATGTAAATTTTTTAGTAAAATAAATTTTTCTTGGTCTCGGGTCTCGGTCTCGGAAAATTCTCGAGACCGAGACCGAGACCGAGACCGAGAATTCCCGGGAATTCTCGGTCTCGGTCTCGGCATCGTGAACCCTTAGTTTTCCCATACAAATTTGTTTGTTTACAAAAATTTTTGATACATTTTTAACAAAAAATCATACTTACACTTAATATTATAGGCTGATTTTTTCAGGAGTGTATAATCAAATCATAATAAAGCTATTAAAACTATCAAAATAAAGAAAATCGGCAAAAACTTTTGAACCTTTAAATTTTCCCCTAAAATGTATTTTTGAACAATTTTTTCGATTTCAGACCATTGTGCTATCATGAGTTCTTTTAGCTATCATTAAGCATCATTATTAACATTTTAAACGTTTAAAATAATTATAATCTTTAAAATTTCGAATTGCACTAAAAAATTACAAAATTTCAAAAGCTCACTATCACATCCAACAAGAATCCAATTAAGCTTTAGTAAATCTATATATCTTTATAAACACACCCTGAAACTCATCTCATTTCTTAGTAAAACTGCAAAGAAGATTTTTCGTCTGTAGAACTGAAAGTTAGGCTACTGCGATAAAGCGGATGGAGTGAGAGAAGATTCATGAATGATTTATCGATACAGCTTCGTATATTAATGATATCAATGCATCAAAAGATGTCAGTTGAATTAAGATTGAATTGATATTGATAATATTCATAACAAAAATTCACATTCAATATGTTTTGAGATATTTATTCATTCGCATGACGATGGAAATGGAAGACATTACTCATTGAACTTTGAAAAGTTTTTTTATTTATTTTATCAAGTCAAATGCGTGACATGATGTCAATGTAATGTGTAAAAAGATTCTTGATGCGTGTTAATTCTTTTGGTCAGGAACTTGATAGTCTAACGATTCTATTGATTTCCATCTAATTATGAAAGTTAATTAATTGTCATTGAACGTTAGAATGAGAATAAACAATAGCTAGGCACAAACATGATAATGTAATGTGGATATTGAATATAACAAGCAATTAGTTCATTGTTTAGATAATTAAGACTCATCGAAGAGGAATTAGGTATTGTTGGATTCTCTTACAGAAAAATGTAGGTTATGTTTGGATATTAGATTACAATGAGTTAATAATAATGGAAATCTATAGAGACTATTGTCTTGCTGTTTGTTCAAGGGAATTTTTACCTTTCTTCCCCGTATAAGGCATAACAACATAAATTATTAGATTTCAAATTAACTCCATTAAAGTTTTATACGAAGTGAAGCAATCAATCATTTTAAATTCAAAATTGAAACCACCGAATGTCCATCAATATAATTAAAAATTAATAAAGCCAGCTGAATCTGCTTTCCTCTTAAAACTGATTTAAACCAGCTTTAATTATCATTCATTGAATCCAAATTTTCGATAAAATTATTAAACAGCTTCACAAAATTATTCACGGAAAATGAAATATACATAAATTAAATAGAGATAATTTTGGCATTATTGACTGTCGCATCCGGTTTGCCAAATCTAATTCATATTGATTTTTATTACATTAGAAATTGGAAATTGATGATGAAAATTCAACGATTAATTCACTATATTGAGAAGTAATTTTAAACAAGTATTTTGCATGCATGACAGAGCATCCAATATTAAATAAAAAAATTCTATCAAAAATCTGAAAAGCTTTAAAGAAGCTTTAGATGATGAAATCAATTACTGTTGCTTCCAAAAATACTTTTATTATTATTTCTATAGATTGTCAATTTCCTTACCTCAATTAGTTTGATTTGGAATCTAATAGCAACAAAATACAAAAAATCATTCAATAATATTGAGAAAGAAAGAAGAACTAGTAATGAAGCGGATCACGCTTCATGTGCATATTCACACCGTTCCAAAAATCTTTTTATAGGATCAGCAAAGCTTCGCTTTGCATAAGATTGCAGATTAAGGCTCAATCGGGTCAGCAAAGCTTCGCTTTGCATAAGATTGAAGATTAAGTCTTCATCGGGTCAGCAAAGCTTCGCTTTGCATAAGATTGAAAGTTAAGCCTCCATCGGGTCAGCAAAGCTTCGCTTTGCATAAGATTGCAGATTAAGGCTCAATCGGGTCAGCAAAGCTTCGCTTTGCATAAGATTGAAGATTAAGTCTTCATCGGGTCAGCAAAGCTTCGCTTTGCATAAGTTTGAAGATTAGGATTCCATCGGGTCAGCAAAGCTTCGCTTTGCATAAGTTTGAAGATTAGGATTCGATCGGGTCAGCAAAGCTTCGCTTTGCATAAGTTTGAAGATTAGGATTCGATCGGGTCAGCAAAGCTTCGCTTTGCATAAGTTTGAAGATTAGGATTCCATCGGGTCAGCAAAGCTTCGCTTTGCATAAGTTTGAAGATTAGGATTCGATCGGGTCAGCAAAGCTTCGCTTTTCATAAGTTTGAAGATTAGGATTCGATCGGGTCAGCAAAGCTTCGCTTTGCATAAGTTTGAAGATTAGGATTCGATCGGGTCAGCAAAGCTTCGCTTTGCATAAGTTTGAAGATTAGGATTCCATCGGGTCAGCAAAGCTTCGCTTTGCATAAGTTTGAAGATTAGGATTCGATCGGGTCAGCAAAGCTTCGCTTTGCATAAGTTTGAAGATTAGGATTCCATCGGGTCAGCAAAGCTTCGCTTTGCATAAGTTTGAAGATTAGGATTCGATCGGGTCAGCAAAGCTTCGCTTTTCATAAGTTTGAAGATTAGGATTCCATCGGGTCAGCAAAGCTTCGCTTTGCATAAGTTTGAAGATTAGGATTCGATCGGGTCAGCAAAGCTTCGCTTTTCATAAGTTTGAAGATTAGGATTCGATCGGGTCAGCAAAGCTTCGCTTTTCATAAGTTTGAAGATTAAGACACCATCGGGTCAGCAAAGCTTCGCTTTGCATAAGTTTGAAGATTAGGATTCGATCGGGTCAGCAAAGCTTCGCTTTGCATAAGTTTGAAGACTAGGATTCCATCGGGTCAGCAAAGCTTCGCTTTGCATAAGTTTGAAGATTAGGATTCGATCGGGTCAGCAAAGCTTCGCTTTGCATAAGTTTGAAGATTAGGATTCGATCGGGTCAGCAAAGCTTCGCTTTGCATAAGTTTGAAGATTAGGATTCCATCGGGTCAGCAAAGCTTCGCTTTGCATAAGTTTGAAGATTAGGATTCGATCGGGTCAGCAAAGCTTCGCTTTTCATAAGTTTGAAGATTAGGATTCGATCTTCGCTTTGCATAAGATTGTAGATTAAGTCTCGATCGGGTCAGCAAAGCTTTGCTTTGCATAAGATTGAAAACAAAAGTTCCTAAGAAAATCGAAAATTTTCACATTTGGACTCAATTTTGAAGCACTAATTGATGTTTTTGGATATGACAATGTGTGTACGTCTTTTAGGTCTATTTATAAGCTACAATAATCACAAGTTTCTGGAATTTTTAAGACTGAACTGTAAGTACAGGAGGGTGAAACGTCCCAAAAATGCCGATTTTTTGAACTTTTTCGACTTTTTAACCAACTAAAATTAATTTAAAAATATTTTTGTTATTTTTCCATAAAAGTTATTGAACTTATTGATCAAATACAAAAAAGTTTACAAAAATCCATCCACACAGTGAACCACACGAATTTTTCCAAAATTTAGGTTTGTAGGAGGTGTACTTGTGTCTAAAAAAGTTTTTTTTTGTATTTTTTCTCAATAAAACTTCATATTTTATTGATTCTGATCAAAAAAGTTCAATTCCCAATTTTTGTGAAATTTTTTAAATTTATTTTGCAATAATCGGCTAAAATATGCTCAAAAAAGACACTATTTCGTTAGTTTCTCAGATCTATCTACATGAATCAGCACCAAAATGTTAGCAGCACATTTGAGTGATAGTGCGCACATTTTAAGACATTTTTGACAAAAAATTATTTTTTCGTAATTGAGTTGTGCGATTAACAAACTTGCTGGTAAGCATACACCACCACTATTTTGCGTCGTGCACCGAGGTATCAAAACCATTTTCAATGCGGTTTTTTGTATTTTGTAGATAATTTTGAGGCCGAACTTTTCACACCGAACAGTTTATGAAAATTTTGAGCTTTGGCACCAAAAAACTAAAAAAACGATTTTTCAAGTGTATCGAAATCAATATATTCACAACGTGAAACGGTGTGAATATGAAAAAAAAATCTCAAGATTTATCTTCCTTCTTCCTTAAGTAATTGAAAAACAGATATAAAAGCGAGGGAAAAAATCGACAAGTGGATTTTGCTTGAAGAAATAAGAAGAAGATGAAACTAGTTAAAGTTGGAAAATATATTTGACGAATGTCGGAAATGAAGCGCTGTTTGTTGCCTTTTTGACATGCTAGAGCTGTAAATTGACAATATAATCCCAATCAAGAAACAATTCAGCTTTTTTGAATTTGATTAAATTCCTCAAAAATTAAGAAATAGCAGTAAATTGACATTCTTTCGCTTGCTATTTGTCATCTGGTGCAATTTACGCTGTGAATTCTTTATGCAACTTGTTTGTATGAAAGACAGCCAGAGTTCAAGCACACTTTTAACAATACAACAGTGAGAAAGAAATCCTTAGCAAGTAGCATGAAAGAAAGATTTTTCAACTCTTTTCCTCTCAAAAAATACAAATAAAAAGGAATTGAAAGAATGGATGATAAGAACGAGTGAGAACAAAAAAAAATGTACGAATGAACATCAAAATATCCCCAACACGACACAATTTAGAGATGGCAAGAGAAAGTTTTTTTCTCAAACAATTTTCTTCTTTTTCTTTGCTTTTCATTTATGCTGTGTATAATCTAAAAAAATTTTTTTGTCTTGTCTTATTTTTTTCTCTCTGAACAGATAGTGGAGTAAATGGAAATATCAGATATTCACTGGATAAAAATGCTGGTGATATTTTGAATATTTTTGATATTGATTCTTATACGGGATGCATAACGACATTGGTGCCGTTAGATAGAGAACAACAAGATGAATATAAATTTAACGTGATTGCAACTGACAATGGACACGATATTAAGCATTCAACAAAGGCAACGGTAGTAATAAAAGTCAAGGGATATAATGATAATCCCATGGTGTTTAAACAACATAAATACGAGACAACAATAAGTGAGGATTCTCTCCCTGGCACTGTACTTTTACAGCTAGAGATTACAGACAAGGATGACGACGAGAAGGAACCGAATGTTGACTATTACATAATTGGTGGTGATTTATATTCGCAATTTAGAATTCGACAAAGTGGAGAGTTGTACATTGCAAAGCCTTTAGATCGAGAGTCAATCGATAAATACCATCTTACAGTTCTTGTAACAGATGGCAAGTTTATCGACAAAACAAACATCTCTATAACCGTTCTAGATTCGAATGATAATCCAATGATTTGTCTTAAATATCGATATCGTGAGACATTAAGTGAAAGTGTCGAAATAAATACACATGTGCTGCAAATCTTATATAGTGATGCCGATGAACCAACCAATACCCGCCTTCGCTTTTATCTCACCGGAAATGGAGCAGATAATTTCCATTTGGATGAGAACTCGGGTATATTAAGAACAGCTCAACGTTTGGATAGAGAAAGTCAATCTAAATATCAATTGACAGCTTTCGTTCAAGATAGAGATCATTCTGGATGGGAGTGTAACAGTCTCATTGAGATTTCAATTACTGATGTGAACGATGAACGTCCAATTTTCACAATGGATTCTTACAGTGTCTTTATCCCTGAGGATGCAGAAGTTGGAACACTTGTGACGAAGGTTTTAGCAACTGACAACGATAAGGGAATAAATCGCAAAATCAGATATTCCTTTATTGATTCACATAAAGAGCACTTTAAAATTGAGCCCGAGAGTGGAATTGTAACACTAATGAAGCCATTGGATAGAGAGCAACAGGCACATTATAATTTGACATTAAAAGCTACAGATATGGGATCACCACCACTACATTCGACAATAAATCTGATTGTAAATGTTCAAGATATTAACGACTCTCCACCTGTTTTCACATCAAATCACTATTCAGCCACTATTTCTGAGTCATCTGAAATTGGAACATCAATCATAAAGTTACATGCTACATCTAAAGATATAGGCGTGAATGCTGAAATATCTTATACAATTATCGGTGGAAATGACCATAAAAAATTCGTTATCGATAAAGAGAGCGGTTTAGTATCACTTGCGGACACAGTGGATTATGAGAAATCCAAAGACTATTTCCTTACCGTTCAGGCTCAAGATCATGGTGAACCACCCCTTTCGACATTAGCATCGTTGAACATTTCTATAACTGATTTTAATGATAATGCTCCAATATTTACACAGAATTCATATCAAGCAAGAATTCGAGAGGATGCTGAAATTGGGGATAAAATTCTACAAGTACGTGCTAACGATATGGATTCAAATGAAAACGGAAAAATAAGATACTACATTGAAAGGGGTGACCGCATGAACCAATTCAATATCGAAGAGGAGACGGGTTACATATCCGTAGCTAATGAACTAGATCGTGAGAGTATATCAAATTATGTGCTCGAGATAGTTGCCAAAGACAGCGGCTTTCCTGAACTATCGACAGTTGTGCTTGTTAATTTGGAAATTAGTGATGCGAATGATAACTATCCGACATTCTCACAAAGAAATTATACCGTATATGTACAAGAGAATCGTCCTATTGGTCACCATTTAATCAAGTTTGAAGTAATTGATAACGATGCCCCACCAAATTCAGATCCATTTACGTTTGAATTCATTGCGGGTAATGAAAATGGTGCCTTTCGTATTGACGAGCAAGATGGTGTATTGAAAACGGCAACACGCTTCAATCACAAAATTAAGGATGTATATAATTTGAAAATACGAGTTTTTGACAATGGTTCTCCCGTTCTATATAGCGATGCGGATGTATTAGTGAAAGTCATTGAGGAAAGTCAATATCCACCATATATAACGCCATTAGAAATATTCATAAATTCATTTAATGATGAATTTCCTGGCGGACAAATTGGAAAAATCTTTGCTACAGATCAAGATAGATATGATACACTTACATTCGGATTGGCGCCAGTTAATGGTGTTTCTTATCAACCCACTGCCTTATTTAATATATCTAAAGAAGATGGATTATTGTATGCCTTTCCACGTCTCGATGTTGGCGATTATCGTATAAACGTAACAGTGGATGATAATAAATATATATCATCAACTATAATTAAAGTGTCAGTCGAAATGGTTACAGAAGAGACATTACAGAATGCCATTTCAATTAGAGTGAAAAACATCGGTCCTGAAGAATTCATTTTGAGTAAACGAAAGCTATTTATTCGGGCACTTAAGGAAGTGATTCACTGTCGTCAGAAGGACATTATTTTAATAAACGTACAAAAGTCAAGTGACGCGTTAAAAAATAAGCAGCAGCAGCAACATCAGGAACAGCAACTAAAACGTCAAGTACGTGAAGCAACTCGAAATTTGGATGTATTATTTGCTGTTAGAAAGTCAAATACAAATCACGGTACGACTTATGCAAACAATTTTTATGCTCCAAATGAGCTTCGCAAATTCATTGAGGAAAATTTAGAGGAAATAGAAGATGTAGCAAATCTCAAAATTGAGGAAGTAGTAAAAGCAAAATGCTTGCAACATTATTGTGTTAACGGAGAGTGTGAAGACAAAGTTGTATTGGATGCAAAACAATCTTTTCCAATAGTAACTGATGTTTTCAGTTTTGTATCTGCACAATATGAACATAAGGCAGAGTGCATATGCAAAAATGGTTATGGAGGCGATTCATGCCAGTTCATGATAAATGAATGTGCAAAAGATCCATGCAAGCCACCCAAAAAATGTATTCCCGATGAGACATTGAAACCAAATGCTTTCCGATGTGTATGTGAGGATGGCTTTTTCGGAGCAAATTGTGATAAAGAAACAAGCAAATGTAACGAGGAGAACTGCTATAATCCAAAGAACCCTGTTACGTTCAGTGGAAAAAGCTATGCTCATTATAAAATCGATAAAAATCTAGCCAAGAAGGCAATTGAGGATCAAATCCAATTACAATTGCGAATACGTACAGTTCAACCAACAGGAAATTTGCTGTACGCAGCAGGAAAAATCGACTATAATATTCTAGAAATACAAAACGGCATTGTACAGTATCGCTTTGATTTGGGCAGTGGTGAGGGATTAGTGAGTGTTAGCAGTATTTATGTCTCAGATGGACTGTGGCATGAAATTCAACTTGAGAGGTTAGGAAACAGTGCGCGTTTAATTGTTGATGGAAAGCATACGCGCTCGGGCATAGCACCAGGCGTAAATGGAATATTGAATTTACAATCACATGATTTATATTTTGGTGCTGAAGTGCGCTCACATCCAACGATTATTGGCATCGAAGATATACAACGAGGGTTTATCGGATGTATGGATGATTTAAAGCTATTGCGTGCACACTTACCATTACAGATGAACGCTGCTGCTAGTAGCTCTGTTGCAGTACTAAAGAGATTCGCAAATGTAGACTTTAATTGTGATGCTGCAAATGCTTTAATTCCACTCGGTGTTTGTGGTAATCAGCCTTGTTTGAATGGCGGAACATGTAAGGAATTCAATAATGGTCTTGAATATGAATGTGCCTGTCATCAACGATTTACGGGTAAAAATTGCCAAGAAGATTTAGATCCGTGCTCATCTAATCCATGTTTGTATGGTGGCAAGTGTCGAAATGAAGGTTACGGTAACTACACATGTGATTGTCCAGCAAAAATGTCAGGAAAACGATGTGACTTTGGTCGATTTTGCTTGCCTAATCCATGCAGAAACGGAGGCTTTTGTGAGGAAGGTGACGATAATCCAATATGCTTATGTCGAGGCTACATGGGAAAAACGTGTGAAATTGACGTAGACGAATGTGAAAATCAACCTTGTGGCAATGGTGCAACATGTCTAAATGAAGCCGGATCATTTAGATGTATTTGTCCTCCTCACATGACTGGTGCAAGCTGTGGAAATCCATTATATTCTGAATTCAATATTTCAAATCTCATACACAATACAAGTCTTCAGCTCAAAATTATAATCATATCCGTTGTCATTGCATTCTTCTTGCTTTTAATAATCTGCTGCTTATGCTGTTGCTGCAGGCGTAGAAGAAAATCAAGGGAGGAGCGTATTGGTGTAAAGAACAATGTCGCTGCCGCATCTCCAATTTTAAATTCAGATTATAAACGTGTCTCAAAAATGAGTAATTTAGAACAGCAGCAGCAACAGCAACAACAACAACAAGTACAAAACCAACAAAGACCAGCATCTTATGCGACAACAGATCATCATAATGTCATTTATAATCAAGTGATGCAGTACAATAACCTAGACACGTTGAGAAATTATGGCTCGGCGGGTGATGAGTTGGAAAACTTTTTACCTGAGTACGGAAAACTTAATCGAAATCCAATGAACCAACAAATAGTAAACATTAACAATACCACAGGCAACTCGAGTGATACGGACACATCGTCGCATAAGCCAAATAAAAAATGGGATCAGATTCATTTGCAGACGTTTAGCGATAAGACGAAAATAAATAATGATAAGCGATTAAGTCCTCATCATCATCAAACGACCAGTCAATATCGACAAGGCGGAATATTACAGGGTCGTTTGCTTCCATCGCCTGCAGCAACTTATGCTGGTGGAACGGAAACGGGCGCTTATGAGTGGGACGTTTCAGATTGGAAGCCACGCTCTTTGAATGTTCTATCAAATATCACTGAAGTACCATGCAATAATGAACAAGTGATTGATTCGTCAAGCTTTCATAGTAACGAGAGCAATGAATCGAATGCCAATAAAAATAATGGCAACAATATACCAAGCATCATGATGGAAAGTTTACCAATAATGGATCCTTCACGTGATATTGAAACTTTAAATGAAAATGTTGAATTAGATTTTCCTGACCTCTCAGACGATCGAAGCGAGCAGCCTTTATCAATAAACTTTGACAATTCGATGACCTATCTAAATCCGTTAGACAGTGGCAGTGAGGATTATAGATTTAATACAGGTATGACGACATTTATTTCTCTCTTTTTTCACTGCTTGTTCTTGTTTTCTGTCTTCAATATTGAATAATGCTATATTTATATCTACTGACCGAATTTCACATTGGATATTGATTGACATTCTATGAAAAAGTGGATGGATGGGAGGAAAGAATATAAATTTTTATGTACAGTATAAAGCTTGATTAAGGTTCCATCCATAAAAAAAACTTTTTTCCTCTTGATAGTTCATGTAACAAAATAAATAATTGGACGAGATGTAGAGCTTTCCAAAAGAAGTTTGTCGACACGAACTTTTCAAATAAAAATACTGTATAATAATGCAAGGCAATAAGTATCATTGTAGTCACTTCAAAGGACATAATTTTCACACGATAAATTCAAGTGTAATTTAAAATTAACTTTTGTTTAGTTTACACAAGAGTCTGAGCAGTAGGGGTGTAGTTGGAAGCTTTAAAATTAAAGTTTGATTCTCAAGTTACATTTTCCCTGAGTCCTCCCTGTCTATATTACAAACTGCTCAAGTGATTATCACAAAGAGTATCATATAATCTATTACAATATTACAAAACTTATCCTGAGGATATTTCTACGAAGCTTTAAATTTATCAAAATTTAATTTCTAAAAAATTTTCAAAAAAAAAAACTTTTCTCATAAAGATTAAATTTAAAATTGTTTAATGTCAAAGTTTTAGCTTTTGGTCGACTATAGCATGTAATTTACTCTCTAAAAACAAATATCCCACTCTACTATGCACGCGATTTGCCACTATGATACTCAATTATTCCACATAAGAGAATTTAAAGTCCATTAATTATTGTTTTGTGGCTTTAAAGTTACGAGACATTGGAAGCTCTACAAAACAGAAACTTAATTTAAAATGTGCATACAAAATGGATTTTGAAACTAACTGACTTTTTGAAAAATTGATTTAAACATTAAATCGGTTGCCATTGGCGTTTGCAAATTTAAATCCATTAGTAGAATTCATGTTGTACATTCAATGTGGGTTATTGATGTATTAAATTTTCTAAAATAGAATTTAATATTGATAATTTCATTTCTCTTTGTATCATTTAATGCTTAAAATACATTAATGACGAATATGTCTGCACTGACTATATGTAGTGCCTTTAAAAGTAAACCATTCACGTATGTATGATAATGAAAATGTTTTTAAATTAGATCTATGTTTCATATATATCCTGAATGTAGACAGACACACTTTCAAATAAAACCACCATCAATGCCGCACATAAAATCTATCACACGCTCACAAAATTAGAATCCATATTCAAATAAATTTCAAAATCAATTGGAAATTGCATTTCATTATGCAGTTTGCGGAATCATTTCCACTATTGCTTGTATTTCATTCATCTATCCCACTTTTCCAATTCAGTCATTCATTCGGCTGAATCAGCTTCAAGCTATTTGATGAAACAATTAATTAAAAAACCTGAAAATTTTCTCATCCTTTTTATCATCCCTCCATCTATTCATTATTCGTTTTCTGTTTGTTGTGTTGTAGCTGTTATTGTGATACACGTCAATATCCATCCTTATTCATGTTCATTCTGTTTGTTTTGCACTTCCTATAACATCTAAATAATAATAATAACATTTCTTTTTTTTCCTCCTTGTTTTGCTTATGCTTGTGCCTATAGCTGAATCATATTTGCGACATCCTAATAGTTATTTGCCAAAATACAACATACAAAGTGAAACAGACGGCGAAAGTATACCATTGACTCAATCAAATGATGCTATTCTTGGCAATGGACTTAATAGTGGCAATAGTCGAATGGGACAAAGAATGTTAATGAAAAATGGCGTTGACATCGGACCACACCAAATCGTTCAATCTGATGAGGACGACGTTCCTGCATACGGATTTCCGAGTCAGAAGCGACGTAATCGCGTTGAACATAGTGATTTTGGACTAAACAAAGGCGGTAAGTTTTGATTTCAAAGTGACGCTTAATCAATTGATGAAAGCATTTTTTTTACCTATTTTGTGAATATATGGATGTGTTTGTGTCGTCGTCAACGTCTACATTTTCATACTCACAAAATGATTTATTGCTGACATTTTCGCATTCTTTCCTCTAATTTTTCTTTATTTATTTTTTTTTTCTTTTATTTTTTTCGTTTTTATCGCAAACGTTTTCCTTTCAACTTTATTTTTATTCATGGATCTGGCAGGTGAAAGCAGTTCGCTTCTTGGTCACACTAGTCTTTTACACATGCATGGTGATCAATCACAGAGTGATTTATCAGTGAAACTCTGCGAAATTGAGGATAGTGAAACGGATGAATTGAACAACAGCAATAACTACGTGAAATCATTAAATACCAATAAGGGTAATTGGACCAAAACAAGTACACACACCGACGTTTAAATATAAAAATCGAAACGAATCGAAAAATAATATTTTCACGAATAAACAATATTACTCAATGTAACGTAACGATATAATCAAACATCATCAAATATTAATGAGTAAAATTTTTAATGAAAAGCTTTATACACTTTTTACTTAGTTCTGTTAATACTTTTCCTTGTCTCTTGTCCCAGTTACATTGTCATGTAAGTGGAGTGACAGGAAAACGAAGAAAAAAGAAAAGAAAAAGAAACTTTTTAATCAAACAATTTGTGACAATTTCCTAATGAATTTATTATAAGACAAAAAAAGAACGAAAAGTTTTCATTTTATTTTTTTTATGTAAATTTCATTTAACCCTAAATTAACACACAAGTCATAGTCATTTTACGAAATTTTCTTTATTTCTCTTTTTTTACATTCTATTTCTCCACATTTATATCAGACCACCCAATTAAGGGAACCACTAAATCAAATAAGACATGTTAGCTATTAAAATCGAATTGAGTAGGGCGCACTTTTGTTCAGAAATTTACTTTAAATTAATTGTTTGAAATTGAAGGGGTTTGAAAGAATAATTTTGAATTTTTTTTAAAGTTGAATTTTCCGCATAGTTTCAATCCCTTTAATGTTCTGATTTTTAAAAATTGACGTTAATTAAAATTGAATTTGCCACGAAGAAAACTTAAAGAAGAAATTCACTGAAACTTTAATTAATCAACTGTTTCAGAAAACTTTATATTTAAAAGCAAAAAAGTAAATTCCAAGAATCCATTACGAACAGACAATGTGAAAAAAACAACAGAGAATTTCTCGAATAAAATTGCGCCAAAATTGAGAGAATTTAATCTAGAAAAAAAAAAACTTTTTTATTGGTTAGATAGAAATTAAGTGGAGGAATTAAAATAATAAAAAAAATAATAAAATAAAAGAAAAAAAAAAATAATAACTGATAATAGAGATATGAAAAATTGTATTAAAAACTTTCAGTACCGATGAATGCATTTATAAGCATAGATATAATAATAATAATAATAATCAGGTTAAGCTCTCGGAATCATATCGTTCGTGTAGTAGAAGAAAATGCATATCCAAGCATGGATTTTACACAAATTTAATTTAAATTCATTTCCTTCTCTTTTGTAATGGAAACTGCATTGAAAATGAAATATATATAAAATTTTAACCCATTCATTCAGTCTATAAAAACCCTCCCGAATAGAATCGAATGTGCATGAATGGATAAGATGAATTTATAAATGATATGATCATCATGTAGAATAAAGAAAAAAAAAACTATGAAGAGGAAAAAAAAAGTTCATTCATCAGCATTTTTTTAAATCAGCTAAAAATGGCATCTATTTTTTAAGAGAATGGATTTTTCATCTCATATCCGTTTTTATTGTATTTATATTTTGTTTGGATTCCTCTCAAACACACGAGACTATGTATGAGAGGAACAAAAAAAAGTGTATAAATTGTAGGCAGCCAGAAGTAGCAAGCAATATCAGCATGAAGTGGGGAATCATATATGGATTTGCTGCATTAGTTATTGTTCTATATGTTCACATACGAGAATAGTTGTTAAATCCAGAGCATTTTTCATTCAAAACTGTAAATAATGTACATGCATCGCAAATGCCATTCTCAAATGAGCTTTTAACGACTTTTTTTCTACTTCTCTCAGCATTTATGTGGTTGCCTACTTAAGTGACAAATCAAAGATAAATTTTCCAAGTTCATCAACATTACACCATTCAAATCCCTAGAATTATAAATGGCACAAACATATCTCCAGTCATTCAATCAATCACGTAAATGCAACATCTCACAGAAATCATTCGGCTAAGACAGGATAGTAGTTAGGAATTTTTTGAAGAGGTAATGGGGTCTTGCAACTTTAGTAAAATTCTCATATGTAATCTAAGTTAGTTCCATTGACGACCCCTCTCCCTTTGAACCCCCTGAACCAAGAATAGGCAGACAATAACATTAGCAGTACCGCAAAAAGATGGAAAATGTGCTTAGACGCTTATCGCAGCGATAAATTATCAGGATAAACGTTTGCTTTGTATATGATTGTGTATCTTTTACCCATTCTATCACATCCATCCTTTCCTGAATATGAAAAGTATAACTGAGTATAACAATAAAATCCAGATGACTCCCCGCATCTGAGCTGATGTCTACAATTTTCTTACATCACAAATCTTTCTTTCTTGTTATTATGATTTCAACTTCTTAGGATTTTAT
The DNA here is from genome assembly GCA_026123125.1 of Chironomus striatipennis. NCBI lineage: Eukaryota > Metazoa > Arthropoda > Insecta > Diptera > Chironomidae > Chironomus > Chironomus striatipennis. Next base: position 30,003,017 of record CM047394.1, read on the forward strand.
TTTTTTATATATTTTTATTACGAACGTTTCTTGTAAGATAAATACATTCGTTTCAATCAATTAATATAAAAACGTGTATCATAAAAATTACGTAAATAAATAAATTATAAATAATGTGAATAAATCCAAGAATTTTTTTTAAATAAAAAATAAAAAAAAAGTTATAAAAATGGTGCTGACTTCATCAAAAAATATAATAAAAACAAGAGTGGACGAGGAAATTATATAGGGTAAAAAATATTGAAATTCGTACAAAACGAAAAATTTTTTTTCAAAGTCCTGTAACTTTTATTGGAAGCATTACTGATTTCCCAAATTTTTCCTACGACTTTGCTTGTATTCCAAATTTTTTTATTCGAACTTGAAAAGAGCAATTTGTGCAGCATAAAGCAGAAAAAAATCCACTTTATTTCAAATATTGAAATTCGTACACACAAATATTGAAATTCGTACACCAAGTACTCACGATTTTTGCATCCAAAACTTGATAAAAAATTAATATTCTTGCAGTATTTTCATTTGAGGAGGTTTTTATTCATCCTGAGCAGCTTAATTATGCTTTAAATTTAATTTATTTAATTTGTTTACACAAAAACAATTGAAATTGTTCACCGCCTACTATTGAAATTTTGTACGAATTTCAATATTTCTTCTGTACGAATTTCAATATTTGGAATAAGGTGGATTTTTTTCGTATAAGCAGTGCTAATTTATGCCTTGACTTAATTTAATTGGAAAGTAGAGTGCACGAGCAAAGTCATAAGATCTTAACATATGGCCAATCTTGAGTTTAAAGGCAATTTTTTCAAGTCTAAAAATTGTGAAAAAAAATTTTGTAAATTTGTTCGTACGAATTTTGGTTTTGTACGAATTTCAATATTTTTTACCCTAAATACATAAAAACTAAGATAAACCTTAACTAAGTAATAACACTAAGAATAATAGTCTAATATTGCGAATCATTCACTCCCCACTCTCCTATCCATCGTTCTTTTTCCCACATTCAATATACTCACAGATATTTTGAATGGGGTAAAAGAACAAAGGAAGGAAAAGAAAACAAGAAGTAACCTGATTACATCATTCCGTTAAGACGATTTTCACTTTCTTTCTCTCTCTACATAGAAATATTTTATTATATCGTTAACAATTTTACTACTTACATTCATAGATTTTTTTTCCTACTACTTCTTACTTTATTCAAACTGATGTGCCCTTGGATGTAATTTTTGCAAATTTTGTTGCGTTTGATTTAATAGGAATTCATTTTGGTAGTTTATTCAGCATTTATTCAGCTGAGTATTATTCGGAATGTTACTCGAAAACACCAAGATTCTATTTGTATGTCCAAAAAATTGCACAAATTCCCACGATCTCTTAACCTATAACATCAACTTGCCATATAACAATCCACATCTGTACTGAATTACAAAGTTACAAAATCAAATTAAACACGCTAGAAATCTGATGAAAAACATCCAATGGCATGTCACTTTAACATAAATCTATTTATTTTTTTTCCTTTTCATTCACGCCAGTTCACTTACAATTTAGCACACATCAACAAGATTTTTTTACATTCATTTTCTTTCCTATGCTTCTTCTCGTATGGCAAAAAAGACGACTTAGGGTTGCCGGTGCTGATGACGGTGTTATAGAAGAAAAAAACATAAATGTACGGTAATAAATAATTTACTGCCACGATTGTAACTGTTTTTAGCATCTGACAACCCCCTAATGTCTCATTTTCAAGAAGCAAAAGCATGTAAGAGGAAGAAAGAAAAAAAAGAGTCACAAGAGAACAATTGAGGAATGAAATGAGAAGTTGCATGGTCGATTGCATTTCTATTCAATCTATTCCTTTTGCTTTTGCTTCAATGATGACGAAAACAAACTAGAAAAAAAAAATTTGTTATACTCAATTTCCTCCAATTTGTCTTCTTATTTTATATTCCCTCGATTTTAGTTTGTATTTTTTTTTTCGCTTTCTATCATGCTTCTTTTGCTACTGCTGCCACTTTTTTATCATCATTATTATTTTTATTCCTCTTCGCTTTTTCTCAATCCACGTCGTTGAACCTAATTTATTTCAATTCATGAAAATGAACTACTCACAACTCTTTCCTCTATATCTCTCAACTATGTACGTATAATATACTTTTTCTCTATCTCTATGCAAAGTGCCTAAAACATAATTTATATTTATACATTATTGTATTCGTGTGTATATATTTCTTCAACAAAAAAATATGTCGAGATGATAACAGGAATGAACGTTGTTATGTAAGATTGTAGTAAATTTATAGTTACAAAGTCACTTACTGCAGGCGAATTAGAAGCGTATTAAAAAGTTTTAATCAAAAACATTGAAAATTTCAACCGTTTCTATGAATTTGAATAGAATTTGGATGCAAAAATCATTTGCATCTTTTTTTGATAACACTTTAGAATTGCATAAGATGCAAAAACATTGCAAACAATAGATTAAGATGCAAACAATTTTGCATCTTTCTAAAGTTAAGCAAAACATAATTTGCGTCTTCTCTAAAAAAATAATTTTAGATGCAAAACTTTTTGCATCTTTCTTATTAACATGTCTAGACACAAAGATATCTTTCATGCATTGCAAGTTGAATTAACAAGCTAAGAATTGTGATTGCGGTAAAAAGAAACTTACTCATACTCATTTTAATGAAGTAAATTGATAACATGAAAGAAGGGATGGAGAAAAAGGCAAGTCTTCATGTTTTTTGCCAGTTCCTGTGCAACAAAGAAGAAGTCGAATAGAATTCGTATTTGCAAGTCATTTTAACGCATTTCTCTTTAAGTTTTTGTGGTAAAAATTTAACAAAATAATCACATGCATGACTTGCTCGTAGCTTTCTGAATTGTGGTTTTTGTTTTTGTTTCATTTGTGTTTCATCCTGAGAGTACTGAGATATGAGAACAATAGGATTTAGATGAATTTGACATATCTTTACATACTGGTTTAAGATTAAATTTGCTGATGTGTTGAAATTTTGAAATTAATTAGAACAATGTCTAAGATAATGAGCAGATGTAGAATAAGCTGATAAAATATGAAATTCAATTTCCAAAACATCAATGTGAAAACAAAAAGATTCAATTAAAATGATAATGAGTACATGAAATTAAAATTTGTGATTTTGCGTCACTAGTTTAAAATTGATGCGAAAATTTCTCTTCTTTTGTGAATTCAATAAAAAATGATGCAGAAAATTAAAAGTACGTCCTTCAAAACAGTTTTCAAATCTAATTTCACGATAGAATCTAATGACTTTATAATAGAAGCCTCAAAATTTTTTGTGCTTATCAGTCATACCTTGGAAGTGCAAATTGCGGAAACATTAACAGTAATGTTTAGGTTTCGGGTGAAAATTCATACAACAGTATAACATCCATTAACAGAATCAATGGCAGTTACTTGAATCAATTAAAGAATTTCGCTAATTATCAGATCTAAAAATACGCTTTGACATAGGCACAAATGTGTATGTGGGCTGATGACTTTTTACTTTGTCAATCCAATTAACATCAATACGAAAATGTGTCAATAACAGCTAGCATCTCATTCTATCTACGATACTTGACTTTTCGGTATTAAATCCACAAGCCATACGCCTAAATGTGCAAATGTTTTTGTCAATAATTAAATCAGAAACGTAGAAATGCGCTATAAAAAGAAGCACAGCACAAAGCCTTTATGTTAAGGTTAAATAATTCCCTTAGTGATTTCAATTCTTTTCCTTTTCACTGCCATTCTAACACCGTAAATTTCAGTTCATTTCATTCTATAGAAAGTTTGTACTTCATACAAAATTTCCACGACACGAAAGAAAAAAAAGGCAAAAGAATGAAATCTAAAGTCATTTTATGATGGATGAAGTTGAAGCGCGATTTTTCACAAATTTTCATCATAAAAAAATCATCGTGATGAAGAGAAATGTAGAAAGAGTTAGGGCCAGAGCTCGAAGTCGATAAGGCGAAGTCGACTTCGAGTCAACTCGAGTCAACTCAAAACCGAGTCGACTCGAGTCGACTCGGCTGATTTTGATTTTTACGAAGTCGACTCGAGTTGAGCCGAGTCGACTCGAATTTCACCAAGTCGACTCCGAGTCGACTCGAAGTCTACTCGAGTTGCAAAAAATAATTTATTAAACTTATTCGTTTTTGATTTCTGATTCCGCTTGTGAAGTATAATATTTCATACAAAAATATTAAAAATTCAACTTTTTTACTAATTTTAATTATTTTTTGATAAAATATGAAACTTTTTGATGCTTTTTGATAATATATTAAATTTTTTGAATATTAACTTCCACGCATAGCGTGCAAGTTATTGTATTCACTTAAGTTTCAAAATTTCACTTTTTTTGATTTTGTGAGCAAACGGAAGCACCAATCATGACGTTTTTGGTCTCGTTTGATTGGTAATTTAAATATCTATCACCTAAAGCATGTTTAGTTCCGGTCACTTCCGTTGTGTTGGAACTAGACGCAAAAAACCGTTAAAAATCCATACTTTTGTATGGAAAATTTCTCAAGGAAGCATTTTTTAAGAATTTCTTTCATTTGATTTGATAGATCGTACCTAAAAACAAAATTGTGCTGAAAAAAATCTGGACTTTATGTCCATTAAGTGACCTAAAAATGCCAAAAACTGCAAATTTTGCAACAGTTGCGCCATTTTTGATACAGGCCAGGATTTTAATTGTTAGTAATGATAAGTGGCATAAGATTAAAGTTGAACATAAGAGCTACAAAAAATATAGTAGCAATTTTTCCTGAAAATGCTTCTATAAAAAGTTATAACATCATAAAGATTGACAAAAAATCTAAGAAATTTTGTTTACGTTTTCATACGTTACGTAAACTTTACGTTACGTAAAATTACGTACGTAAAATTTGTATGAAAATAATCATTTGTAGCAATTTAAAGACAATGTAAGACTTAAAAGTCACTGGATCATGCTTAATTAAATCAAAAGGGAGAAAATGTTTACTGGATCTCATTTATTTAACATAAAAAGTTGCTGGATCTCATTTTATGATCATAAATGCTCACTGGATCTCAATTAATTACAATGAATGCTCACTGGATCTCATTTTATGACTATGAATGCTTACTGAATCTTATTATATGATCATGAATGCTTACTGGATCTCATTCTTTGATCATGAATGCTCACTGGATCTCAATTTATGACAATGAATGCTTACTGGATCTCAATTTAAGACTATGAATGCTCACTGGATCTTATTATATGACCATGAATGCTTACTGGATCTCATTCTTTGATCATGAATGCTTACTGGATCTCAACTTAAGACTATGAATGCTCACTGGATCTTATTATATGACCATGAATGCTTACTGGATCTCATTCTTTGATCATGAATGCTCACTGGATCTCAATTTAAGACTATGAATGCTCACTGGATCTTATTATATGACCATGAATGCTTACTGAATCTCATTCTTTGATCATGAATGCTTACTGGATCTCAACTTAAGACTATGAATGCTCACTGGATCTCATTTTATGATCATAGATGCTCACCGGATCTAATTTAAGGATCATGAATGTTCCCTGGATCTCATTTTATGATTATGAATGCTTATGAAACTTAATAATGTAAAGTTAGAAGATTTTATTTAATAGTACTGAAAGGTTTGAACGGAACGAAGCGAAGAAGAGTGGAGTTCGACATTCCTGTAATCTATAATAGTCGAACGGAACGAAGCGAAGCGAAGTGGAGTTCGACATTCCTGTAATCTATAATAGTCGAACGGAACGAAGCGAAGCGAAGTGGAGTTCGACACTCCTGTAATCTATAATAGTCGAACGGAACGAAGCGAAGCGAAGTGGAGTTCGACATTCCTGTAATCTATAATAGTCGAACGGAACGAAGCGAAGCGAAGTGGAATTCGACATTCCTGTAATCTATGGCAGTCGAACGGAACGAAGCGAAGCGAAGTGGAGTTCGACATTCCTATAATCTATGACAGTCGAACGAAACGAAGCGAAGCGAAGTGGAGTTCGACATTCCTGTAATCTATAATAGTCGAACGGAACGAAGCGAAGCGAAGTGGAGTTCGACATTCCTGTAATCTATGACAGTCGAACGGAACGAAGCGAAGCGAAGTGGAGTTCGACACTCCTGTAATCTATAATAGTCGAACGGAACGAAGCGAAGCGAAGTGGAGTTCGACATTCCTGTAATCTATAATAGTCGAACGGAACGAAGCGAAGCGAAGTGGAGTTCGACATTCCTGTAATCTATGGCAGTCGAACGGAACGAAGCGAAGCGAAGTGGAGTTCGACATTCCTGTAATCTATGACAGTCGAACGAAACGAAGCGAAGCGAAGTGGAGTTCGACATTCCTGTAATCTATAATAGTCGAACGGAACGAAGCGAAGCGAAGTGGAGTTCGACATTCCTGTAATCTATAATAGTCGAACGGAACGAAGCGAAGCGAAGTGGAGTTCGACATTCCTGTAATCTATAATAGTCGAACGGAACGAAGCGAAGCGAAGTGGAGTTCGACATTCCTGTAATCTATGGCAGTCGAACGGAACGAAGCGAAGCGAAGTGGAGTTCGACATTCCTGTAATCTATGACAGTCGAACGAAACGAAGCGAAGCGAAGTGGAGTTCGACATTCCTGTAATCTATAATAGTCGAACGGAACGAAGCGAAGCGAAGTGGAGTTTGACACTCCTGTAATCTATAATAGTCGAACGGAACGAAGCGAAGCGAAGTGGAGTTCGACATTCCTGTAATCTATAATAGTCGAACGGAACGAAGCGAAGCGAAGTGGAATTCGACATTCCTGTAATCTATGGCAGTCGAACGGAACGAAGCGAAGCGAAGTGGAGTTCGACATTCCTATAATCTATGACAGTCGAACGAAACGAAGCGAAGCGAAGTGGAGTTCGACATTCCTGTAATCTATAATAGTCGAACGGAACGAAGCGAAGCGAAGTGGAGTTCGACATTCCTGTAATCTATAATAGTCGAACGGAACGAAGCGAAGCGAAGTGGAGTTCGACATTCCTGTAATCTATGACAGTCGAACGGAACGAAGCGAAGCGAAGTGGAGTTCGACATTCCTGTAATCTATAATAGTCGAACGGAACGAAGCGAAGCGAAGTGGAGTTCGACACTCCTGTAATCTATAATAGTCGAACGGAACGAAGCGAAGCGAAGTGGAGTTCGACATTCTTGTAATCTATAATAGTCGAACGGAACGAAGCGAAGCGAAGTGGAGTTCGACATTCCTGTAATCTATGGCAGTCGAACGGAACGAAGCGAAGCGAAGTGGAGTTCGACATTCCTGTAATCTATGACAGTCGAACGAAACGAAGCGAAGCGAAGTGGAGTTCGACATTCCTGTAATCTATAATAGTCGAACGGAACGAAGCGAAGCGAAGTGGAGTTCGACATTCCTGTAATCTATAATAGTCGAACGGAACGAAGCGAAGCGAAGTGGAGTTCGACACTCCTGTAATCTATAATAGTCGAACGGAACGAAGCGAAGCGAAGTGGAGTTCGACATTCCTGTAATCTATGGCAGTCGAACGGAACGAAGCGAAGCGAAGTGGAGTTCGACATTCCTGTAATCTATGACAGTCGAACGAAACGAAGCGAAGCGAAGTGGAGTTCGACATTCCTGTAATCTGTAATAGTCGAACGGAACGAAGCGAAGCGAAGTGGAGTTCGACATTCCTGTAATCTATGACAGTCGAACGAAACGAAGCGAAGCGAAGTGGAGTTCGACATTCCTGTAATCTATAATAGTCGAACGGAACGAAGCGAAGCGAAGTGGAGTTCGACATTCCTGTAATCTATAATAGTCGAACGGAACGAAGCGAAGCGAAGTGGAGTTCGACATTCCTGTAATCTATGACAGTCGAACGGAACGAAGCGAAGCGAAGTGGAGTTCGACATTCCTGTAATCTATAATAGTCGAACGGAACGAAGCGAAGCGAAGTGGAGTTCGACACTCCTGTAATCTATAATAGTCGAACGGAACGAAGCGAAGCGAAGTGGAGTTCGACATTCCTGTAATCTATAATAGTCGAACGGAACGAAGCGAAGCGAAGTGGAGTTCGACATTCCTGTAATCTATGGCAGTCGAACGGAACGAAGCGAAGCGAAGTGGAGTTCGACATTCCTGTAATCTATGACAGTCGAACGAAACGAAGCGAAGCGAAGTGGAGTTCGAAATTCCTGTAATCTATAATAGTCGAACGGAACGAAGCGAAGCGAAGTGGAGTTCGACATTCCTGTAATCTATAATAGTCGAACGGAACGAAGCGAAGCGAAGTGGAGTTCGACACTCCTGTAATCTATAATAGTCGAACGGAACGAAGCGAAGCGAAGTGGAGTTCGACACTCCTGTAATCTATGACAGTCGAACGGAACGAAGCGAAGCGAAGTGGAGTTCGACATTCCTGTAATCTATAATATTCGAACGGAACGAAGCGAAGCGAAGTGGAGTTCGACACTCCTGTAATCTATAATAGTCGAACGGAACGAAGCGAAGCGAAGTGGAGTTCGACACCCCTGTAATCTATAAAAGTCGAACGGAACGAAGCGAAGCGAAGTGGAGTTCGACACCCCTGTAATCTATAAAAGTCGAACGGAACGAAGCGAAGCGAAGTGGAGTTCGACACTCCTATAATCTATAAAAGTCGAACGGAACGAAGCGAAGCGAATTGGAGTTCGACACTCCCGTAATCTATAAAAGTCGAACGGAACGAAGCGAAGCGAAGTGGAGTTCGACACTCCTGTAATCTATAAAAGTCGAACGGAACGAAGCGAAGCGAAGTGGAGTTCGACACTCCCGTAATCTATAAAAGTCGAACGGAACGAAGCGAAGTGAAGTGGAGTTCGACACTCCTGTAATCTATAAAAGTCGAACGGAACGAAGCGAAGCGAAGTGGAGTTCGACACCCCTGTAATCTATAAAAGTCGAATGGAACGAAGCGAAGCGAAGTGGAGTTCGACACCCCTGTAATCTATAAAAGTCGAACGGAACGAAACGAAGCGAAGTGGAGTTCGACATTCCTGTAATCTATAATAGTCGAACGGAACGAAGCGAAACGAAGTGGAGTTCGACATTCCTGTAATCTATAATAGTCGAACGGAACGAAGCGAAGCGAAGTGGAGTTCGACATTCCTGTAATCTATGATAGTCGAACGGAACGAATCGAAGTGAAGTGGAGTTCGACATTCCTGTAATCTACAATAGTCGAACGGAACGAAGCGAAGTGGAGTTCGACACTCCTGTAATCTATGACAGTCGAACGGAACGAAGCGAAGTGATCTCATTAAAAATGTTCAAGCAAAGTTCGAACAACAATTAGTTTGAACGCAGTTCAAACTTGGTTGAGCGAAGCTCACAAATTTTTACATCCTGAATAAAGCATAGCGATTGTAAGCGTGAAAATATTTCGCAATCTTATAATATATGAGCAGAACTTTAAAAGTCTTTAGTAGGATTTTAGCAGGATTGAAATTTCAATTCATATTTTATATTTTATTATATATACTGTAATCTATCAGTTCAAATGTCTATGAGCAAGTGGCGTGGAAGTTCGTGGCTTTCTATGTAAGTCGTGTTTTTTTTCCTTTCTTACAATTTAAATGAAGATTTTTTCATAGTTGAGAAATAGAAATTTCCGAAATTTTCATAAAACTTTCAAATTGTTAATTTAGTTTTTGCATAATTTATTTATTTGAATCAAATTTAATAGAATTTGATAGGTTTAAATGAAATTAAAGTGAAGTTTATGATCCAAATTTTGCAAAAACTAAATTAACAATTTAAAAGTTTTATGAAAATTTCGGAAATTTCTATTTCTCAACTATGAAAAAATCTTCATTTAAATTGTAAGAAAGGAAAAATATTCAAAAAATTTAATATATTATCAAAAAGCATCAAAAAGTTTCATATTTTATCAAAAAATAATTAAAATTAGTAAAAAAGTTGAATTTTTAATATTTTTGTATGAAATGTTATACTTCACAAGCGGAATCAGAAATCAAAAACGAATAAGTTTAATAAATTATTTTTTGCAACTCGAGTAGACTTCGAGTCGACTCGGAGTCGACTTGGTGAAATTCGAGTCGACTCGGCTCAACTCGAGTCGACTTCGTAAAAATCAAAATCAGCCGAGTCGACTCGAGTCGACTTGGGAAAAGTCGAGTCGACTCGAGTCAACTCGACTCGACTTCGAGCTCTGGTTAGGGCTGAAAAGAAAAGGATACAAATCTGCTGTTTCGCTCATTTCGGCTGAGATGATGAGAAAATTTTTGAAAATTTAATTTCCACACCAAACGAAAAAAAGAAGAAAAAAATAAGGAAAAAGAAAGTTTTCTCATGAAAGCTCGGTATCCAATGTTTTAATTCGGTGAATACACAAAGCTATGAAAAAAGAGTAAGATGACGATGACGATAATAGGAAAAAACTGAAATGAAAACATCTTTCACGAGTTAAAGGCAAAGAACTTTTCTTTAAATTTTGAATTCATCATCAAATGAAGAAGAAGATTTGGAGCTGATTTTTGTGTGTTTATTGACAGACTGATGGTTTTAATGGGATTAGATTTACATGATTGTTATGTAAATTTTTAATCCTGAAAGAATTTACTTAAATAATTTAACTAGAGAACTTTCACTGCAAACTATGTTCAGAACAATACTATTAATGTCGCGAAAACCTTCAAAAATTGTTAAAAAAACATCAACTGTCTTTTAATATTCAAATTATATTTACAACTTTAAATAGTTGATTTCCCCTTTTCATAGTTTTTTCCCCGGAATTTTGATAATAATCAACTCAACAAAAATTCATCACAATTCCCGATTTCTTTCGATTTAATGCGTCACCAAACTAAACTCTAGTTGATTCCCAACTAGTTTTCCTTTCACTTCGTGTTACCATTTGCCGTAATGAGGTAGCATCTTTTTTATTCATTCTTCTTCCTTTTTATTTCTGTTACCGTCTCTCTCGTTTTCTACACAAGTCCTCTACTCAACATAAAGATAACACTATTAATCAAAAAATAAAATAAAAGGAAAAATGTGAAGGAATAAGAAAATCTCGTTCGTTTTTCACTCACTCTCTCGTGGAATTTCTAATTATAATATTAAGTTTCATTTCCTATAATTTACATACACATACAATGAGAAATGAGAATGAGAAAGCTTTTCTTCTAAAAATTATAACAATCAGGAAAGTTTTTTTTTATTCTTAATTCCTTATTTTCTCAGAGGTGGGACAGAAAAAGTTTCTTTTGAGACTTGAGAACCTTGAATTTTTATTTCTTAGCGTGGGCAATAAAATAAATGTTAAGCTCTCCAAGAAGAAGTTTAAGCTCTTATAAAATCCAATCTTTGACTTCAAAAATAAAAAAATGACATTTTTATGTGATAAAAAATCGTTCTGGCATCAAAGGAAGAACATTTAAGTAAAAATTTCATTGAAAGGAACTCGGTAAACAAGGGGATAAATTTAGGCTTTTTGTTTACACACATTTTGTTTGCTTGGGCTTTTTAAAGCAGCTTTCACATGACCTCGATTGATGTGGATGGAGCTTTGAATTTAAATTTAAATTTCCAAGAATGTTTCGTAGGAAGACTTTGTTTACATGATGCGCTGAATATTATTTTTTTGTCAATATTTAGGCAAATTTATTCAACTGTTGTGTTTTAAAAAAGAAAAATATTTGTGGATTGCTGTGTTTGGTTGATATATTAATCTATTGTTCAAGCTTAAAACTTTTAAATTGTCAAAATTTGCATTATAAGATCCAGAATTTTGTTTTGGAATATTTTATTAACAAATTCCTTTGAGAAATGTCTAAATTTCTTCAAAGTTGATGCGTTGTATGATTAATCTGAGAAAAATATTAAAAATAGCTAAAAAAATTTAACTTCTTCCTTAAAAAATCAATTTTTGTCAGATAACCTCGAAAGTTTCATCCATGAGCTCACCAAATTTCCAAGAATCAATTTAGTCGTAATTTTTAAAACAAAACAAATTATTCACACATGGTGATGCAAAATATTTAATGGTGTCTAATGAAAATGATTTTGGCATTTAACAGTGTTTATTTACATTTCTCATCAAATTACTATTGCCGACAATTTCAATACGCTTTCATCTTTTCTGCAATGGTCGCTTGGTGAATTTGCTTTTATTGACTTGAACAAACAATTTTTCTGTAGCCTGCAGATAAAGTGACACAATTATTGAAAACACTACGCATTATTATGTGAAGGCTTACTACCTCCACCATTCATTCATATTTAAATCTCAATAAAAGTGTTATTCATAATAAAATAAATCTCAACATTCATGACAACTCTGTTCTTACCATAGAAATGGAAGGATGAATAAAAATAGCAACAATTTTCAATCTAGAAAAAAAAAGTACGGAATTGTATAAGAAAAGTCGACAGATGAAGTAGATGAGCTAATTTATTTTATTTTATACTTTATTATATTTTTCAATTTGAAACTAACAGAAGCGAGAAGGAAGAAGAAATATATATCTTAAATTGATTAAATAAATTAAATTAAGAAAATTCAAAGGCGATATATGAGAAAATGTTTTAAAATTAGTTTCAGAGATAATAAAGATGTTTTAGTATCGAATGTTGATATAATCTAGTTATAACTCTTTCTTCTCTTTTTCTATTTTCACGAATCATGAGAAATAAAATAAATAGAAAAGAAAATGAAATGAACATAAAATTAAGTAAATAAAAAAAATTTTAAGAAACGAAAAAAATTGTGGTATTTGTATAGAATAAGTAAATGCATTCAATCCAGATGTAAAATGTAATTTAATCCATATAGTGGTAATGAATGAAATATAGTGAATAATAATACAAAATTAATGTAGGATAATCAAAAAAATGAAAGAAATTTTCTGAAGAAATAAAATGCAACAAATTCATATTTTATAACTGACTGATTTATTAATTTTTCTCTACTTTTATGAATTAAATTTTTATTTCAGGATCCAAATCAATGAATTAAGTGCAGCAATTTTTTCCTTAAATTTTATTCATTAGGTGCTGTTCACTTATGACGACCATCAAAACCACACCTGTCACAAAATCTTCATTCAAAATAATCTTTTTTTACAGAAAAACTGTCATACGCCTCAAACACCCTCACCTCTATTATTCAGACGTCATAAGTGAACGACTTCTTACCGAAAATTTAAATTTATAGGTACATATATGAACAAATATTATAAATAAGATATGGGGCCGTTCACAAAGTACGTTACGCAAAAAAATGACTTTTTAGACCCCCCTCCCCCCTTGTTACGCATGGTTACAAATTGTAAACCCCCCCCCCCCCTGAACGTTCAAATTTTTTTTCATTTTATAAAAAATGTTGGTATAAATTTTTTTAATTTAACTATTTTTTTTAAATCCAAAATAAACTTTATAAGAAGATATCTATTGAAAAAAAAAAATACTAACTAACTTTCTTTAACGCATGTATGAAAACTAAATTCACATGATCAAAATATTACAAAACCTGAATTTTACATTAAATTTTTTATTTGAATACTATAAAATTATTATTGCTGATAGAACGTTACATTTTCAAATACCCCCCCCCCCCTTGTTACAAATGGTTACACTTTTTCGAGCCCCCCCTCCCCCCTAAAATGCGAACGTACTTTGTGAACGGCCCCATAATGGGGGTGGAAGTTTTTTGAACTTTCAATCATTATCAGATTATATTTTAAACCTTAAAATCAGGGACCGAATTTGATCACTCATACTCAGTGAGTAAAAAATAATATGAGTACTCATTGAAAAAAAAAACTCTGAATTTTCATTTTTCAATGAGTACAATGATTACTGAGTACTCACAAATCATTGTACTCATTGAAAAATAAAAACTCAGAGTTTTTTTTTCAATGAGTACTCATATTTTTTTTTACTCACTGAGTATGAGTGATCAAATTCGGTCCCTGCTTAAAATATGAATTTTGCAAAACATTGAAAATATTTATTTTTAAAAAAATTTAATTCCTCAATTTCGAAAATTGGATTTTGATTTTCAGCAATTTTTGCACTTTTGGAATCTTTTTTTACATTTTTAAAAATATAATGATCCGTATGCAAATTCGGAATGTAAAGTATGCAGTGCATAAAAAGTGTTTAGTCATCATTATGCTCAGATTCTGCTGAAGAGTATGCCCTAGAAACAGTAGAAACCTGCACCTTTTCTTAGGCATAAATCGACATGCTAAACTAAATTTGGATTTAAAAAAAAAAATCAAATCAACTAAAATAAAGTTTGAATTAAGAGAACAATCGGAGGAAGAATGAAGATTTTCAATCTTAGAAAATTTGATTATCGACTTATTGTTCATGATACAGAAATTCTAAGAATTTAAGATTGAATAATTTTCTTTAAATTAAAATAAATGAATTCTAAAGAAGAGGAAAAATCAAAACTTGATCAACACTTCAAAATCATTGAAATTTCACAAAAAAAAAAAAAATTAAATCACTACCAAAATAAAATTTAAAGAATTTATTCTATTTGAAATCTTTATTTGTATTTAAATGCATAGTAAAAAGCACAGGAGCCATTCACTTAATACGTTACATAAAAAAATCGACATTTTGACCCCTCTTCCCAGTGGAATTTGGAGGGGGGGGGGGTATGAGAAGGGATAAGGGAGTTGACTTTTGGTTTTTTTTACGAAAAACCCTAGCAAATTAAAGAAATTTGCCAGTGAGTGGGGTTAAAACTCTTCCAATCGACCCCCCCCCCCCCTGGCTACGCCACTGTCTCTTCCTCTTTTTGTTACGTTTATGCTTTTTGTAAAAAATTTTTTTTTGTTTGACCTGTTACAAAATTTTTGGCCTCCTTCCCCCTAAAATGTCCTTCTTTAAAAGAACTGAACTTTTATCACAATTTTTAAAAGGAGAAAAAAACATTTGCATTTTATTTTGTGTGCAATTTAATGTCCTGATAAATAATTCATTATTGTTTTCTAAACAGCTAAAAGCTTGCAAACTTTATCTTTGTACATTCTAAATGTATTTTTATTGGGTAGAAAGTGAAGTTAGTTTTTTAAAATGACATAACTAGTTCCTATAAAATGAGAAAAAAAGGAAAAAGTTTAGTTTATAATTAAAAGTTGGTTTTATAATTAGCAATGCTCTGCACATTCAAGTCAAATAATATCCTTTATGGGACTTTAGAAGCACACAAGGCGATAATTTTCAAAAAGATAAATAGATACCCTCATTTGGAGATTATTCATTTGTGTGAAAATGTACTGGAATTGACTCATTATCATTATTTATGTTTCTGAGATTGTCATGAGTTGATTTTTCTAGGGTTTTAAGCAGCAATGTTGATGACTTAATAGTCCACATATGAAGCATTTTGGATAGTAAATGTGCTTGATTTATGAATTCATTTAATATTTAACATAACATTTCTTTTTAATATCCATAAAATAATTGATTCTAGCATCTGCATATCCAACACATATATTTCGGTTATATTGACTTTTTCAATTAAAATCTCATTAATCCTTCCGGAAATGAAAAAAATTTATGCATGATGGTCTATAAAATTTATCATAACGACGATGGATTATAAAGACAAAGGCTCGCAATAGCCATAATAATTAATATGAGAGCATCAACATTTTGTGGCTATAAAAAATTAAGTGAACTCAACTTTATTGGGAACAAACAGTAACACCCATCAATGGCTTAAACTGCCAAATAAAAAAATGACAATGCACAAAGTACACATCCGAGTATGTATGAGAGAGCGAGAGAACAAGGAAAAATAAACAACAAACATATTCCCCACAAAACTCTTAGCTTTTTTCTCTGTAGCTTTCAATGAACAGCAATTGCCATTATAGTGATGAAAAAAAAAATGGGAAAAAGGCAATTAACATCATCCGAATGAAATGTTTATTCTGTTTGTAGTTGTTTCGTTCGCGATTTTGTTTCTTCTTATGTCAGAGTGTTGTCTCACTTTTTCACCACTTTTCTGTGCTGTATATCTTTTGTATTTTGACTTTTCGAAGTTTCAGAATATGATAAACGTTCAGTCAGTTCAGTACTAATCCGTAAAATCAACGCTCAAGTCATATTTTCATAACTTTTGTTTGTGCCTGCATATCTCAAGTTCTGTGTACTGCTGTTGCTGTTTTAAAAAACATAAAAAAAAAAATCCATAAAATTTGAAGTGATATAAAATTTTTGTTTGGTGATTTATCAAACAGTGCAAGAGAACAAATAAATAAAAGAAGCGCAGCAATGTTGGCAGTAAAAAAAATTGCAATTGTAGGTATTTTTTTTGTCGGTAGAAGAAATGAAAAAAATTTCACTTTTTGTTATTTAATTTTATTTCCATCCAAACGAGCAACGACTTTGCAAAAGAAGAAATTGCATTTTTTGTCGTTTATTTCTTTTTTTTTGTTGCTGCTGTCCGACATTTAGTTTGTGCCCTTCCTCGAATCTCTTTTGACATTTCGTTTTATATGTCAGAGTTGATGTCTTGACAAACGGGGTCAGATATTTTTAACTGCAATTCATCCATTGCATTGTTAGGAATTCGATTTTTAAAAGACGATTTCTAGTTAGAATGGAATTAGAACTTATTGTCGAATTTCGGTACTTTAACTATTGTGAGGTTAAATTTTTAAAATCAATTTTAACTATCTAAATACCCAAAACCAAGTAGCAATAAGGAAGATCACAGCATATTTCCATGTTCAACTGCATTCTAATCACTTCCAATGCATCATTAAGAAAAGATACAACAGTGAAAGATTCAACTTATGTTTGTCAAATTTTCTGCATTTTTCCTCCAATTAAATCTAAATTAAATGTTAAGTGGAACTGATAAAATATTTTTTACAGCTCCAGACAGCTGTTCTAACATATTGCATAGTTTTTGACAGATTGCCAAATGCTTCAATGCAGTTTGAGTAGAAAATTATGAGATTCAGCAAAATGATGTGAATATCACACTCTGTTGATCTCAACAGTCAAAGGATAAAAAAATTGTTTTATGACCCAGCTTTACTGCATTTTTGATTACATAAATAATCCTTTCCAAAAATGCAACTCTGAAACAAGTGCTTACAACAAAGTATATAAGTAAAGTATTACTTAATGAAATTCTCTTTGTAACGTTCCAAAAATAGATTGTTTTCGTCTGCTGGTTGTCAACTTTCTACTGTGAGTGCCGACCTGCTGATGATAAAAAAGATACGAATCCAATAGGCGTAAAGGACACTGACGATGAATTTGTTATTAGCAAGCCACAAACTACTGATCCAAAATATACAGACTTTATAGACGAATTGTACAAACATGATAACGAAAAAAAGACAGGCAAATCAAAGCGTGATTTATCTAATGTAAGTGAGGCAAGTATTCATGGTGTTGGTGGTGGCTTCGATCTCGCCGTCAATGAAATAATAAGGGACAATGAGGATGAAAAACGGGGCCGGCGAATGCTTGTGTTTCGGTATTCTTACGGATGAAGTGTCAATAAAAACTAATATATTAATTTTGTTCCTTACAGCCCACTCTTCGTCTATAGAAAGAAGGAGATTAAAAGGAGACCTCAATAAGCAAACAACATGACCATAGAACACGCAAGCAAATTTTCATGAACACGGCTGAAGATGAGAGATGCAAATGTTTTAATCGCATTAAAAATTAATTAAAAACTTAATGTCTGAACAATAACAATTACGTAATGTTGACTAAATAGTGTAAAAAAGAAAATATCACACGTATACGACATTTATTTTAAATGTTAATTTTTTTTGTGTCCGTCAGAGGTGTAGTTAGGGGGTGGAAAAAGGTATTTACAGGATATAATTCCTTCAAAATCAAACACTAAAAATAGGAAATTTAGGTTCCCTCAAGTATACTTCTGATCCTGCAAACTACCATCTCTCATCATCAGCATCAGCATCATCATCATCATCTTTATTATTTTTTCCATTAAATCAAAAGAAAAAAAACAGTTGAAAGTTACTTTGTTTAAAATACTAAAAGATATAATATATGTTAATTAACATTGAAAAGTGTCTATTTAATTAACAACTTTTTCAGTAAATATCATTTGCAGTTTATTTTTTTTTTTTCAGTCATGATTATCTTGTTTGAATAACAGATCATCTTGTACAATGCATATATATGCTTATGAGTCAGAAGGAGATTTTTTTTCTCACTTTTATTATTTATTATTGACAGTAATCATTTGAAGGACATATTTACAAATTTATTCCAAGAAAATTCAAGTCTGTTAATTGACAAATAAATTTTGAATCACGCGAGTGATGTTGATGTTGTGAGTTTGAATGATTGCTGAGGTGAATATTTACTTAGCTTATTTATATTTCAAACGAGATAATTGTTGAATTAACAAATTGAAAAAAATATCCCCCAGTGAATAAAAGATCAAAGAATTGTTTCTAGAGAAATTTTTTTTAGGTGTTAATAAAACGTATTTTGGTTCATTTGCATAAATTTACTCATTCTTTATTTGCAAATTTACACGGCAATGTTCAGAATGTTAATTAAAAGTAATTAAAATAAATTGGTATATTTAAAACTTCCACACGTTCTCTGTCATTTCCAAATTTGTTTATCTTGTCACATTGCTTTCTTGCCTACATTATAGAACAGACATGTGCTAAGAACATGAAAAACCGTTACAAAATATTTTTGAATTTTTTGTGTGTTCAATAATTTAAAAAGTTCGTTGGAAGATCTAGTTTTATTGAATTCTTCGCTTATCTATCATGTTTCATTAAAGTTAATTAATGTAAGCACGTAATAGCAGGGACGCTTTTTCGATAAATTTCAAAGTTTATTGAGAATTAAGCTTAAAATAAATAAATTTAATTAACGGTTAGAAAAATTTTAAAAACATGTCTTTTGTTTACGTTTTAGAAAACATCAAATGAAAGTTGGAAAAAAAATTTATTAAAAAATGTGTTTTTGTGCTGAATAAAAGCATTCATTGAGCTTGTTGAACGATTATTTCAATTAGAATAAGTAACTAGTTATTTAATAAAGTTAAATAAAGAAATCAAAATGGATAAATCAAAAGAAGATGAGAAAAGTTGTGAAAATTCCAAAACACAAAAGGAAAAGTGTTTAAATGGTAAGAAATCATAAAAGTTATGAATGAAACATAATAAAAACATGCTATAATTAATGTACTAAGGGTCACAGATGGAATGAATTCATTATTATTTAATGTTATATCATAAGTATTTCATAATTTCATTATTCGAACAAAAAAAAAAGTTTACTCAATCAAAAGAGAGAAAAGTGGATTTTACATGCATAAGAAGAAGAAGAAATGCTTGATGACGAATGAAAGAGAAATGAGATTGATGTCACAAGTGAATTTTTGATGAACTTGAATCATGAAATTATATTAAGCATTAAATCCTATTCACATCCATTAATTTTCATACATTCATTCATAACTAGCATGCTAATTCATCTTTATATATATGCTGCATACGTTACATTTGTCATTCACACATTTGCTGCTTATTTAAATAACAAATATATCGCTATTAGAAAACATACAAAAGAAAAGATTTTCCAAGAGATGTAGATATAGCAACCCAAAAAATACGCAGGCATTGAAATTTAATTTTTAAGTCAGTCAGACCACAATACATTACTTTATCGTAAAAGTATTTCAAGGTCAATTAAAACTGCTGTATAAAAGATATTTTTTTTGAATTTTCGAAAGTTTCTCTTTCCGTCATACAAACTTGACAAACTGAATCCTGAAGAGTGAATAATTCATGAATGAAGATCAACATCACGCGATTGAGTATGAAAATACAATCCAACTATACTGACACGTTAATACACATTTTTAATAATAGTTAATAATTTAAAATTGATAGTTGTCGTTGTCAACAATTAATCTTACATGAATCGTATTCACAACATGATAGATATTGTGAATGAATATCATCTATTTTAAAACCTTGCACATTGCTCAACTGATATGAGGAAAATTAAAAAATAAAAAAAAAATGTTTATTATCAATAACCCAACCACACATACAACGCCGTGCATTTTTATACCTGGAGACTTTGGACGACTAATGTTAATGTAGTATAGACAAAAGAGCATGTAGTTAACTAATACAAAATTAATAAAACTACACACATCACATATGACAGACAGCGTTAATCATACAACTCCACATGTATAAGCACTTAATACATTTGAAGTTTCTCCGCGTTTGCTTGTGCTGGACAATCGAAAGATATTTTTCTTTCTTCATTATTATTATGTGTACTACCTCACACTTCATATATGAATATATTTGGTTTCAGTAGAGTTTTCAAAACGGAACTAGACAGTTGACCATTTATTTTTTTGCTAAGAAATTTTTATTTTATTTTTTGTGAATTTAAATTATACTTAAGTGTTTTATAAAAAAAATAAAGAGACTCAAACTTAAATAAATTATAAATTAAAAAATAATAAATTCTTTAAAAATTAAAAAAAAAAAATGATCTGTTATGTGAAATGTATGTTGAGTAATATTTATGCAAAAGTTATTTAATTTATTTCGTACTTTTCTGTGGTGTTTCGAGCCAGCAAAGAATTTAAAGAATTTTTTTCGTTCAAATTGTTTGCAAACAGTGTGTTTGCAAAGGAAATGAGAATGGTGTTGAATTAAATTGAAAAAAAAAAAATGTTCATCAATGATGACAAATACTTGAATGAACAATATGAATGATATCGAGCATGCATGTGTATGCTACATATTATAACATGAAGAAGTAAAACACATCTTTCGATATGTTATATAATGTTAAAATTTTAACAGAAACACGCGTGCATTATTATTATTATTTTTTGCGCGCAATGAAAAATATGTAGTCAGTCCAATAAATTGACATGAAAATAAATTTTTCGTCTTCCAGTAATTTTCAATTATCAATGCCCGTTGGAAGCATTAACTGATAAATTTACATAGTTTTACAATAAAATGCGATTAAAACGTTTTAATTAAATGTGCCTCTTTCGCGCAAATAAGGGCCATCAAGTGTCAGGTATTAAGCATTTCAATATTTTTTCATCACTCTTGTTGTTGGCTTTTTTTTTTTTTTTTAATTAAATTGGAAATTTTTTATATTATTAAAATAATTGAGTGAATTTAAATTAATTAATATGTAAAAAATATAATGAGGAACTCTACTACTTCCAAAAAATGCATAAAACAACAACAACAGTGTGTCAGTGTGATAAATAAATATGTGTCAATAAAAAATATTAAGTCATTGGCATTTCCTCATTCAAATGCAGTATACCATTTGCTATCTTAAAGGAACTAGATTAATCTTTAACTTTTATTTGCTACTAGGCTTTCTCGAAATCCCGATCCCGGTTGATTTTCGGGATCGGGATCGGGATCGGGATTACCCGGGATTTCCCGGGAAATCCCGAAAGATAATTTTGAAAAGCTTATGTGGATTTTATATCCAATTTTAATATTTGAATGAAGGTAACTAATTTTTAAAAGTTTTTATTTTTTTGGGCAACATATTTCTGATACAATTTTGTTGCAATTGGTCATTAATGGTTCAATAAACTACAAAATTAAAAATTTAGTAAAATTATTTCTAGAGTTTCATTTTTAAGTATGTTTAGAAAGTATCATTAATTTATAGAATTGTTTTTAGATTATTATATAAAGTCTTTAAAATAAAAATTTTTCAAATTAAGGTTCAATTTTAAAGTCAATTTTCGATTATTTTAACCATGATAAAAACTATTTTCTAAGTATCAAAAATTTTTTTATAAAAAAAATATAGATTTTTACGAATTTTGGTTGATTTTCCAAATTTTTTAAAATTTTAACAAAATGAAGTATCAAATGACACTAAATTTTGATAAAATTTAAAGTGAATGTTTCTTTAAATATTCAGTTTAAAAAAATGAAAATTTTTTTTTGAAAAAAAAAGTTAAAAAAAAAATATTTTACTATGCAAATGGTTAAAATCGGGATTTTCAATCCCGATCCCGAAAATTTTCGGGATCCCGGGATTTTTCGGGATCGGGATTTCCCGGGATTTCCCGATCCCGATCCCGATCCCGATAGCGAGAAAGCCTATTTGCTACCTTCTAGAAAAAAAAATATCATTAAAAACCATCAATGCCGAATTCTCTCGTGCCTGAATTGTTTGCGATAAACAGATAAAAGAAATAGATGTATTTTACTTTTGGTATCATTTTACGATCTGTTAATGTGTTATTGAAACACACGAAATGAAATTTGTGCGCATTTTCCTTTCAAATAAAGAGCCTTGTTCATCTTTTCAGTCCAGGGATTGCCAATGGGTGTTTTGTTGGTTAAACTTCTGAATAGATTGTACATTAGCATATTTTGAATGTTAAGTGGCCATTCTAAAGTGCATTCTTATTCACGTGAGGATTTTAAGATTCTCAGTTCTCTTGGTAAACAAACACAGATGAGCTTAGAATTGCAAGCTATACAGTAAATTTTTAATGACTAAATTTGTATTTCTTAATTGTTCAGCTAATTTTTAAAATTTTGCTAAGATCAAATAAAAATCTACAGAATTTTTCTAAAACTCTCCCTCACTGCATATGTTTGCCATATCAACAGTATTAATGCCACTAGTAGTGTAAAACTATATAGCCTTATTGGACATGACTTTATCAATTTTTCTGCGCATGTCTAAGCCAATATTTTACTACTCTATTCTTAGATCATCACGGCCATATTATCTTGAACGATCTAGCATTCTTAACACCATGGATTGATAAGTAATTAATTAATTACGTAAATAGTACCTGCTCAGTGCCTTTTAAACCTTAAACTTCAGGCAAATTTTTCTCATTAATATTTTCATTCAAAATAGCACGTAAACTTTTTTGTTTACAGTTAAGCAAGCTTTTCAGTGTGGTTGGTCAAGTGTACTTTGATTATTACGCTTCCTACTTCAACTCACTGACTTTTTTTCGTGAATGTTAATATCATTTAACCTTAGTATAGGTCAAGCATTTTTTATCGTAGAATGTCTGAAGCTTCTCGAGGAGTTTTCGATGAATAAGAATAAAATTCAGAAATAACCGGCAATTTGGTCTGAAACACCTGTGAAAAAGAAAAGAAATAAAGAATCAGAAATAAATAACTTTTGTACTTATAAAGATATCATCACCTGATATGTGATAAAATTTTTTTTGATTTTATAGCAGTTTAAAAAACACAAAACAAAAAAAATTGTTAACAACATAAACCGATATTAAACAACAAGTTAAAAAGATACATGTAAAAGTTTTTTATGTGTATATCAATAATTTAAAAAAAAGACGTTGAAAGGAGTCAACGAGACAAGTCGGAGAAGAATAAAAATAAAAGAAATAAAGAAACAGAACATTAAATAAGTAATAATGGCTTCACTTTATGTCAAATATCCAAAAACCATTCGCACAAAGAAATCAAATGCTTATTTGACACCACCTGTATCGTCGATCTCATCCTCATTGTCATCATCATCATCGGGTTCATTGTCAAATAGTTGCGATGGTATTAAGTCATCATTAGTAATTACGAATTCATCGAAACGTAAACAACATTACCATTACAACGTAAGAAGTCACAAGGTTTCGACAATGCCAAAACGTAGAAAATTAAAATTGAAAAAATCCAAAACATCATCAGCATCATCATCAGTAACAGCCAGTAGTGATAGTGATACTAATAAATTTACTGAATGCCGGTCATTCATCAATAATAATGCTCAGGATGAATT
Source organism: Chironomus striatipennis (assembly GCA_026123125.1). Lineage (NCBI taxonomy): Eukaryota > Metazoa > Arthropoda > Insecta > Diptera > Chironomidae > Chironomus > Chironomus striatipennis. The sequence continues at coordinate 30,026,906 of CM047394.1, forward strand.
TAACAGAAATGATATATCCTCAACATGTAAGACGATAACTTTATTATTATTATTTGCTTCATCTTCATTGTCTTATTTATTCCTATCTCATTTACACTCACTTCCTTAATGTTGATTCTTCAAAGTTCAGGAATTGTCTGCTTATAGTGTTTTGGAAATTTTGATTGGCATTTATTCTGCTAATTTGTAAGGGGTCCTTCATTTATGGTAACTAATTTTTTTTGGAAGGAGTAAGGTCTTAGTCCTTTTGATAGTCCTAAATTATAGAATTTTATCCTATGAAGGTTTTGTGGCAAAGCTTGATGGACGTCATAAGTGTACAAGCCTTAAAGTAAATAAGAGTATGAGGGCGGGAGTTTTATTCCAGTTATTTATGCTTGAATTTTACTACTTGACCCTTGCATTAATTTCTTAAGATGTTAGAGTGTCAAAATACAAAAGTCTGCTCTGTACAGCCTCGTGCTTCTTAAATGACCTAGAATAACATAGATTCATCTAGAAGCATGAAGCATGGCTTCGAATTTCTCTTATCAGATTCCATTTGATTCCAAAAAATCGATTGATCCAAGAATTTATTGATTGTTGTTGCTATGCCTTATTATGATTGCTGTTTCTGTCATAAAATTCTGTCTAGTGTCATATTTCTGTTCGAAATCATTCCCTAGAACAGTTTGTACGTGTTTACATTGAGAATCATTACAATGAGTTGGTGACGTTGTCAACCAAAAACAAAAAGAATCTTAAAAGCTCATTTGACGTAAGAAGAATTCATATTTATTTATTTTGTGTGAACGATTAAGAAGAAATAAAAATAAAAAAAAAAAAGTTTTTTTTAATGGGTAAAGTTCATCCTTCATGAAGCAACGAGTGTGTATCTCCAATCTTTCGGATGCGAGAATCGACAGACAAAAAAAAAAGTCGTTTATATGAGTGAATGAATGAAACATGTGAATGCTTATGATGATAAAAAATTCATTAAATATTTAAAAATATTCAATAAAGCTTGAAGAAGAAGAACATTAATTGACAATTAATTTGTTAGGGGGGGTTCTCATTTTATTTAAACATCTGTGACCCTACACGTGCGTATCTCCATATGCTTATCATTAGTATGAGTTGACAACATCGCAAAAAAGTTATGTCCCTTTTTTAAAGCATTTTAAGCAAACACGATTCGCTTATAAATTCATATTTTTCTGTGGGTTTTTTGTTGTTAGAGTTCATATATAAATTGACTATTGAGTGATGATGAATTGGTAATGTTGACATTTATTGAAAATTGGATTGATTTTTATGAGAAATATCTGACAATCGGATCAGTAAAAAAAAATATTTAAACGTTCAGGTTTCATTTTATTAATATTAGGGCGATTCCATGAGTGAAAAAGCGCATCGAGAAATGAAATTTTCTTAATTTCTCTTAAATTCAAGTGATTAACTTGACCTGACAGCTTCATTCTATGTAAAATTAAATTATTTATCAATCAACATCCTTTTGAAATCCTTTAAATGTGTCTGAATTGAAATTTTCAAGTTTTTGTAGCGTTAATGTGTTAACATTATAAAAAATTTACAAAACTTTTTTCAATTTTTTTAACTAAATACGAAGTTAGACGGTGTATTAACATATTAAATACTTAGAAAAGTTTAAATCACGTCTTCTTAAGTGATTTTCAAATGCTAATATGCCTTAATTAACTTTAAATTTGATAATTTAGCGTTAATGTGTTAACATTTGAAAAAAGTTTCGAAATTCAAATTTTCAAAAAACCGTTAAATTATTTTGATTATATTTGTTTATTGACATTAAATCATGATTAGTTTAACTTCACGATGTTTTAAATATTTAGTAAAGTCATAATGAATCATTAAATCTTTTGTTTTCACACCATTTATTCGAAAAATCTTAAATTATTTTTCCAACAAGTAGAGAAGGAATTACAACTCAATTTTTTCAGTTCCCTTCACTCATGGAATCGCCCATTATCTCAATTTTGAAAGAAAAAAGTTAGGTATCATAAATTTCAAAAATTCAAAACTGATCTTTTTGAATAATAATTTTTGAAATTGAATTTTTAACGGTTTTTAGAAAATGGGCATTTCCACGGATTGATGGAGTTTCTTAAAATTCGCTTATAATTCTTCTTCTACTTGAAATTTTTGAACTTTAACAAATATCGACAATAACACACAAATAGCTTACAAAAGTTAATATTACAGCTGATGATTAAAAAATGTCACAAATAAGATCACAAATTAATTTAATTTAGCGTTGAAACTTGTCAAATTGTTTATTTTTGGTATGTAATTTAACGGTTTTTTTCATTTTTAAATTTTTTGAAAACCGAAGTGAACGCTTTTTGTTGGTACATTTCATAAAATTCTCACAAATTTTTCATTTTTCTTCTTAATAAGTGTGTTTAGAGTGAATTAAAGCATTTAAATATATAAAAGTAAACACCATGTGCATGAAAACGACATTAAAATGTTGTCTGGATGGCTAAATAGTGAAAAAATTTTAATTAAAGTTAAAAATTCCACATTTTGAAATGTACCAACGCTCACAAAAACTAAAATATTTCATCAATGAATACGTTTGGAGGTAAGATATAAAGAGAAACAAAAAGAATTCAGTGATCTACATGACATAAATTAGTCTTTTTAACGTCTGGATAGCTGATTTAAGAGAAATTTTAACTCAAAGACGAAATTTTTGAAAAATTCAATCCGTGGAAACGCCCAAATTAAAATTCAAAAAAATCTTCAAAATATTTCAAATTTGACGGTTTTAAACTAATTCAAAAATGAACACTTTGCAAAAAAAATTACCAGTTTTCAAAAATTTAAATTTTAACGGTTTTATGAAAATTAAAAAATTAATTTTTTAAAACGGTTTTCAAAATTTTAAAAATCTGACATTTTAAAATGTTCAAAATTTATCAATTTCAAAAAGATTCAAAATTTACCGGAATTTTGCAAAAATGTTTAGTTCTCGAATTACTATCACCCGTCAAAATAAAATTTAATACCAAAATGATTAAGTAAGAAACAATCAGAAAACACATATGCACGAGCAATCATAAATGTTTACAAAATAAATGAAATAAAATAAATTAATAACTGAAAAAGTGAAAAGCTCAAATTCCCTATTTTCAACATTGACGATGACTTTTGATCAAGTTTATTAAACAGCAAAACAATCTCATTTTGCAGTGTTTAAAAGTTATGAAATTCGTCATCAAAATGAATCTGATCATTATTCGAATAGTGATGAAAAATGTGATCATCATCCAGCCCAAGCCCAATTGCAAGGTAATAATTTTTCTGCCAGATCGTCTATTTTTAGTGTGTAAATACTTTAAAATTGTTTGCTTGTCACAATGCCTGTTAGTATTTATTTTTATTAATATTTAAAAAAAATATATTTTGTGTTATTTTATTTACTTTTAATGCGAATGTCATCATCATCATTCTCACAAAATTTGTTTTCTGTTTTCATTCATTATCATATTCATCTCTTAAAACTGTTTATGTAGTAGCATTTTTTGGTTGCTATTAAAATTCCATCTAATTTGTGTCTTTTTTGCAATACCTAATAAAATTAATTAACGATTAATAAAACATTCAATTTCTTTTAACAGTACCAGCAATCGGTGTGGATGTAGGCGGTACACTGACAAAATTAGTTTATTTCGAGCCAAATGATGAAGACGAGCCTGCAAGCGAAGTAGAGGCAAAGGTGCTGAAAAATATTCGACGATATCTTACCAAGAATTCTGCCTACGGAAAGACAGGACATAGAGACATACATTTACAGGTATTATCATAATCAAATATTTATTAAGGTGTTATTTCTCGATGTCATAAATGCTATACATCTTTCTACTGTGATACTCTCTAATGCTCTTAGTATAGCACAAAATTATACTCTGAAGTTAATGCTACACAACCTCCAAATAGTCCCATCAAAAAGCAAATATTTTCGTTGATTTTCGTATAAATCCCCACTCTCATTGGCTTTAATTTGTTGATAATTTTACGGTTGATATATGCTTGCAAATATTTTCCGACATCATGAACTTTCCTTCTAGCATAATTATTACTTAACTCATGAAGAAGATTTCCCAAAGATACATAACAACATTGAAACCACTCAATATCTATCTTATAAAATTAAGAAAAAAAAGAAGGGAATGAAGATGATGCAAATAAGAATAAGTAAGGATGGTGGTGTATGGAAGGTTTAGAGGCGTATTTATGTGCTTTAGGATTATACATTTCACTCATTGAGTTGATTAAAAAATTCACTGGGCGAACTTTGATTGAGTTATAACCAGTGTTGCAAGGCAGGCGGCCTGCGCAGGCGAAAACCGCACAAATTCTCGATAATTTGTACGGTTTTGATAGAAAAACCTTACAAATTATGAAGAATTTGTACGGTTTTCGCAATCGCAGGCTGCCTGCCTTGCAACCCTGGTTATAACTTAAAATTGATAAAATCAACAACTCGATTTGAACTAGATTTGAACAAGATTAAAATTCATAATCCAACGAATGCGGATAAGAACTAATTTTCGAACTTTGGTACTTAATTTTCGAACGCGGCAAAAATAAATTTCAAAAAATTCAAATTTAGTTATTCCGTTAAAATATAATTATCTTCAAAATCAGAATTTGATAATTTTTAAGTAGTCTTTTCACTACAAAACGATTATATATTGTACTATTTGTTATATTTTTGATCAATCTACGACTAGTTTTGGTCAAAATTAATTTTTTAATAAACTTATTTTCAAAAAATTTTGTAAACAAATATGTTTGTTTACATTTGCTACAAAAATTAAAATTGAGAAAAAAAGTTAATAAATTTCATTCGGATCTTATTTTAAAGTGTTGATTCTATTAAAATAAATGTTTAACTATAGATTTCGACAAATCATAAGTCGTATTAATACTAGAAATAAAGATTTTGTTAATAAAAAAATTAATTTAATTTTCGAAAAAATTCGTAGTTCGTTATAAAAAGATCCAGAAATTTTCAAAATATTCGATATCAACTTCTTTTTAGTCTATTCGCAGTTGTTGGTTCATAATCAGAAACTTCTCGTCCAAAAATTCTAAATTTTGATTTTTAACGGTCATTTTCCATGTGTTTAGATTTGAATAAAAAGAATTGAAATAGTTTTGAAATAAAAGAATTCAAATCGAGGACCCACTGTAACTAAGAATTTTTGTATAACTTTTAACCAGAAAAAGTGCCAACAAAAAAATGACTTTGTTGCTCATAAAGCAGTGCCATTAAAAGCTTCATGATGAATTTTCCACTTAACTTTGAAGAATTTTCCTTCAATTTTCTTCTTCTTTTTGAAAAAAAAAAGTTTTCCTCCCTCATAATAAGATTGCAACTCAATTACTTTCTTCCTCATCCTCCCATCCATAAACTTTTACTTGTGGAAAAATCCAATCTAAAGAAAATTTAGATATTCAAAAAAAAAAATTAAAATAAAATTAAGAGAGGAAGTCAATGAACTTTGAAACTTTGTACTTTGTACTTAATTTCTTAAAAAACTCGCATATTAGCATACTTAAACTTTTCATTACGTTCTACGTATGTATGTATGTACACTTGAAAAGTCTTTATCACGATTTAACGTTAAAAATGATTAAAATTTTTTCCTTTCAATTTCTTTTCGGTGTGTTATACATACACATTTAATCATTATTTCGAGCCAGTGATAACGAAAATTATAAAATTCATTTAAGTATTAAAAATTACTTCTCGACAATGACTTTAAAAATGATTCATTTATGATTTGCGTCATAGGATTCAGTGTTCAGCGAGTCTCTCACTTCTTTTTTGTTTGTGTTATGTGATGCTGGATATTTTTGGAATGTGGAATGTTTTTGTATTGTTGAATTAAGAGACTAGTTGAGGTCATTGGGATTCTTAAAGATACTTTAAAATGGCTGATGAAGAATTCGATGTATGCCAATGGTTAGGCTATAGAATCAGGATTTTTGAAAGTTTGTAAGAAGAAATTGAGGATTTCTAGAGCTTATAAGCTTGTATTATTCATAAAGATCCTTACTAATTTCCTTCTGTCACAAAATCTTGTATAGGGTACTAAAATAATCTAGGTACTAAATTCTGCTTAATTTTAGTAAAAATTAACTTTTTTGTGTTTAATATCTTTCGAGTTAAAATTTCATGTTCCGTCCGAAAAATTTGTGGAAACGAGAAATTGTGAGTTCTTCTCGAAAAATCTCTTGACCCACCCGTAGCAAAAAAAAACCATGCTTACAACAAATTTGTACAATAACAATAATCATTCCCAGAGAAAGAAAAGAAAATCAGAACGAGCCCACTTGTACCAAAAATAAAGAAAGACAAGATAGAAAGCATTATCTCAACAATAATAGCCTAAAGATTATTCACATCGTTTGAACTTTAACTCTGAAATCACCGTTTTCTGGTCGATGACGCAAGAACAGTGTTAACATACACGATTATTCTCTTTTTTTTATTTTTATATTCTTTGATGCTATATTCAGCAGAATTATTTGCGGTTGAATTTATCTTATGCTTACTAAATAGACATAAACGTAATATAAAGTAAACTTCACGATGATGACATAAAATAATATTGAGAAAATATTTATCCAATAGAATGGCACGTCCAAAGAATGCTGAGAGAATTGTAGACTCAAAGTTTTTTTTTATCCTTCATTGCATGCTTTCATTCGAAAAGAGACTTGTTGACGCAGATGTTGCTTGTTGTTTGCATGAATTATTTACAAGAATTGAAAAAGCACATAACGTTGCATAAAAAAAGCTCATTCACATTTATCTCACCCCCTCACTTACTCGCCTTCTTTACAGAATTTACTGATGAACTTTTTTGTTCTGTATTCATCATCTGTGCCAGAATGTGCAGCATTTGATTTATTCAGTTTAACAGACTGACCGTGTGACTGAATATGTCATTCTGGTTCAACTATTAATTAGAATTTTATTAATTTCTTTCTTTTGTCCTTTTGTTTGTTTATCGCTGTTGGTTACGTGAATTTATTTCTGGATGTGACTTTATTAACCTTCCACCTGATTTTTCAAAAATTTATATCACGTGTTTTACGTCATGGGTCTTTTTTTAACTTTAGGAATGAATATTAATAGTTTCAACAATGTATGGGGAATCACAGAATTTTAAATAGTTTGGAACTGGTGATTAAAATAACTTATTATTGAGACTTTTGGATTCATGATATGACATTTAGGTCAACAGACTTCTATTGAATCATCTCATCGCGATTTGTAGCAGAAAATGTCATTTCCTGGATGTAAATACAGGATGAGTATTCTGACTTTGATGATCCAATTGTTTTCCGTGTCTGTTTAATCATTAATAAGTTGTAATTGGTTCAATAATGACTAGAAAGCAAAAACTAGACTACCGACATTTCAAATATCCCCGTTAAAACCAAAATTCAAAATTTTTCAAAAAAATTACAGTCGTTAAAATTTTTTATATAAATTTGTTAATATGCCTTAAATCAAACTAGAAACCATCCAGTTTAGCTTATTGACACTTTATTTAGTATTATTAATCATTTTTTATCTGTTCAAATGGGTTAGAGTGTTATTTTTGATTTGAAAATTTTGTAAACAATAACAAACAAAATATGAATTTATTGGAAACCAAATTTTTTTTGAAATATATTCTCTCATTTCTCTTTTACTATTAACTTATATAATGTGTAATGCAAAGTGAATCGTTTAATAATCATCAAAGTTTAGTTTGAAGCATAAAACTTTAAGCTAAACTCACATTAAAGAGTCAAATTTTGATTATTAAAATTTCTTTTGTTTTGGAATTTCGAAGAATTCGAATCAAATGTCGAAGAAATCGAACTTAATGTCGAAGAAATTCGAAATGAAATGTCGGTAGTCTGGCAAAAACCTTTCAATTCTGAGAAAATTCTTAAATCTGTTAGAAATTCAAATTTCTTTAAACCGTTAAAAATTCAAACATTTTAAGTCGGTTAAAAGTTCACTCTTTTAACCTTTGGAAATTCAAATCGTCTAAAATCGTTAAAAATAAAAATTTGTTAAGTTAAAAATTCAAATTTCTTAAAAGTGTTAGAAATTCAATTCAAATTTCCAAAATCCGTTAAATGTTTAAATTCTTTAAAAATACAAATAAAATCAAAGAAAAGCTTAAATTCAATTAAATCAATTCCATTCCGAGAAATATGTCACAAAAATTTCTGTACAAGACATTCCATTCAAAATGTTTTTGACCTAGAGACTCAACAAAATCTGATATACATTAATATTATTATTCTTCGGAAATTACGCTTCAACGATCAATCTACAGTGCCATTCAAACTGTAAAGCATTTATTAGCATCACTCACATTATAATTGAATTTTTCTTCTCCCTTTTACACAAACACACACACAAAAAAACACGTAAGCATGTTTAATATGTCTGCATGTCATTTACAGATGGACAATGTGGAAATACATAACAAGAAAGGAACATTGCACTTCATTAGATTTCCGACAGCCGAAATGGGTTCGTTTTTGCAATTAGCAAAGTCAAAAGGAAGTAAGTTGACATGAACATTATATATATTTTAAGTATATACATACATAAAGTTTAGAAAATCGACAGATGTAGATTTGAGAGATATTAAGCTTCAATAGGATATGAATATTGACAGTATTATTTAATTGAACTTTTATCTTTCAGTGGCAAAACTTTTAACAACAGTTTGTGCTACAGGCGGTGGTGCATTCAAGTTTGAAGAAGAGTTTAAGCGTGTAAGTTGACAGTTGTGGAGGAAATGGATGTAAAATTTAATTAAATTTATTTTTCATACAAAAAAATAATAAAAAAATAGGAAGTGAATATTCGACTAAAGAAATTTGATGAACTCGATGCACTAATTAAGGGCATTCTGTATGCTGATACTCAATGTAAAACCGAATGTTATTATTACGAAAATGCAAGTGATATTAGGTGAGTTCTTTGTTGCTTATCTGTGTATTATTTTATCAATCTCCAACCGAGATTATGAGCTCTAACTCAAATATCGATAAAAGAATTATGGAATTATCGAATTAATCAATTTTTTTTATTTTTTTCATTCTTCTTATTCTCATCAACATTCTCATTCTCATTGATATCGGATATCAGTTTAAGTCAAAAGGCACGATTTGATTTCTCACAACCGTATCCATTTATATTAGTCAATATTGGCAGTGGTGTGAGTATATTAGCTGTACGTGGTGCAAATGATTATAAGAGAATTTCTGGTACAAGTCTTGGCGGCGGAACATTCCTTGGACTTTGTAGTCTGCTAACTGGATGTATAACATTTGAAGAAGGTAAGAGAATGTCATTAATGAATGCAATTAACCTTGAAATATTCGTGAGATTAATTTGGAATGGGTTATTCCTAGTCTAATGATTGTGAATTATTGAGTTAAAATCTGCGAAACTTTTGTTAGATAAAATGTGCTAAGCATATGGGCAATTCTACAGATAGCTTGCATTTTTCAAAAATGAGCTTTCATAATCCAAAGTCGATTGTCCGTTACATTCAAAAATCTTTCGATTAATTTCTCATTATTTATTGTGTTTCAATACTCAGAATTTGATTTAGTTAATTTATCGTAAAAAAATGTTGCTAGATCAATAATAATTTGATAGAATAAAGAGTAATTTAACACAAAAAATGAAATTTTTAATATTTTTTGTGTTGTATTTTTTGCACGGATTAGGAAAATAAAAGCTCAAAAATTTCTCGGAGACATCTACAAAACAAACGGAGAATCAATTTTTCGTGAAAATTTTCCTTTAAACACATTAATATATTTATTTAGAAAGAAAGATTTTTGAATTTTCTATCATTTGGTATGTATAACACTCATAAGTAAACTTTAGTTTTTGCAGAATTTCAATTCTTCGGATGACAGAAAGAAAAATTTCCGATTTTGTCTCCGAGAAATCGACAGAAGAATTGAAAATTCTCCTTAGTTAAAGCCTAAAATGCACCGAAAATGGGTTTACAACATAGATTTTAGGAAAATACATCATTTAAGAACAATATTTCAAATAGTTCTGAGGAAAAAATTAGAGAAATTTGAATTCTTTGTAAAAAATTTTCAAAAATTCATCTGGAGAATTGCCCATATGACACTTGATTCTTATAGAATGACTAGGAAGTTTATTTTTTGATGAAATGAAAAAAAATCTTTATTAAAAAAATTAAATTTTAACGGTTTTTTTGAAAATCAACGGTCAAAAATTTTTTGAACTATTTGAGCTAAATTTTCAAAAATTTTTCAACCGTTATTTTTTCAAATTTCATTTGTCCGTTAATTTTGATTTTTAAAAAAAAAAAAAAAAAAAAAACACACTTTTAAACGGAATAAAAAAGATACTACTGTAAAGAAAAAATGAATCTTACCTCCCATCAGCATCAATTCCATTCAAATTCTTTAATTAATTACAGAAATGCTATATGCATATCATATTGCATCCTTTTGAATATGAACAAGATTCTTCATTATTCAAAATTAGAAGCATGATGGGAAAGTTATTTATCTATAGAATATGAGTACATGATGGAATCTTCTCGAAATTCATTGAAAACCTTGAGAACTTATCATCAAAATTGATAAGAATACCTTAATACAGTAAACATGAGTTTATAAATTATTTAAAATCCTCAAAAATAATTCATGAGAATTTTACATCCATAAGATAAGAGGAATTACAAGAGTCAATTTCATAAATGGCTTATAAAAAAATTTTACAAGTTTATTCAATTAATCCCAAAAATTCCATTATAACCAAGCACAACAGCACATAAATGTTACTTTTATCCAATAAATCTTAATTAAAATTTGTTCAAAATTTTCATCTCTTTACAGCAATTCAACTTGCGACAAAAGGTGATCACACAAAAGTTGATAAATTAGTTAGAGATATTTATGGGGGTGATTATGAAAGGTTCGGTCTCCCAGGAAGTCTAGTGGCATCGAGTTTTGGACAAATGAACTCGAAAGAGCGTCGAGTGAGTGTCACACGAGAAGATTTAGGTAAATTAATTAATTAATTATCACCAAACTATTGTCTATGTCTAATCTTTCTATTTCCATCCTTATTTCTCGTCCTCTATACTTCCATGTGAATCTGTTTATTGATTTTATGATTATTATTATAGCAAATGCCACTTTAGTAACAATCACGAACAATATTGGTCTGATAGCTCGCATGTGTGCAGTTAATGAAAAAATTGATAAGGTAGGATGATGTTCAGTTAATAATATTAATTGAACTATTAAAATAATGATGATATCAATACCTCACCTGTTTGTCTCTTTTTAGGTCGTCTTTGTGGGCAACTTTTTGCGTGTAAATCCAATCAGTATGAAACTACTTGCATTCGCAATGGATTATTGGTCGGATCATACACTGAAAGCTTTATTTTTGGAGCATGAAGGTAAATTGCCATAAAATTGATAAATTGAATTTATTATTATCCTACCAACGCATATTTTGGACGTCAATGGAGTTTATTGTTCAATATTTAACTGACTTTTTTGACAGTTAAATTAATTTTTGGGACAAATTTAACGGATTTTTTGAAATTTGAGTTTATTCAAAATTTTTGAACTTCAAATAGGGGCAATTCTTTGGATGCAAATTTTCACAAAAACACATTTTTCTCAAAATTGACTCGTATTTGTATAATTTTAGCCATTATATATCACGTATTTCTATATTTTATAGCCTTTATACCTATTTAGACTTGATAAAACGCTTTATTTAATGAAATATTTTCATTTTTATGTCCGTTGCTCTTACTTAATTTTTGGAAAAAATTATTTTGACAAACTTTGAATCAAAATTTAATTATTTCTACACACTTAGACGGTTTCTTGCTTGCACTAATCGAAAGATGATTCCTCTTTTTATCACTACTTATCCCTGTTGATACTTAACAACTTGTGATTTTCTTTAATTTATTAATTTTTGTGACAAACGAATTTAAGTAAGAGCAACGAAATGCAAAATCCACGAAAAAATTATTTTTAAAAATTGAAAATTCAGCTTAATTATTAGTATTTGAATTGATTAGAAAATTGATAAAGAAGCTTTAACTGTAAATAAAGATGTTTAGCTAGGTTGCATAAAGTGTTCATTATGTTAAATTGCATAATTCCAGCAATTAATTTTTTAAGGAACACGGATCATTTTTTTTGAATTTTCAAAAAATCCAACGATCTAAAGAATTGCCCATAGGTTTGAATTTTTGACAAAAAATTTTGAATTTTTGACAGTTGTTAAAAATTTAAATTTCAAATATCCGTTAAAATGACAATGAAGCATCTTTTTAGTATCTACCTAAGCAAAAATATTTTTATCAACCTTGAAAATCTTATCAAAATTTTATACTCGATCTTTCTCTAACCTTCGATTGACGTCCAATAACTTTTCATATCAAAAATCGATAAAAAAAAATAATAATTTTATAGGATTAAGTTCTTAAAAAATTCTTATCAAAAAATTTTCTTTCTGTTCTTTATTTATAGGCTATTTTGGATGCTTGGGAACGATTTTACTTACATAGGAAGCTTTTGTTTTCAACATTATCAGCTACTTTTGAAGTAACAACAAAAAATAATAAAAACAATATTTATACACACGATTGAAAATAAGGAAAAAAAAGATGAAGAAATCATTTTAAGAATATCGTTAGCTTTAAGTCGGGCATTATTGTCATTGATATTATGATAAGCGCTCAAAATCATAGTTACGAGGGAATATTTTGTTTTATTATTTAGCTACACAGACTGTTTTTGTTTTTTGATCTTTTTCACTGTCATAAACTTGTAGTTCCATTCAAGACAATTTTAGTATAAAATTTTTTTTGGTTGAAAGAATGATCAAAATTGGCGATGAGCGTTATTTGCGCTATAGTCAAGATATTTTTACAGTTCGATTATACTTAAATTTGTAATATTTAAATTACTTATAATATGATAATTATTATAATTAGCTACTTCTTTGAGTTTGAATGTTGGAAGTCTTTTTGAAAAGACTAGGGTAGGCTTTCTATAGCTATAGCTGACAAAAAAAAAACCAATTTTTATTAGAGCATAATTTTAGCTAAACCTTTTTATATATTATTATAAAAATGACATAAAATTATAGATTAAAAATAATTCAGGATTAAAATTTTTGTGTTTTAATTTAGTTTCAGGTTTTGGTCTAGATTAAATGTTGCTTAAAATCAACTAAGTTTCTTATTTTTTTAGGTATATATACTTTATTTAGGATTCTGCAATGTAAACATATTGCCATTTTAAATTAGAACTTAATTCTATTAATGCGTACTGCTGCATGTACATTTAACCATCAAGAACATCACCACGAGCATAATTACATTGTTTTCTTAGCTTCCCTTCATATTCCATTTCCGTTGCAAAATTAAGCCGCCATTCTCCAAGAAACTGTGGCGGTACCATGAGCGGTAGTTGAATCTTTTTCATAATCCATGTTATTTCTTGCTGTAAACATTGTTAAATTTAGAAATTTTGTGCAATTAAGTACAGGGATCCTCGATTTGAATAATTGTTTTGCTTCAAATTTTTTCTATCCAAATCGAGACCCCCCCGTAACTAATAAAGTACAACTCACCCCTTTTTCATAAGGACAGCTTTTCTGGTTTTTATAAAAATCATAAACTGGATCCAATGGATTTTTGAATCCTGTACAAATGTCATCATAACGACGATAAAAAGCTTCTGTTGCCCCTGCTGTTCCATATCTCTTTTCCGTCCACGCGACTGACGGAAATGGACTTTTAACAGGAACATTAATCTTAAAAGTTCCATTTAAATAAGCCTTTGTATAATCGTCCTCATCTAATATCATTTTGAGACTTGAAATGTCGAAGAAGTCAAAACATTCGTCACCGGAGCAAAAATCGTCGCAAGGTTTAATTTCTAGATTTATTTTTTAGGTTATAATTAGGTACGTTCATAAATTAGGTAAGTCACAAAAAAGAATAAAATATTTTTATTTTTAATTTACTGTCCATTTTGATTATAAAATATGTACGTCATTTATGATCGATTTCATAATGGGGTCGTTCACTTATCATTTCCGATTTTTAGGGGGGGGGGGGGTATCTAAGGCTGTGTGAAAGTTTTAAACAATAGAATTTTTTTTGAATGAAGATTTTGTGAAAGAGGGAGTCAAAAAATCCAAGTTTTTGACGAACGTCATAAGTGAACGGTCCCAGTCCGAAATCTCTCAAAAAAAAACTAAATTTAATATGAAAAAAAAAATCAAAAAGTTCTTTTTTACCGTCATAAAAAACAATTGTAGTTTTTGCTTCTGCCATTCGGTCACTTCCATTCATCCACAAAAATTTAACAAAAAATAAAATTATTGAAATATTTAAAGTCCTCATTCCTAACTATTTACTGTAACGACTGACTATGATTAATTTATTAGTAGCACTCAATTTCATCTCAATTTATATGCTGAGGAATTTTATTGATAGGATCAATGATTTTCGATAGTTACAATTATCAGAGATCGAAGCCGACATTTTCGGCTTATTTCATTTTTTACACTTTTTGATAAAATTAAGCTATCTACAAAGTATTTTAGATATTCTAACTATTCATTGGGTCATTTTCTATGATTCTGAGTCATATTTGATAAGATTAGAAGTGTATTAAGCTCAAAATTTAACTTTTAAGTTTGCTAAGCCGAGAAATAAGCCGCGGCTTATTTCTCGGCTTAACAAACTTAAAAGTTAAATTTTGAGCTTAATACACTTCTAATCTTTACAAATATGACTCAGAATCATAGAAAATGATCCAAAGAATAGTTAGAATATCTAAAATACTTTGTAGATAGCTTAATTTTATCAAAAAGTGTAAAAAATGAAATAAGCCGAAAATGTCGGCTTCGATCTCTGACAATTATTTAAGGCCAATCATTAATGTGCATTGCTCGTGTCATCAAATCGACACTCAATTAAACATTAAATTTTTTTTATCTATGATTATTTCAATGATGTTTGAAATAATTTTTTTACTCGTCATATTTTACATAAAAATTTTAAGTGTGCTGAACAATGTGATTTATCGATTTTTGATTGCATGGAAATGCACGTGTATTATCATGCTGATCTCTCTATATAGAAATTGATAGAAATAATGACGTTGATTGTTGATTTATTTTTATTGAAATTAGAGTTCTTCAGACAAAATAATAAGGAAGCTGTAGGAGTATTCGTAAAGTCAAAAATGCACACGATTCTTGGTTTCTGATTCATTCCGGTCTCCAACAAAGACCAGAACCCAAAGCTCTAAATCCTCTTGATCCTAGTGCGTTAAGTAGTTGAAGTATGTAAACTTCTAAAAAAATACAAATTTGAAAATAGTTGGATTCGAGCACGGTTTTCGGGTTCCCACTCCAAATTTACCATATACACCAACAAGACACTTAACTGCTGTATTGATCATTTCTAAGCAATAATAAAGTCCATCTTATGACACAATTCTGGCTATGGAACTTCTAATAATCCTTAAAAATTCATGAAATGATGTACATTGTGTGAAAATCTATCACAAATGGTTTAAAACAAGAGTCAGTGTCAATAACTTAAGTGTACCCAGAATTTATTATGACTACATCCTTCCAAAATTGATTTTAAATTAAATTACCACAAAGTTTTAGGTTAGGATATTAAATCTTCATCATGTCACATTAAACTCTCTGATTTGACATTGGAAGCAAAAAAAAATCTCTTTTTTGGAGTAAAAGGATTAAATCTTCATAAATTATCAGTCTTGTTTAAAGAAGAGAAGATGAGAGTTCCATAAAGAGATTTTTTTGTCTCGGAATGAAGGCTCTACAGATTAATGAAATAAAATTGTGAGGGTTTAAGGAGCAATTGAATAATTTTAGAGTGCTTTAAAATAATGATCGTATTAATCTGTGGATATTAAAGGACTAGTTATGTAGTCGTTCGCGAATTAGAGGACAGAATTTGTCAAAATTTATTTTTTACAGAATTTTAGCCCTTTTGTGTGAAACTTAACCTCAAATTAGTAAAAAGTCATCTACATTATAGCCATTATCTGCGTTATTCAATAGATTGTTCTGCGATTCTGGATTTGATTTGGATTCGATCTATTGTTCAAAATAGACGACTTAAAGCTTAATGCAGAATTTGACTGAAAAAAATTTCAATCGATTCAGTTAATAAATTCAATTTTAACCAAAAACCATCCAAAAATATAATAATTTTATTTATTTTTAATTAACTTGATTAAATTCTCAAAAATAAATCTGAATTAATCAATTTGAAAATGAATTTTCGACAATTACAGATTGACCTGATCAAAATAAGGTAATTAATAACCATAAATCTATTTTATCATTTAAGTGCTTCAATAAACAATACAGAGATTTTTTTGTTTTATCAAAGTTAATGATAACAATAAAATGAAAAACCAGTGCTGGTTGTGGAAATTCCTTTCTATTCTGCTTGAAATACTTCGAAGCCCCAACTAAAAAGCATTTAAATAAAGAGAAGAGATATCACACAATTTATCACATGAAAAGTAGACAACGGAAATTAAAGAAGATAGAAAAGGTTGCTCCTGAAAGTATGGCATCCGGATAATTTTTTATAGAGCAAAAGTAGGGGAGAATAGAGTGACTAAGGGACTATACAATGGCGAAATTTGAAATATTTTTCAAAAAATTTAAAAGGGGGGTTTTGAGGACTTGAGCACCTCTCTAATTTTGCAAACTCAGTACAAAATTTTTCAATTATGAGGTTTTTCGTGGAAACTTTTGAGTGGCCTTGGCTTTTCTCGGTCATAAATGTATTTTAAAATTTTTATCTTCGGAATCACTTATGACGTCCATCAAAACTTAAATTTTTAGACCCTTCTCCCCCTCTGTCACAAAATCTTCATACAAAAAAAATCTATTGTTTAAAACAGTTTCACAGTCTCAGACCCCCTCCCCTCTAAAAATTGAACATCATAAGTGAACGAACCCGTATGGCGTCCATCAAAAACTAGGATTATTAGGCCCACGTCCTCTATCACAAAATCTTCATTTAAAAAATTCATATTTTTTAAAAACTGTCACAGCCTCAGACCTCCTTCCCCCCAAAACAATCGTACGTAATAAATGAACAACCGACCTCTTACAGTATATAAGATTTTAAAATTTTGAGTTCCCCTCCTAAAAAAATTTTTGACTCCACTCCTTCTAAGGAGTCGTTCACAAAGTACGTTACGCAAAAAAATGACTTTTTAGACCCCCCTCCCCCCCCCTTGTTACGCTTTTTGTATAAAAATTCTTTTGTTTTGTTTAATCTGTTACAAAATCTTAGACCCCCCTCCCCTCTAAAAAGCGAACGTACTAAGTGAACGGTCCCTTAATTTTAGACGTCATTTGTGAACGGCCCTTAAGTTATCTAGCGCCGATCAAATTTCAAAATTTATTCAAAGTATACCAAATCAAAAAAAGGAAACCTTTTTTTAAAAATATAATAAAATTACCACGAGCACAATCAGCTATAAAATGATGTGAAAAATTATCATCTCAACTATTTTCCATTCATTCATCAAGGGTTGAATCGCGTGCCAACAGAATTAAAAAAAAAATAATTATCACAGACATTTTCATTTTGAGCTAATTGTTTTTATGGAATTAATATTTTTTTTATACCATACCAGAGCAGAGAGAGAGATACAACAATTAGCAAGATTGAGTAAGTGGATTGATACTCAATAAATGTATATTGCTGATCAATCGATTACTGCCAGGCCAGATTGAGTGAGTAAATGTGTAAATTGTAATCTGCTAAAATATTTCTGTTCCATTTGATTTATTAAGTTGAAATCAAAACCAATCAATTAATCATCAGGATGTAACTTAATTACGTTCAATTTCTCTGTGTGTATATATATCTCTAGCACCCACACACAATCGTCGGCATGAAAAGATGTTGTAGATATTTTATACAATAACAGCACCCCAAACAAATAGACATACATACAATTTATATGTTATTTTTATTTATTATATTGCGAATGTAATATTACTAAATGTTCGGGAGGGGTAGAAGGTAGGAATGCTATGGCATGGTAGAAGAAAAATAAACCTGTCATGTTTTTTTTTCCTGGTGAATCCTTTTAATGGTTGCGTTTAAGTGGTTTATTTTATTATCACATCATTGCTCTTTTTCCTTTCTTTTTGATACGGTACTCAATCTTCTTGGAAGGACTTGAGGATTAACATCTACACTTTGTCTCTGCTTATAAATGTGATGTGATTTTACATAAAATAAAAGGAACTTGTGACATAATAGATTTGTAAAGGATAAATCTACAACAATGCTATCTTCTTGGGGATCGTTCACTTATTGCGTAAACAAAAAACGGTCATTTTTCAAAAAAGTTTTCCAGTGTTTGAAGGAAATTCCATTGTTCTAGTCCTTGACCATTGTCCCCCCCCCCTGCGTTACGTAATAAGTGAACGGCCCCTTGTTTGGATTTAGAGTTAATCTGGGAATAATAAGATCCGATGAGATTTTTATAAATTGACGTTGTAGTCACAGATTTTCTTGGTGATTTGTTTTAATCCTGTGAAAACATTTTAGTTTGCATTAACATTTTATTAGTTGATTTTTTTGCAGCTCTGGGTTTAAATCCTCGTCATAATCTTTATTGTAGAGATTAAATTAATGCTAGGAAAAAATCTGAAAACAATCCAGTTGAGTACTGTAGTTGTCTCTAGTTTTGAAATTGACTGTTCATAAAATATTGTGTGAGTCGAAGTGGCTCGGTGACGGAATGGTTTTGTGCTTCGGTACCTAATAAACCTTCAATTAGCCAAATCAGCTGCAATTCCTTCTACTCAGGCACACGCAGTCTCATTCATTGATAGGATATGGAAACAGAACATAAAACTTTGGCAACAACTCAAACATAAACAAATGTTCAGCTCTAAGGAAGGTATGAAGATCTCCAAAGCTTTCTTATCAGTCAATGATAAGAAGGCAAAGGAGTTACTCGACCTTTCTAGACAAGATTTGAGACTTCTACTAGGAGCATTAACGGGACACTGTCGACTCAACAAATATCTTCATGATATTGGAACTGGGAGAAATCCTGGGTGCAGACTTTGTAAAGACAAACCGGAAACTTCATATCACTTAATCTGTGAATGTAAAGCACTAGCAGAGCACAGGAAGAAATTCTTGGGCTCTGAGCTAGTAGATGCAACGAAAATCAAAAATACTAAGTATACGACATTATTGAATTTCTTGAAAAACTCTGGTTTTCCAGAGTTACTTGATTCTTCTTCGATCTATTCACAGGGAATGGTACAATAGGACCCGTCTTCGATATGGATCGCAGTGCCTCCAGCTAGTCATGGCAGCTCACACTTTTCGTTGGACATTGGACTACGCTTTCGTGCTGAAAGATGCATTATTGGCTATATTGGAACCCTATTTGTCATTATTATTATTATTATCTGTACCTAATTATTGCAACACCGACCCTGCAATCATGGATTTGAGACTCGACATGAGAAAATTTTCACGTGTTCTTTTTCGAATCATATGTACTGCTAACACGACTCACAGCCTCCCTTTGAAGGCTTAAGGCAGTAATGTCATCAAGAAAAGTGGTTTGGATTCCACTTTAAGCTGTAGGTTCCAGGCGTGAGCGATATGCTTATCACATATCCTCACATTTAATGCCTGAGATAAGTGATATTGGAACGTTGAAATCAACGATCCAACACTTCTTGGAGGAGTAAAGGCAACTACTTAGGTATCGTTCATTTATTACGTAACAAAATAACGGTCATATTTCAAAAAAGAACAATGGAATTCTCAGAAATTCTATTGTTCTTCTCTCGACCCCCCCCCCCTGCGTTACGTAATAAGTGAACGAGCCCATTATCTTTTTTATAAAATATTAAATATGTATATAAGTCCTGCAAAATTTGTCTAAGTAACGTATCATTTAGTACGTTTTCTATAGGGGAAATAAGGATTTTGTAACAGAAGAAGGAGTCCAAAAAGTCTCTTAAGACGTCCAATTTTTAATGGGGCCGGAAACTGTGTGAAAGTCTTTAACAAAAGAATTTTTTCATATTAAGATTTTGTACCATTGGGGTGGCGTAGGGGGTCTAAAAATTCATATTTCAAGGGTATGTCATAAATGAATGACCACCCTAAACCTAGGAGACTACAAAAAAATGCTTCCTAAAATTAATATTTGATAACTGCACACATTCATACTTCCTCCATTGTAGCACGTAGAATATATACACGAATTGTTATATAGATATACAAGAATGGCTGCATCGAGAGTAAAAATCAAGTAATAAGCAAGCATTTCATTGTTAGATGCCAAGTGAAGATTCATTCATAATTTTTTATAGCATTAAAACCTTTTAAGTAACACGAAAATACATCATGCTACCATAACCACATGTCTTTTTCTCAGCGATTTACCGGCTACAGTTGAAAAAAGATAGATATATCCATTGTATTGTACTTGCTTGCTTACTTTTGCTTTCCTTTCTTTTTAACACCTTGTTAACTGAGGGCGTGCATCATCATCACCATCATTTATATCATACATTTATACATTAATACTTAACAGCGGTGGAAGTAAGCAGCATCAGTAAGAAATCTCTGATAAACCATAAAACATTTCATAAATCGTTGTCGACTAGATTAGAGGCGTCGAGTGGTGATTTTTTTTTTTTTTTTGTATTTTTGTTCTTGTTCCTTATTGTGACGGGCATTATTATTGCTTTATTAGCGGCAATAATGGAGATTGATAACATTACACCAGCCAACAATGAAATCGATCGAAATTGTGTGAAAATTGAGCAATCAGAAAAAGTCGATGACAATAAAATGTCGACAAAAATGTGTAATAAATTTTCAATAGAATCAATTTTAGGACTCAATACAAATAATAATGATGACATAGCGAAATCTAATCGATTGGAATTGATTGACTTTTGTGTTAGAAAAGGTGAGTGGGATGTTATTGGAGGTGTTGAAGGATGTGATGATGGAGATTATGTAGATTAATGTTTTAATTAAGGAATTATTCTGTGATTTAAATAATTGGTGTTTTTAATAAGCTTTAAAAAGATCAGTGTGAATTACAATCTATGTGTCGCAAAATGTTAAAATTTCTAAAGATGTCGAAAGTTTAAAGTCAAATTTTGGTCAATTAAGAATGCTTTGCCAGAGTTTTGTGCTAGAATTTAGTGCCAAAAATTTTATTTTTGGTATATCACAAGAAAATTTTTCTCCAAAAACGCGTCGTCAAATAAAAAAGATTGAAAGTCACTACACTTAAAAAAAAAATAAACTTTACCTATTACAGATCAAATGTATGATCCAAAGGTTCGCGTTTATTAAGCGTCTCTTAGCGTCTCTTATTGTTTAACGAGTAAGGATTCGCCAGATCACTGCACTCAAAAGACCTACAATTTAAAGAGGGATCAGAACCACTCCCTTGATGACATTTCTGTCTGTAGCCTACAAAGGAAGGCTGTGATTTTCATATCCAGTACATATGATTCGAAAAAACAACAGTTGAAAAATTCCCCTGTCGAGTCTCGAACCTATGATCGCTGTGTCGGTGTTGAAATAATTAGGTACCGAAGTACTAAACCATTCCAAATCATTCCGCCACCGAGCCACTTCAGCTCACATCACTACATTAAAGAAGATGATTTTTATTCGTCCCAGAAATTCCGTCCTTAAATTTTTTTCTGAAGTTGTTTTTCTCAATCTTATTTGGAATATTAAGAAATGACTGGAAAAAAATTTCATTTCCAAAAAACTTGTTTAGATTATGAGATAGCGGTACAGTTTGCTAAATCGTGATAATTCGAACCCTTGAAATTTTGTATGAAAGTTAAAATAGTAGGGTAAAAAATATTGAAATTCGTACAAAACGAAAATTTTTTTTTAAAGTCCTGTAACTTTTAATGGAAGCATTGCTGATTTCCCAAATTTTTCCTACGACTTTGCTTGTATTCCAAATTTTTTTATTCGAACTTGAAAAGAGCAATTTATGCAGCATAAAGCAGTAAAAAATCCACTTTATTTGAAATATTGAAATTCGTACACCGAGTACTCACGATTTTTGCATCCAAAACTTGAGAATAAATTATTATTCTTGCAGTATTTTCATTTGAATAAGTTTTTATTCATCCTGTGCAGCTTATTTGTCCTTAAAATTGAATTTATTTTATTTGTTTACACAAAAACAATTAAAATTCTTCATCGCCTACTATTGAAATTTTGTACGAATTTCAATATTTCTTCTGTACGAATTTCAATATTTGGAATGAGGTGAATTTTTTACTGCTTTATGCTGCACAAATTGCTCTTTTCAAGTTTGAATAAAAAAATATGGACCTCAAGCAAAGTCAAAAGGCCTTAACATGTGGCCGATGTTGAGTTTAAAGGTAATTATTTCAAGTTTAAAAATTGTGAAAAAAAAAATTTTGTAAATTTGTTCGAACGAATTTTGGTTTTGTACGAATTTCAATATTTTTTACCTTTTATCATGAAGCAAAAAAAAAAAAATTCTTGAATATAATAATTTGATAATAATTCAGAAAAAAAAATCAAGCAAGCATTGAATTATCATTAAAAAATTTTCACTGTTAACAAAATAACAAAAACTTCACCTTCAAGATGGAGTCGACTGAAAAAATTAATAGAGAAAAAATTATTAGAAAACACATGGAAAATCCACAAATGTCACAGAAACGTATTGCAAAAGCTTTAAATGTATCAGTTTCAACTGTAAAACGAACTATAAAACGCTTTAAAGAAACTTTGTCAATTGATAGGAAGAAGGGTTCTGGACGAAAGAAAGGATTTGTTAATACAGAAGCTGCTGCTAAAATCGAGAAATCATTAACTGATAATCCCTCCTTATCTGATGGAGATCGTGCAAAGATGTTTGGTGTGTCAAGATCAACAGCAAGAAAAATGCAAATAAGAGCTGGGTTTGAATATAATTAATAAATGCTGGGTTAAAAGAAAAGAACAACTGCAAATTATTTTAATCCACCAAATAGTACACAATTGAACAGTTTAAAATTAAATCCTTTCAAATGAGATATAGATATTCATATTTTTTTTTCTTGTAATACCATATCTGACCTACGTCACATACCACATATCATTTTATTTTAATAAAATTTTCCATCGTCATTTGCTTGTACCTACCTAAAAACTTTTTTTGTCTGATTTTTCTTAAAACTGGTTAAAATAAAGAACTTACTCAAAAATCATATTAAATTCAAAAACAATCCAATAATCAAAAAGTCACAATAAATTCACATGACCTGAAATGTTACGTGCTGTCGAAATTTTATAACATCCATAATTCTGTGGTCCACACAATAAAATTTTAATCAAATAATGACGAATCATTAACTTTTATTATTTTCCCTCTTTCTGTAATTGTAGATGTCATTTTATCACCCGATACAGCATTTTATCACCAACATGAACCAAATATATTTTATCGCAACTGGTTAGATACAAATTTTAATTTTCAAGGTAATTGGTTAAAAATTTTGTGTGAATTTTACGTTCCATAAAATGATGATAACAATATTGAATATTAAGGCCTCATCGCACATCCACTAATGAGAATCGGATAATTAATAGAAGAGATTATTGACTCTACATTCCATTCATAAATGTGATAAACTATTGTGTCCACAAATCACAATAACGAGATTTGTAGAAAATTGTGGATGTGCACTGTTGAGTGAAAATTACGATCTTGTGCCTCATTTCATTTGTAAATTGAATGATGAAACATTTAAATGTTTATTTCTACTGTGGACATTTCTCATATATATCCATAAAATGTTTTCAACTTTATTTTTATTTTATTTTTTTGTTTTGCTGCTTTACAGCACGAAATGAGTTATGGATGGACATGGAAAATGATGATTCAGGCCTCCCATGAGAATTTCTATGGAAATTGTTCATTTAAATTTTTGTGGGTTTATTTGAGGCATTGTAAGACTGTCATTTTTATTTAATTCAATTTTAAAGAGATTTAAATCTTAACGGATTTTATTTCTTCAAATTTCAAGTTCAAATTTTGAACTTTGGGCAATTCTACAGATGAAATTTCACACAAAAACTCATTTTTCTCTTTACGCACTAATTTTTCCATTACTTTACCTATTCTCAATGATGTATTTCTTCATTTAACACCTTTAAGACTTAATTACACATGTCAAAACATTCTACTTTCCGAGATATTTTCACTTTTATGCCCGTTGCTTATACATTTTTTTCGGAAATTGTCAATTTTGATTTTTTTGAATGCTTAATTTGAAGCTCATGAGCACTTATGACGATTCTTTATTGAACTAACTGTTAGTTCTTTGTTTGTTGTATCGCTATTGCAGCTGACTTACACTTAAATATCAATAGTTAAGCGAAATATTTTAACTTTTCTTAAAAAATTGTCGAGGTATAAGCAACGAAATGCTTAATCCGTGAAAAAATGATTTCTTTAAAATTGAAAATTTAGCTTAATGATGAATTGTTACTTTAATTAAAATGTTGATAATGAAACTTTGACTGTAAATAAAGATGTTTAGCCAGGTTGCATAAAGTGTTCATTATGATAAATTTTTTATGAATTAATTTTTTAATTAACACGGATCAATTTTTTGAATTTTCAAAAAATCCAGTGATCTGTAGAATTGCCCTTTAGTTATTTTTTTGAAAAGCAGCTAACTTCACGTTTTTGAAAAAATTCAAAATTTTTCAACGTTTTTTTTTTTTATTTTTGTATTCAAATGAAGCTAACTTCAAGTCATAGAAAATTATTTTGAAATTTTTCAAAAATCTTCATAAAAAATGAAAATTCGTAATTAATTAATTTTCCTCAAACTAAACAAACTGATAAAGTCCACAGAGAAAGAGATTAATTAATGCCTTGAAAATATTATAAATGCTAAACAAATCAATCAATCAAATCCTCAACAGTGGAAAATAAAGTTGTTACTTTACGGCTTTTTACTCTTAACTAAGTGAATGAATATTAAATAGGTGCTAAAATCTTGAATAAACATTCATCAACTATGGGCAATTCTTTGGATGAGTGGAATTTTTGAAAATGAGCTTTTAAAATCCAATGTCAATTATCATCTTCTTAAAAAAATATATTTTTAAAATTGGCTTTCTTCTTTAATTATTCAATTATTCAAACTGTTTAAAATAACAAAACAAAAAATACTTGTTAGAATTGGCTAATTAATGCATAAAATAGCATCGTTGTTCATTAAAAATTTGAAAATTTTCATTTTGATATTCTGTATTTTTTCATGGATTAGGAAGAAAAAAAGCTTCTTTATAACTCGTTGACAAATTAAATTTTCCAAAGAATCGAAATATTTCATCAACCAAGGAGTTAAAGTGTTGAGTTAAGTATCCAATCGATAGATTTTTGATCTTTTTATAACTCAGTAACAGTAATTTAAGCATAGAATCAGTAGTTTTCTTTAATTTTTGATTCTTCGGATGCTTCAAGTGAAAAGTTCCTTTTTTTGTCAACGAGTTATTGACCAAAGAATCAAAATATCTTAATTAATACAGACTTTCAGCATTATTGGAAGTGAAAATATGATAGAATACGAAAAATTACATGAAATACAACAATAACATGATAGGTTTTAGTGGAAATTTTTTGCAAAAAATCGATTCTTTGACAAAAATTTTCAAAATTTCATCCAAAGAATTGCCCCTATACGAAAAGTGATTATTTATTATGAATTAATTATCACTTTAACTGATATAAAGTTAAATACAAGTTTTAAATGTGTTAAATATTCCCTTCTTCTTCTTTTTTTCTCTTGTTAAATATATGTTTAATAGCACAACAACGACTATTAATGGGAAAAATGAGGCTGAGAAAGACGGGAATCGATAGGAAACCGCGTCAAGCGTATTCACAATGTCAATTAGAGAAGCTCGAAAATGAATTTAAAAATGATAAATATTTGTCAGTGAGCAAGAGGCTCGAATTATCTAAAATTCTAAATTTAACTGAAGTGCAAATAAAGACATGGTGAGTTCTGATTATTATGTCTTGCTGGATGAATGGATGACTACAGCTTAATTAACTTTTGTGATTCACGATGCAACAATTTAACGGACTTGATTTTCAAAAATTAACGGTTTCAAAAAATTCAAAATTTAACGGCTTTAGAAAATTCAAAAAAAAATTAATTAAAAATTTTAAAAAATAACGGGTTTCAAAATTTTGAATTAAAAATTTTTTTTGACCGTTTAAATTTGAATTTAAAAATTCCGTTATTTCAAAAGTTCGTTATTTTTGTAATGAAAATATCAACCAAATTGAGGCATCATTTTAAAAACGCTTTAGTCATCCATTCATATAAAATAACTCGCCATGAAAAACAGCGAGAATAATAAATATCAAAATAAAATTTATTGTCATGAATGATCCTATATCACAGGTTTCAAAATCGCCGAACAAAATACAAAAAACAAATGTCATCAAAGCTTAAAATTGCACATCGGAATACATTTTATCAAAATTATACGATAAATCAAGAACCGCAACATCATCCTGTTTTACCGCCATCAACAATATATTATTTAAATTCACAACTGATAACACAACAACAGCAGCAGCAACAACATTATTTATCGTAGAACAATAAGCATAAAATAATGACATTTAAACTTAATCCAAACTTGCATTTTATTCATTCAAAAATTTAATTCTCATTTTTTTTCCTTATTCCTTATGATTATTATTGAGATAAATAAATAAATAAATTATTAATTTATAAGTAAAGAGTATATACGATAATGTTACAAGAAGTCTTTAATTGGGATATTTTGTGCATACATAGTTGTGAAATAGTGTTGAATGCCAATGCTCATTATAAGCATGAAGATAGAAAAAATAGTTGAAATGAACAGGAACAAAATCCAATTGTGATAATATCAACTAAAAATCATTAGCATAAAAGAGATTGTCAGTAATTTCCATATTAATTTAATGCTTCTCTCCCCGTCGACGGTAAAAAGAGACAAAGAATACCGCTAACTAGATAAGATATTAAATAATAGAATTAATATGGAAAAAGTTAACGAAATTATAAAAAGATAAGAAGAGTAGTGAATATTCAGATTGTGCATATTTGCTTGCAATTAAAAAAATAATCATAAAATTTAACGGTTTTTACACTTTCAAAATTTAACGACTTTAAATAATTTGAATTCAAATGAATAATTTTTTTGAACTTTGACTTTAAAATTTTGAACTTTAACGGTCATTTCAAAAATAATTTTAATTGCCAGCAAAAATGCACTAAAGGATTAAATAATGAAACTTACTGAAAAGTAATGCAGAAAAGATGATTATTGGAACAATGCAATTTAAATCGATGAGAAATCCAAATAGTAGATTTCCTATTAATGCACCTCCTAGAAAATAATAAAATTATGTATAAGTACTTAAAATTAGGCATTTAAATGTGCACATGGAATCGATTTGTAATTCAAATTCAGAACACGCATTCATTCATTCATTATAATATATTAGAAACATAATACATGCAATATAAATTGTATTTACCTCTACCAAATGTTAAGCTTAATGCTGCTGCCATAACTCGTAAATTTGTTGGAAATAAATCGACCATAACACAATAAACAGTGCTGATTCCAAGCGATGTTAATGCTTCAAATATACATGAGAGTACAAGATTTTCTGTTGCATTTTTAACGAAATATAATCCAATTGTGGCAGCTCCAGCAAGTATAAGACTAAAAACTATAAATAAAAAATAAAATATGATGAAACAATTTTAATCGATTATTTATTTATTTATGATGTGCTTGTAGAGCATTAATTTGTCAGCAAGTTATGTACAATAAAAGCGCAATACTCTGATAATTTAAGATATGATGAATATCAACGGGAAAAAATTATTTGAATATTAACGGTTATAGAAAATTTGAATTGAATTTTCAAAAAATATTTAAAAATTTCAAAAATAACGGATTTGGAAATTTTTGACAAATTTGTCAAATTTTGATGGTTAGTTCTTAAAAACAGTCAAAAATAAATCCAAAACATCAATATTTCACAAGGGCTCGTTCACTTATTACGTAACGCAGGGGGGGGGGGGGTCGAGAGGAGAACAATGGAATTTCTGAGAATTCCATTGTTCTTTTTTGAAATATGACCGTTATTTTGTTACGTAATAAACGAACGATACCCAAAATATGCATAAATTAATTGAGTCTGCAATGAAATTAAATATTTATAAAATGGATACGTACATATGAAAAGTTTGGCACCAACACGATGAATGCAAGCTGGCAGGAGGAGACTTGTAGGTATGCATGAAAGACCAATAATCACTGTATGCCAATAAACTTCATTC
The DNA here is from genome assembly GCA_026123125.1 of Chironomus striatipennis. Lineage (NCBI taxonomy): Eukaryota > Metazoa > Arthropoda > Insecta > Diptera > Chironomidae > Chironomus > Chironomus striatipennis. Next base: position 30,055,479 of record CM047394.1, read on the forward strand.
TCAATTGGATTTCCACAAAATTCTTCATCTTCTCTCAACACAATACTACTGACGATACAAACAGATGCTTCCTTTTGACCATTTTTTGACTCGTACTCTTCAAAGCGATAGAAAAGTTCAGGAAACCATATCATTAATGTATAATAAGAAGCTGTTAAGCCAAATTGTATGGCACATGTAAGTGTTGTATTTTTTAAATGAGGTGACCTGCACAATGCTTTTGTCTGCTCCCAGATTTCTTTGAGTAGAATATTAAGATGTTTTGGTTTCCTTAAGTTTAATGACCTTAACGTTGGAAATGACTGACTTTGAGTAATATTTTCACGTTCTTTCTCTTTCAAGGATTTAATTGGATAGTCACTTTGTTGACGTCCTGTGTTCATATGATAAATATCTCTTAATATATCAAGTGCTTCGTCTGCGTGACCAACTTCGATTAAAAATTTTGGACTTTCAGGAAAAAAGAAGAGCCAAACTGCAATTAAAATACTCGGAATTGCACATAATGCGACGAAGAGATTCCAACTATGAAATGTAATGACACCGAGGAATTTGAAATTGATGTTTAAAGGAATAATGAGCCATGCAATTAATGGCAATAAAATTATTCCAATTGTCCAAAAAACTTCCATCCAGCAGAGAATTTTCTCACGATATTTTGTAGATTGAAATTCTCCCAAATAAGGAAAGCAAATTGCCATTGCTCCTGTGATACTGAAATGAAATGCAGATGATAATGTAGATTAATAAAATTAAATAAATCGATAAACGTGATCTTACCCAAAACCGTTAAAAAATCGAAAAAATATGAATAATCCATAAATTTGTGAGATTGATGAGAGAAGGCCACAAATTCCATCAAGCAATAATGATGTGATTAGCACGTACTTTCTGCCTTTTGTATCTGCCAGACATCCCCAAAAATACGAGCCAAGAACCATCCCCAACATTGGGGCTGCTGTTAACCATCCTATTAAATTGATGTGAAATATTTTTTATCTAATTTAATTTCATAAATTGAATATAGTTCTCAGAGTAAGCCAATAGACTGCACAAGAGCAAATAATGGCAGTTAAAAATTTGAATTTTAACGGTCTTTAAAAATTCGAAAATTAACGGTCAATAAATATTTTAAAACAAAGTTCAAAAAAATTTAAGTTCAAAACAATATATATATATGAGGTCATATAAGAAAATGACCGTTAAATTTAAAAAATTTACTAACACCATCAAAACTTTTTATACCGGAAATAATAGAAAATTTTGATAGTGTTAGTTTTGTTTGGGGCGATTTTGGGGCGGACTCTGTCCATATGACCTCATATAGATATATTGGTTCAAAAAATTCAAATTTTCAAAAAATAACGGTTTTCATCTTTTGAAGATTACAATCTATTGGCACATGAAACCTGAGAGAAACTCAACAAACCTTTATCAGAAGATGTCATCCGGAAGTCTACAAAATAATAAAATAAAGTTCATGCATAAAATTCATTCATTCAGGACATGAAGTTCAATTCAATTGCAAATATCAATAAAAAAAATACTTACCACATGTTGCTGAAGGAAGTACAAATGATATTATCGTTATGCCAACAGCAGTATTTAAATAAATTAGTCCACAAACGGCAAGCAAGAAGAAATGAAATTTCCCAAATTTTGTCTGTGATACTGCTTGCTCATACTCAACTTGGGTATCATCTAAAAAATCTAATGTCATTTCTTCCTTTTCTTTATTCCTTTGATCTATTTTACCAATGGCACGAATTAATTCCGATGGATGATCCAGTTTGATAAAAAGTTTTATTTTATTTTATGTGTATGTAAAGAAGAGATTATATGTAGACTAGAAACTAAAGGAAGTAATAAAATATCTTATAATACCGAAGATAATTTAATTAAATTTCTTGAACTTTTTGCTTGCACTTAATTTACTGTCTGTATCTTGATTTTGAGGAAATACTTGTTCTTAAACTTTTATTTTCTTTTAATTTGATTCAATTTGTGCTTTACTTGCTTACAACAAACTAAAATTACGAAAAAAAGATACAGTAAATAAACAAATCACTTAATGAAGGACATAAATGAATCACTAGTTGATCAAGTCAGCTGTTACTTGATTTCTTTTTCTATTTTTCTACTTAATTGAGTCACAAATAGCACGCACATGTAAATATCGATAGACAGCGATCGAGAAAGAATGTCAAAGAATCCGGAAGTTTTGAGATGATGATGTCACATTGAACTTGGTCGATTCCGTCTGTACATGCAACTCGCGTTTTCAACTTTGATTAGGTACGAGTAAACAATATAATACTATTTTCATGCGATCTAATAATAGAATCGTGATGAAACAAATTTAGAAAAAAAAAAATCTTTTAATTAATTAAATTGTCACTTTAAATTTTTCACTTTTTTTTGCAATGATAATTTGATTAATTTCACATTTTAATCTCTCATTATTGTTTAATTCACTATCAAATAGCTTTTTCCAATGTTTACTATAACAATAAGCAGTAATTATCGCTTGAATAATTTAATCCAAAAATAATTAATATCACTGCACTAAATAACTTCAATTAATGAGGAAAATAAATAAGGAACTAACTATTTCGGAGATGATTGAACGAATAATGCATCTTAATTGGCAATTGATTTATTATTTTGAAATGAAAATCGTCACAGACGGAAAATTTAGGACAACTTTTAAACAATTGATTGTCAAGGTAGGGAAATAACTAGCTAATTGTGGTAGAATCTTGGTGTTAAAATCGAAAATTTCTAGAGGTATCGTTCATTTATTACATAACAAAATAACGGTCATATTTCAAAAAAGAACAATGGAATTCTCAGAAATTCTATTGTTCTCCTCTCGACCCCCCCCCCGCGTTACGTAATAAGTGAACGAGCCCAGAGATTTGCATCGCTTTTGTTAGGGCCGTTCATTTAGTGCGTTACACAAAAAAAAAACCACTTTTAAGACCCACACCCCCTTGTTACGTTATTTGTATTAGGTAAGAAAATTTCTTTTGGATGATCTGTTACAAAATCCTTAACCCCCTAAAATGCGAACGTACTAAGTAAACGACCCCTTTAAGGGGCCGTTCACTTAGTACGTTCGCTTTTTAGGGGGGAAGGGGGGTCTAAGATTTTGTAACAGATTAAACAAAACAAAAGAATTTTTATACAAAAAGCGTAACGAGGGGGGAGGGGGGTCTAAAAAGTCATTTTTTTGCGTAACGTACTTTGTGAACGGCCCCTTATTGAAAAAACTTATCATCTATCCTTAATTTAATCTACTCTGTACCCTGTTTTCTTCTTAAAAAGCTACTACTCATTACAAATCATAAAGAACATTATTCTGGCAATGCCCAATTATTGTTTTATAAAACAAAGCTTTCATATAAAAAGCTTTTTTAAGCTAAGATTATTGAAGAAAACACCATCCTCAATTCATTTTGTCCTGCTTAATTCTTAAATTACTGTTCAATATAGAACACATCTTATTTGTTCGTCTACAACGTTCTAAGTATCCAAAAATTATATTTTGATGGAAAATTCCAGAAAATTCTACTATCAACTAAAATGCTTCTATGTGATTCATTCCTCTCTGACAATGTACATCTCATCTCCTTCATCTACATTTTCATACCATTATTATTAAGAAGCATTTGTCAAAAAGTCTTATGTCTTAATATTGTGACAAGCATTCGAGTAAAATATATATTTTCAGCTGTGACATTTAATTGTACGTCATCAATCTAAAGTATCTCTTGCAATATGCTTTCAGGTAGATTATTACAACCGATTTATAAATAAAGTTCCTTTTCGTTTATATTGCTCACAAAAATTACGACCGAAGTAATGAGACAGGCAGTGAGAAAGTGTAGAGTCCCTAAAGTTTACAGGCTTCATTTATGTAATGGAATGGTATCAGATAAAAATAATGTAGCAAAAAAAGAGAGAATAAAGTTGTTCGCTAGAATCAACGCTAGAATAAAAAAACGTGGTAAAAAAGACAATAATGTGACATTACTTAAATCACCCTAATGTATTTATTTATTTCCTTCTATTTATTTCTGCATTCTTTTTCAATTCCATTCCTTTTCATTTTCTGATTCTTGTCAGTCTTCGATTGTAGTTGGTAGCGCGTAGATCGATCTCTTAAAAAAAAAAAACTAGATAGGGAATAGTTATTGTAGTTCTTTTTAGAAAGTTTAAAATTATTTTTTAAATATTAAAATATTCAATTTTGAATTAATTTTGGTAGCTACTCGATCCCTTATTGATTAAGTTAGAAATAGAATAAAATTGACTTTATTCATAATTCGTGACGTAAAAGTGGTTACACATATCTCTTTTAAAAAAATATAAATTATGAAACCTTTAAAGTGTGAATGAATGGAACAATAAAAAGAAAATCGAAGGCCTTTCACTATTAGTTGAATCCATTACTCAATCTAAAGGAGCAGTTTAGCAACAATAACAATAATAATTTGTAGATTCATCTTCATTAAAAAAAGGAATAAAAAATTATGGAAAAACTTCACGAGTATCAAGGTGTATCAGGCCGATTGCATGAGATACGCGATGATCTACGCTCAAAATTCTCATCTTGGCGTGAAACTCATGACGGTGATAATATTGTTGATTTAACGAAAAATTATGCAAGAAACATTTCAACGGGTCGTCGTGAGAGCGGAAAGGATAATGACTTTTCCCACATCTACAGGTTAGTTGAATTACCTTGAATTATCTTGAATTACCCCACTTACAATAAATTAATTATCGTTAATGGTCTTGAGCTAATTTATCAATGAGGTACTTATGGGGAGAATTCTCTCCTTACATTTAAATTAATTTCACATTTCTTTTTTGAACTTATTCAACCTCTTTTTTGTTCATCGCATTTTAATGTCGTGCACCTTTTTGTTAGTGGATTAAAATTGAGTGTACAAACTGTCTGGATCAAGCAAAAAATTTAAATGTTAGACCTTGTGCAATTAGGCATTTTTTTGATCATTCAAGATATTCAAGTTACCTTTTTTGGTCTAGTTTCAGTAAGGGACTGATTAGTTAGTACGTTCGCTTTTTAGATAAAAAGATAAGTAGTTCCCTTTACTCCTCCAAGGAGTGCTGGGGCGTTGATTTCAACGTTCCAATATCACTTATCTCAGGTATTAAATGTGAGGATATGTGATAAGCATATCGCTCACGCCTGGGACCTACAGTTTTTGAAGTGGAATCCGAACCACTTCTTTGATGACATTCCTGCCTTTAGCCTTCAAAGGGAGGCTGTGAGTCGCGTTCGCAGAGCATATGATTCGAAAAAGGACATGTGAAAAATTTCCCATGCCGAGTCTCGAACCCATGATCGCAGGGTCGGTGTTGCAATAATTAGGTACCGAAGTACGACTTACATTCCGCCACCGAGCCACTTCGGCTTTTTAGGGACAGGTTCTATTAGGATTTTGGAACAATTCACCAAGAATGACTCCTAACCATGAAATATAACATTCACTATTTTAGGAAATTTGCAAGAAGTTTGACTTAATTTTGCGAATACATTGAGAGAGAAAAAATCTAGATTATTGAATAAAAATATCTTGTTTGTGGATCATGAGGAATTGTTAGTTAAACCCTGTGTGGCCTTCTTAAAATTTTCAAAACTAATTTTCCCTCCAAAACTTTTTCCCCTGCAGTCTTAAACCTTTTTTTGTAGAATGTGATACCAAGGAATTCATTGATTTTATTAAAAATATTTAGACCTTATAAATTATCAACTAATGAAAAATCTAAACCAGTCAACAAGAAATTCGCTTCTTTCATTATCTCCGAAAGAATCCTTTCCAGTCCTTAAATGCCTCATAAATTTTCATTCATTTAACGCATTCATTTTCATAGAATTGAATTATTTAAATTAATTCAATAAGTTTAACTGGCTTGCTGATGCTGGGGACGTGGCATATATATTGAATTTACTTTTATTTTATTGATGATTCAAAATAATCTCCGGGACACAATCGCAATAAATTTAAATTTTCACTGTGACTTTACGATTATTGTTTTCATTTAGCATTTTTGATCCCTTGATTTTTCATTTTCTTTTATGCTTGCTGTCTTCCGTTCATGTGTGTATGCAACAAAATCATACAATATAATAAAAATAAATATGGACATGTGTGTAGGCGTAAAACGAGGAGCGAATTGACACGATTAAGTGCCAGTGTTATGGGTATAGAATTTGCATACGCATCTGAAACAGCTTTTGTATCACCGACATTGCTCAAAATTGGTGTACAGCATCAACATATGACACTAGTTTGGGCACTCTCACCCCTTATTGGATTTTTTCTTACACCAGTTTTGGGTTCACTTAGTGACCGATGTAATCATCCTATGGGACGACGACGTCCATTCATTATATTGCTATCTATTGGCGTACTGTTGGGTCTTATACTAGTTCCAAATGGAGAATTTCTTGGCTACTACATGGGAGATTTCTACTCGACTGACTTCATTAATGAGACATTGGCATTAAATACGACAGCAACAAATAAAATACTTCCTCATCGAACAACAGCAATTGATTCCGATGAAGAGTTTACGGAAATGTTGACAACTGAAAGCTCGTCGCACTCTTGGGGAATATTCTTTACGATCTTGGGGACAGTGCTGTTAGATTTTGATGCTGATGCATGTCAATCACCAGCTAGAGCTTATTTACTTGATGTGACACAGTCGGACGATCATGCACGAGGTTTATCAACATTTACAATAATGGCTGGACTTGGTGGAGCAATGGGATATTCGCTTGGCGGTATAAATTGGGATGCGACCAAAATTGGTGTTATGTTGGGTGGACATGTACGGGCTGTATTTACATTAATTACATTCATTTTCATAATCTGTGTGACAGTGACAATAACTAGTTTTCGGGAAATTCCATTAGCAATGCTCGAATCATTTTCAATAATCAATGGTGATGACGATAAGCCAGGGCAAACATCCTCGTACGGAACAATGGAGAATAATGAACAGACGGAGAAAGATGAGACGACGGTCAGCATAGATGATAGGAAGAAGAGTTTAACATTGAATTTGGGTAAAGTTAATGAAGGATATTCATCATTGCCGGGTGAGAATATTGCTGAGACTTCATTTACGTCAAATAACTCATCACAACCCAAAGTAATTCATCATGAGGAGCCTGTTCCATCATTATCACATTATCTCATGTCCATTATTCATATGCCACGATCACTCCAAAATGTCTGCATTACAAATTTCTTTTGCTGGTCAGCTCATGTATGCTACAGTCTATATTTCACGGATTTCGTTGGCGAAAGTGTTTTTGAAGGAGATCCAAAGGAAAGTATATAAATACAATCCATTAAGGCGTTATTGTACTTGACAGTTTTTTTAATTAAATTTCTTCACTCATTTCCCTTATCTCTCCAAAAATGTATCTTTAGGCTGCATATGGTTCAACAAAATATAACGCTTATGAAGAAGGTGTACGATTCGGATGTTTTGGAATGGCTATGTATTCACTATCATGCGCTTGCTATTCTCTCATCATCGAGAAACTCATTTGGAGATATCGAGCAAAGAGAGTCTATATCGGTGGCTTATTATTTTATAGCTTATCAATGACACTAATGGCACTAACAAGACACAAATTAGGAGTTTTGATTTTCAGTTGGGGTGCGGGTGTTATGTATTCTACATTATTTACGATGCCATACTTACTTGTTGCCCATTATCATGCACAAGGGATTGTGAGTTTATAATTTATTTGTACATTAACCCTTTATTTATGCATTTTTAAGGGAGGCAGACGCTCTGTTGGAAATTATTGGGCTATATATCGGCTGTTTATGAAAGCGTGACTTGATGCCAAGTTTACTGACCCCCTAGTTATTTCGTTTACTTAGTAAATGTACCGGAAAGCATAAAATACAACAAAATATTTAGGGATGTTAAACATAAAGTGCATAACTCTGAAATAAATGAAATAGATGCTATCAATTGCATAAATTTTCATGATTCATATGAGATAGCCTTTCATAAATATCATGATATCTTTAAGATATGTGCTGAAAAGGAATATGCTGATGTGTGTTATCATTAAATACATCTGAATGGAACTTTGTGCTTTATGTAAACATCGCATGAGCATCGATTTCATTTTCAGTACGGGACAGAGTGTAAAAAGGCAATAACTCATGTCTATCATTTACAGCCTTTTTAGTCCAAAAAATATGAAGAGTCTCCTATTTTTTTTTGAAGCACCCAATAGAATGATGATTTATGATGCTACATAAAACCATTTTCTCGTTTCCTTTTCTAAAATTTTCCATATACACTCGATTTATCATGGCATTCAACCTCAGTTTGAGCTTTCTGAAACAGGAGAATCTAAATATTCGGCAGAAAGTAGAGGTATTGGGACTGATGTGGCGATAGGTAAAAAAATTGTAATCCATTTTAATTTTAAATTTTCAAGAATTTTTGTTTCCTATTCCAAATAGTCTCATCGATGGTTTTCCTTGCTCAATTCCTATTATCATGCTTCATGGGACAAATAGTCTCCTTCTATCAAACCACAACTGCTGTATGCTCTACTGCTGCATTTCTCGCATTCTGTGGAGCAATAAGTGCTAGTAATATTATGTATTTAGACTTGTAAGTGTAAACATTAAAACGAATGATACAAAATGTTTATGGTTGTTGAATGAGAAAATAAATACTAATTGATTGATGTTGTAAATACTGGATGTTTACTATTGCTTTACAGAATATGAATTCTATAAAATATTTAACTTCACATGATAATTTTCTACACAAAATTGACCAAAACATTTTAAAATCTGAAAATGTTAAAATCTTTGTCAACTCAAATGAAAAACTGCAAAAAAAAAATCTTTTTTATCGTCATTTTATTAATCTTCGATTAAATATTCATCGTTATAAGAGTGAGTGAAATAGAAATACTATTCATATATACATTTAATAAATAACTTTCATTCCTTGTTCTTCTTTTTTTGCTTCAGAGATTTGTGGCCAATAAAGGAAAGAATGCTTGATTTTTATCATCAGATATATCTAACATTATAAAAAGATTTCTCATATTTTATTTTTTTGTCATATGAATGATTATAGAAGGCGCATTAGAAAAGTCAACAGGTTTATATTGTAATCTTCTTATTTCTCCCTATATTTATTTATTTTTTCATGATTAGAGTTGGGGGAGGACTTTGCATTTGATTTTTGATGATTTAAGCAAAACTTTTGATTCCTTTGTGGTAAATGGAAGAAAATATTAATTAATCCTTTTCTAAGAAGGTTGAACATAAAAAAAATAATTTTTTTTAAAAGGAAATGAAGTTTGTGTTAATTACAGTATGTTTATAATCTTTTATAATAATATTGTATCTCATTTCAAAAGAGATCTAGAGATTTTCTTGAAATACCTAAAACATTAAATTTTTTTCAAATTTGAGCTTTGATTTTTTTTTGTCATAAATTTTATTTAAAACGGTACATAAATAACAAAAATTTACGTACTAAAATCCTTACTTATTATAATTTTTCTTACAAAATTTGAAGGAGTTTCAAATTTAATTTTTTTAAGAAAAGTCAAAAGTTTTGCTTCAAGCTTCAAATTTCAAAATATATCCTTTTATTTTCAAGCAAGAATCATTATGATTTTTTGACTAAATAGTCAACACTCATCATTAACGTCTTAAAAGAATAATGAGTTAATTTTAACTTCATTTTATTCCGTAAACATGGTCGTGAGTTTTTTACATTAATAATGAGTGCAAACTTAATAATCAATACTTGAAGTGTAGGTACAATATTCTATATTCTTTTTACTTTAAAGTTAAAGTTAATTTAAATTCAAATTTTCTTTTATTTAAAAAATGCTAATTTAGTTTTGAATGATTTCTAAAGAACCATTTTTTCTAAATAATTTAGAAAATTAGTTGAACTTCTAATACAAATAACTAATCAAAATAGAAAAGCTCATTTAAAAACAAATTTCCCAGTAAATTTCAATAAAACAAGAATTCAACTTTCAAATTAAATTTTTGAACCTTTGAAAAAGTTTATCTTATTGAATTGAAATGGTCACATCTTCAAACTTTTAACACAATTCTTTCAGTATTTAGAACTAAATTGAGCAAAGTAAAACTAAAGTAGACGCCTGTCATCAATAACGAATACTTTGAAGGACATTCTCTGACCAAAAATAGAAAATTCATCTCGTATTTCTTAAGAAATTTTGGTTTGGTATGCAATGTGATATCATAGATAAAACTCAAACGTATGTATGTTAGCAAGTCACGACCCAAGGATATAAATTGTAATTAGAAATGAGAAATTGTACCTACACTTTCCTTCTTCATGAGATTAAGAATAATCTTAAATTGTAACAAATGTTTAGGCAAGAAAAAAAAATCTTCTTTTTGATTCACAAGCTTAATAAATTACACAATTTTAATGCCTTTTGCTTTATCAAAAATGAGATAGACAAAAAAATTAGAGGATATAATCTGATATGTTATGGAAGTAAAAGGACAAAAAAGTTAAAAATAATGTCACTTTATAATTCTTAATTATTCATTTTGTTAGGTATATAATTGAATATGTTATGTGGTATTCTTTAAAAGGGAAGGAAAAAAGATAGAAAGTTAGAATGTACGTGTAACTTTAAGTGACGACTCATTAATTTACATTACAACCAAATTATTATTTTACACACAATTGTAATTTTCGTTTGTTCCAGTTACAATATAATTTTTCATATCTATAATATGATGTATATAATTAATTAATATCTCATTTATATTCATTGTGGTTGTGGTTCTCGATACAAGAAAATTTCAATGAATGCGAATTTCATTATTAAATTTACATTCAATCATCATTTTGTTTAATCGCCGAAATGGTATAATCACAGCTTATTTGATTAGGGCTTATATGTCATATTATATATCCTTCTGAACCCTTCAGCAAGTGTCTGATTACGTTTCAATAATGCTCGCTGATATAATTGAAAGTCAAAGTGCGTCGATGTAGCATTATAAAGGAATGTGGATTGATTTATATTGTTATTATTATTATTATTATAATTTGATTGCACATTCACAATGGTACTACTCAATTCGGTTTCATTATCATTATCCACATCATCGAGCACCGTGTCAGTTGGGTTCAGAAGGAGCAAACCTCATGTTGTTGAAAATTTATATACAATGAAAAACACTAAAAAGCTAACCAATACTAAAACGCAAGCAGTTATAAATTTCGCTAATAAATTTAATCCAGATTCATTTGGATCTAATGGTCGTTGTCGTGTGTGTTCAACGGAACGTCTTCGTTTACTTGTGATGCTTCTCGCTAGTGCGGGAAAAGCAAGTGATTGTGTAAATGTTAATTTGTGAATTGATTCGGAAAGCGAGTATGGACCGACACTACCACGAGCAGCAGCTCTTAATAATGCATATTCTAAATCCAATGCATCCAGCAATGAATATCGTCCTGTTGAGCGTCTTCGTTGTGATTCCATTTGATCTTCGTCTTGTGCACCGCCATTATTTGATGATGTTGATTGTCGATGCAGCCACGGATCTGATAAACGTTTAAAATGATTTGAACCAATTGCTGCAATGGACGTTTGAGACGATGTTGTGCTTGAGCTTGCTGTACATAGATTTCCATTACCAAATTCATTCATATCCTCAATGGATGTCTAAAACAAAGAACAAATGGAACTAAATTAAATTCCGCAAAGGAGCAGGATGAAGGAAATTTCATTAATAATTTAATACGATACTACGCTATATTAGTGATAATACGTGAGCATACGAGAATCGCAATCGCAACAGTACACGTATATAAAATAATATTGTGTTTTTATAAAATGCAAAAGGGAAACAAGAGGAGAAAATTACATTATCAGGCGAGGTAGGCGGGCGTTGTATAATGCGTGCATGATCTGGATGTAAAAGCTTTCTCTGTTTTTGTTGTAGCTGCTTATCTGATGGTGTAGGGCTGCTACTGGAAGTTTGTTGTTGCTTTAATGTACTAGAACTAGTTACAATAATTGGCTGATTTGATTGTGCATTTATAGGCGACGGTGATGCTTGAACGGATTCAATTCCCGAATCTTGACCATGTTCAACAGTCAGTGACGCTCGACGACAAATGTTTACAGCCAATGACGTTGATGGTGATTCTATAAATGTTGTGTCGTCATGATGCTGCTTAATCTACAAAGAAATAAAGTAAGGATGTATGTTGTCACTAATTGACCTTTCCGAAGGTACTCAAGAGATTATCATGTGCTACTTACAGTATCATCGGGTATAACAGAAAAAACAAATGATGATCCGTCCGCTTCACCCCTCGGACTATCTTGACTAGGCCATATTTGCAATAAAGGCAATGAACAGGCTACTTTTTGACTATTACTATTATTGCCACCACTCGGTGCCAATTGTATTGAATTCTTTGATTCTCGTCTTAATGAATTTGAGTTTTCGCCACCAGAATCGCTTGTTGCGCTCGATGCTGATTGTTTTGGTGAGCGCCATATTTTCTTCAGACGCGAAGATGATGAATCGCGTCGTTTGTCGGGCTTCTGAACGTAAAACAACAATCAGAGTGTAAGCACAAGAATGAAAATAAAAGAAAATAGAATTAAGAGATCAAGCTAGCGAAATAAAATGATGAGATGAATAGATGAAGAGTAAGTTCATATAAAATTTATAACAAAACACTCCGCATCTCATAAAGTATATGAGAAAATCTCATACCTGCATTTGGTTGAATGTAACAAGAAGCAAGCATCCCAAATAATATTAGGTGGTTATACAAAGTATCTCAGATGTTTTAGATTCAGCATTAACTATATGTGTCTTTTTTTATTATTTTTAGTGTTATTTTTATACGTTTCTATGCTGCTCGCTTTTCACAATGGTCTGAAATCGAAAAAAATGTTCAAAAATTATATTTTGGTGTAAACTTTAGAGGTCGCAAAGTTTTAGTTGATTTTCTTTATTTTGAAAGTGTCAATAGCTTTGTCAGGTCTTAATTATACATCCCTGAAAATATGAGCTTGTAATATTAAGGATAAACATGATTTTTCATTAAAAATTTTAAATTGTTTCTCAAAAAATTTTGAGCACAAGCAAATTTGTATGGAAAAATTTGGAAAAATTAGTGAAATTAAAATGCAAATATCTAGAAAAGTGCATCGAAGTACCTCACCAGAGCATGATTAGAAGCTAAATTAAGACTCAATCTTTCAATTTGTGCAAGTCCCGTGAAGGATTTTGGAGGAGTTTTTAACTTATGAGCAATTAAAGTTTTGGAAATTTTCAAAATTTCAATTGCATTTTCCCTAATGATTAAGCATTTGGCTAATGTTTTAGAAGCTTTAACATAAAATTTGAGGATTAATTAAGGTATTGACAGCAATTAGAACATAAAACAAGCAACAGAAAGTGGAAAATTTTTGTAAAACTTTTTCATAGTGTTTTTGTACACAAAATTTTCGTGACTTTCATTAATGATTGACAGAGTTAGACAACGATTGGAAGGCTGATATTTTCACAGAAGATGCGTCAGTTTATGTTTTATAATCGTGCATTTAAAAGATCAGGTTTAAAAGACATGACTTTTTTGTATTTTTGAACATTTTTTTCGATTTCAGACCATTGTGCTTTTCACTCGACTTTTGTCTCCTTTTGTTCGTTTATCTGTGAATAAAAAAATAAGACAATGAGAAGCGTAAAGTAAAAGGTGATGTTATAAAAGTTTATGATTGCAGCATATTGTCACAAATTAATTTAGTTTAGTTCAGAAAGCACACAACTTTTACCACATTATAATTTAAACGCTACAGTTTATGATACAATTTCCTTCTTAAACAATTTGTTGTCAGTTTCACCATAAATCATCATTCCTTCATACCTTTCTCACTTTTCCCATATTTCCATATTTAAGTAGGAATTTATGTTATTTTTTTTCATATTCTTCTTTAAATTGTTTAAGGTGTGTAATATATGCATGTTGTTTATGTCACAGGGATATTAGGAGAGTCTTTTATGATTCTTTCTGTACAGAAACCTCAGAAACCAGTAAATAATTACATTTAACATTTGACTTGGAAAAATTTACTTTCGTAGTAAATTATGTGGGATAGTTTGGAAAAAAATTTTATTGCTTAGAACTTTCTGCAAACCATTCATATATTTTCTTACTTCATACATGCATTAGTGAACGAATCATCTGTTAAAATGATCTAGAAACTCAATTTGCCTAGAATTTATTTTTATCAATACATTTGAATGCTCCAACAGATGGCAACTTTTTCATAAATTTTTTAGGAAAACTTGAAATTAATAATTACAATTGAATGACTTCAAACTAGGCTTTTAATGGAGGAATGACCAACTAGTCTGATTGGTAGTCTAAATTGAAAAATTTTGAAATTATTAGTTGAACTTTTCTTAAACTATGCTTTTCAATTATTAAGTTTAGTGTTGAAACTAGTGAAGTTAAAAAGTAGAGCTAAAAGTAATTTACCTCCTATTTCAAAATATGATAGAAATGTTTTTCTTATGTCGTACTTTTACTATAGTAAAGTCTTTAAGTCTTTATGACTTTTTTACATAAAATGCCGTTTATTATTTCGAAAATATTTTCAAATCTGCTCTTAAGTATTTTTTCATTTCTTGGAAGATCTCATATTTGTCATCATCTCGATTTCAAAAGTTTGTCAACAATTCCGTGATAAAGCATATTTGAAGTGATCTAAAAAACATTTTCATAATGTAAGCCTCACAATAAATTTGCGGCTCAAAATTGAAGCTTTGATGGAATATATAAAACATCAAAAGAATGTAAATAAAATTCTTCAGCTACACACATATAAGTATCATGTATCGCACACGCCAAAATAAATGGAAGTTTTATCAGAAGCTCAAAAAAACAACTCAGTGATTTTTCTGCTCAGTGAACTTTTTTTTAACTTTTTTACATTCACACATCCATTAATTTAATATCTAGCAGTGCATATGGAAATCCAAATTGCACATAAAATTCAAAATTTCTTTTTCATTAATCCCCATAGACTAAGCCAGCTAGGATTTTTATTCAGACATTAATCTGATTTTTATTATCTTAATTTTTATGTTCTTCATAAAACTTTCTAAAAAGCTCCACAAAATGGACATTCAGATTTTCTAAAGACTCTGATTGTGGCAGAAGCTCGAAAAAAATAAATGTGTAAATTTTCCGAGGGTGTTGGAAGTGAAAAACACAAAGTACTTTTAATCACTTATAAAATCTCCAGTACTTATACCTTCTGAACTGCTCCCACGAAAATAAATGAAACATAAATTGCACCCACAATTGTGGGAAAAATCCATTTACGGAAATGCTTCAAGAAAAAGTACTTAAGGTTTATAATCTTTAAATAGTCCAAGATCTTTAGAAAAAGTTTTGCATTTTAAAAAGCATTATTGCTCTGATGAATCCTTTCTTGTTGTTGAATATATTTCGTATTGTGGTAATTCACAAATTAGGTCATAAAGAGTTATTTGAAGACATCCTACAGTCATAAAATTTGAATATTGGAAACTCTCTCAAATAGAAAATTTTAACTGTTTTATCACTCAAATTTTAAACATCACTTGAAGACTATCCTTTAAATTAAAAGCTTAATAAAGTTCTACAAACAATGAGATGAGCTTTAAACTTTTTGTTTGATTATTTCACCTATCATAATGCACGAAAAATGTCCTAGCTAACTTAGTTTGTTTGTTCTTTTCTCACATTATTATTGCTCGTGTATTAAAAGCATCTTGGTACCCAGCAGGTTTATTTCATCACGTCTCATCTCGTGTTTCTTATAAAGTTGGTCGGATAAACTTTTTTATTTTTGTTTTTCTTCCTCGTTTAAATTTCCTTTCTTTGACTTCAATCGATAAATATCTTCTTCCTCCTGTATCAGAAAAGCAATCGCATAAATTTTCCTTTCTAACACTCATGAAAATTTAATGTATATATCTGGTATATGTGCTTGCGAAATATTTTACTTTTTTCAATATTTTGTCTTCCATATCAATTTATTAAGATACCCCCACGCTCCTTATACAGACATTCCAGAATTTATCAGGATGATTAGGCAAATGGTTAAAAAACTAGGGATGTGTTTTGAATGAGTAAATAAAAAATTCCAAATTATGTTCAATGATGTACAATAATTTTTTTATATTCACTTTTTCATTCATTTATTATTCATGAATGCACTTAAGTACTATACTCAGACTAAATAATATAATATACCCTCATATTCAGCCACAATCCATCATCAATTTTATTTGATCATGAATATATGACAAAGAAGGAGAGAGAGAAAGAAATTTGGAGAGGTGGTGAAGACGTAGATGAAGAGAGGCCAAAAACAGCAACAACATAGAAATAATAACAGACACAATGTCAGCAGTAATAATAATATAACACAAAAAGTGAGCAAACAATATTAATAAAAAGAAAGTATAAGAGAATAGCTTTGAGTGCGGCAAATGAGGAGAAAAAGGCAGAACAAACAATAGAAGAACAATGAAAGCTCTGTTGGGCTTTATAGCCGTTCGCTTGTTGTTCTATGAATCTACTTCACTTTTTTCTTCTCTGATTTATTGTTAATTGTGCCTGACGTTCTTACTCATTATTATATCTTTTCTTATTACCATCTGCAATTAATAAATATTCTTCTGCTTCATTTGAAATCATCTTTAGAGCTTTTTATTCTCTGCAAAGTATATTCTTTCTTCTAGTATCCTTAAGAACGAGTATTAAGGAATAAATTTTATATTTTTTTAGATGTATAGAATGGGTCACATTCAAAAGCTCTCGAGAATTCGTAAACAAGTTCACGAGATGCTCGAGATTAAGATATTGTTGGAAACATGAATTAAAAATGAATTTGAGAATATCGAAGGATAATGTTAAAAAAAATAATTCATTTATTCACAATCTTGAAGTATTCGAAGATTTATGAATATCTGGAAATTTTTATCGAAATACAATAAATTCTGTTGAGGTTTTTATAATGTAATGCATTAAGCTTAGGGAAATTAGCTTTCCAATGTCTGAGAGTTCATGCTACAGATTTTAAATTTTTAAAGCATGACTTGAAGTCATTCAAGTTTAAATCGAGAATGGATATAAGATTCATATCCAAGATACAATTGAAGCAATGACATGTACAGTATCAGTAGTAAGATTAAATTTAAGATATTTCTCCTAAAGGACATATGAACATTTATCAATTGAATACATATAGTATAGTCAGTATGGATATGGAAGAATTTACAAAATTCTATTAAAATTAAAGCTTTTAGATTTGTAGCAAATGCTTGCGCATAAATATACAGTATTCGAAAAAAGATCTTAGAAATTCAAATGATATTGATTTGAAACTTTGGAGAAGTTTTTGTTATTATTATTTATCTTGAAACTTTCATCAAAACCTTACATAGATTTAAATTAATCAATTTCTAATTATCTTAAATGATTAATCAAGAATTAAAGTTCAAAATTGAAATACTTTACAGAAATTCAATTATAGAGCTCTTCGTTTAAATGCTGAATCATATCAATTTTCTTATTTAACAAAAATCAAAAAAACAATCAAATACTTAAAAGCTATATCAAACACAATGAAATTACAAAATATATACATAAAATGTTCCATTAAATGATTGAAATTAAAATGAGGAAAAAGAACATTTTGTATTTTTAAATTAATGATCTGCTTTCCATTTTCCGTTTTTAAAACACAATTTTCATTTTTTTTTCTCTCCCCATTTAATGACTGATGAATTATTCATATCAATGGATTAATGTCTCTCGTTTCAAGGACAATGTTGTTTTATTTAAATCCACTGCTGTTGAGTTTATTACATTTATTTCCATTTCTTCTTCTAATTATGTTTCAGAAGTCATTTATAAGTGATGTCCATTCAAAATTAAGACTGTTGATTCTTAACATGTTGTACTGTATAAATCTTAAACACACTCAATATCTTATTCTTTATGTGTCAGTAAAATAATCTGCTATTAACTCAACAATTGGTAAGCAACTTCCAGATCTGCATCTGTTAGGATTACGAAAACCTAATTTGTGTACGAAACCCCGTGAATTTTTCATCGTTTGCTTTCTCATCCATACGCTCATTTATGGGGTTTAATTGTAATCAATTTTTTTGATTAATTTACTAGCTAATTCCGAAAATGTTGTGTTGAGGTAATTTTAAAATGAGCTAACTGTTTATGAGACAGTAATCATACCCATCTATCAAGTCCCACATAATATGTGTTATTACGTACTTTTGCCTAGACTATATATCATTTCAACATGCTTCTTATTCTTAACCATTTTCTTGTTGCTTAAATGTTCGTTAGAGCTTATGAGGAGGGAAGCCAAAGAAAGGCATACACAAAAGAAGCAAAAATTCAAAATATTGATGTTCCTGTGTGCCTACATAAGAGAAAATACTTTCCATACCACAGCATATGTCAGTGGAATTTTCTCTAAAGATTTATGCATACATTTACGTAAAAAGTAGAAAGGATTCGGATGTGTGTTTATAAAGTCTAATAATATTATTTGTTATCGTTCCTTCAACCCATTTCTTTGTGTATAAAATGCTCAGAAATACTTTTTTGATACGTTCCTTTTATAAACCATCAGGACGTACCTCCGGCATTAAGCATTGATTCAATAACACAAAAATATATTTTTTGATTAAATTTTATATATTTTTAAACAGCATAAAATACCATTGGGAAGTACTTTTCCACAAACTTCATTTTTGAAATTGTTTGAAATAAAAAAATGAAATTGTAAAATATGGGGATCATCTGTTGCACGTACAAACTCCTCATATATTTCAACTTTTTTTAGTTCAGCGAGAGAGAAAAAAAAACATATTTGATTCCATGCTAATCATATTTGTAGTCTGATACAACATTGCCTTTTGTTGTGTATTCATATGTTGTCAGGTTTCACAGATGCACATAGCAATATGAGAATAAAAAACAAAAACTGAACGTACACTTCGCTTTTTGATGGGTCGATTTGAACAAGCAAGGCAACTGAAAAGTTTTTGTATTATTAAATTTGCATAAATTTTCACGCGGTTGGAGATTTTCGGTGAGTGGAAAGTGTTTGTGGTTTTTGTGGATGCTTTAAGGAAATTTATAGCTTTAATTCTAAATTATCTGACCATATCATGAGAATAAGCATAAAATAAATGACATTCAATGTTCATACGGGGTCAAAAAATTTATGGGCATTAAGCAAGCATTAGGTCAATTTTGAGGTGAGATTTGATAAACAGGGGTAATGAAAATTTTTCAATTTATACGAAAAAAGGTCAGATTACCTAAATAAGCATAATTTAATCGTATCTAGCTTCTTCCTACGGCAAATATGACCCGAGAGTCGAGTCTTTAAAATTCCATAATATTAACAACAATAACACACAATCATATTCCCGTATAAGAAATTATGGGATCTCTAGCAAGTCAGCACTTTTACATTTTACATAAGAAATAAATTACATTGAAGAATTCCGAATGTCCTTTGACGTCAGAAAAAATGAGAAGCATAAAAAATTTAATGATCAAATTGTTGTGGATTTTATGTGCATTCTTCCATCAAGTAACACAAAATACAACTTTTTATTTTCATGTTCTGCTTTTAAAAAACAAGATGAACAAAAAAAAATTAAATTGTTGGTCAAAGCAGACTACAAGACAACAAGAGCAAGACATCAGATTTCAAAAATTCATGGTGATGGGCTTCAAGTTACTTGCGCGTTTTGTTACTTTTGGGGCTTAATTAAAGGAAGTAACAAGTATCAAGGGAAATTTATTGCGAATATAAACTTTAAAATGAGAAAAGAATTGGAATGGACCTACAAACTTGTAAATGACTTCCTTGAATTTCACTTTTTTAACTGCCATTGGAGAATTTTTTGGCATTATTTTCTCGTTTTGTTTTACAGACTAATGTAATTGCTCGGAGGTATTGAATTCATAATTTTTTATTTCTCTGTTGTGGTCTGTCCTTTAATAAGACATTTATTTATACTATGGAAGTTCTCATATTCTATCAATGCTATTGTACAACACAATGAAAAAGTAATATTGAGATGAGGCAATTTCCATTCTTCTTGAAATTTTCATCATCCGATTCGTTATCTTAAAGCCTTCGCAGAAATAATGCCATTCTAAACAGCCATTGGCATCATACATAAAATATAAACAGTAGATATCAATGGTGTCTTAGTTTCATTCGAGACATGACAAAGGCTTCTTATAAACACGATGTAGAGTCACTGAAGGGCAGGAAACTCTGTGACATGATTTCGCTTACAAAACTGGGAAGAATGACTAAAATTATAGGAAAACGTCACATTCCCTTGAAAATTTTTAACATTTGAATGCATACATTAAGCATTATTGAACAACAGAAAATGTGAAACATTACAAAAAATGAAAAAAAAAAGAATGGAAACGGAAAATGGTATTGAAAAGCAGAAAAAAGGCAAAAAGAATGAAAATATGAAACATTTTACAATAAAAACTTCACATTGTCGTGTTTTTAGCATACATCACACATTCCATTGCTGTTAAGAGCAAAAAATATCATTTTCTCCTTTATTCATATAAGTTTTTCCACTTTTGGTAAGCCGCATAAAAGAGTATCATATATAATGTGAGAAGATTGTATGGATTCATGAATGTATGTTTTTATTATTAAAGCTGAAAACTTGTTCCTTTCAATTCATTGTGGGAAGCATAAATAGAAATGATTGAATGAGAAGATTTTCATGAATTAAATATCACTAATTCAAAGCAGAGAGAGAGAGAGAGAGAGATATGATGAAGTTCATGTTTATCGAGACAGAAGTTTTCAGTCAATAAACGTGGGGAAAAGTTTATTATCATTGATTCTATAACTTACTGTTATTGATATGTGATGCTTTAAGAACTTTAACACGATAGTTTTATTTTCAGTGCAAATTTTTATAGCTGTAACTATTGGTTGCATTCAGGGTTGCAATTTCATCTCAATGATGCCAATCTCATTGATGGTTTTAATTAAACAATTTTCTTAATTTTTTATGGTTAGCAAATTGACAATCAGATCGAAATAATGACTTGCTCTTAATATCCAAATGTTATTTAAAACAAAAAATGAAATAAGAAACTGATGTTCCCAAAACAGCTATATACTCTTGTAATTAAAGTAAAACTCTTCTTCCTTGACACGACAAGATTAATTTTGATTTACAAATTTAACAGCTAAACCTCAGTGGATGAAACTTTCCCAAGTGATCTCCCACTGTGCCAACAAGATTTATTTTCAACAAAGGATTATTGCGAAAGTAATTATGAATTAAAAGATTAACAGCAGACTGCGAGTCGCTTCATACAAATATATATCCATCAAACCCCCTGTGGTTGAAAAGTCAAATTACACTAAGAGTCAATTTGTTTAAAATCCTCAAACGTATCAACACTGGACTGAGCAAAATGCCATAAAATGATATTTTCTCGAGTTGTGCATTATAAAATGAACTTTTAAATAAATTTTTTAATAGTTCGTTAACTTTTTACAAGTGCTGGAAGCATATAAAACTAATAGAAAACTAACATATTTCATCATAAATGGTGAAGAAAGAAATAATAAATAAGAGAGAAAATGAAAATGAAAAACTGAAAGTTTATGTGAACTAGCTACAATAATAATGAATTAAAATAAAACTGTTGTGTGTGTATGTGACCGAAATATAAGAAGTGCACAAACAGCACAGAATGGGTAAGTGAGAAGGAATGAAAAGAACTATATTAATATCAATCCTTCTTATGCGGCAAATGTTTGCATAGAATTTCTAATTTGCTATGCCTTATTTTTTTGTTTTTGTATATTTTTGATAGTCATTCCGTCTGTCTGTTAGATCCTTTTAAAAATGAAACTCTTATTTCGAAAAAAAAGGAGTGAAGAGCACAGTCACTCAGCACTTGAAACATTAAATGAGATTTCTTGTCATTCACTCTCTATCTTTCGTCCAACTACCCTCTGGGAAATTTATTGTTCTGCAAACATAGTCTTTTGCATCGCAATCCTCGTCCGTGTACTAAAAAAAGCTCATCTCTTTCATGTTTCATCATCAGCATAACATTTTTTTTTCGTTCAGTATAAAGAAGCATAAAAGTTAACTGTTATTGTTCGCGATAATATGTGCATGAATATGGTTCCCACTTTTCTCCTTATCGCCATTTCCATGAATAAACTCACATTAATTTTTAAATTCGTTGTTTTAATAATCAATTTATGGCATCAAATTCAATAATACGGCAACGTATTCCTTCTTGCACCATTTAAAGCTATAACTTTTTAACGTTTTTTTTTTCTCGCCTTCATCCCCTTCGTTTGAAACTTTGATCCATAAAAACACTTTAATTGCCACACATTAAATATTTTATGAGATTAAATTTACATAAAAATGAATGTGATTATTCATTGAGGCATTTAACTGTATTTTAAAGCACTTGAAAAATTATTATTTTTGTATTTTCTTTTATTCTTTTGGGACTTTTTTTCCTTCTTCTTTTTCACTGACAGTGTCTTTCAAAATAAACTTTTCTTTTTCAGTTTTGAATGCCAAAAAAATAAATTCTTTGAATTTTCTTTTCTACTTTTTTTTACGAAATAAAATCCTCATGGATCTTAAAGTGAACACGACAAGCAACAAACTGAAAACATTCCATCCATAATCCCATTATGAGAAGCCTTTTCGATTTGGAAAGCATACAAAACTGGAAGTATTCCAGTCTTGAGTTTTTTTCTGTTTTGTTTCACAAGCTGCACATGGAAACGTAAAAATTGTTGAAGCATAAGGGTGGTTTTAAGGGTGGGAAGGTGTATTGTGGAATGAATGTGTATATGTATACCAGAAATTTATTTAGACTGTCTGCTTTTATTAATTGAATTTCTCCTTTTTATAGTTAAGTAAAAAAGAGCAAAGTAAGAGAGATTCCTATCGCTTTTTGTGTGGGGGGACAAATTATATTCACATCATAAAATTTACACTCTCATTCCAGTAGACAAAACGGCAAGATATACGGAGGATATTCCAACAAGTAAAAACGTGACAAATTCACAATACTTTCGGAAGTGTTCATAACAATGGTGTGAGGGATGGCATGGCAGAAATCCACCTGTAGAGCTTTCGACCCGTTTACACCTACACTCGTTCCAATTTTTGTTCCAAAAAAGGAATGCTTCCTATTCTTATTTTTATTATTATTATTTTCTCATTTTATTTTATTTTTCATGCCACGAAACAGCACGTAAATATACAATTGTACGCACATACTTACTTAAAACACAATAAAAAAAGACACGAAAAGAAAAGAGAAAATTGGGACACGGAACAAGAATTTTAAGTAACTTATAATCTTCATTCCCTTTATTCTTACTTATTGTTCATCTGAGTTTTAATTACGGTAAGAGCAGCCATAAAAATATCCTCAACTATTGTCTCATTTTCTCTCATTTTAAAATGAACTAAACATGAATGTCATACATTTACATATTCCACAACATTTTTATTATGTGAATTACACGTTTAATACCAACTTGACACTATACAGCACATTCACTTTATCATTTGTTTATTTTAGTTATTGTGCTTACCTCAAACCCCAGAGGGTTTTGTTTGTGCTTTTTTCGTGAGAACTAAACTTTACCAATCATTTGTTAGGGTTTGTTATTCAGCAGCAACAGTTAAAGACTTTCTTTAAAAAAATACAATCAATTGAAATGGAAATAATTTTAATTAAGCCAGTAAGGAATGAAAAAATTCTCATTTATTTTTCATCACGCCTGTTTTTAGAGAAAACAAGTCATATCGAATAACTTGCTAAATTAGAAAAGTTGTGCGAATCGAATTGAAATTGAGAATTTTTTTATTTTTGCGTTTCATGTTCCAAATCTCATCAGATAAGTAATTTTCTTTAAAAAAAAAACCTTTTTTTGCTTCTATTACCGTATCTTTTTTTCCTCTTTTCAGTTTTTTATAATCTAGCCATAGAAATAAGTCCCGTAAGCAAATATTTACGTAAAAAAAGAATCAAAAGCAGATTTGATGTTTACAGATAGCAGTAGTCATAAGCAACATGCAATGCTTGAAAAACGAAGCGCATGAACAGTTCCATTCCCTTACTTTTCCGCAATGATTGTGGATGGTCATGCAGCCTGTGTGCTTCATGCTAAAATTGCTCGAAGAATAAAAATGTTTTCTACCTTTATTTTCACTTGTTATTTTTTTATGGCAAGTGTTGCTGAGGAGGGAGAGAAATAAACTGTTGGCATTTTATGCTGTTGTATAATGCAATTATACATTCTTATACGTTGATATAATCGAAATAAAGGAAATAGACTTTTTAATCCAGATGCGAATGGAAAATAAAAAAAAAATAAAAGCAATTGCTTTGAATTGAAAATAAATCACTCGAATGAATCTTCAAATGCATTTATTCTTTGTGAATATAGCGCATGAACAGGTACTCAGGTGAAGCATTTCATCCTGCTTTCTTTCTTTATTCATCTTCTTACTTTTGTTAGTAGCATAATGGTTATGGTTTTGCATGCATCAAAGCCATCTAAAAACTATGCAGTAGAATTCTGATAGTAAACAGTGCTAATGGAATGCAGAGCTAGTGTTTCTTTCTTAAAGTATGAATTTGCATTATCACATTTTCTTTTGTGGTATTTTAGTATCTAATATCCCAGCTCAACCTTATCTTTTGCAAATTTCTAATATAAATTCAGCTTTTTTATTTCTGTACTGAACGAAGTAATGTATGTAGCAGCATGTAGGTTCGTCTTGCGAGTACGTGTTCCTAGAAAAGAAATATTATTTTTGCCCTTCTTGATGTGCTTCTTGAAATGAAGCAGAGTATGATGGTTGGATTAATTTCTGCTAGAGTAAACACGTCATGTGTTCTAAATTTGAATATGCTTGAAATAGCAAGTTTGATGTAATTTAAAGGATTTGTGAGCATACAAAGTGAGTTTAAAATTACAATATATTGGCTATGTGTTGCTTTTGTTTATGTTTTCAACTGCCAAAACAGTCCCAAATCCCAGGACATTTTTTATGGATTATAAAACAAAACTAAAGTTTGAATCATCGATCAATATATTCATTGCAACTAGTAACAATTTTGTCAATTTAAACATTGAATGATGCTTCTAAATTTGTCACTCCAGAACATTTTTATGCCTCCTTGAACATTCTTCCTAGTCTTGAAGCCATATGCATTTAAAAATTTCATCAAAACTAATGAAAAATCTTAAGCTTATGTATATTCTCTTTAGAGCAGAGGGCGAAGCCGTCTTTAGTCGGCTTTAGTCGGCTAAAGATGGCTTTAGCCGGCTAAAGCCGGCTAAAAAAAAGTCACGTTTTTTCTTAGCCGGCTAAAGCCGGCTAAAGACGGCTAAAGCCGACTAAAGCCGGCTAAAATCGGCTAAAGGTATGATTTTTTACTTTTGAAATGTAATGAGATTTAAAACGATGATGTAAAATGTAAAATCGTTTTTCCGATGCGTTTTTCATTTTTAA
The DNA here is from genome assembly GCA_026123125.1 of Chironomus striatipennis. Taxonomy (NCBI): domain Eukaryota; kingdom Metazoa; phylum Arthropoda; class Insecta; order Diptera; family Chironomidae; genus Chironomus; species Chironomus striatipennis. Next base: position 30,081,203 of record CM047394.1, read on the forward strand.
TAAGAAAATCGATATGAAAATTCACTTTTCCAAGGGATTTTTCATCCCAAATAAGAAAATCAATGCGAAAATTCGCTTTTCCGATGGATTTTTCATTACAAATAAGTAAATCGATGCGAAAATTCGCTTTTCCGAGGGATTTTTCATCACAAATAAGTAAATCGATGCGAAAATTCGCTTTTCCGAGGGATTTTTCATTACAAATAAGTAAATCGATGCGAAAATTCGCTTTTCCGAGGGATTTTTCATCACAAATAAGTAAATCGATGCGAAAATTCGCTTTTCCGAGGGATTTTTCATTACAAATAAGTAAATCGATGCGAAAATTCGCTTTTGCGAGGGATTTTTCATCACAAATAAGTAAATCGATGCGAAAATTCGCTTTTCCGAGGGATTTTTCATCACAAATAAGTAAATCGATGCGAAAATTCGCTTTTCCGAGGGATTTTTCATCACAAATAAGTAAATCGATGCGAAAATTCGCTTTTCCGAGGGATTTTTCATCACAAATAAGAAAATCTATACGAAAATTCGCTTTTTTATTAAGTTTTTTATCCAAATTTTATATATTAGTCTGATTTTAAATTTATTTTTATATTATGTTAAGGAAAAAAACACATTAAAAGTTTAACAAATGATAAAATGTATAATAAGATTTCATTATTTTTCATACGTGGAAAATTTTCTCTTTAGCCGACTATAGCCGGCTTTAGCCGGCTAAATATATTTTAGCCGGATAAAGCCGGATAAAAATTTTTTTTTAAATTTTCCCTTTTTTCTTTAGTCGGCTAAAGCCGGCTAAAATTAGCCGGCTTTAGCCGACTTTAGCCGGCTAAAAATCGATCGGCTTCGCCCTCTGCTTTAGAGTATAAAATTTGTTGATATACAGTTGTATTTTTCACATTTTATAGTTTTATTTTAGTTTTTTCATTTCCATTTCTGTCTTAAGAGAAATAACAGAACAGAACAGGAATACAAGAAGAAGATTAAAAAAGATTTTTAAATATTTTATAAGAAAATTTCACCATACATAGACGGACGGTTGAGCTGTATGCAAACATAGAAAGTTCACTCTTCGAGGAAGTGCTATGTGAATGAGATGAGATGATACTTTGATGAAAGGAGCAAAAGCAGTGGAAAAAATTTCATTCCTTTTTTTTGCTTATAAAACATTAAATACAAATTATTTAGTATAGAGTGAGATGGATAGAAATGGAAAGAGAGATAGAGCGCGATAAAAAAATGATTAAAAATGACCTTTGCATGCAAGCACGACGATATAAATTGAAGCGATAAAAAAATTACTGTTCAAGAATACAAAGGGAATAAAATTGTGCAATTTACCAATGGCACATCATGCAAACATTAATATCCAATTTGTAGAACTCTATATCGTTTAATATCAAATTTGCTTGGTCGATTAAATGCTCAAGCGAGAGAGGATATTTGGTTATATTGGTTGTTTATACATAAAGGCTTGCATTTGGTTTTTATTTACCGTTAACATTTTTTTTTGCTATTTTTTGCTATGCTGCTTTTAATTGCAGTAATTTTTCTTATGTGTCATTAAGCTTACCATACAAGCTTTTGTGGCGATAGTATTTCATAAAAGTGTAATTAACTTAATGCCACTCGTTATGAAAAAAAAAGAGGGAGAAAGAATAAATGTAAAAGCTACAACTTCTATAGATATACATGTATAGTAGTAATTAACCCATAATTTTCGCACTCATTCATCCGAAAATTTCCTTCCTTCCTTCCACACAAAAATTTAACCTTTTTCTTTAAAGTCATCGAAAAGCTAATAAAATTTTTGTATATATTGCCTGTGTAGGAGTGCGAATATCAATGAAGTAATAAAAATACAATTGTTTGAAAATACTCGAAAATAATAATATTAATTTCATGTGTGGGCAGTAGCATATCAACAAGACGGAATTTTACAAGAAATAGAATGAATGTTAAAGGGAATTTGTGGGTAGTAGCGGTAATTAAATTTTCTTTGAGCTTCCAACTTTTACGTAATCACTTTTTATTGGAGCACGCAAAATCAACATAAGTTATGAAGCTTTGACATGAAAAAAAAGAAGTAACGAACATTTTTTTACGCTCTCTGGATGGATGAATTATAAATTTAAGAATGAAGAGAAAAAAAAAATGATTTTTTCCACCCTTAACATTTTCAAACGTGCACATAACTTTCATTTCACTGCTGATCTTTGCGTTGAGATAAATACATGTAATGTGGAATGCTTTATGAAAACCTTCGCTTACATTCAGTTCTTAGAAAAAGTTCATCAGATTTTGAAGATTTTTTTTTTTATTCTCTGGCGTTAATCTCTTTCACTCAAGAAAAAAAAGTAAAAACATTTTGTAGATTTGTATGAAAAAATCTAAAAACAATTTTTGAATTTTAATCTTAATAATTTTTTTTAGATTACTAAAAATTGTTTTTAGATTTGATTTGAATTTTAAAAAACCGTTAAAAACTTAAAATATTTTTTTTAGATTTTAAAAATTTTTTTTTAGTTTTTCGAAAAAATATTTTTTGGACAAAAAATAAATTTTTAATAAATTTGAAGCTTATGTGTGATCATTTGATTTGGTATAAGGAAAATATACACACGTTCAGAACTTAGAAAAATTTTGGCACTTAATTGTGCCTTATAAAATATTAAATATTTTATATGAATATATATGAGAGATAAAACTGATACTTATATCAGTAATTTCTGCGAATTTTTGTTTTCAAAAAAGTAAGATAAAAAAGAGTCTAAAAAATTGTTTTTAAAATTAAAAAAATTATTTTTTAGATGATAAAATTTAAAAACTTTTTATTTAGATTCTAAAAAAAGTTTTTAGAATCGTCGATAAAAACAATCTAAAAAGATGTTTTTAGTTTTTTTTCTTTGAGTGTTATGATGTAAGATGCTTAGGATGTTTTTGGAATTTTAAATTGTTGTTGTGGGTGTTTAAAGGTTAAATGGCATTTGATGATGATAATGATCGCTTTTGGCTGAAATACTGTATTTTTTCGGCAAAATTGAAATTATTAATGTGAAAAGCAATGTTCTTTGTACAAAAACGAAAATTTAAGCACAAAAACATTAGAGTTCGTTCAGTTAAGACGTCATTTAAGCGGTGAAATGGCATCAATAGCCTAGAACGTTTGCCTTTGGTGCCACAGGTCCTGGGTTAAATCCCAAGTGAAAGTCAGAAAATTTCACTTACAAATTCGGATCCCGTTATAAACGGTAAATTTTTGAGTGGGAAATTTTTGATTATTCAAATCGAAACAATTCAAATCGAATCCCCTTGTACAAGTACATTAGAGTCCGTTCAATGAGGTCCATAAAAAACTTGGACTTTTGGTCCCCTCCCGTTCTATCACAAAATTTTTCTATTATTCAAAATTGTCACACAGCCTCAGAACTCCCTTTCTCCCCTAAAAATTGGACGTCATAATTGAACGACGCCTTAGAAAATTGATGTAACTACAACAAACAACCAAACTGACAAAATCAACTCAAAGGATGTGAGTGAAAATCCTTTTTATTGCCTTTAAAGGCTCATTATATGTGAGTGTAATTGAACAAAGCATGGTATAATATAATTTGTACATTACTGTTATGGGTGTCATTAAAGAGCCTTGAATAAAAAAAAAAAATTGCTTGGGGGCCGTTCACTTATTACGTAACGCTCTGAGGGGAGGGGGGGGGGTCGAGAATTTGTTACGGTCTATTGTTCTCGCACCTTATTCTTTTGTTAAAAACGTTACGCAGGGGGGGGGGGGGGTAAAAAACTCGAATTTTTGCGTTACGTAATAAGTGAATGGCCCCTTGGTATTTCTTCAATGTCAGCTTCAACTATAAATTTAAATTATTCAAAAGGCGGCATTAAAAATTAGTTTGAGAATTTCCTAAAATGTATTGTATGTACAATCGAGTTAGGATATCAAGTGTTGCTTTTCCAAAAAAAGAACTCTACGCAAATAAACCTACGGCAATTATGAGAACGTCATTTTAAATTCATATTTCTCTTCCTACATACATAATTTTTGGATTTTTTGAAGTGTTTATTTGAAATATTTATTTTTTCGCATCATTTTTAAATTTAATTTTAATCATATTTTGAGTCTTCTTTTTGCTACCCATCAAGCCATTTAATGCTACAAACAGAAAATGAGAATTATGTTCGCATTCAATTGTTTTCCATGTTTATTGAAGCATTAAAAGCTTATTAGCTTTTACTTTCCATGAGTTTAGAGAAAATATTCTTCTTAACGGAAGCAGAAAAAAACCTTTTAAGATCTTCATTTTGCTAAAAGTTTCAAAATGAAAAGTCAATCCGCTCCCTGATGAATAGAAATTTCAAAGGTCGGAAACGATTTGTTTTTTGAAGAGATGACTAGCATATTATGTAGGAGTACTATTGAAAATACTAATGAAATTCTGAGAAGATTCGATTTACACATCATGAACTTTTCACTGTAAATAAATTCTGTATTCAAGTGGTAGCTTAGTATCATAGAACAAATGACAGAAATGTCGCTTTATTAAAGCAAGCGAGACGATTTTCCGGATGATTGGTTTTAGATTTTCTGCATCCATTAAAGCTCTTTAAGTTTCATAATTAAATAATTTTAAAGAGTTTACAGACAGCACAAATTAAGATATAAATCTAATGAAAAGCAATCAAACGTGCTTCGACTCATGAACTTAACAATACATAATTCCTAATGATTTATGTTTTGTATTGTATTGTTTGTGCGACTTTGTTTCTCTCTCTCTCTCTCTCTCTCTCTCCCTCTCTATTGCCATTGTGTGTGCAGAGCTATATATTTCTGTTTATAGTTTTTGCCACATACAAAGATCGAAGAATGAATCTGCTTGAGCATAAGATATAGGAATGATTTTCATTTTGTGAGGGGCACAATAAAAGTTTCAGTCAGATAATTCATTTTTCCTTACCAAGGAACAAAATATTAATGGACGAAAAATAAAGCATTGATTCGAGAACTGAAGCTTTATTTATTGTTATTATCATTGTACATGATGATGTTCCACTTTATAACTTTCTCATCTTTCTATTCACACAAGCACTATCCATTATCATCCTTCTTTTATTTTATAATACCAACTATATTATTATCTAATATCTCTCAATTTTATTTTATTTTCTCAGTTTTTCGTTTTATCTATCCAGTTACACTTTATCAGATATAAAAGCAATTTTGTATTTTTTATGATTTCACTAAAAACATTTTCAAGATGTAATTGGCGACAGATTTCAGTGTCTAGATACATTTTTTCAAAAAAATATGTTCCATTTCTTCCATCTCTTCGTCTTTGAAGTTTTACAGTCACACAAAAACAAAAACTTTATTTTTTCGTATCCTTCGAACTCAGTCTTGAGCTTAACCATTAATAAAATAAGAAAAATTGCTAAAAATCTGTCATTATCATTATCATCATGAGAACTAAAAATAAGTCACACAAATAATATAAATTCATATCACTGAGTTAGCACATTTAACGACCAAAGGCTAAAACGAGACTAAAAATTTTGTGCTGTGTAAGGAAAACTGAACAGAATGAAGAGTAGAATGGGGAGTAACTGGAAAGAGCTTATCATTGGAAAGCACACGACTTCCATTGTATAATATAGTCTGTTAAGTCTTTTGCTTATATTTTTGTCAACAGTTGCCAATTAGCAGTTGAATGTAACCTTCACCTATATTTAATCTATCCACACACATCTAAAATAGTAAATAGACTTTTTGCATGCTAATATTTACTTTCAGCCTTTTATTAGCCCAGTCAGTCCCTTCCGTTAGGTCACTATACAATGCATCAAGATAGATAAAGACTGATAAATGAGGAAATTGATTTAATGAGCATAACCAAGTTGTGGTTAAATTTAGATATAAACATATATAGGTATACATTATAAATGGCTCTTAACATTGTTTATAGCGTGATTTTCTAAAACAACATCATAGATTATTCATTCAATTCAATTCATACCGAACCCAGTTTTTTTTTTGCTTCTTTCATTCACTTTCCTTTCTTTTCTTCTATATTTTGTATACACACAACTGACTGCTAACCATAGTAGATTGTTGGGCTTCTCCTTCCGCAGGATATGGATATGATGAAATTCCTACGATTCCGTTTTCTATACTGCACCCACATTTTGTTTTTTACACTATACAATTTCTACCCACATTTTATGTTGAAATATGTCCTACATCAAACTTTTTGGATGGCTGGCATGAGAATCATCCATTGTGATAGTTTCTTATTGTTTCTTGTTAAAAAAATGATTAAATGAGATGTAGGTGTAAAATATATCAACACCAAAAGAGCAAGTCTTACGGCTGTAAGGATCTATTCCGAGACTTCCGAGACAATGATTAAAAAATTGAATATATTGTTAGCTATCACCGCATAATAAATCATTCCAAAGAAAGGGAAAAGCATTTTAAATCATCATATAAAAATCATCTGCTGGGGCGTATATAGGGGGTTTTGAGGACCAATCTACCCCTTCTTATTTTCTCGAAGTCTACACTAGATATTTTTAAAAGCTATCAGATCCGAACCAAAAAAAAAAAGTCTTCTCATTATATCCAAAGTATCGTCTAATTTATTTCAGACACATAAGTGCTCGTTCACTTATTACGTAACGCAGGGGGGGGGGGGGGGTCGAGAGGAGAACAATAGAATTTCTGAGAATTCCATTGTTCTTTTTTGAAATATGTATGACCGTTATTTTGTTACGTAATAAATTAACGATACCTAAGTCACAAAGATGAAAATTAATTTCTATTCTTAACTGCTGAACTCTTAACTTATTTATTTAATCATAAATTTTTATTAAAGCATAAGTAATTCGTTATTTGGAAGACACGAAAGAGTTATTATTAAACTACTGAAAAGGTTACACCAAATTTGGAGGTGTTTTTGTACACATCAAGATGTATTTTCGGATTGCATGTCAAATTTTCTGACGCATTTGGTCGCTCTTTGAAAAATGATTCATGTTCTCATTTATTATCATATTTATTTATCTCATCTAATTTATCATTTATTAACAGCTGAGCCTTAAAATTTCAATGTTCCTTTAAAAACAACTCTGGAAGTTGATCATGAATTCAATTTAAAAGTGCAAATCTAGTGAAGATGGAAGTGGATGGAAGTTTATAATATTTAATTGCTTGAACACATTTAACCATCTTACAGTATTAAGACATACATATCATTGCTGTTGACAGCATGTATTATTTCTATCTTCTTAATATTCTAAGAAGATCTAATATGAGAGGTTCGGTTTGCACCATATTTAGATATTATCTTTCTTAAATTCTAAAATGCCACATTTTGATACCGATACCTTTTACATTAACCCCTGTGATACTGTTATGCACGTGTGTCTCTCAGATTCTACCTTAAAGATAACACAAAAGGAATATGTAATAGCATTTATCTCCTTGTTACTAAACAAATAAATAATCGGCTTAATACTGAGAAGAGTCAGTGAATTTCTAAATTAAAGTAAGCTGTTGTTCCCAAACTTTAAAAGTTTATAAAATTTAGTAACAGCAGCACTATTGTAGTCATTGAAATGCTCAACAGCTTTTATGTACTTTTCACATTATTCTGTGCGCTTCATTTACTTTAACGAAAAATCTCGAAAATTTTTCATTTCATAGCGAAAACTTTTACATTTTTATTTTTTTCTTCTGCTCCTTCCAACTATTCCAACTGTATATGAACGTGGCTTAATTTACGATCATGCTGAATGTCAATTTTTTTTTTTCAGTGTACTATTATGTTTTTGCGATTGCATTATTGTATACGGACAATACAAAATGAAAAACATATATTTTCATCCTCTGAAATGTCCAACTAGCGAGCGGACTGTTTGTGACATTTCAATGCCAAATGAAATGACATAAAACGATAGATGAAAACTTCCTTCCATCTAGCTTTTTTTTATCAATCGATTTTCAATTATAATGTTGAGTCGACTTATGAAAATTGAATACTTATTTGCCCCAAAAGAATTAATGACTGTCCGATGATTGGAGGATAATATATGGCTGTTGTGCTTTTCTTCTTGATTGACCATATGATATCAACCGCACATGTTTGTGCATTCTATGAAATGTCTATTATAGCGAATTGATTGATTTTTATTGTTATTACACACAATTAATTTATCTACCTGATCTAAATTTTTTATGTATGCAAACAACTAAATAATTAATTGGTTCCTTCGACATTTCATTTGGGATATTGAACCTTTTTTTATATGCTCGTACTTACATTGCTATTAATAGGCACATCAAGTGATGAATTACACATTTGAGAATTCAAAGATAAGATACAAAGAAGGCATTAATGCAGGAAGTAAATAAGAGCATAACAAAGTTCCGTACTCATATATTAACTTTTTCATTCATGCATTCATTCACATGAGAGTACTTTTCATCCTTATCCTCTGGAAATGAAAGAAGAAGACGAAGATAAAAAAAAATTGTAAGCTGTATAATTTTCTTTTAAAATGCGGAGCTACGAAGAAGATAGAAATCTTTTCATATTTCTGCATGCATTACTGATAAACTTAATATTGTACATGCACATAATAAAATATGAAGATATACATACACATGTTCATCCATGAAGAAACATTTGAAATGGAAAGAATTCAAATTTTTTTCTTTTTTCTCATCGAAAAGCATTCAAATGATGGAACGAGGATGAAAAAAAAAGTCGTTTGGTGGATGAGAGAAAGGTAAAAAAATTTGACATTTACATACTTAAGTACCATGTTATTCGATCGATTTGAAATGAATATAACTTGTATATCGATTTATTGTAAACGGATATGGGATTATCCTCGACACTACCCGGGACTTTTCTTCTATTTTTACTTTTGAAATTCATGTTGCATGTGAGTCATATTGTTGAACTTTCACTGTATCTCATGTGGTTTTGTATCGGTTTCATTCTTTGGTTTTCTTCTAGAGTGGGTTTAGTAAAGGATAAAATGTGGTTTTGTATTCTTTATATTTTTAGCTCTGAATGAATCAATCTTTAAGATCAAGAACAGAAAAAATCGAAATTGAATTTTAACATTTAGAATCCCTAAATTTCCATAAATCCCACTGCAGAATTTCATTAAATTTATTTCAATTTTACTTTATACACATGTCGTAAAATACAAAAGGTGGATATGGAAATTGAGTTCAATGGATCAAATGTTTTTAGCATTAAAATGCTCTTTAATATGATTACAATATTTATTGATTTTGTATTAAATTTTTTTTTTGCTAGCACTTTATTTTATTTCATCTGCTGTCTACAGTTTGTGTGTATGCATATTTAAACAATCGTTTCCAATAAAAAAGAGCAAACATGACAGTTTAATATATTAATTGATGCTCGTTATTCATGTGACCGACAACTGCGAAAATTGTAGCTCTAAATTTATTGTTTTTATTTCAATTCGATTAGGGGTCGATCACTTATGACGTCAAATTTTAAGGAATAGACCCTCTTTCCTGTGTGACAGTCTTAAATAAGATTTTTTGTTTGATGGTTTATTTGTATTGTATTTAAAAGAATTTATTGTGCGTATAGAAATTTTTGGAATAATACAAAACCAAATGGCTGTAATTATGTTAACGATTTTACTGAGAACGACTCATACCCATACCACATTTTATTGCCAGAATCAACTGGTATTCAAAAAATTCTCGAACTGTGCTTTTGAAAGCTTTTTGAACTAAAAATATTTATAATAGCAAAAATCGTTATTTAATGCTTCATTTTACTAGCACTAGATTGAAGCATGCTATGATATTGATGAAATTATGACACGCACAATTTCCAAATAATTAGTGAATAAATATTTATCTACTTACTTGTGGAAGCTACAAAACTGTAGCTAATTAAAATTATCATTTTAGTATTTTCGTGCTCTTCTTAAAGTACGTTACTAACCGATTAGAAATTTTTTTATTTTTGCAATAACTCTCTGTAGATATCACAAAACCTAGTGATGTTATATATTTTTGGAAAGGTATTGAAATTTCCAATCAAATGGTATAAAAACATTTGGAAAATTTCAAGTAATAAAGTCACACTGGTTAAAAAACGCATTTTAAGCAATCTATTTAACAATTTTTTGCTTTTTTCTCAGCATGAGATGCACTAAACTTCTTGTAACTTTGCACACTTATTCTTTATTAAAAAATGAATAAATTGTAAAAGTTTTAGATTTTTCCAAGAAGCTTTTCACGAGTTTTCCTTACCTGAAATTTTCCACATAAAAGTGAATTTTTTTCAATAACTAGACATTTTTAAATATTGTTATTAATCATGTTTGATTCCATTTTTCATTACCTTTCCATTGATATATAATAATATAAGATTAATCATAGGATTACAGAGAAATCAATAAAAAAGTGCTGCAAATGTATGAAAATTTCCATGAAATTTCGCCATCTTGAATTTTGTTTTGCTTTTTCTGATTAAACTAACTAACTTTATTTTATGTTTTATACCTCCTTTGAAAGGTTTTTGGAAGTACTTTGAATCAACATAAATGTCATAGCTCACATATGAACATAACTAAAGTTACAGGAGCTGGAAGTTGACAATGACAAAAAAACTTCTACTTTCAAAAAAAATTTTTTGTATTTTTCAAATTATGACTTATTTAACACATTAATTTTAGTTTGATCACTTTATTATGTTGTAAAATACCATAAATGATGTTTATCAATCAGGAATTAACAACTAAAAGCTTTAAAAAAGAAATTTATAAAAATTTTTTTTGAAAGTAGAAGTTTTTTTGTCATTGTCAACTTCCAGCTCCTGTAACTTTAGTTATGTTCATATGTGAGCTATGACATTTATGTTGATTCAAAGTACTTCCAAAAACCTTTCAAAGGAGGTATAAAACATAAAATAAAGTTAGTTAGTTTAATCAGAAAAAGCAAAACAAAATTCAAGATGGCGAAATTTCATGGAAATTTTCATACATTTGCAGCACTTTTTTATTGATTTCTCTGTAATCCTATGATTAATCTTATATTATTATATATCAATGGAAAGGTAATGAAAAATGGAATCAAACATGATTAATAACAATATTTAAAAATGTCTAGTTATTGAAAAAAATTCACTTTTATGTGGAAAATTTCAGGTAAGGAAAACTCGTGAAAAGCTTCTTGGAAAAATCTAAAACTTTTACAATTTATTCATTTTTTAATAAAGAATAAGAGTGCAAAGTTACAAGAAGTTTTGTGCATCTCATGCTGAGAAAAAAGCAAAACATTGTTTAATAGATTGCTTAAAATGCGTTTTTTACTCAGTGTGACTTTATTACTTGAAATTTTCCAAATGTTTTTATACCATTTGATTGGAAATTTCAATACCTTTCCAAAAATATATAACATCACTAGGTTTTGTGATATCTACAGAGAGTTATTGCAAAAATAAAAAAATTTCTAATCGGTTGGTAACGTACTTTACCACGTTTTTTTTTAAAGATGCTTGCTTTTGCCAAAATAATCAAGCACGTGCTCAATAAAGCATGCAATTTTAACTACAGCCAATTTTTGCTAAAACTTTCTTTGTTTTTTTTTTTTTTTTGGTTTGGAATGGATTAAATGGGTTTAAATGGAAATTGGTTTAAATGGATAAAAAAATCTTGTGGCTTCTTATCTTGAAGATGTTAGGTTGTATTTTAATCATTAAATGTAAAAATTGTCATAAAACCATCTGAAAGAAAAAAAAAATAAAAATCAATGTCAAATTAGGTGTCAAAAACCCGTGTCTGATAAAATTTACATTACATTTAAAAAATGCATGTTAATGCAACGCATCAAAGAACTCAAAGAACCTAAAATACAATATTACAATCAAAAATTCTACACCAGAGAATCCCTTAAAATTTGAACCACGATTATCAAATTTAATCACATGCTCTTACAACTTTAATTTTTAGGGTAGGTTAAGTATGAAAATTCAGCTGCATTTTAGATTCAGTCGTAACTCAAACCTCATCGACGAAACATAGAAAGATAATAAAAAATAGCATATTTTTAACATCGAACTGACCTTTGTCATAACACTATATACATTACTAGAACTGTCGTTAGAACTAGCGGAAATTTTATCTGTAATCGGTTATTATTTTATATCGCAATCATCATCATCATCAGTTAGTCGCGTATGTTAGCAAAAATGTTTACATAATTATTTTTATAATAAATCAATTGAAAGTGAACTTGAATCTGCTATTCTTTTCTATCTCATTCTCTGTGTGTGCTTGCTGTGGATGGATTGTGATGTACATAATATTGTTGACAGCAGAGTTGTTATTTGCTTGTGATTTGATTTAGGAAGAGTTATTCAGTAGAAAAGACTATGTTTGTCTTAATCTTGGCCTTATTGGGTATTATAGCCAGCCAACTTTCTGAACTACATGAGACTCATTGTTTTTGAATATTGAGCTGTCATCATGATTTATTTTTGCAAAACACTAATTTGAGTACCACATACCCATTCTAAATCATTAATATCCCAACACTGCTGTCTACAGTAATACACAATTAAAATCACTTCCATCAATCTGTGCTAGACGGAAAGATATTCATTTGTGCTACTAAATTCATTCACAGAATTCAAATCGATTAAATTTGTCACATTGAATTGCGGAAAAACAAGTTTAGGTGTGCGATTCCTGATCTCGCATCTCGACACTACCTAATATTATTATGAAGCAGCTGCTTAATGTGTCATATTCGTTTCAATAATTGATCTGATAACTTGCTACCTGTCATTACTGCTATTCGAGAATCGTTTGTGATTGTGCAATTGATTTAGAAAGTTCTGTGCAGTTTATAAAGGCAGTAATGCATTCTGTGGTGCAAAAAGCGTGTGTCTTTTTAATTTTATTGGAAGTGACTGTTGGTCTTGAGTTATTTGATGAACGAGCGTGGACGGATAAAAGGCAAAAGGATGGTTTCTTTGACTATAAAGAATCAAGAGACGTGACAGAGGAAATAAAGGATAATTTCAAAAGCTTTAGTAACAACATTGATTTTGAGCTGTTTGATCAAAAAACGTACTCAAAACATTCAAATAAGGTATGGACAGCAATTTTTAATTGTACACAAAGAATTCAATAATTTATATCCACGATCTAATTAAATAATGATAATGACAGTAATTAAAAATAATTCGTACCTATTTAAACCCTAAAAATATTCTTCCCACAGAAACACAACCATCATGATGAGCATTTCGGAATGTTTGACAATCAAAATAGACATTTAACCCAAAATGTGCTTGACTTATTTCTCGGAACGATAAAGAATGTCATCGGAAGTCAGCAACATAATCGACATGTTCAACATCATCATAATAAAAATGAAACAAATAAAGGAATTGACATAATTCTAGACAGCAATACCCACATGATTCCAGCAGTTGGAAATAAACAGGATTTAAAGCTCATATTTTTAGGTATGTGCTGCAAATTGTGTTGCATTTTTATGCAGCATGTTATTGATGCATTGAATATTTTTTTAAAGGCACAAAGTGGTGTGGAAGTGGCGATAATGCAAAAGATGTCAACGACATTGGATACTTTTACTTGACTGATCATTGTTGTCGGGAGCATGATTTATGTGAATATGTAATAGCTCCAAATGAGGAGAAATTTGGTTTAAAAAATCCCGGCAAATTTACTCGACTTCATTGTGATTGTGATGAAAAGTTTTATAAATGCCTGAAAAGAGTCAATACAATTGTGTCTACGCAAATTGGAATTTTTTATTTTAATGTTTTGGGTCATCAATGCTTCAAAGAAGAGTATCCAGTTATGTCATGCATGTCAAAGGTAAAAGGGCGATGTGTTGACTTTAAAATGAATTTAAGTGATAAGAAGTCTTATCAATGGTTTGATAACAAATGGTTTTAATGCTGACATGCTGAATATCACTTTTAAAGGCCAAAGAAAAAAAATTTAAATTTAGGAACATTAAGTTTTTATTTTTATGGATAATAATGTTAAATTTCATGTACTTATGACAGTATTTTGATCTCTAGCTTCTAATAAAGTATTATTAAGCTTCATTCCATTTTCGAAACCATTCAAACTTAAAAGTTGTAAAATGTCATTTGTCACGTCGTTTAATTGCTCATATGTTAAGTATTCAATAAAGTCATTAATATTTCTAGTAGCTAATCCATTACTTGTAACTTGATTAGTATTTGGTAAATGAAGCGTATCCAGATTCCTCTCATATATATCTATTTCAGCTAAGATGTCATTTCCTTCCAAAATGAGATTTTCTATTACTGTATCTTTATTATTCTCATTATTTACAGCTATTTGTTCATTTGAAACTTGTACAGCTTCCGTCACATCAATCGACTCGGTAATTTTAAGATTCTGTAACTCAGTGAACCAAAGAAACCTTTCATTGCTTATTTTCTTCCTTTCTGTATCTGATTTTATGCACAATCGTTTAAATTCTGCTGCTTGCTTGATATTTTTAACACATCGTCTGCATATTTTGGCTAAATCTCCTTCAATTTCTACAATCTAAATAAATATGATTAAGCTTTGGATACTTGAAATTTCTAAATGTTTATATTTACCGCAACATTTGAGAGAAAATAAAGATCCTGTAGCAAATCCATGTTTTCAAAGCATGCAATCATGTCGTTAAGGATATCAGTCTTTAAGCAAATTCTACAGGTTCTCATTTTGAATAGAATTTCTAATTAAAACTAGCTTCTTATAGACTTAAACTGAGTTGTTTAAAAGATTTAATTCTTTGTTTATTTTTATTCTTAAAAAAAAGTGGAAAAAAGTAGGTAAACGGTTTTTAAAAATTTGAAATATTTTGGGAAAGAAGCTACAGTTTTTAAAATATTCTTATACAGCTTATATAATGAGAATTAGACTTCGTCAAATAAATAAAACTGTATGAAAACATATAAACTACATCACAATGCTTTAAAACTAATAAATCATCGATGAAATAATCGTATCAAAGTTTAACGGTTTTTCGAGTTTTGAAAAATTGAGCAAAGAGTAAAAAGGGGCAACGACTGAGCAGAAAAAACGGAAAAAATACGATTTTTGTGAATTGAAGAATAATTGATTAATTTCATTGTTTTTGTGTGAAATAAAGTACTAATAACAGCAATGTCGAAGCCAGAAAATGTTTTAATTATAGATCCGGCTCAAGAATTGAAGTTTCGGGGTAAGTTTCGTGATAAAAAAGCATTTGTGAAAAAAAGACTCTCTTGTGTAAAAAAACCCACAAAAAGCAGTCAAAAATGTGCAATTTATGCATTATATGCATAGACATGATCTAAATAATGCATTTCACATGACAACATCCAAAATTAGTGGCAAAAAAGACTGTTTTTATGTTCTCGAAAAAAAATTGTATTAATCATCATCAAAGTCAGTACGATGAAAATGAAAAAAAAAAAAACCAAGATACAGTAAATGCTCGGTGAAGTGATTTTTTATTGTTGTAAAAAGAGGCAGGCTGGCATATAATGAATAACAACAAAAATAACACAAAAAAAAGAGTCGTTACAATTATCGATCGATATCATGCAAATAAAATCTCACTAATCATACGTGGTCTCTCTTAAATTATATTATTATTTATTATATTCTCGCTTCTAATCGATCTGTGCGGATTTCTTGATATTATGACGTAAAGAAAAAAATAAAATAAAAATTAAGCAAGCGAGAGAAAGAGCTGTGACGGTTCACTCATTTGCTCCTGACTGAAAGAAATGAAAGAAGAAATAAAAAAATTTTAAAGGCCGCAAACTTCATCTCTATTTTTATTTTCCTGATAAAATGCTTTTTCTTGCTTATTATTATACATATTATATGAGTGGTGCCCAAAAAACAACACATGTATATATCTCTCGGACGATCTGGCTAATATACACTGTATACTCTACTCTCTGATCATTTTGTGTGCAATTATTCAAGAATTCAAGAAAGAAAAAGTGAAGAAAAAAAAACAAAAGTTTCCCCAAATCAATTTTTAATTTCTTTCATGTCACTCCCAAATTCAGACCCAAATACTGCTGCTGCTGCTTATCACACGGCATACTGTCAAGTGTTCGACAGACAAATGAAAAAATTATGAATTTAGATAGATAATAGAGGCACATAGTGAGAAAGTGAAAGAGACACAAAATAAGGGATAAAATAATAAATTTTTAAAAAAAAATTTCATCGAATTACGTCGGAAGTGGCAGGAAAATATGTGAATGGATTTTTTTTTCTGAATGAAGAAAAAGAGTCGACAAATAAAAATCGATAAAAATTGTATATAAGCGAAAAAAAAAAAATGTATATCGTAGAGGATATCTTATTGTATACACAACAAATTTTCTGATATCATGCTTTACTTTTTGTTTCTTCACGGTTTTCCACACTTATTATTATGACTTTATAATGCCGGTTTTATCAAGATAACATTTATCAATAATAAAAGAAGTCAATTTTTTTCTTGGATGTATTTTTTATGACATCATCATCATTAATGTTATTGGTATTGTTCCTTAAATTGAAAGAGGAAGGAAACTCATTTTTGGGATCAAAAAAGAAGCTGATTTAGGGTTTAAGAACGCTCTTCATGATTTCGAAATATTATGAAATAACGGCCAAGAATTATTCAAAAAATAACGGTCAAAATTTTTTTGAAAAATTGCCCTAAATTTTTTGAAAAATTTAGTTCAAAATTTGAATTTAAAATGATTCAAAAATGTTTTAAATTTAAATGTAACGGAAAATCATGAACATAATTTATGAAGTTGGACATTTGTCACTTTTTAGCTTCTTTCATAAGATTTCTTTCGTCTAGACTTTTTAATTGAGTCTGAGTCTGGACAAATTGTAGCTAATGTAAAATAAAAAAGTGCCTTAAAGAAAACATATAACAATGTCGGTAATTTCAATCACGTTTTTCTCAGAAAAGGAAAGTGGAATTGGAATTTCGGAATCGAAAAAAAAGGAACAAGAACATTCATTAGTATACAAGACAAGACTTGTTGATTGACATTCATACGAGAATAATTTCATTATAATAATAACGCAAAGTAAATAGAAATTCGATATGATTATGCAATCAAATTCATTAGTCAGGCAGTCATTTAGTCAGCTGAAAAGACAATGACCTCCTGCGCCGGCGAAACGAACAATATGTGATGTAAATTTTTCAAGTCTCATAAATATGTCTGTAAGGAAATTTATTTTATTAAAATTGCAAAAAAACAGAAAACAAACATTTATCGAATTAAAATAGCCAGAATATAAAACAGCATGTAGATATAGAAATAGTGCCATGACCTTCCGTAATTTTTGCCATTCTCATGTTGAAAAAAAAATATATAAATTGTCTTCGTGTGTGCGTATTTTTTCAACTTTTCACTTGATGTCATGTAAAATTAAACTCCTCAACATATGTTCACGCTGTGTATAATTTTGCACTTGACTCATTGACTTATTTATAAATTACTACATTTCCATCAATTCTTAATATTTTAGGTCCATTCACACAACCCGTTACATCACATATGAGTCTGAAAAATCCAACTGACAAAAAGATTGCGTTCAAGATTAAAACAACAGCCCCAAAAAAATACTGTGTACGTCCCAATTGTGGAGTTGTTGATGCTAAAAGCTCTGTGGAAATTGCAAGTAAGTAAACATGAATCAATCTCTTAGGGGTCGTTCACTTATGATGTCGAATTTTTATGGGGGGAGGGGGTCTGCGGCTGTGTGACAGTTTTAAACAATAGATTTTTTTTGTATGAAGATTTTGTGACAGAGGGGTGGGAATGGGGTTTAAAAATCCAATATTTTGATGGACGTCATAAGTGAATAGCCTCATTATGTTATAGACGAAATAATCATGATTAAATTTCAGTTTGCCTGCAACCATTTGTATTTGATCCGAATGAGAAAAATAAGCATAAGTTTATGGTACAATCAATGGTTGTTCCGGAAGGTGACATCAATGTTGAGCAGTTATGGAAGGACGTGAGTCCAGAGCAATTAATGGACGCAAAATTACGTTGCACATTTGAGACACCAAATGAGAAGGTTAATGAGAAGAGCAACGTTAGTCAATTAACAACGCAAATGCTTAAGAATGAAACGGGAACGACAGAATCGCAAATACAAACGGCTGTCGGATCATCAGCAATTGATCCAGTCAGTAAATCTATTGAAGTTGATTTTGTAAGAGCGACAGCTGAGGTTCGAGATTTACGTGAGGAGAACAGCAAAATGCATCAAGAAAATTTGGAATTAAAGGTAAATTATTAATTATTATGCCTTGGAATTTAATTATCATACTTATTTTTTTCACATTTGCATTGTTAATTAAAAACAGGAGCAATTAATTCGTTTGAAAGCTATGCTAGAAAATCAAAAGGACATAAGCTCAACATCGCCATCAGCCAAAATAATTTCAAATCCTTATTCACCACCACAACTGGGACAACAACAAATGCCTATAATTTGGGTAATTGCAGCTGTTGCTATGGCTATATTTGGCTTGATACTCGGCAAATTTGTCCTCTGAATGCATTAAAAAAAGTACCGAAAAATTGTCACTGTTTTCTGAAGAAGCAGCTCATCATTTAATTTTTTTTCCAGCCAATAACTGTGTGTATGTCAACGGTAACGACGATAATTAAAAAAAAAGAATTGTTCATTTTGTAAGGAACAACATTCATATATAAAATGAAATGATGATGGGAACTAATTAGGGTGATTTAATTAAATTTTTTCAAACGATTTTTTATCATTATTATTATTATAACTTCTGTTTCTGGTTTTTCTTTTCTGCTATTTTGTCTTAGTCGCGGGGGGACATTTGTTGAATAAATACGATGATACCAACATTTATGAAATAGTTTAAGATTAAGGATCATTTTTTGAAAGTTTATCTTTTTTATCAAATTTTTTTATCATATATTTTTTTTGGGATTAAAAATGAAAAGAAGAAGAAAAAGTCAAAAGTAAACTTATTTAAAAAAAAAAAAAGATAATAGACACGTGTCCATTATTAATTTAATCAATTAATGTTATAAATATATTTTTAAAAATCTATCGTTTTCAATATCAAAGATTAAGAAACGCATATTTTTCTATTATTTGTTCCTTTACATTATTTTTTTTCTGAACTCCTTTTTTTTCGTTGTGCTTATTATGTATATCTTATCGTTTCCTTACTATTTCCAGTGGTTGGTCACATATGACACGACTTTCATACCTAGATGAAAATTTTTCATTTCATGTTAATCCAGTGTTAAGTTTTTAGGGATCAATTAGTGCTAATTACTTTTTCGGATGATTTATGGAACTTTTGAGTTGCAAAATGTGACAGCTTGCAGTTCAAAAATAACGGAAATCAAAATTTTTGAATTTTTAAAATAACAGAAATCAAAATTTTTGAATTTTTAAAATAACGGAAATCAAAATTTTGAATTCTCAAAGTTCAAAAAAATTTGATTAAAAACTAAACGGTTTTTTTTTCTAAATTCAAACAATTTTGAAGTTCAAAATTTGAACTTTAACGACTTTTTTAAATTTCAAAAATTAACGAATGAATTTTTCTATGATGAAAAGCAGATTTAATTTCAATCTAGATTTATCGATTTTGCAATTCTTTAGAGCATGACCAAAAACGTCTGAAAGAAAGCAGTACTAATGATCTCTAAAGCATCACTACGTTAATATATAATCCGTACATCATCATTAAAAAAAATTATGATACAAAGCATGTTAAAGTAAAAAAAAAACTAATTATTATGAATCCAAAAAAAGGAAATGAAAATGGAAATTCTCGGAAAAAATTGATAAAACAAATAATTTAAAAAAAAAAAAAGAAATGAAAGCAGTAAAAAAATTAAAAAAATCTTATGGGATGGTAAATTGAAGTAAAAAATGCATTTTTGTTAACTTTTTCCTTTACATTTAAAATGAATATTATGCAAATCTACAGTAATTACGATGACATCAACTTAATTTCTTTCCTGAATAGAAAATTTTTGAATTTTTCCACATCGTAATGTGCAGTGATAAATAAGAAAAAAAGTCATGAAAAAAATATAAGCGATGAGTTTATGCTCTCTGCATAATAATGTTAAAACTGCATGTTATGGATTAGAGAATTCAAAATGAGTTTTGACTAAATAAAATATAAATAAAAATGGGAAAATAATGCTTAAAAGTAAATAGATTAATCATTGCGCTTAAATTTATTCAAATTCTTTCAGGTTTTAACGTATTTTCAGAATTTATAATTTAACGGATTTTTGAAATTTGAAAATTCAAAATTTGAACTTAAAATTTTAAATTTTAAGTTCAAATTTTAAATTTTGTAAATTTGATTTCAAATTTGAAATTTTCAGAAGCCGTTGGTCAATTTCATTCATATAAAAATCTAGTCAGTAAAAATCTAATAAGAATTGACATCTTCAAAAATAACTTGACCTTACAATTTTCGTAGCCAACAATTTAAATTTAATTAATTAATCATTTGTTCATTTTTGCTCAAATTTGAACTGTCCTCCCACAACATATTTTTAGTTTGCTATTTTTCATGTCTTTTGAATGATGTGAGGATGAAAATAGCATGTTAAACACTTGTCTGCTATGAATCTTCTAATTTTTAAATCGATGGAAAAATTAAATAAAATTAACGGTTACAAAAAATTTGAATTTTTTCGACAATTTTTTATTCTTTTTTAAAAGGAATTTTATTGTGATTTAAAAAAATATTAAATTAGTGTAAGCAGTGTACTTAAATCATCCAAATAAGTGGTAAGTTTAACTAATTTAATGACTGTTCATCGAGTAGAAGTGAAGTTAAGCACAAAATACGCTGTAAAGTGACAAAATTCGTGAAAGTTATTTTTATACAATAAATTATTTTGTTTATTTGACTTATTTCCTTATTGACCTTATAAACAGCTCCGATTGATTTTACATGATCTCATCATCAATTTGATTAGAACTGGATTAAAATCAGTTAGGAGTGGATTCATTACTCAAATTATTTTTATTGTGAAATTTAGTTAAACGTTAAATTTGTGCTAAATTCCTTCACTGCGTACTGTTTTTTTATACCTGTGTGACCCGTTTTTGTTTATATTTCACAATAATCATCACTAATGCCCACAAATAACAATACAAGTCAATTTCTAGAATTTGTTTTTTTTTTCAATCCTTCTAGGAAATTGTCAACAGAATGAATGAAAGGATATTCTATGTGCTACTTCTAGCATCAGTCACGCTGCTACTTGAAATTCAACTTACTTCGTCATGCAATCAAATGCTTTGTGCATCAGCCGTCTCCAAATGTATGTTAACTCAACAATGTAAATGTGATATTAAGACATGCTCGTGTTGTGATGATTGTGTGAATTGTTTGAGTTGGTTGTGGAAGGAGTGCTGTTCATGCGTTGATTTATGTCCAAAACCAAATGAGACGCGCATTAATCCATTGTCAAAACAATCTCATTCAGAGACACTTGAAGATCACATTCCTGGACTTTTTTCTGCATTAATAGAAGATTCTTATGATGAGAAGTGGTCAGTCTTTACATTCCCTGTTGATTTTGACGTTCAAACAATGTCACATAGTCAAAAAAATTTCCTTCGTAAGTTCCTCAATTCTCTATTCTTGCTATTTTTTTTGTTATAATAAAAGTTTTATTAATCCACAGAATCTGCTGATCATGATCTTCAAAATATCGCAGATTTAAAGACAATTACTGTTAATTGTAGTGTTGCTTACATGTCTGGATGTATGTCGATGAGAAAATGGTAAGAAATTATGATTTAAGTGACATTTCAATCATTTATGATTAATCCATGATTTTACAGTAAAGAAACATGCAATTCTATGGGAGCCAATGCATTTAGATGGTTCCTTGATGGATGTTGCGAATGTGTGGGTTCAACATGTCCTCATCATGGAATTGAAGAATCTCGTTGTAGTGAATGTCCCGAATCTAAAATTGGTGATGTGAATAATCATTTAGATACGCCGCCCAATGAAGATGAAGATCTGGAGTATGGAGAGGATATGAAAGCAATTTAAGACATGTTAAAATACAATTTTTGTGACCTTGCCATGTGACATTATTTGTTGTGCCTTAACAATTACGATACGATAAGTCATTATTGCTTAAGTAATACTTAAAGGATGAAGCTTTCTTTAGTCTTATTATTAATTTTTTTTTTATATATATTATTGACGTATTTATGGATCAAAATGTGTATTATAAAGCAAAATGTGAGAAAAGTTAAAATGTCCATAAATTAAATAATAATACTCATATCACGAGGACCTTATTGATATTTTTTATATATTTTACTAACATCATCACCATTTGTAAATTTTTTAATTATTATGTTTTATTTTTATATACCTGACTAATCATCGAATTTTTTTTATGCAATAAAACGCAATTTTATTCAATTTTTAAGAAGATTCTTGTTTTAATTGATTTTAAAAACATTTGAAGGGTGGAGTTCTCTCCTAACCTCCGAAGGAGGAGGTTGTGGAATTTTCTAGTCCGCAATTTTTAATTAATTACGTGTAGGAATAAGTTACAAACCGGAAATAAGTATACATTAACAATCAAGGAACTCGAAGACAATGGAGAGAGCTCAACAAATTCGCGATTTAATTAAAAATTGGGACAAAATCAGAATCGACAAAAAATGAGGTTTTTTTCTTGGAATTTTATACACCAATAGATCAACATTGGAATACCACAGAGCATAATAAAGGAATAGTACAAATTTGGACACCGATGGAGCTGGTCTTGCAATAGCATTAGCTGATGGACCATAATAAATATAATAATCAATCAATCAACATTTGAAGGGTTTTTGATTAGAAACTGTTGTACAGTTTTCAAAATAGCTGTTATACATACGGTTTCAAAGAAACATTTAGTTTAAAATTTCTGTTGTAAGGTTTCAGAAATAATTTATATGGCAGAGTTGGGAAGAGGCCACTTTGGAGGCGGCCTCCAATTTTTTTGTGGAGGCGGCCTCCGGGAGGCCTTGGAGGCCTGATTTTTTTGGCGTTTAAAATTATTATTTTTTTATAAAAACCATATAAAAATGGTGGAAATGACTGAAAATTAATGAAAAATCTGAAAATTTTCATGAAAATGATGAAAAATCATGAAAATGGGAAATTTGAAGAAAAATTAAATTTTTTTATTGAAAATTTTATTTTGTTTGAAAATTTTGAGGGATATTGATGGAGGTTATGGAAAATTGGAATAGTTTCATGTAAATAAAGAAAATTCAGAAAAAAATTGGAAAATTTGAAAGAAAATTGAAAGAAAATGGATTTTTTATGAAAAATTTGAAATTTTTGAAAATTTGCATTTTTTCTACGACCTTCTTTGCAGAAAGTAATGGCTACAAAGCATATTTTTGGTCATTTTATGAAAGTTTATGTGTAAAACTGTGGAAAAAATACAAAAATAAAAAGTTTTAATTTTGGCTGTTTATGGGAGGACAAGGTAAACTTTTGTAAGTTTTCTGGTCCATTGCGGAACTATTAAACTTGTATTTTTATTTTATTATATAGCTAAAACAATAACCTTTCCAACGATACCAAATTTGTTACATATACTTGAAATTTCGATGAAATATGAGCAAATATGTGAGATTAAAGTTGTCAAACCCTCAAAAAATTGACCATTTTTAAAGTTTTTTGGCTATAACTCTGCCAAATCTTGACTATATATCATGTTTTATACCTCATTGGATGCGTATTATACTGAGCTATAAGAATTTATCAAAAGAAATAAAATATAAAGTCATCCTGAGGTGGCAGGCGTCCAAAAGTGAAAATTCGATTTTTGACCTTGCTCAAAAATCAGCTTAATTTACAAAATGTCCAAAAATTAAATTTTTGTTAAGTCAAAATGACTGAAAAAGTTCAATTATTATGTTTTCTATCATTTATGAGAGTTTAAGATAATTTGGTAAAGATATTTTTGAGTTATGAATTTTTTTGTTTTGAGGACCCCCTACCAGACCCCTTTTGGGGGCCTCTGATGAACCGGGGGACCATAAAAGTCCCAAGTTTTTTGCTTAGTTTTATAGTTCAATATAAGATCTAAAAGAAAAATGTCACTTGAAAGTTATCTGAGGCCATCTAATGGGTTATATAGGCCCCCAAACCCAAAAAATGCCAAAAAATCGAAAATTTTGACCTTTGACCTCATTTTTGAAGCACTAAATGACATTTTTGGAAATGATAAATGGAATGTTTTTTGTAGGTCTATCAATAAGCTACAAATATCACAAGTCTTCAGATTTTTTAAGACCAACTTGTAAACACATGAGGCAAAAATGTCCAAAAAATGGCAATTTTTTCGACTTTTTTGAGATTTTGACTATCAAAATAATATTTTTTCATATTTTTGATATTTTTCACAAAGGTTTAAGCAATTATTGAGCAATTAAAAGAAAGTTTATCAATTTTCATGTGCATAGTGAGGCACACGAATTTTTTAAAAACTTGGTACCAAAAACACATTTTAGACCCGTATGGGTACCTGTGTGGACGAAAAAAATTTTTGAGTACATTTTTATATTCCCTAGACTCAAGGCTACAAATTACCAAAGAGTTTTGAATAAATTTTGAAATATTCATTTTTAGGTTACTGTGCTAGTACCAAAATCGAATTTTCATATATTTTCCATAAATTTTCCTCAATTTTTCAATTTTTTCGTATTTTCATTCATGTTTTACTATTATCATATGTTTTCCATTAAAAAATTAAAAATTTTTAAAAATTTTTCAAAATTTCGGCCTCCCGGAGGCCTGCCAACTCTGTTATATGGTTTTAAGGAAACATTTGAAGGGTTTTGAATATTCAAATTGACCGCTAAATTTAACTGAAATTTTCAAAATTTAAAAAAACGTGATTTCAGGATCGGTTAAATTTTTTAAAAATATATTTTCTTTTATTTGAAACGCAACATCAATGAATAAATGTAAAACAAGTGAAAAAAAAAAATATCAATTTGTTATAAAATAAGCGAAAAATCATCAATATACATATTGTTCTGTTGTCCTTCCGATTATCAAAAAGATTGATTAACAGGTGTTAGAATCGAAACATTTTCTTCTCTTCTTTCACATCTTTAAGTAATGAAATCAATTGTTGAAACTGAGAAAAAATCCGGTTTTGGAATAAAATTTGACAGATTAGCATATTTCATCGCTAGACAATTTTTTTAAATATATTTTTGTTTTTTCTTCGTATGTGAATGAATATCATAATAATTTACAAGTTTGAGACACTCATGAGCGATCCAGGATTATATTGAGGATTAATCTTGAGTGTTTCAGCCTTGACAATGTAGGCAACGTGTAATTTTTTTCATTTCTTATTTTTTTTTTTTTTTCACAAGAATATTAAACATTTTTTTTTAGTAATAAAAAATAAAATTAGAAGGTTCAAGTTTTTTTCAATAAATAAAGCTTCGATGTTCCTTTATCCTTCTTGTCCAAAATCATCTGTGAATTTTTGAAGCTTTTTCATATCATCTTCATTTACTGTTGGTTTTGTTCTCGCGAGAGAATTCAACATATCTCCCTGTAATAATTAATGTTAATTCAATTAACATTCGCACAATTAAAATTTTAAAAATATTTGCATACCATAGTTACTGGAGGTTCGTAAAGTTTTTCGCCGTCAACTTCCATCCAAGTCATTTCTATTGCACCTCGTTCACCGGGCGAGCAAGGCGTTAAAAGATCATCCACAATTTGATTTTTATCGAGTGGTGAAGGTCCTCGAATACGCTGTTAAAATTAATTTAAGAACCGTTAAATTATTTTTGAAATTTAAATTTGGCATTTTCTTCAAATTTTTGAAAACCGTTAAATTCAAGTTCAATTTTTGAACTTCAAATTTAAAGAAAATTTTTTAAAATTTTGAAACCCGTTGAACTCAAATTTTGAGCTTTTAATTTAAATTTTAAAAAGTCGTTAAATTTTTGTTAGTTCAAAATTTGAATTTAGATTCAATCTCAAAGAAATTATCACAAAGCTAATAAAAGTCATACCTTAAAATGCGTTGCTGTTTGAACCTTTCTGACAGGCTGCATGAGAGCATCACGAACAATAATCGAGATATCAGCACCGGAATATCCATCTGTTTGTTTCGCCAATTGTCTCAAATTTTCTTCTGTTAAAGTGTGTGTTGTATTACCCAAATGAATCTTAAACATTACCATTCTTGCTTGCTCTTCAGGCAATGGTATATAAATTCTTTTCTCAAAACGTCTCCTAATAGCTGAATCAAGCACCCATGGAATATTTGTAGCTCCCAAGACCAAAATACCTTCACTATCATTACCAACGCCTTGCATTTGAACCAGAAATTCCGTTTTAATTCTTCGAGCACTTTCACTCTCATTCTCAGAACGTGATGAACATAAGGAATCAACTTCATCGATGAAGATAATGCTTGGTTTGTGTGCACGAGCTAATTCAAAGAGATTTCTGACCAATTTTTCTGATTCACCAAGCCATTTTGATACCAAATCGGCACTCGAGACTGAGAAGAACGTTGAGTTGTTGGCTTCAGTTGCGACGGCTTTTGCGAGGTATGATTTACCAGTTCCGGGTGGCTATAACAGATTTCAATATTTTAGAATTTGATATAACATGTAAAGTTGACTAGACCTACCCCAAATAATAAAATTCCCTTCCATGGAACTCTTTTGCCAGTAAATAAATGAGGAAATTTAATTGGAAGAATAACAGCTTCCTTAAGAGCTTCTTTTGCCCCTTCAAGACCAGCAACATCGGACCATTTAACATGAGGTTTCTCAACGACAATAGCTCCTTCCAATTTTCCTTGTAACTTCTTCTTTTCAGGATCGTCGGAATCTGAGTCACTATCACTTTTCTTATCTTTATTATCTCTGTAAATTAAGTGGCAGAATGTGTCAGTACAAGATCAGTTGTGGATATAAGGAATATCTTACTTGGACGAGCTGTCACCGTCTTTAACGGGCTTCTTTTTATTTCCTTTCTTCAGGTATTGTTTAAGCTTTTCAGCTCTATCGAGGTATTGTAAGCACTTTGCACGAATTGATTCCTTAGCTTTATCTCCTTGTGCCTCGTCTAAAATAAATAAATAAAACAACGTAATAATTAATAAATAGTTCCGATTTTTGAGTTTACTGGATCTACTTACATTTAATGGCATGAAGAAAATATTCAACGCCATGTTCATACAATCTCAATGCTTCTTCATAATTCTTATTTCGATCTTCTTCTGTGGCCTTCGTCACTATGTCGATTGCTTTTTGTAAAGTAGTTCCAGCAGCCATGATTAATTATTGATTTTTTTCCTTTAAATAATCTGCAATTTCAAATTGAATATTAATATTATTACTTATGCTATATAATTCCACTAGATCCATAGATATTTGTTGACAGAATTACACCATAAGTCAATTAAAATTAATGTTTAATGATGATCTTGAAAAAATTATTTTGGATCTTTATATAAAAAACTAAGGTATGAATCACCGAAGATTTTTTTTCCATAAATTTTGCGCAATTAATGCTCAAATAATGATTTTACCTACATTTTAATTGATTATATTAATTCTTGACTGGTTAAATTATAAGATGAATAACAGAATTGAATGCAATATGCTGTATTAAACCGTAAATATCTAAAAAATCTATTATTTCACTTTTTTAAGCTCCCTTTTGCAAATATTTCCGTCCTTGTAGCAATTTAATGCTGTTCCTTTCTTTGTTTACGTTTAGCTGTGATGGACACTTTTTTGAAGATCAAGTGGTCGTGTTGTGAAATTAATGATTATTGAAAGGATTTTAAAAATCATTAAAATAAACAAATTGTAACGGAAATATCAAAATTAAATTTAATTACAGTCGGTCAAAGTGGACATTTTTGCCCACATGTTTTTCCGAAAAAATTGTTTTAAAAATTAGTCAAAACCCCTGCAAAACAAAAAAATTACAAAAGTCCTCGTTTTTTGTATCGAGGGACTTCAGCGCATTTTTGACGCAGCGATTAGCAATTGATTAAATAGAAAAGAATGTCGAGTTTTAAAACTCTATTGCTATTTCTTTAGTCATAATTCATTTCAATAATAAGTTTAAAACTAAAGATCAAAAAAATTCCTTTAAAATTGATTTTTATAATGTTCAATGCAAATAATAGCTTTACGATTTACCGGTTTTTTGAAATTCAAAATTTTCCATTAGCGAAAAATTTAAATTTCTGAACACATCCATTATTTTTCAAATTTCTAAACTCACTTATATTTGTTTTGTATGAAAAAATTAAATGTTAATTAATTAAGATGTGTAAAAGAAAAAAATTTAATCCGAAATAACGGTCAAAAAAATTTCAAATTTTTTAACGGTTAGAAAAAATTCAAATTTCTCATCAGCATAGCTTTGCCCTGCATTGTTTACATATTTTTTTGAAATATAAAATCGATGAATTAAGCTATTTAATGAGTGTTTTTTGACTTTTCAATAAAAACGGCGGGAATAAAAACATTCAATGAAGCTATTAAAACAATTCCGAGCTTGCTACGAAGTCTAGATCAAGAGATAATTGGGACCCGAACGACCGAACGACCGAACGACCGAACGACCGAACGACCGATCAAAGTGCATGATTGAGCTTCCTTTTTGAAAACAAGTTTTCAAAAATGCGCTAAAAAAAAAAATTGAAAAAAATTTCAAATTCATAAAAATAATTAAATTATTAGATATTACAGTGATTTAATACATTAAATAACATAAT
The DNA here is from genome assembly GCA_026123125.1 of Chironomus striatipennis. Lineage (NCBI taxonomy): Eukaryota > Metazoa > Arthropoda > Insecta > Diptera > Chironomidae > Chironomus > Chironomus striatipennis. The sequence goes on from CM047394.1 coordinate 30,110,128, forward strand.
TAAAATGTCCGTAAACGATCGTAAAGTGTAAAAGTGCAATTGAGTTATCGGAATAGATTTATATAACTAGTAATTAAGAGTTTTTTTTAAAAAAAACAATAACAAAAAAAAAAAGTCAAAGAAAAAATTAAAATAAAATAAATAATAGTCATGGATATAGCATTTGACTATCAATTTCGGCTCATACTGATTGGAGACAGCACAGTAGGAAAATCCAGTCTGTTGAAATATTTTACTGATGGAAGATTTGCAGAAGTAAGTTTTGTTAAAACCAGCATAATTATGAGAAAAAAAAACAGCGTAAAACTTTCTATTGCATGTTAATGTCTGCGAATTTGATTGACTTATCTTTGCCTGCCTATTCTTTTTTTATGCAACAGTCTCATGATAAATTTTATATTGAGAATTAGTGCTTGAAGAAATTCTTGTTGATTATTTTCATACTCTATTAAAATCACTCACGATAATCGTGAATTTTGTCATTGTTCCTTAATTATTTAGCATTTCCCTTTGTTATGATTCTAATATTTATTTTTTTTTCACTGTGCGACGTACATTTCTATGGGCGTATTATTTACTTTTGAAATCCCTGAATTTAAAATAGTTTTCTAATAACTCATACAGGCATTTACATACAGATTAGAGTCATTATTTATCCAATTATTTCTTTAATTATTCAAATTAAACTAGTTAGCTAACTGATTTGTAACGGATAATCAAAATTCAAAAAAAATTATAAAAATTCAAATTCAAATTTAACGGAAAAAATTAATATTTAATTATTTAAATTAAACTATCTAACTGATTTGTAACGGATAATCAAAATTCAAAAAAAAAAATTATAAAAATTCAAATTCAAATTTAACGGTGAAAATTAATTTTTTACAGATCAGTGATCCAACAATTGGCGTGGATTTCTTTGCTCATATGATGGAAGTCAAAGACGGTACGAGAATAAAATTGCAGTTATGGGATACTGCTGGACAAGAACGTTTTAGATCTATTACCAAATCATATTACAGAAATTCAGGTACCATCCATTAAATTCAATCAATCCTACTCTTATTGACATAAATTTTAATGAATTTCAGTTGGTGTTTTACTGGTTTACGATATCTGCAATCATGCTAGTTTTGAACATATTCCATTATGGCTGTTAGAGGCAAAACGTCATATAGAACCTTACAGGCCAGTTTTTGCATTGGTCGGAACTAAATTAGATTTAGTAACAAATGGTGAAAATCGTGAAGTGAGCGTTGAGGAAGCCAAAAGATTTTCCGAACAGCATGGATTAATTTTTGTTGAGACATCAGCACGAACAGGCATAAATGTTCGAGAAAGTTTCGCATTAGTAACGCAGGAGATTTACAATCGCATCAAAAGCGGTGAATATAAAGTTGAAAACGGTTGGGATGGAATTAAAACAGGTAAAGTACTTCTAATTGAATTTAGGCAATTGCTAATGATTTAAAATTATTTTAATTTTCAGGTTTTCCACGATCTACTTCATTAGACTTTAACTTGGCGATGGCTGAACCAGCAAAAAGTTCTTGCTGTTAGAAACTTCACAATTCATTCATAAGATTTTATTCTGTTCTGATTTTCTTTTTATTTTATTCATAATTTGTTTGGTTCGTAATGCATTAAAGTCAAATTCTCAATTATCAACATTCTTTTGTTTCAAAATCATAAAAAAATTGTCATAAGAAGACAAAAACCTATTCAATTACCAATGATGTAGAAAATAATGTAAAAAAACAAAATCATTAAAAAATTATGAAAATGAACAAAAATGGGATAAGGAAGACATTTTTATAGGTACAGCGAGGAAAATTGTTTTGAGAATTTCATTTTTTGTTAGTACAATTTGTATTTTGTTTTGTAAATAAATAAATTTGGACTTTTTGTAAAAAAACACTAAATTTAAACGTTTTCTTTAAATTCAAAATTTAACGGAATTTAAAAATTCAAATTTCAACGGTTTTTTCAGATTTCGAAAAATTTTAATCCGATGTAAGTGATGTGTTAATTTTTTCAAGGATTTCTCATTAAAATATCAATTTTCTTAAATTACAGCCTAAATACTCAAAAATATACAGCTTAACAAGCTCTAAATCAATCATTAAAGCATCCTTGTTGTTGCTGATTAGCTGAAAATTCATCAAAATGACAATTTGGTCATATAAGATTTCATTACTGGATCTTCTCGTCCACGTGATTATTTTCAAAGTGTTTCGTGAATTTTTAAGTCACTGCAGTGATCATTTATTAGCTGTTTTTATAGTGTTTTTTAGTCTTTACGTGCTTTTATTTTGTCGTGAATTTAATATTAATTATGGAGCAATTCAGCAATATTCATTATTATCAAGCCCGACGTAATCTTGTGCTCGAAATATTGGAAAATCATGAAAATCCATTAACACTTGAAGAATTGAAAAGTATGTAAATTTGTTTTAAGTCCAAAAGTGATTCCATATTAAGCAAATTAATTTACAGAGGAGTACAAGCAAAAGCATGCATCAGATATTCCATTTTCTGATGTTAATAATGATGCAATCGACGAATGGCTGTCTAATATTGATTCAATAGGAAGAACAACAAAGAACAATAAAAATTATTATTTTGTTCAGAAACCAATACCTGAAGTTACATCCACAGTCCCAAAAGAAAGTAAAAGAAAGACATCGTCGCCTTTAATATCACAAACCAATAAACGTTCACGTTCAGCACCAAGTAATGATGATCCACCAAGTACTCCAACACAAACTCGTCAACCAAGATCTGTTAGGTTTAAGGATGCACCAGTTAAACCAGTGAAATCCAGAAGTAAGAGTGAACATCGTCCACAAAAGATTTTGGTAAGAATTTAACTTAAAGTTAAAGATCCAGTAACTAATCATATCTTATCTAGGGAGCGCCAAATTTGTACGGTACTCTACTTGTCGGTGACGATTTCTTATTGGGAGTTGCAGTTTATAAATTAGGATTTAGTGCTTCGAAATCAAGAGGACGATTACATTCAGGATTTTGTATGTCAGGAATGACAATAAAGGATGCAATGTATAAGATCAAAGATATTGAGGATGATCGTCATAAAACTGCTATTATTTATGTCGGATCAATTGATATTGCCGCTGGTCGGGAATTGGTTGAAATGATGCAAGACATGACATTATTAATGAAAGCTTGTGCTGAAAAAAATATCAAACCTATTTTGTGTACACTTGCAACACTCCCGAATTATTTGCTTGGAAATCGAAAGGAAACATTAATTGGATTTAACAAGTTTATTACAAATAATCCATTTGGAATGGCGTCAATAGATGTTAATAAATGCTTCAAGAAAGACACCAGGTCTGATGATTTTGATCCATATTATTATTTAGAAGTTCCACGATATGTCAGCGGATTCTCTAAAATGCTAGTTCTATGGTCAAAAGATGGTCGTGAAAGAGTTCATGACATGCTGAAGAAAAACCTTGGAATCGCATTAATTTCTTCTGAGAATATATCGCTTAATTATATTTAAGTAATCCCGTCTGTGTCGTCGTCGTCGTTTTAATAGAAATGACTTTTAATATTTTCATGAGAATTTATGGCCATAAATTTTCAATGAAGCTCATTTAATTCAATTTTCTGCAATTCTGTTATGAAATAACCACCAATATTGCTGTTATTTACTGTCAAATATAATTGCAAACATGTCTGTAGATTAAGATTAAAAATAAGTGCACTTTAGCATCTCATAAATTATATTTAAGTATGTCCAAGAATTTTCATCGTGCAATTTTCATTCAAAAAACCTTGGAAGCCAAAATGAAAATTTTACTGTGAAAAATTCAATAGAAGTTAAGTCATATTGTAAAAATTAATTAAAGCACAACTCATAGTATTTAAGTATTCACATCTCTTCAAACTATGCTAAAAAAAAAAATTTCCTCGTTTCTTCAAAATACAAGTTAAGTTTAAAATGCATCAAAAAATTATTTTCACTTCAGTAGCACGGCACATGCAAGTTGACAACACGATTACTTGTTTCCTTGTCAAGTAGAACACACACGATTCATATCTTATCAGCAAGCTATTAATTTCTTGCTACAATTTTAGAGGAAACACTTGCTTGTTGCTTGTTCCTAACATTTTGCAAAAATGTTTTCTTTTCTTGGATATTTTTAGTTCACTGCCGTTTTTTTACGGTAATTGACAATTTACTACTGTTTTGATAGTTTCTTCGGAACTGGGACTTTCCAAAATACGTCACATTTCGCTGGAAGTTGATAAATCTAATAATAAAAATTGATTTCTGAAAATCTGAATTGTAACGGAAATTATTGAATAATTTGAAGGAAATTCAAATATCAGAAATGACCGTTAATTTTTAAAAATGTCCATTATTGTTCTGAAAATAAGATTATTAACAGAAACAGCTTACTGTATGTCACAACTAATGCGTAACATTGATACACACATTCGATAAGCCGAAAATCAACTCACACACAACTTTCATTCATAAAACAACAGCAGCGTTCCGGATATGCCTCAATTTTTTTTATCAGTTCCATAGCGTGAAAAAAAGTTTCACAAGAATTCTGATAATGCAGAAATATAAATCAAGTTAATTATGATAAGAAGCGCTGGTGATAATTTTTTTGGACACCTCGTCTAGTCTATTGTAGACCACGAAGGATGAAGCAGCTAATTTTGATTTTTTGTGTCTTCGGCACTGTTTTTTCGCAAGCAAATCGTCAGCTCATAAATGGATTGGATGCATCAATTCATTCCTTTCCGTATATGGCTGGAATTTTTACAAATTCAGTCTTTACATGCGGAGGTTCAATCATTAATTTTCGGAGTATATTAACTGTAAGGAACATGACTAGATGTAATTAATTTGAGTAATTAATCAGTTCATTAAAATAATTTAGGCAGCACATTGTATATTATCACATCCACAAGACATTACAATAAGTGTAGGAGGAAGTCGTCTTAATGGACAGGATGGAACACAACTACGAGTATCTCACACGTTTATGCATCCTGATTATAGAGGAATACATAATGCCATTGTTGCGGATATTGCAGTCATTCGTACACTCTTTCCAATTTCATTCACAACACGCGTACGACCAATATCACTCGGCAACAGCTTTCCAGTCAATGCAAATGAAAGGGTTACAATAACAGGTAAGGGCTCGTTCACTTATTACGTAACGCAGGGGGGGGGGGGGGGTCGAGAGGAGAACAATAGAATTTCTGAGAATTCCATTGTTCTTTTTTGAAATATGACCGTTATTTTGTTACGTAATAAATGAACGATACCTAAGCACTCTTCCGTTTTTTTTAACGAAATGTGTCACAAAATGATTAATTACATAGGCTGGGGATTAACTGATACACAAGACAACAGTGATTTAGCTCAAACCTTACAAACTCTTGAAATGTCAACAATTTCAAATAATGTATGTGCCTCACTTCATCAAAGCACAATGGCACGAGGATGGATAACGAGCGAGAAAATTTGTACTGTTGGAGTTCAGAATAGTCAACAAAATTCTGGAATTTGTGCTGGCGATTCGTAAGTAAAATTTATTTAAGACGTAAATTTTTGAGGAATTTCTGGAATTTTTTATAAAATTTTATAAATAAGTCGTTCATAAATGACGTCCGAAATTTACAGTCATTTTTTCAAAAAAGAACAATAGAATTCTAAGAAATTCTATAATTGGACGCCATTTATGAAGGACAAATAACTGAAATACTTCAAAATTGTATTTTACGTCTTAACCCAAATAATTATTATAACTTATGATGACTAATAGTTGAATGTATTTACAGAGGTGGCCCACTAGTTTTTCGCAATGCAGTTATCGGTGTTGCTTCATGGACAATTCGTCCTTGCGGAACTTACCCATCAGTTTTCATCAGGACTTCAACACACTTGAGATGGATAAGGGAAAATTTGTAAAATTGTTTCTCGTTGTAAGCAAGGCAATTATTTTGAGGAAATTGTTGGCATTAACTTTTATTATTTGGTTAGTAAATTTCTTTTGTTTTATTCAGTACGATTGTGAGTGTATTACGTATAGTAAATATTATTTGAAAGGAATGGAAATTGTGGATTTATAAATAAGTGGATTAAAGGTAGGGCTCGTTCACTTATTACGTAACGCAGGGGGGGGGGGTCGAGAGGAGAACAATAGAATTTCTGAGAATTCCATTGTTCTTTTTTGAAATATGACCGTTATTTTGTTACGTAATAAATGAACGATACCGTATCGTTCACTTAGAAGTCCAATTTTTAAGGAGAGTGATGGGTCTGAGGTTGTGTGACGGTCGTAAACAATAGAATTATCTTGTATGAAAATTTTGTGACATAGGGGGAGGGTCTAAAAATAATAATTTTTGATGGACGTCATGAGGGGCCGTTTACTTAGTACGTTAAGCAAAAAACGAATTTTTTGACCTCCCCTACCCCCTCATTACATTTTTTTTATGGAAAGAATTTCTTTTGTTTGATCTGCTACAAAATCCTATACCCCCCTCACCTCAAAAAAGCGAACGTATAAGGGGTCGTTCACTTATGATATACAATTTTTAGGAAGAGGGGGTCTTAGGCTGTGTGACAGTTTTAAACAATAGAATTTTTGGAAAGAAGATTTTTTGACAGAGGGGAGTGAGGTTTAAAAATCCAGGTTTTTGATGAACATCATAAGTGAACGGCCCTATAAGTAAACGACATCAACGCAAATTTTTTCTACTTTAAATTTTTTTTAATTTAATTCCTAAACTTTATTAAAGAACTTTAGCCATTTGAGATTGCTGTTCATCTTCTCCATGATCAGCATATAAAGTTGTATGCCGCAGAGAGTCCACAACATCATGATTGCAATTTTTAAAATGACATAATTAATTGGTTTATTCGTCAGTAAATATTCAAAAAGTTCATCCAATGTACTTGCCTTGCTTACATAATGAAATGTAATTTTCCAACATCAGTAATAACTGTAATTTATGGATATAAAAGAGAAGGAAAAGTAATTAAAAATTCATCACATCTATGCAGATTTTTTTTTTTTCATTTTTTTATTCACTTCATATTTTCTATCGTGATATATTCCTGATATACCATCAATTAAATGTTTAACATCATTTTTTTTTTCATTTCTATTTTTTTTTTTTGTATTAAAATTCTATGCAAATGGTTTAAAATGAGAAAATTGTTTTCATTTCATGTTTTTTATGAAAAGCGAGTAAAGTAGATGGAATTTATTAATTAATGTTTATTTGTTGTTTTTTTGGAATATCTATGCTGATTATTTTATTTTTCTAAAATTTATGTTTCATGATTTTCAAACGCTCATGGCAGTGGAATTTTTTATGACTCATATCTATCTGCGATTATTTTTTAATTAATTTTTTTTTAGTTTTTTTCAAATGCTAAAAATTGTAAAATTTGTTTTTTCTATTTTTTATTTTTTTTATTTTTTATATAATATGCTTGATTGGTTCCTTTTTAATTAACCTGAATACTTGTTTTATATCTCATTGCTATGTAAGTTAATAGTTGCCAAAAGTTTAATTTTACCGCTTCTTCTAGACATCCATTTTTTATCAGTGATAAATTTCCCATCATTAAAAATTAATGTGGCAAAAAACTTAATCAGTTTTGTCGAGTGATTTATCGTTGAACTTAATAGAGTTAAATGTAGGAAAACATAATGACAATTGTAAGGTATCTATTAGAATTGAATGGCAGGGTTGATGACTTACATTCCAGACACCCACCCTGAACTGAGAACGATAAAAAGGTAAAGGAAAAAATTGCCAAAATCATATGATGTGTGTGATAACTAAATGCAGTTTATAGTAAGAAACTGCAAGGTACATAATTCTTTGTCTCGTAAATTTTCTTTTCACCTGCACACCGGTCACCACTCTCGAATAATAGAAATCTCTATCACAGTCTTAAAATTAATTTACAGCAATCGTCTGTTGTTACTTTTTTCACTTTAATTTTGTTTTCTGCTTCTAGCTTTCAATAAGCTTAGACATAAATGAAAATTTGGAGCATAAAGAATAGCAAAAGCGAGCACAAGCATGGTCCTTATAATTTATCGATTAAATTGATCACTTTAAATTTTTATTCTTCGAGGAATTTTTGTTTTGGTCAAGTGGCAATGAATTAGATCTTTAATGGAGGTTTTAGGAATATTTTAAAAGTTTTTTGGGACTAGAAATTATTGGACAAATTTTAAATCCCAAAAGCTTAATTTTGAAGAAATTTTAATAAAAACAAATTTAACTAGGAAGAATTTACCGGGAATATTAAACTAAATTAATTTTGGGTCTTTGCATTGGTTACTCAAATAAACCAATTATTGAAAGGGGTCGTTCACTTATAACGGAACGCTCTAAAGGAGGTCTGAAAGTTTGTTACGTTATATTGTTCTAAAAGTTGATTCTTTTGTCAAAAACTTTACGTTGGGGGCGGGGGGGGGCGTTGAAATGATAAATGAACGACCCCAAACTTAAATAAAACTAATTAAGATGAAAAAATTAACGATTAGGAGATTTTGCACATTTTGTAAAAAAAAAAATTAATTTGACTTAACTATTCTAATACGTGGATTACTTGATTAAGGACTATAAAATGCAAAAATTTAAGCAAACTATAAAAATTAGTTCAATAGAAAAAGATTAAAAAATTAAAAAGTCAAATCTTCAAGAATAAAGATTTGCTACCCCGATATGTGAACTCTTATTTAGCCTTTGACCACAAGAAGTCATTTTGCTCACAAATTTAGATATTCATCTATCGAGATACCTAAGAAACGAGGAATGAATAATTTGCGGTGCAATAAAAGCACACGTAATAAATTTTAATACCACAGCATAACTTTAAAAAAGTCATCTTTTAGACTGCAGAAAATAAAAAAAAAACTACAACCTCAAGCATAGAAAGTGTATCGCTTTAAACTTGCAACAAAAAAGACAAAAAATTCCCTTATCAAAATAATTTTCAATTAAAACATTTTCCTCACTAGAATTCTATAAAAGATGAAAAACTTTATCCTTACCATTAGCTATTTAACTTCTTTTAAGCTTTATTTTATTTTATCGCATAAAAAAGCAGAAAAGAAAATCATTCGTTCCTGACAAAGCACAAAAGTTAAGTTAAAAAAAATCTTTCTCACTCACTTTCTACTTTTATATTAAAAGCTCATTTGTTTTAATCATTTTATGCTGTAGTTTTTTTATGTACACATGCAATGTAATGGAAATTTATTGCGAGAAAGTTTTTTTCTTAAATGAAAAATTGAAAGGAAAATTTCATTCGACTTTTTTAAAACATCTTATATCTTACAATGCCAAAGGCGTAGTCAGGGGAGGGTCCAAGGTCCACCCTTGGAGGAAAAATTTCTTCATTTTGCTAGAGTTTTTAATGAAAAAAGCATATGTTTTGTTGTAGTCGCTGACAATAGGAATTTTTTGATGTATGAACATTGACCCAAAAACCAAAATTAAGAGTTTTAGAGCTTAAATAAAAATTGTCTTTGAAATCAAAGGTATCAACCCTGTTTGCTTCCATACAAAAAAAAATTTTTTTTTTGCACCCTCCTAGAAAAAATTTCTGGCTACGCTTCTGTACATTGCAATGTGTGCTTCTTTTTTTTTTTTTTGGAAGAAGGAAAAGCTTAAAATTAAAACAATAAAGATGTTGAAAATTACTTTAATTTTCTAGTTCAGTGTTAGAGCTGATGTATTGAGCCAATGCAGATTTGCCTAAACTTTTCGATACGATTTTAGAGAATTTTAGATTAAGATTGGTTTTAAATTTTTGGATGAATATTTTATGTTTTCATACAGCTTAATATACGTTCAACATGTCAATGATCATTTTATTAGTTAGTTCTTTTGCAGTTTATTCTTTTGATGTAGCTTAGATACATAATTAATGTTCGATTTAGTTCGATCCAGTTCAATTTTCAAATCTCTAAGTAATTATTTCATCGAATCTTAAGAAAGATTAAGAAATATATTCAAAGCTAATCATCCTTAATGGTATCAAAATTGCACACATGTATAATCCCAAAAGCGACCCACGTAGCAAAAAAGTTTCGAGCATCAGCAAGTGTAAAGTGTAAACTAAGAGATGAACCAAAATTAATAGAAAAGAAAAACTTTTTCCTTCTTATAAATTTGTATCTTTAGCCTAGCGAGAAGCAGCTTAAAATGCAGCCAATAATGTAAAAATGAAAAACTTAAAAATCTAATCAACTTCTACTGATTGTAAGAACAGACACACAAGCACACACAAATTTCTTCTGGTATTTCCCTCCTCTAATAACATTTAATTTAAAACTTTTTCATTTTAAACAAAAAAAAAAAAATATTTTCACGTCGAGAATTTCATTTCTGCAGTTTCTTTACGTTCTTCTTATATCCTTTTTGTTCAGCGTGAAAATGGAATTTTCATTTTCAATTTCCTTACTTTTTTGTTTGTTTGAGAAAATTCCCATGACATTTATGAATTTTTTTTTAAAATAGAAAGAACTAGTCAGCAAGTATAGCGTCTTCATTATCACTGGAATGGTTGAAATTACTAAGCATTGTTGCATCCAGACGAAGCACATTCTTTGTCGAAAGATAACGACGATAAAAGTGTTGGTCAAATGGATGTTTGCAATAAGCCACGTTCCAAATTGAAGCATTCTAAGACAGCTGCACCGATGCTACTACGTCTCGTAAACATGCTTGTTACAATTGTCCATTTGTTGAGTGCTACGTCATATCGTTCAACAGAATTCAATGAACTGCTTCCATCATTTCCACCTATTTGTGTTAAATTAAATTTTGACAGGTAAGAATTAAGTTCTTGACTGTTGTAATTGAAAACTTACCGAGAGCATATAGGAACATGCCAGCTTCTACAACTTCATGGGTAGATCGTCTAGAATTCATCGAACTGATTGGTTCCCATGAGTTCGTTCTCAGATTAAACCTTTCACCCGAACTCATGCACATAGTTCCATCTGAACCGCCAATGCAATAGAGATATTCCTGTGCTGCAACTCCACATGATGACCGTCTATTATAGGTATGATATGATAATTAACTAGATATTGAGTAATTACTTAAGTGGAATTTACCTGGAAGTCATGGGTGGCATAGCCATCCAATGTCCAATTCTAGGATCAAATCGTTCAACAGATGATTGATAATTTGATGAATCAAAGCCGCCAAGTGCATAAATACAATTTCCCAGAACTGCAACTCGACAATATCGACGTCTGGTGCTCATAGCTGGACATGAACTCCAAACTCCAGTAAGAGGATCAAAACGTTCAACTTTATTTTATTTTAACGAGATAAAAAATAAAATTCTCAGTTTGAATATTTAAAAAATTCAGATTGATGAAAGTGTGAGAGCGAAAATGAGAAATAACTCACCTGATGAAAGGCAACTAGCTCCATCGTATCCTGCATGATATGAATAATGATAAAATTGTCAGAATATTTTTGCATAATTTTTTAAACTCAAAGGATATTACCTCCGCAAGCATAAAGTAAATTATCAAAAGCACAAACGCCAAGGCTAAAAGGCGAATGAGTGAAAAAGTTAATTAAAATTGAAAATAAAAAAAAATTTGAATAATTTTCATTTATTTGACTTACCAGCTCCTTTTTGTTCCCATCGGTGTTATTTGTTTCCATTCATTAATGAGAGGATTATAGCATTCAGCTGTCGAGAGATCATTTTCACCTGAATGGATTAAATAAGCAGCAATGAAAAATTTTAGACTACGTAAAATCCTTTAGAGACCATCATACCATCATATCCACCACAGACATACAACATCTTTGTCAAAGAAGCAACGCCAGCCCTTGAGCGTCGAGATATCATCGGTGATATTTGTGCCCATTGATTTGTCTTGGGATTGTAGACTTCACATTCATTATGGATAGCAAAAAGACTACCACCGCCAACAGCAAAGATGTATGGCTTCATCCCTTCCGGTTTTCTCTCGAGAGTACGCTGCGAGACGAGTGAACTTCTCTGTTCTGGCAACAAGTGATATTTCTAATGGTAGGATATAAGATTTATATGCATGTATGATAAATAGACATCATGTGTGAAAGAACATTCAACTTTTATTCATACCATGGCTTCGAGGAGAAGCTCTTTACACTGTGGATCTTCTCTGACGAGTGGCTCTGTTTCAACATTTTCCATTAAAAATTCACGGTTCAAGAGTGGCAAGCGTACATTAGAAATGAGCTCTGCAATATGCTTTTTACGCTCCGTCAGGTCATGCTTTATCCAATTTAATACTGCTGTAAAAACTCGCTCCTCACTCGAAATATTTAGCTGTGAATTTGATATTAAATCTTGTACCTGATGGAGAAAATGATGAAAATTATGGCAAGGTTATATTACTGTTCATTCACATTACTTTCATTTGAGCTATTATCAAAGCATTAAAAAATGGCTATTACGGTATTCTATAAATTATCCATACATGCTATTACTATACTCTCTTCAAAAAAAGGGTAAAAATTCTACACAAAATTCTGCTACATCTATTGAATGAAATTATTGAACTCATAAATCTCTGAAATTCTTTTTCTTCCTAATATCTAGCTGTTTCTAGCTAAAGGCGAGATAGGAGAGTCAAAGTATATAATTTCTGAAAAAAATGCGACAGTTTGGAAAATAAAGAGTTAATTGAGTTAACGGCTTTGGATAAAAAGACAGTCTAAATCCGTCTAAATGAGTTTTCAGGGGGTTATACCTAAAACTCTATATTTACAAAAATTGGTCGGTACTTTATAGCAGTGATGTCCAAACAGTGTACCCCGGTTCACTAGTGTACCACAAAAAATTTTGAGAAATCCCTGGAACCGTATTTAAAATGTGCGGTATTGGATCATGGGTTACATCTTGAGAGTGCAGCGGCACAAAAAGGGTTGAAGACCACTGCCTTATAGTAATAAAGAAGTAAATTCACCTAATTGCTTGCAATAAAAGATTATGATATTCATCATAGTTTGAGAGCAAAATAAATAAGTAAACAACTTAAGTCATTCAAAATTGTTCTCAGATCCTTAAAATTTTTTTAAAAGAAATTCACCCCCTACCAATCCGCATAAATAAAATATATTCACCATTTAATTGGAAAAAGCAAGCAGACGACCATTAATTGATGCTTAATGGCATTACGACTGACTTGTGAGAGGGATTTTTTTTTTGTGTTATATTTTTTTAATTAATTGAACGAGGGCACAAGAAGGAAAGAAAATATTTACTCACTTAAGGAAAATGGCATTTTATTCTCACAATCAAGAATTAATTACCTCATTAAATCCCAAGAGTAAAAACTCTTCTGTTGAAATGACTTGTTGGAAATTTTGTAATGCAAATCGGTGTGATCTTGTGTGTAATTCCTTGCATGAATGAATTCCTGTTGTTAAAAAAAAGAAGAAAAGTAGGACATTAAAAATTAATATTCATTGAACATTGCTGTAAATTTCTATTTTTTTCCCAACGTGCCTTCTCAAATACATTCTGACACCAAAACCATAAAATATATTTTATCTTGACTAATGATTAGGGATTTTCATTCAGAATAGAAAAAAAACAGCAAATCATTATCGCTTAACATCACAGCGGGAATAAATGAAGCATCAGATTTATTTTTTAAATGTATACAAAACATGAGATTGTGAAGGACGAGCACGAGGATGAATACAAAAGAGAGAGAGCACGAAATGAAATTTTGTTGATTTTTATTTCCCACATTGGAATATGTTTTGTGCTCATTTTGTCCCTGATTCCACAATAGAACGTAAATTATTTTTGGAATTAATTTATTTGCAATTGTCACGTATTAGGCGTGACGTAAATGAGCTTTTTTTTCTGTCTCAATAAATTTTATTTAGCTCCAAGTGCTCATAAAATATTTTTTGGTAATTTATGCTGAATTGTTTTCTAGGACAGATTAGTTCAGAGTTGGAACTGCTAATTACAATAACTTAAATCAAAAAATGGCAAACAATTGACCTTCACTAATAACACGAGAGATACCTAAATCTGTAAAAAGATATTCCTAGTTAAGTGTTAAAAATGCGTTTCAACCATTAATCTTCATTTAAAGCCATAGCTGACTAAATCATCCACAAGTCAACGACAACAAATATTTTCCACTAATTGAATTTTCGTGATGGCTTGTTATGAGCTTTTTTTATGTCTCTGTTTCGTTTGTATTGTCTTTATAAGCATAAACCTGTTGAATATAAATCTGTGTTGTTTGTGGTCATCGTCATGCAATCATAAAACGAAGACCGAACCAAAAAAAAATAGGCAAAAAAAAAGTGAAAACAAGGAGAATCAATCACATTGATTTTTTTTCAGCATCCAAACAAAAAAAAAAAAAAGTAGAAGAGTGTGGGTGGAGATGTTTAATCATTTGGAACAAATTGCCCTTCCATAATAAAAATAAATCAGTTTAACTCTTCTTTGTCTCTCTAATCTTATCACCATCATCATCATTATCTCTTCACGTATTGTGTACTCAACGCACGTTTATGATGGAAATAAAAAAGTTTATTATTACTTTTTTGGGGTATGTGTGTGTGTGTATAACTGATCGATGATGCGACAGCATTGCTTTAATTTGATTAAATATTCACACAATAAATGAGTTTATGTACCTGCAAAATTCTCTATCCATAAAACTCATCTAATAATATAATACATTGAATAAAGTTATGTTCGATGCGGTTATTGGATTTTCGGATAATGATCTGATTTAGGTATTACAAGCTTAATTAAATATCTATGTTTTTAATGATTTAGATTTTAGATTTAATGGAAAATTTTTTAACAAGCGTACACACAAATGACAGTTAATTAATTTTCCCTGTTGAGAGAGCTAGTCTGTATAATAAAACAAAATACCACATAAGCCACAAAGTACATTAAATTTTCGCGCTGGTTTCGATTAGTTACCATCACATTCTTGAATGGATAGAAATAATTTATGAGTGAGAATTTATGTAAGCGCACGAGAAACACATGTTTTACGATATGAACGATATGATATGAAAATTATTTCATTAATACTAAAATGGGAAATGGCAAATCGTGCCTTTTTAATTCTTATACATTTTATTCTCAGCTTGAAACAACAACATAGCTTTGGATTAAAATTTTTTGCTTCTTCTTTTTGGTCTGTGGCTGAGAACAAGGGGATATAATTTCCGTCATGTAAAAGTTTGCGGAAAGGAAACTTTTAACAATGCTTATTAAATTCTAACTTGAATACTTTGCAAATTTGCATCCTGAATGGAAATGGTTAAA
Organism: Chironomus striatipennis; assembly: GCA_026123125.1. Lineage (NCBI taxonomy): Eukaryota > Metazoa > Arthropoda > Insecta > Diptera > Chironomidae > Chironomus > Chironomus striatipennis. The sequence goes on from CM047394.1 coordinate 30,125,489, forward strand.
ACTTTTGTCACCTGCTTGCGTGACTTGAAAGATTGTGTTAAGTATTATGAATAATCACTTTTATAACTTTATGTGAAACTATAATTCATGAATCTTGTTTTGCTTTAGTGCTCATAGTCACGAAATTTTCGTGTATTTGGTTTGGGATTTGAAAGGATTCATGTCTGTTTTAGAACATTGGAATTAAATTTACGAATGAAAATTTATGTAGCAATTTACTGATAATTTTAACTCAAATCAGATTTCAACAATAAACCACATAATGAATCAATCAAGCATATATTAAACCAAATATGTTAAAATGTCACTTAGAAGACAAAATCAAATCAAATGGTTAATTATGTAAAGACAAATCATCAAAGGATTTTACCAAACAATATAATCAAAATAGATTTTAAAGCTCCTTTAAAATGAATAATGATTAATGATGGTTAAAAGGCATTATTTTACTTGAATGTGGAGCTTTAAATAGATGTTCTCTGAAATTATTTGAGAATAAATTCTTTAGAATTGAATGCACGTGGTTTAACATTTTTATACTGAATGTAGTTATTTAAGACCCATGTAATACAACCCCATGCAATTTTGATCCTTAATCTCAATACAATAAGGCTGGGGGAAAAATAACTCACCGGCCTGAGCAAAATTTTTTGCCCGAAATGAACGGAACTTTGTCCATTCCGATCGTTTTACCCTTAAATTTGCCCGGTTCAGTGGGTTATTTTCCCCCTGCAAAATTTTTTATGAAACAATCACAGATCAGCTGTGTTGTTATTATTTTCAAAAAAGCTCAGAAACCTTACAAAAAATTATATAAAAAGCTTTTATTAAAGATTAAAATTTTGTTTTATCTAAAATCTGTCTATAAAGCTGTCCATTCAGTCATAAAAATATATTCATACAGCTTTTTCCATTTCCAACCCCATCATGTAATGACACTACATCTTATCTCATTTTATAATTTTACAACAAGACATCCTTTCATCTCTTCCATCAAACTGCACATTTTAAAATATTCATGATCTGTATGCGTACATTTTACATTGCTGTATGTGCCCAGAATATTTTTTTTTCTATTAAAGTTTCATTCAAACTTACAAGTTTAATATATTTATAAAGCGTGCCTGAATAGCACTAGACAAGCTGTCAGACGTCTCAAGTAGACGATTTTTATTTTCGCTACAAACATTCATATTTTATAATTGCAAAATATGAATGAATGAGTGTTGGAATGAATGAATGAAAAAAAGTGTAAAAAAAGATACGAAGAAAATATGGTTTTATGAAAAAAAGTTAATGAAAGGTGTGCTACGAGTCGTTGATATAATATGGCTGTAATAATTTCCTTTCATTCTTTTATGTCTTTATTGAAAACGAGACTGACGGAAGAAGAATTTTGTGATTTATATTTAAGCCTAGAATTTCGACTCGACAGAAAAAAAAACTTTTTTTTGTTCCTTTATAAAATGTCAACGCTCGCGTTATATAAATTCATTTTCATTTGTTGAGGGACTGAAAATATTTTATTTTATTTTAATTTTTTTTTGGCAAATTATCAGGTGAAAGGATAGACATCCATAGACATTAAATATGTATAAACTACAGCAGTAATCTGTAAAATGTCGACTGTACATAAAGTTCACATTGTTATTTAAAAACTTTTATAATGGAACGTAGCACTATGAATGCTGTTTACTGTTGATGTGATGCATTTCAGTCCGTACAAAACAATTTTTAAAATTTAAAATCCACAAGCACAAATATGCACAATATAGGAAAGTGAATGTATGAAAAAATATTTTCGCATCCACAAAAAATTCTCACCTGTGAATATTAAGTGCATTGGGGGTAAAGAATTTACAGATGAAAATAGTTGACAAATAAAAATAATTTTGCGCTGTGGTTTTGGAATGAAATTTTCCCACCGAGATGAAATTCAGTTTTACAAATGAATAAACAGATGCAACATTGTAAGAGTCTTTTCATAAACGACAGTGCTTTCGACGCATTCCATGACAGGAAAATTGCTTTTCATTTTGAAATTTGAATTAGCTTCTGATTTTGATGAAGCTGTAAGGTTGTTTGATTGATAGATGCATTTACATTTAAAGTCTTTACGCTTTTTAAAGTTCTTTATTTAGCAGGAGAATTTTTTTAAAAAAATCGATAGTTCGGAAAATTTCAAGTATTGTGCTGTTTGCTAATACAGCAGACAATATGAGTAGTCAATTCTAGTTAACAATTATTTTTAATAAAGCTTCTGTGTAGAGTTCATTGAAATCGAAATTAGTTTTGCAAAAATACCAAACAAAAAGTTTACTGCAAATAATTTTTTTGAGGCTGAATTAAAAATTTCTATGAAAGCGTACATTTTTAAATAAAGTGAGTAAATATGTATCAAATAAATTAAAGTTCAACTTTTAGGAAGTCACAATTAACTTTTGTCTGCATAAAGAAAACTTTCATCTAAATAATCCTCTCCATCAAGTATAATTGAGTTGTCTCTTTACTTAATAAACTTCATCATTGGATTTAGAAATTTGCTTCCATTTATTCCGCTCGAGTTGTGTCAAAAGTTATTACAACTGTCTTATTTGCTCGTACGCAGTGAGGGTGAAAAAATGAAATTTATTTTTTTTTCTATAGAGGAAGTCGAATTGGAAAAATTTTGTTTGCACCAACAAGTGGCTCAATTAATTTAAGTTTGTTTAATAGAAAATTATTGTGAAATTGGCAATAAAAAAGAAAGTTGGTTGTATGAACAACTTGAAATCATTTTTCCTGCTCACTTGCTATTAAATTTAATGAGCAAAAATTTTTAAAATGAGGGAGCACAAGGAGTAAATTGAAAATTATTGGACAATTTAATAAATATTGTACATGAATTGTTTTGCTTTAGGGAGAAAAGTTTGAAATGTTTGATAAAATAGAAAATAGTTGTTGGAAAATGCATGCTAGGTCCCTAAAATTATTTAGTATCCTTTATTAAAAGGAATTTTGAAAAGCTTTTGAATTGTTTTGGTTGCCTTTTAATAATTTGAAAAAACCATTTGAAATATTCAACTATTGTCTTCCCTGAAAACCAAGACTTGTTTAGATATTTATTAACGTACAATAACCTTTCAATTCTTGGTTTTTTTTAATTAAAATAAAACTGTGCAGCCCAATCAGTCCATTGAAATGATTCAGAGTTAGATATTTCAAACACCTAATCCAAATGAGTAAAATGTAATTATTTACCAAATCAAATTTTACTGAATAGATTTAATCACTCTAACGCTTCGAAAAGTGTAAAGTAAACTTTTATCTAGCTTTTATCCAAATTTTTTTAATTCCTGATATTAATAAAAGCATATTCAATATTTTCAAATTCAAAAACTTCTTCATTATATCAGTTTGCATTGATGAATTAAAACCAATTAAAATTTTCTGCTGAATTATAATTATTATGAAAATGTTGTTAGAGTATACTTTTGTAATCAACTTAATGTACTATGCGATTACCAAATGTTTGTGAATCAATTCATCTGAATAATTGAACTAGATGCAATTTTACATTTAACTAAATTGCATTCAATCAATTTGATTTGAAAAAGCTTCTATTATCAATATTAGTTGTAAGTTTTTAACTAAATTACCTGCAAAACTCCGTATGCCCAAACAATTGCTCGGATGTAATTGTCTCAATAGAAATTTGCAGCATGCTTCACGTACAGATTGGATTTGTAATAGACTGGATGCGGGAAGCAGAACTTGCACGTTCTCTTCCGTTATATCAATTTCGCCAGTGTATGCAAAATCAATTAATTGCTTCAATGATTGCGCATCAATATCATGTAATTCTACAATATCCTTGTTTCGTTCTAACATATCATCTACGTATGATATTATTCATGAATCGTGATAGATAAATGGAATTTTTTTTTTTTGAACAAGTGATATAAAATAATTGTATCAATATGACTGAATTTGGGGAGGCATGTTTTCGATTTTTGGGAAGAAAAATTTCGCTAAATTTAAAATATTCTCAATTGAAATCAACTCAACATTACAGACTGTATATTCCAGTCAATTAAAGCATGACTATGTCTCTTATATATTTGGAAAATTCAACTGGACATCAAAATCAAAAACATTTCAACCCTTATTCAAAAATTCACTAGACTTTAAGTAATTACCATTAAACATTGCATAAAAATATGGCGATGAGGCTGCTAAAATAACCTTATGGGCATTTATTATTTCTCCACCAACTTCTAGTTTAACATCACACAATTGTGAATGATTTCGCATGCGATTTATTAAATTAAATGAAGCTATGCAATGCCCGGGATTTTGATGATGTGCTTGTGGCAGAAAATCGTCTGTAGTTGCAGGCGGACTCAGATCACTCGGTGTTTGCGTTGAGTTGTGCTGTATTTTTTCGCCCTCATCTACAACCGGCGAGCTAAATTTTTTTTTTCGTTGAGTTTAAAGATTTAAAGTGAAAATGAAAATTCTACTCTAAAATTTAAAAACATGCAATGCTAATTTTAAGGTTATGTTTTTATCCTATTGAATTTTAAGCATAATTTGGTATTAAAACCAATTAAGCATGAAATAAATTTGAAATTTTAATTTTATCCAATTATGATTCATTTAAAAGACCTCTAAAACTAAGAATTATGTAACTATCCCTAATTAAGTATTATAACTTCTAAAATCATAAAAAAATCTAAAATTTAAACCAAATTTGACTCAACCCTACTATGCAACGTCCCTACCTAAAATAATATCAATATAAATCTAAATTTTCTTTTAATTTAATTCATGTTAAACTAATCTTTAAATATTTGACATGATTACATTCCATCCCATTCTATCATGAAAATGTGGTGCTGATTGAAAGGAAATTAACTTCAATTCATTGAATAGTAAGTAAACTTTCTCTTTATCATTTATGGTAACATTTAACACTTGACAAGTGTCGATTTTTGAACTCAATCATGAACTTTTCAATTCTATTTGTTCGACCTTTTTTATCATCTAACATGCAGTAAATTGTGTAATGAATTTGATACTTACGTGCTTGGCTTAACTGGCAGAAACATTCTCCTTGCACGTCCTATACAAAACACTAATCTTATCGTCAACTTGAATTTGTCTTTTATAAAAAATCACTCGGCTTCTTATTTTCCATTGCTGACTTTGATTTCTCTTCTTTTTTTGTCACAAAATTTTATTTTATTTTTATTTTGCTCTTTAAAGTCCTTCCTTTGTTGTTATTATTTTATTTCTTTTGTTTGAAGTTTGAGGTAAATATTGATATCTGTAATTTGATATTTTTTATGAACATGTTTTTTCACTTTCTGTTTTTATTTTTGTTGCTGAATTCTCATTTTTCCACCCATATGACTCCATTGTTACTATGTTGCTAGTCGTAAATATTTGCGTGTATTTGTATGTGGGCGAATATCGAATAAAAGTGAAAGTTTATTTGTTTATTTAGGGTAGATATGCATTGGAAAACCAGGAAGGGATGAAAATGATACTTATAGTCATACTTTTATGTATACATTCCCATTCAATTTGATAAAAAGTAAGAGCTTTCTTGCCTCATCGATCATACTGGAACATTATATGAATATAAAAAGTTTTGTTCTTTTTATTACATTTGACACAAAACGATGTTTGTGATTTGAAATGGTACTTGGGGAAAATTATGAAAAGTTTTTCTTTGTTGTATTAGAAAGGGGAGGAAGTGTTTACGATTGACAAAAATAATATTTTTTATGTGGGAAAAAATACACCAGCGAATTGAGCATACATCACTTTCAACACAACACAAGTTTGATTGATGAACTCAAATATTTCAAATGTTTAGTATCGTTTAGGAAGTGAATTTAAATATTTTAAGAGTTTACCAGGGGTCGTTCGTAAAATTAGGTAAAATTCGCTTAGGTAAGGGGTAAAGGGTAAAATTTTTCAAAATCCATTGCAAAATTTGTTACGATCAGGGGGGGGGGGTTCAAAACTGGCCGTTTTCAGCGTTGCAAAATTCATAAATGTACCCGCCCCCATGAGAAAGCCATCTTAGAGGGAGTCCACTTATAACGTTCAATTTTCAGAGGAGAGAAGGTCTGAGATTGAGTGACAATCTTAAATAATGGATTTTTTGGATGAAGTAATCAAAATCTGATCTTGTTTCTGAGAGTAGAATGGGGTTTAAAAATCAGTATTTTTGACGGACGTCATATGTGAACGACCCCTTAAAAGATATTCAATTTGAATAAATTTCTGAATGACAGTTGAAAAAAGTTTAGATAGCTCAATTTGTACTTAGAAGAAAAAAGCCATTCACAAATCAATTGAGAAATTTCCAAGAAATTTTGAGAATCAATCGTTTTATAATTCAGGATTTACAAGCATAACGTCGCCTCTCTATCCCAACTACGTCATTAAAATTTGTCATTTCATCAGATGCAAATAAAAAAATGTTCATAAAAATTCAAAATGAAACTATCATCCTCCTCAATATCCTTTAATTCCCGCTGATACAACATACAAGAAAATCCTCTCTTTATTTACTTTTCGATTTGAGCTTTTATAGCATTTATGTATGCTTCTATCCTTTTGCTCGCTTTTAATAAAAACATCATAGTTCTTTATTCGAAAATATAAAATATCGAATATATATTGTCGTCATTAGCAGATGTAGCGTATGCAAACAGCAAAGAAAATTTATGGGTTTTTGTCATGTATTTTGAATTTATCGTGTTATTATATGGGAATAGTAAATGCGAAATCACGAAAATAGTTCAGAATAGAAGAAAGAAAAAAAAAATCCCTCCACTCCCGACATTCCGCCATTGACCTCATTCTTTTTATTATTATTTTATTTCGTCGTCATAAAAGGATGAAAAATACTCTCATACGAATATTTGTGTTGGGGTGATTGTGCTAACTTACATAATAGGGGAGAAGAGAAAAAAAAATTTTATATCTATGAAGAAGACTAAAATGAGCATATAGTTAGCATTTTATGCATTCATAAAATGGGTTATGAATTGTGTTTAAGGATAATCATCTTTGTGGAATGAGAGAGTGACCTGATTTTTAAATGCTTACAATAGAAACAAGTCAATTGGAATAATTTTGGCAGTAGACTAGAAAATAAGATTTTTTTTGTTCATATTGCTTAATATTTATATAGGATCAACAGATGTCGTGCATGCAGGTTGTTTGCTTAAATTATTCAGCTATATTGAAAGAGTTTATGTTAAAAGAAACAATGCATGCATAAAATAGCTACATGCTTTTTAAATCAAAAGTCCCGTAACTTAAACATACATAGTTTGTTAAATAACTTTAAAGAAATGGCTCCGATATAAAAGTTCACCGACCTATAAAGCAATAAAGGACAAAGATATTTCAATTGAGGCAATTTACCCTCTAACTACCAACAATATTGTAATTTAATTGAGATACAGTGAATACACTTTTTCCGATAACAGTAAATTATTACAATCTCAATTATTATTCAGTTCGTTATGAGTATGAGTTTGTATTGTTGACTTGATTCTGTGAACATTTCAGTTTGTCTTTGATATGCATTTGAATAATTTTAAATTTAGCATAATTTTTTAGGATTATTTTATTTAGGCCCCTACATGAAGGCCATTCACTTAGTACAATATGCAAAAAACTACTGTATAGACCCTTTTTCCCCCTCGTTACACTTTTTGTATGGAAATTTTTTTGTGATCTGTTTAAAAAACCTAGACCTCCTCCCCCTTAAAAAGCGAACGTCCTAAGTGACCAGACCTCAAACTAATTAACTATTTTCACTAATTTTAGAAGTCTTCAAATCTAACTTATATCTGTAGCTATTCATTTTTTTTCAGGAACTATACATAGTTTATAATGCAGAGATACATGTAATCTTGTTATATTAACCCTGATTTGAGAGTTTAATTTGTGAATCAAATATTAGGCTTATGAATTTTTTCACCCGTTCAAACAGACTCGATTATAACAAATTCCCAACTTGCTTGAATCAAGGCGTTAACACTCTTTTTTTCCCACGGGATTTTTAGGGATTTTCGGGATTTTCGTAGTAAATTCGGGATTTTTCAGGATTTTTCGGGATTTTTCAGGATTTTTCGGGATTCTTCAGGATTTTTCAGGATTTTTCGGGATTTTTCAGGATTTTTCGGGATTTTTCAGGATTTTTTAAGGATTTTTGAAAAAAATTTAGAAACTTTAAAATATTATATTAAAATTTATGAATTTTAAAATAATTCATACATGAGTTTTTTTAATTTTAGCAGTAAGGAATACATATTTTATGGGAAATATCAGTCGGAAAAGTGACTTTTCTCATAAATTTTTTGTATTTAGGTTAAAAATTATCTCAGAAAAGCAAATTTTCTCAACTAATTAACTATTTGAAGTGAAAATTTTAAAGGAAAAGCTCCTTTTTATTATTTGTGATGAAAAACCCATTGAAAAAGCGATTTTCTCATCGATTTTCTTCGTTTGGATGGAAAATTCCTCAGAAAAGCGAATTTTCGCGTCGATTTTCTTAGTCGGGAAGGAAAATTCTTCGGAAAAGCGATTTTTCACATCGATTTTCTTAGATGGGATAAAAAATTCATCGGAAAAGTCATTTTTGGTATCGGTTTTCTTAGATGGGATGAAAAATTCATCGAAAAAGTGATTTTTGTTGCCGGTTTTCCTAGTTGGGATGAAAATTTCCTCAGAAAAGTGATTTTTGGCATAGATTTTCTTAATCGGGAAGGAAAATTCTTCGGAAAAGCGAATTTTTGCATCGATTTTCTTAGTTGGGATGGAAAGTTCCTCGGAAAAGCGAATTTTCGCATCGATTTTCTTAGTCGGAGAGGAAAATTCTTAGGAAAAGCGATTTTTCACATCGATTTTCTTAGATGGGATAAAAAATTCATCGGAAAAGTGATTTTTCACATCGGTTTTCTTAGATGGGATGAAAAATTCATCGGAAAATTCATTTTTGGTATCGGTTTTCTTAGATGGGATGAAAAATTCATTGAAAAAGTGATTTTTGTTATCGGTTTTCTTAGTTGGGATGAAAATTTCCTCAGAAAAGTGATTTTTGGCATAGATTTTCTTAATCGGGAAGGAAAATTCTTCGGAAAAGCGAATTTTTGCATCGATTTTCTTAGTTGGGATGGAAAGTTCCTCGGAAAAGCGAATTTTCGCGTCGATTTTCTTAGTCGGGAAGGAAAATTCTTAGGAAAAGCGATTTTTCACATCGATTTTCTTAGATGGGATAAAAAATTCATCGGAAAAGTGATTTTTGGTATCGGTTTTTAATAGATGGGATGAAAAATTTCTCGAAAAAATCATTTTTGGTATCGGTTTTCTTAGATGGGATGAAAAATTCCTCGGAAAATCGATTTTTCACATCGATTTTCTTAGTTGGGATAAAAAGTTCATCGAAAAAGTGATTTTTGTTATCGGTTTTCTTAGTTGAGATGAAAATTTCCTCAGAAAAGTGATTTTTGGCATAGATTTTCTTAATCGGGAAGGAAAATTCTTCAGAAAAGCGATTTTTTGCATCGATTTTCTTAGTTGGGATGAAAAATTTCTCGTAAAAGTGATTTTTGGTATCGATTTTCTTAGTTGGGAAGGAAAATTCGTCGAAAGAGCGATTTTACGCATAAATTTTCTTTGTTCGGATGAAAAATCACTAAAATATGCCAAATTCTTCGGTTTTTTATCTCATTTATGATAAGAAACTCATCGAAATATCATTTTTTAACATTTTCATGCTTTTAATTATGAAAAAGTTACAAGAAAAAAGATTTTCTTTCCATTTTAAATCAATTTAATGTTTTGAGATTTCCAGGGATTTTTCAGGATTTTTCGGGATTTTTCAGGATTTTTCGGGATTTTTCAGGATTTTTCGGGATTTTTCGGGATTTCGGGATTTTTGTAGGAAATTAGGGATTTTTCGGGATTTTTTAAGGATTTTTCAGGATTAATCCCGAAATTTCGAAGTGTTAATGCCTTGGCTTGAATACATATTAACTGCCTATGACAAAAAAAGAATGAATAACGATGACAGCTGCCGTTCATAAAAGTATGTAATTTTGATAATTTTCTCATTTTTATCGTACTACAAGCAAGTTCAATGACAGCACATCGAGTAAAAAGTTTGGCATTGAAAACAAACTCAATTGAACTAGAAATGAAAGAAACCCATCAATAAAGTATTTAAGCATTCACGATTTTGGAAGTGATAAAACGATTAGAAACTTTTCTACGTAAATGAGGAGGCAGTTCTTCTTCTATGTGGTATTGGGCTGATTGAATATTGGCATTCAAATGAATGCGATTGCTGTGTCATGAAAACAAGAAGAAATACACCGAAAAATAATATTTTGTAATCCTATGAAAATAATCCAAAATCGATAACATGCCTGTTTTTTTTAGGAACAAACAGGGGTATGAGACAGTGGGTATTGCGCCACAACGAGTTACCTTCTTAAAGAAAGAAACACACTCAAGAGAATGTTAAGTCAATTCACATTGCCCACATCTAATTCGATTCTCATGAATACAAATGAATAAGTCACGATGTTAACAAAACCTTGTGAATACTTCCAAAAACTTGAAGCCTAAAATTTTTTAACTATTAGTTAATAGTAAATTACAAGCATCATAATGTGGTAATTTTGTTGTAAATATTAATAATACAAAAGAAATAACAGATTACATACATCTACATACATTTTGGCGACATCAATGGCGACACAATGGCTTCATCTCATGCTTTCGGTTATTTGCTCTACTAAATAAAAGCAAATGTTGCCATTTCATGCTTCCGTTTTTCATAATTTTCCCACCATTTTTATCGCATCGGAAATTCTTTAAATAAATTAGGTTTGTTTATTTTCCACGTCATACATTCGTTGGTATAACAATCTATCCTGGAGAACGGGAATGTTACACGCTTTGCATGGAATTTTTGAACTTAGTTGTCGACACACTACAAACTTCCCATGAGCCCTTATCAACTCATCCTTTGTTCTGTTCCCTTACATTTACTTCATTGTCGCCCACATATGTATGCACGACTTGTTTTTCTTTTTTGGGTGGAAAAATCAGAAAGAAAATCATTAATAACCGAATCGACATGGCAGGGCGCACAAAAAAAGTAATTTTTCGCTGCTATCAAATTTCAATGCAGCAGTTTATGCTACATGACATTCGCAGTTGTTATTACTATTGACTGCTGTAACAACAATGCGAATTGAATGAAACAAATGAATGAAAAATGACAAATGAAAAATAAAATACATAAAGTATGGGGGAAACGCCTCACAATATGCTTCATTGTGATGCAAAATTCATCAATTTTTCAATGAAACGTTTGAAATTTTTAAGACAATTGACTAAAGTTATGTAATTTGAGGAATGATTCTTAAAAATCACTTGTTATTTACCACAAATTTTCACTCATTCACTGAGAAATTTCTTGTTTTAATGAATTTTTATTTCTTTTCCGTACACAACAAAAAATTTTTTTTTCTCGATTTTACTTCCACGTTTTCAGAGAGTCAGTATTAGACTGAAAAATTGAGAATCTCAAATGTGAATGTAATAAATTTTCCATACAAAAATGTGCTTTTTTACGTCTGTATTGGTTCATTTATGTCACATTTGAGAGAATAAAAAGCACAATAGGCTTCATGTACGCATGATTCAAAATTCTTCTTTCATCTCTTTGTATATGAAGCATAAAGGAAGCAAAGATTTCTGTGAGAGGGATAATTCACAAACACATACGCATACATTATTAACACATAGACATGATTTTTCATACATTTGTTCATTTCCTCATGGCTTACAGCGTGCTACCTCTATCAGAATGTTTACATTTTCTACAACAGAAAGCGGCAGTTCAAGTTCAATAAACTTCGCTCGCCCGACATGCATGCTCAGTCGCTCTCTCACTTTTTCTTTCTTCTTCCTCTTCTGAAAATTGTGCTTTTTTTGTGAAGTTCAGGGCTGTTTATGGAACTTTTTGTGCTGTTCTCTGCCTGTTTTTTGAATGCTGACAAACGGAAATTTGAGAAAAAAAACTTTACAGTATGGTATGTATGGAATACTTGTTATCTAAAATGTATTGTTTAACTTCAAGCTATTATGTAATTTTTATTTTATTGACATAGATGTATTGGATGTGACAAGCGAAACTTGTGAATTGAATAATCAAATAAAAAATATTATCACATGGAAACTTGTGTAGAAATACCGTCGATGCCGATTGTATTTGATGAAATTTTGTTATTAAAAATTTGGTTGTTAATTTTTAGTGTATTTTTGCTTACACCTAATTGAATCTTTACAAATGATGCATTAATTTAATTGGCTTTAATGTTGCAAAAATATGAAGAAAAATAATTTAATTTCAGCATAGGTGAATATAGAAAAAACTATCGGTCGTTGGTAAAACTTGTAATGTCTAAAATGATCATTTATGAACCCTCACTCTGGTCATAACAAATTTTGTTTGAGATTATAAGCAGCATTTTAAGCTATCGATCTGCAATATTGCTTTATTAATAAAATCAAATAAAATAATCATGAGTAATCATGTACTGGTTAATGTTTTGATTTGTTTGCGAAATGCAAAATTTTGAACATAACTAATTAATTGGAGAAAATAAATTTCTATATTTTAAAAATTTGGAAATGAAAGAGTATAATTTTAAAAACAATAGATAAGAAAGAAGTAATTTACATGCAAATAATTTACATTTTTTTTTTAAATTGACGACAAGCAAATGCGTAATTCGATTTTTGGTGCTAATTAATTTTTGCCAACTCAATCACAATTGATATTATTTTAATGAGAACATTTTCAATTAGTTTAAAATAATGTTGAGAACAATCTAATGAAATGAATAAAGTGCCAATCAAATTTAAACTAATTAAAATTATATGCTAATTGTATGTGCAAAAATGAGCAGACAACAGCATGAAGACTATTATGATTTTTGAAAATATGATGATAAAAAGTTTTCAAGCAAAAAATTGCTGAATATTCATTTTTGCATCCTTAATTCTCATACAATTTCATTTTTATGTGCTATTGAGCACGCATCTCACTCATTTTCAAGATGTCTGCTGTTGATAAATTAATAAAAATCTCTTTTTTATATTCACAAATTATTCCTGTTTTTATTTTTTCTTCGAGTGCATTTATTTTAATCTCCTTTTTTGCTACATAAAAAATGGAAGGAATTAATAACACAATAAAGGAACACTCGTCCATAACAAATTACTTAAAATTAAAGAGACTTTTGATCATAAAAAGTTGAACATAATTTTAAGGATGGAAGTTTTGTTGTTTGATAGATTGGCTGGCGGACTTAGTAGATATGTATAAGATGATTAAAGTTTGGAAGTTGAATCTTTATGGGTTAATTGTTGCTACATTTTCGAATAATTTGAATTCAATATTGTTATGAGATAAAATCTTAATAAAATTTTTTAGACTTTGAGTTTTGAACTTAAAAGCTTAAATTTCAAATATGTACCTAGCACAATCTTGTTGTACTACTTTAGTTTACCAAACCATGGATTTTAAGTTACCAAGATAAAATTTTTGGAACAATTTTGCTCTCCAGCTTTATTTAATCATGAAATTTAATACTTTTTTTTCATTGTTGATTAACGATCCTCCGTGACTATAGCTGCTAAAATAAAACAAAAAAGAGCATTTCTTCTAGTGTCTTTGTTTCTCTAATTAAATTTTTTTCCACGAACGTGTTCTCGTCAAATGAATTTTTCGATGGCGATAACAAACAAACATTTTAGCACTCTAAGCGAGAGAGTCATTGTTCATTAAAATGATGATGAAAATATTGTTTGGTGTGAGGTACTTATGCCGTCGATTTTATCTCTTTTTTTTGCTCGTTTGCTTTCATTCCGTCGCCATTAAAAATCCAAATTTAATTTTCATGTTTTATGTTTATATTAAATTTAATTTTCAATTTTCATCGCTTGTGGAAAGATTTTTGCTGAAATTTATTATTAAAGCTATTTTAATGTTAATGATGTTAAGAGGCTGAATTTTGATGAGTTGAAAATTCTTAGAATTAATTGTCAGAGGACGTAGTTTCTTTATTACTAAACAGTGAAAGTGATTTCCTCACTTTAATTCGACATTATAAAATGAAATCCCAATTGATGCTGATGATTTTTTGTTAAAAACTTTACATACATGATCTTGCGACATTAGATTTATATTCTTGTTCTCCTTAAGCGATTTTTTACGACACCCAAGACAAAAATCAAACATGTACAATGTATTGTTAAAGAATAATAAATAAACAGTCGCGCAAAAGACATTAAAATATGTACATAACAGAAATAAAAGATTGTTTATGGCTCACAATAGATTTTATGCATACACAAGTGATAATTGACAATTATTGCTTGCTTACCAGTCAACCCTAGTAACCAAAATCGACCTAATGTATTCCATTCATGTTCCTAAGGAAGGCCAATGTAATACATATGGAATACTTTGGTTATATGGGAACTTACTAGATGTTGATATTTTCAATCTATAGAAGTTTTTTGAATGCAATATTCCTCATTACTGTTGATGAAATTTATACGATCCTTGCGAACTATTTTTTTTTTGGAGGGAAGAAGATGAAAAATATGTAAAGGGGGTTCTCAATTTGAATAACTGTTTTGGATCGGGAACGTTTTATGCAAATCTAATTATGAAAATAAAAATTTGTACATTTTTATGGCTGAAATTTTGTTATGATAATTGATGACCTCCTGTATTTTTTTAAACGACCCACGCCACTTTTTAAAAAATTTCACATAATTTAAAATTCAATGTCTTGCAAAACTTTTTAGTATCATCAACAACTCTTTATTTACCGCCTATCTTAATAGAATCGTGATAAAATCTTGTGCAAACTGCTTTATAATTCAAACAAATTACGCTTTTGCAATTATAATTATATTCAAGATATTCGTAAACATTCTACTCAACAATATGTACTGTGAAGTAAAAGGACATTGTCATCCTATAGCATTTTGAAAATTCGTTTTAAATAACAAGATCTTTGAATCTGATTCGAAAATTCTACAATGGATTTTACTTCGAAATTCACCTTTCTTAATTTCACAATGACAACAAAGGATATCAATTTATAAAGTGCGAAGAGAATACTTTGAATTTTATCAAAAATATTATATTAATTCCTCCTAATTTAACTTGAGACTTAAATAAACAAATTTATATCAGACACGTTTCAAAATTCCTTCAAGAAAAGGATTCTAAGAATAGATTTAATTAGTTCCTTTCCACGTGTCAAACGACTTCATTTTCTAAGTTTTTCCTTGAGTTCAACGAAATCGTATGAAAGCAAATTTTTTAGGTGCCTAAAACACAGGCAACAAGCACATCACAAACAATAACACAATAATGATACACGTAAAGGTGAAAATGTGATTGTTAGTCGAGATAGAAAATGATAATGTTGATGAGTGAGAGTACTTTGGGGGTTTTCTAGAAAAATAATGAGATGATATCAAAGGATTAAGCACATACGTACAACATGATAGTCTATTAAGTTGGTAGCATTAGCTCTTGGTATTTGCATAAATAGAAAAACATTTCTCGGTTGAAAGCATTTTTCGGAATCAACACATTTGATGACATTTGATAATGTGCCTATATGACTGCGATAATGAACCTTAGCATTCCAAATGGATTAAGTAGGATCAACTATGTGATGCGTCTACATTTATTTCTAGATTCGTGCTTCTTCAAGCACACACATACACACTCACATTTATGGAATGATAATGTCATGAAATAAATTTTCATTTCCCATTTTTGTGGTGAAGTGAAATAGGAAATTTCCAGAGTTGAAATCTGACATATATCTGTAAAAATACATTTTCTGTATACAGATATTATCTGTTCTCGGAAAGATTTTTTTCATCTGCATGCAGATCATCTGTATGCAGACATTATCTGCATGCAGATAAAATCTGAATGCAGAAAACAGATATCTGCAAAAAGAACAATAGAATCTGCATCCATCTGCAAAACAGATGAGCAGAATCTATCTGTTTGCAGATGATATCTGTAAACAGATCATCTGTATGCAGATGAAAAAAAACTTTCTGTTCGCAGATTCTGTCTGTATAAAGGTAATTTCTGTAGCAAATCTGTCTTTGTATCTGTTAACAGATATCTGCTTTTTCAACTCTGGAAATTTCAGATTATTTCTGTATATTTCACAATGTTTCATTTGTTTTCAGTGAGTAAGTATTAAATTTCGTTTACAAAGATTTGCTTTGACGTTGAAATTCTGTTGAATTTAATTCGATTTTCTACGTTTTTGATAAATGACGTAGGATCAAAATGGATTTTAATTTATATGACAAAGGAAATTTATAATTTCAATTTTAACGTCCATAATAAATTCAAAATTTCAAAATGAATTTTAAATTTTTATGAAATGAGCGTTAAATTTTAAAACTTTATAAAATTGTAAACAATTGTTCAGTGATAATTATTTAAGTTAAAATAAGTGATAAACTTCATATAAAGTTGAAAACTGTAAGTTACAATTAAAATTTAATTTGAAACTACTGAAGAAATCATGAATAGTGTTCAGGCAAATAGTTAAAGTTTGAAAAAGAAAAAAATAGAACAAAAATTTCACAAACATCTAAAATGAAGCTCCTGCTTCAAAAACAAACTACGTACAATGGAAAAACAGTTCCTTGTCAGCTTACATCGTTCCATCAATTCAATATTTTGTTTGAGATAATTCATTTGATATCACCTTAAGCAATAGTGAGAGCAAATCTATATATCAATGTTTGCATATATCTAGAGCTCTGTAAGACAAATAAACGTATAATACTGCATAATAGTATGAAGTGCTGCTTGATTAAGATTGCAAATATTATGGCAAGCAATGCCAAGATAATATTGATGTTAAAGAAGTGAAGGTATTTTTCAGATAAATTGAGTTTGTGTGCTAGTTACTTTAAGGATTTTTTGCTTACTAGAAAATAAATAAAATTCATTGAAATGTTTAATGACCTTTAAGTACATTCACATATTTTGGCAATTAAATATTAATCAGCACGTGCTGGAAGTAAACTTTAAGCTGTAAACATCTTCCAAGAAAATATGATGAATCAAAACTCATTATTCCGTGAGATGTTATTATAATAATCATCTTATCACTACATTACGTCATCAGTCAACTGACTTACTCAGTTCCATTCGGTCTTGTTATTTTTCATCCTCGATTCAATGTCGAGCAACGTCTCTCGAGACATTGAAATTTCATCGAATTTAAATCCAATGTGTGAGCAACAACAATGACAAGAGTTGATATATGAGCTTTGTTTTGACATGTGGTGATGACTCTAATGTATTTTAATTCTAGATTGAGTTTATTTTTACGAGAGAATTTAGATTAATTGAAGTGCATGTGAGCATCAATTGCATATAAATAATTCAATAAAAAGTGCACAGTAAAGTGTAAAATTTAAATTGATCAATTGCATGTCTTTATGTCTTCATCATGTAAATGTTATGCAATGAATAATTCAGTTTTGTGGAAAAATGAATTTTCTGAGCTGTAACAACAGGTTTTATTCCCATCTGAACATTTTTGCTCATAAATTATGCAGGGAACAAAATATTTGCTTTTTATAGAGCTTTTTACAGAGCATTTTTCAGTATTTATTTATAAAAATGAAATTTTACAAAAAAAAAATAGGTCCTTTCTGGATGTTAATTTATGACTTTCGGATTTTTTTAACGTGATTTAAATTATTTTTATCATTAAATTTTTATGCGTTAAATTCATGCATTTTTAAAAATTTTGATTTTTTTTGCAAACCACAGATTTTTTTTTGTGATGGAGGTTTGGTATGAAGGGGATTTTAAAAGTCAAGAATGGGAATCAAGTAGTGAAATGATAAAACTCTCCATTCTGACCATTCTGTCCATTTTTTTCAAAAAACCATTGACTTAACCTTTTTTTTAAGAACCTAATCTAGTTTCTTTGAAAGTCTTTTTTTTTTTTTAATTTATTTTTATCAGGAATAATTTCACATTATTGGTATTTAATCAAAATCTTTTTAACATTATTTGTTAGTTCACAAGAAAAGATTTTTCAACTATCAGCTTTCTTTATAATATTTATACGTCCACTTTTATAATTTGTCTAAAGTCATTAATTATAATTAAAAGTATGTTAAATTGCAGTCGTAAAAAATATAATCGCGTGTACATAAGGATGATGACAATAAAAAAAGTGAAGCAAGATAATGAAAAATAAACGAAAAAAGAACAACAAACCATAAAGTACAGTATGTAAAAGTTATCTTCTTTAATTATAATTTTATACCCCGCAATAAATTTAGTCAAGTATCAACGTGTGTCAATGAATGATGAGGTAATTAATAGATTAAGATTAAGTGAAAATCCTATAAAAAACTTGAAAATTTTATTTCAAACGTTATTGTTTTATTGATACTCCTTCTGACAGTTAAAGACCTGTTGAGATGGAGTTTTAGGGTGAGTTTTGATTTTTTATTTTTGGAAGATAATACAGCATGGAATCTTGAAATTTTTTATTTAATAAGTCACGTACAATACTTAAAATTTTGTTAAATTTAGCACAAATTCAATTATTTTATGTGCTGAAAAATGCTTGTTGAAATTAAAATGTATAAATTTAGTCTTTTTTAATGAGTTTACATGCTACAACACAGGGGCCCAAGGGGGCACGGGCCCTCCCCTCTGAAAAATAAAATCTCATACAAAAAAATTTTTTAAAGAAAACTTTTGGGAAATTTTGGAAAAATTTTCTGCGGTCTCGCTTTGCTCAACCACTATAATAACTAATATAAAGCACTTTATGAATTGAAAGTAAGCATGAATAGTTAACAGCAAAATTTTCTTTGAGCCCTCCTTCAAAAAAATATCTGGCTACACCCCTGCTACAACAACTAGTAATAAAAACATTAATAATTTGAATATCAAAATAACACTTTACTTTTTATAAAATATGAGTATCAAAAAGTCTTGAGAATAGTAGCATTGCTACTGAAATAATTATAGACAATAAAGTTGATTATTTTATAGAAAGTAAAGTGTTATTTTGATATTCAAATTATTAAAATGTTTTAACTAGTGACTTTCTATACATTCCAAAACAAGAATTGATTAAACTAGTAAAAATGTCCGTATTGAAGAAGCGCATTTTCCTGCAATTGAAACTCCATTTTATTCAGAAATATTTTTTTTTTGTGACCCTTTGTTCCCCTGAATCCCTCTAACATGTAAACATGTCACTGAACTTTAAATAAAATTTTGGAAGAAAATATTTTTGAACCCCCTAATCCCACAAAAATGACTCTTATAGTTGTAAATTGCGTTAAAAAGAGAATAAAGGGCTTTTATAAAATTTCACTTGGATATTCAAATATAATTTCAAAAAAAAGTTCTGTTTCTTTATTGTTTAGTAAATAGTTCAAGAATAAAATCATAACTGATCTTCATAATATGCGTGCTTTAAAAATATATGCAAACACGCCCTGTAAAACTTTTAGTATAGTAATAGCCCAGTAATTGAATCTGATAAGGATAACAGCGGTGTTTTTACTATGAAACGAATCATAAGTATCAGTATGTTATTTTTTCTACTTAACACTTCGTAGCTAGATTGAAGTATCACTTTATTGTCAATTCATACTAAAAAGTCAAAAACTTATCTTTGCAATAGCTTTTATTAAAATTTATTGGGCTTAAATGATTATTACTCTTGGAATTCACAACAAGTAATAAAAAGAACTGGCAGACTTCTACGAATGCTTATAATCATTACTCTACGTATTTTCGATAAAGTTTCGAAAATTGATAAGATAAAAATATTTTGCTACAGACATAAGTTGATAAATTTATTAGTATTTCAAGCATTGAAGTGAAAGAAGAGCAATTAATTTCCATTAAAACTTATTCCTCGTTTAAAAAAATAAATAAAAAGTGAGTTTAAAATAAAATTTTTCTCTCTCTCAATTATCGTAATTGCCTCACACATCTGTCATCATATAAAGTGGATTAATTTCTGTGTAGAAAAATTGATAATAATTAATTTGCCGCTCAAAATAAACAATGAATGAGTATGGAATCAAATAATATAAATGCAGTTTGTGAGCGATGCATTCCCTTCAGTTTGATTTCAAATTACGTCGCGATTAAGTCTCGTTGAGGAAAAGGAGGAGGAAGAAGAAGAAGAAAATTTTCTATTTTTCATAGTTTTTCAGTTTTCTCGTCAACAATCACGATCGCATGTTTTTGTTGCACGATCAGGCTGAAAATCTATTGAATCAACATTAATACTGAATAATTTACTAAAATCAATGTTATTGCACTGCTCTGATCCTTACTCATTGACGCGTTGAAAAATTCATTGTGAAAATTTTATAGTGGAAATATAAAAGAAAAGTTTAAAACGTACACAATAAATTAATTACCTACGCTCGAAATAATCAATCAATCAACTGTAATCCCATTAAGCGAAGCGGAAAATCTGTGGGAAAATAGTGGTGAAAATAATTAGCAGAAAAAAAGTTTGCCGTTTACTGTAATAAAGTATGTATTGTAAACTAACTTTAAAAGCAGCTTTGTGCATGATTAATTAGTTTGATTGAAAAGTGTAGCATATAATGGTTTAATGCGTATGTTAGTACCAATTAAGTGATTGATTGTGTATGCAGAGTTTATCTCGATTTCATCGCAATTGGTGATTGATTCAATGAATAATGAAGTGTAAAATCTGATTATGAGATTAATAAAAATTATTGGATGTTGATCATTTGTGTAAAGTTTCAAATTCTGTGAATTCGTACATTTTTGAATTTTTGATCCTTTCGAATTAGCCAGTTTCGTAGCCAGGGGGGTGATTGGGTGATTTTTCACCTGCCTCAATGGCAATTTTCTTTAATTTACTAGGGTTTTTCGTGAGAAAAATGAAAACTCACACCTCCCCCCCCCCCAAAAAAACCATTTTTTCATTAAAAAATTGAATTTTAACGCCCCCCCTCAAAATCTCTGGCTACGCCACTGGAATAAACATATTCGGATTTTTTAAGCTACTTAACTTTCAATATAATTTGATTTTTCCTTAAAAAAAAAAACGAATTCTGATAAATTTGCCGAGATTCTGGTAGATTTAAAATTTAGACACCAATCTATGGCTCAGGGGCGTAGCCAGAAATTTTTCAGAGGGGGGTCTCAAAAATTTTAAATCTTAAATTATGAAGTGCTTCACAAAATTAAGGAATGTAGAATATATTCATAAAAATCCTTAAAATTTTCCAAAAAGTTTTCTTGGTCGGAAAATTTTGTACTGAATTTGAAAACCTGGCCACGCCCTTGCTATGGCTACATCGTGATACAGTTACAATTTTTCTTCAATATTCAAAAAAAATATTTTTTTTTGTTTAAAACTGCACTAAAAATGACTATCCCTTCAATTCGAATTCAAAGAACTAACGGGATTGTTTGTAAATGCATTCTTGAACTAAATTTCATTCATTGTTTCAGTTACTATCTTCATTTCAACAATTTTATCATCACATCATTCAATCTGTCTGACATTTCATGAATTTTCAATTGATCTTTGTTTATTCATTCTGTTTATTCTGCTTAGAGTGAGATTTTGAAGCGGGACTACAAGTATTGGCTGCTAAGTGCCGATTGATTTTCATGGATATATATTCAAAATCATTAATTCATGACCTATATATTTCCTTGGTTGATACACACACACTTTAGTCACATAAAAAAAGAAGGAATTGGAAATTTGCATGCAAAATATTTTTTTCCGAATATTTTTTTTTTATTCTTCGAAAATTTAAATTTTAAAATAAACTTGAACGAAAAAATTATTTTCTTCATAAATTTACAAGGCAAAGGGAACTTCAATTTTTTTTTTACAAAATTATCTAAGACTTACGGATGCTGATGATTGTTTTATTTAACATGAATTACATTTTACATAACATATGTTTGTTAATCTGTTAGTCTGAAAAGTTTTTCTTAAATAGTTTATGCATAAAAGTAAAATTTCTTTATTATCATACATGACACACAACATCTGCATGTTAATTAATACAGTCATATTCAAAATGAATTAAGAAGTAAAAATTCTGAGACAATCTTCAGTCTGATTGTTTAAAAACTTTATAAACTTGACAGAACTGTTTGAGAACTTCTTGTTGCTATGCTAAATTTTTGGAAGAATATGAAAAGCAGAGCTGAATATGAAATCAGTTAGATAATACTTTAGAACAGTGATAGCCAAACGGTGTGCCGCAGCACACTAGTGTGCCAATTTTTTTTTCGAAAAGTACCACGAGCCCTGTTACGAGTGAGGTTTTGGTCATAACTTACTCACAAGGTGTGCCGCGGCACGAAAAAGGTTAGCCACCACTGCTTTAGAATGAAAAGCTAAGAACAATTTAAGTTGTTTGATTTGATCCCAGGGTCCACACCCTTGATTTGATCTACAAAGCTCATGTTTGGTTTCGTTCTTATTGTCGGCTTCACAATACTATAGGCATACTCGCCATTACAGCCCTCTCAATTCTCGAGATACAATTGTCAATGGGTCGTTCGTTAAATTCGTAACGACAAAAAAGACCATTTTAAACCCAAAAGGTGTATCGTGACACAAGGGGCTTCTTAAGGGTGTTCATAATTTTTTTCGTACATGAATTTTTATCCAATTTATTAAAAAAATTAGTTCAAAAAGTAATTTTGGGGTGCTGCTAAAATTTTGTTAGGTTCAAAAAATGTCGTGATGTAAAAAACATTGGACAACACTGTTCTATTTGGATTATCACTGAATAAAAAAAAATCATAAATTCTATAAAATTCTTGACATCCTGCCATAATTTGAATTTCATTGCATAACATTGCTGTTTATATTATCAATGAAGGATTAACAATCGTCTGGCTATTACACATGAAATATTACTATATAAAGAAAGTAAACATTTCCATTGTCACATCTATCAACCTCGTTATCTCAACAATTCACACTGTTTATTTCAATGCGATGCACAAAAACAGAACTAAATGCTTGCATGCATTTATGACTATTTGTTTACTTCTGCACAATAAATGATGCAATTTGTACAAACATCATAAATGTATGTTTCATATCCTGAAGGTGTGTACGTCAACACAATCAATAACAATCCGGTTATACAATCCATCCAAGGGAATGAGAATGAAAAATAATAAAATAAAAAAGAGGAATAAGATGATGAATATTTTATAATAAAATTTGTAAAACAAAATCTTTGATTTTTTTTTATTCTGTTCTGTTCATCATATGACATGGAAAGGAAATACGAAAGAAAGAAAAAGAGGAAATCTGTGGAGATAAAAAATGATTTTAAAGCAGTAGAAGCAAATGTGTTGAACATATGGTCACTTACGTACGTGTACTTTTTAATGATAACAAAAACTGCTGATTCCTCTCAGCTCCTACATTCTTTATTCAATGATTTAAATTTGATATCGAGTGAGTGTTTTCCGTGTACCATATAACCTTCACATTGAATTGCAAATTCAATTTACATGACATACACATAGCTGTGAATTCTTTTCTTATCTTGTTTTGAGCAATTTACAATTTCAATTTTCAAATTTTTCGAATTCATCTATAACATTTGACATTTATCAATGAGAATGTAAATTTGAATATCTCTTGCTGTGCAGTGCTTTAGAAATACTGCCGACAGCTAGAGACATTAGAATAATGCATATTACATAGGAAGTAACTCATTCATATGTTGACATGATTCAGAATATTTGATTTTTGATGTTTTTAAGATTCAATTGAGGAATTGAATTTTATTGTTTGAATTTGACTGGTTTTTTTGGTCATTAACAGTTACTAGCTTTTAATTCACATTTAGTATTAGAATCTAAAAAAAAAATTTGATGGCATATCTAATTTAGGAGATGTTCGTAAAATTCGTAAGACTTATGGAAGGAGAAGGGATCAAGAATTTTGATAGGCTTCATACTAAAGTTTTAAAAATCCATACAAAATTTGAGTCTAAAATGAAATGTAAATGGTCATTTTGCATACAGGTTCTCAAATTATTCGCAAAATTTAAATCGAATTCGATCATGGATTCTTTCCAAAATCACATAACCTTCAACAGCAAAGCCATAATACATCCAATAAAAATTTATGCAATACGTGCTATTTGTGCAGAAAGCTTAAACTAATTACTCTACAATAATTTCACTCCACTTTAAAGTAAGTTGTTGATTACTTAGCATAAACACAGCATAATAATTGTAAATAGACGCTAATTGGACTCTAGTTCATAGTGATGAATGAATGCTTTCACACATTTTATGAAGTTAGTTCTCTGGTGCACTAAAACAAATAGTTAGCACGAGTCAACAGAAATTTATGAATATTTTGATGAATGTGGTGTGCTGCACTGTGTTTGCAGACAAATTTTAATTTTATAAAATTCAGACCACAGATGTGGTATGGAACTTGTGACTATATCAAAAAATGGCACATGTAGTTTTTTATATTTTTCAATTTTGAATATTTGCGATGTTGTAAATTTTATTCAGGAAGACAAACAGCAGTTGGTTTATGAAAAACATGTTTGTTTCAATTTTTGAGGATTAAAATGTGTTGATTCAATTACTTTTTTGGGAATGACGTGCTTTATGTTTATTTCAAGCAGGAAATAATAAAGTAATTGACAATTCATTTTATTTTTTGATGACTTTTGAAAAATCTTTTAAAACGATAAATTTTATAAAATTTGTTGAATTTCTCAAAAATGTAATGCAATTTTGATTCTTGACGATGAGAATATATTCTCGAAAAATGAAACTCAAGGACAACATTTAAAACAAATTGATAAGCAATTATTAAGAATGTGAAATTCATATTTATTCTCATTTATTAATTGTTTTCAATGGACAAGTTCCATAAAATTCAATATCACGTTTTTAAGCGCATCTAAGTTTAAAAATTTCAATAACCTTTAAATGAAAGAAAAAAATTAAGAAACCGGTTTTTGATAAAAATATATTTAAGAACCAAATTAAAAATTCATCTGGAATAAAACACATTATTAAACTTTCACAAATGCTCAGCTGAGTAAATTCTCTCAAAAAAATAATCTTGACGATATTTTTTGCAGAACAATTTTATTTGGTATTTTTAAAATGTCTCTCACATCCACAAGAGAAATAAACTTCACAAAATAATAATAAAAAGAGTCAACATTCATCTCAGCTGATTAATGAAAAAGAAATAAACATTGCTCTCATATTTTTTTTTTTTTTCATTTTATGCTTAAAGAACGGAATCTCAAATGTGTTTGTTGTATCCAGTCTGTTGTGAAGTGAAACGTGAATAACTCAAATTTTAATATTATCATAATTCTAGTCTGTGATCAGATGAAAAAGAAGTGAAATAATAAATTTTAATGTGAACCGTAAATCAATTCAAATCAATTTTAAATTTATTTTAAAAAATTTTCGGCTATCAACAAAGAAGAAAAAAAAAAAATAAATTTCGTGACGATAATTGACTTTTTTTTGCTGATTTAACTTTACTCTTTCATCACACATTCATTCATTGATTTTCGTATTTCATTGGAAAGTTGGAGAGACAAGATAGAAAACACGTAAGTGAAATAAAGCAGAAAAAAGGTAGAATAAACATATACGTGACTTACTTTTGCTTCTATGGCTTTTGAGGAACAAAAAAAAAAAAAATTGTAAATTTATTCTCATTCCTGTTGCCTATACTGTTCACTTAGCATTGACATTGAATTTTTTTTGTTTCTCTTCATTTATTTCATTCTGTCTTATTTTTAAGCATACGACCTTAATTCCTCACCTTTGTGATTGGATAGAAAGAAGATGAGATTGTAATTGAAATCTGTGTAGCTTTAATGCCGATGAATTGATTTTTTGGGCTTATGAATATTTATTTTGAAGCTTATTTGGTCAAAACAACAAGCTTAAGAGTTTGTGCAGGCGTTAGTGTGGTTTGAAAATATTATTTAGGTCAGTTACTGTTTTTGTAAGCTTTATAAAATCAATTTTAGCTGCATACTAGATCAGTGTTAGAATTTTAAGTTATTAGTCCTGTTTGGTCCTCTTTAGTTAAGTTCATGACTTTCTATCAATCAAATTAAGAATTTATCAATTATTAAATTTTAGTATCAATTCCTGAAAGATTGCAGGACAATCTGAAAGCCCATCACCCCTTTTGCTTTCAAAACAGCTAGAACTGTATAAAATTTTCGTTTAAATTTAGATCCTGTTGAATGAATTTGAAAATGAGATATTTTATTTCTCTGCCTTTTTAGGCTTGCTAAGATTAGTTATGTATCCCAATATATCCATACGAGCATTATAATGTAGGGCTTGCTATTGACTTTCAAATTCTCCAATCAATCATTGTAAGAAATTAGTCACGTGCGGCACAGGAAATTGCCTGTTAAATGATTCATCGTTTTCATGTTATTGAGAAGAAAGTCTTTCGGTCAGTTAGGTTTGAATTTAATTTCATGTTTATATTTCGGAATTGACATCACAACTCGTTTATCGTTTAGAAATTGAATGAAATAAAAAAGAAAGAAAAAATTTTCCTATCTGCATCAGAAATTGATTTATGGACAATAATTGTGATATTAATGATGTAAGCGTTTACCAAACAAAAGGCACAGAACTGATTACAGACCAGAACAATTATCAACATGAAAATGGAAATGCAATTATCTGTTTGACAACTCAAACATCATTAACAATCATAAATGAGTTTAAATCTTTGCACATGCTTAATTTAATAGTTCCAAAATGTCATAACAGATAATTTTCAATAAATATTAATGATCATTATGATTAAATATAATTTATGTGTTGGATTCTCGTTCCATTGTGTCACTCTGTAGGAATGGAATATTTGTGTGAAATTGCCCAATTTTCTGCTGCCTTCTGGCTGTTGGGAGTCTTTAATTAGATTGAATTGATTGCATTTTGGAAATGTTGAAATTTATTAATGATTGACTTTATTCTTGAATAATTTAAGTGATTTTAAGCTTTATTAAACAAATTTGCTTTCAACTTCAGAAATTGACTAAAAGCTTCTAGATTTTCAAAATGTTGATTTAGGTACCTGAATTAATTTTGAATCATACATTTTTTAACATTTAAAATTTCAGCATCACGAATAAAATTCTATCAATATTTTTTATTATTTCCTAAATTGCATTTCAAATTCATAGAAAAATAATTTTATCAATGACAAGTTCAAGGCAATCATGAAGCATGTCAATCTATTATCAACTATTTATTGATAAGAATAAATTTAATTATGACTATTATGACTTTAAATAGTTTTTTCAAGTCCACATGTGATAATGATTCATACTTTATTAAATCCTTCATACTTTGACCTCTTCATTCTGTTGATTAAAACTCAGCTGAGAATATGCATTCTCATCATGAATCAATCATCAATTGCGGATGACTTTTTATATTCATGATAAATGAGTTTGAAATAAATGGCATATCGAATATTGATTAAAATGTTAATTATTGAGACATGTGATGTGTTAAAATAATGATCATTAAAATTTTAACGATAAATTGATTATTTTATTTTGATTTGATGAGATTCTAATTGAAAAATTCACAAAATACTCGCAAATGTCAATTAGTGGTGGATTATGATGTTTTGATTATGGTCAGTGATAGCATCAAACTTGATACAGATTTGAATGTTTTGGAACGATAGAAAATGATAAAATAATAGATTGAATGCGGATTGAAGCTTAATAAGTTATAAATCTGTGAGTAATTAGATTTTGGATGCAGTGATTTTTGATAATAAAACTGGAAATTGATGCAGACATAATTTTTTGCAAAATATCAAGGGATGGTCCAAGGTGAGGGGGGTAGGGAGTTTAGGTTGGAGAATAATAGAACTTCTTAGAATTCTATTCTTCTTTTTTGAGAAATTACCGTTGATTTCGGACGTCATTTATTAAAGACCCCTTCCCGAAATTTTGAAGGTTAATTTAAACTATTTACATATTTAATTGTCAAGATTTTAAATCAA
Organism: Chironomus striatipennis; assembly: GCA_026123125.1. Classification (NCBI taxonomy): domain Eukaryota; kingdom Metazoa; phylum Arthropoda; class Insecta; order Diptera; family Chironomidae; genus Chironomus; species Chironomus striatipennis. The sequence goes on from CM047394.1 coordinate 30,153,709, forward strand.
TAAGTTTTTCCAGTTTTCCCCAGGATTTTCCAATTTTACATCTTAATCTATTTTTTATAAGTTTCACAATAATGTTCACACCAATAATCCTATCAATCTATGTAGAAATTAATATTCAATCAAACAAATTAGTCATAACATAATTCATCACAATTCTCACGATTATTATATACAACTCAACTTAATCAATCTTCTCAATAAGAGCTAAGTTAAGAGCTACTCTGTCAAACAAATCAAATTATTGAACACAATGTTGTTTATTGAAAATCAAATAAAATTTTGATACTCTAGTGAAGGGACGTAAATCAGAATTTTCAATCAATTTTAATAGTACATTGCAAGAGCTTCAGTGAGAAAAACTCCATCAACATTTCAATCTATTGCTAAATAATAAAAAATATAAAAACAAAATTTTTTTATAGCATCGGCTGTGAATAAAATCATATTTTATATCTCCAATAAGGTTATTATAACAGCTTTTGTTATTCTGACACATTTTCGAGCTTCAACCTGAACAAAAGCTGATAATGAATGTGGAAAAAGAACAGGACCTATCTCAACATTTTATTTACTCTTATACAATTGTTGTTGGCAAGGATTTATGACACGCAGCAGAATTTCTCATAAAATTTAATATGACACTGAAAAAAAATAAATATATTTCCGCGACAGTAGACGTATAATGTGTTCACGATAATTAATATTGTCTGCAGTGCTAATGACACTAAAATTAGTTATTTTTTAGTAGTTTCATAAATCATCATTCCTACATTAAATTTTAATATTGTTTAGCTTCATTTAATAATAATTACTTCAATTATCATTTATTTTTCATTTTTAGTCAGATAAGATGCACGATAGTAATGCAGATCAACCCAACGAGTTTACATCTCTAAAGCAAGATATGGCGAAGAACGGTTTGTCGAAAAAATCAAAAGTGCAAGCAAAAAAATCCGAATGGATTCAGGTTGGTAGTTTTTTTTTTGCTTTGTGCGATTTTATAATTAAAACTAATTAAATTAAATTTCTGAATGACTGAAATAAAGCGTAATGGAAATTCCTTAGCATTTTCTTCTCTTTCTTTGGTGCATTTTTGGATAAACAAAGTGCTGTAATGTTCTTAATTTTTCTATGAGGTTTTGAATTTTCATTTAAAATCGGGGGTAAAGGCCCAGTCTATTGGGTTCGCTGTAGAGTCACAGCTCTATAGACCTCAATTTTGTAGCGGAATCCGAACTTTTTGGAATTTTTATTTAATTATGACGATAAAAACTAGATAAAGTCCTCATCATCCAACCAAAGAAATGCGCTTTCGATCTTTACATCCCATAAACTAAATCTTCAATTTTCTCATTCCCATTCTTCCTCTTTAGATTACTTGCAGTTTGATAGCAAATGCGACAGTATTATCATCAGGCATGGGACTTGGTAAGTTAAATGAGTGAAAATCTTAATGAGTGATTTTAAATGAATTCATTAATACATTTTTTATAGGATTTCCAGCAATTACACTTGAAGAGCTCAGAAAGGAAGATAATCCAATGAGATTAAATGATGATCAAGCTAGTTGGTTTGGTAATTGACTTTGTGTTTATAAATCTATCAAGAGATTATTCATAATAGTGATTAATTATTATTTTTTATTTAGCGTCTTTGAACACGCTCATATGCCCACTTGGGGGAATCTTATCAGCAACTATTCTTGATCAAATCGGACGACGATTTACGCGTGAGTTAATATTTCTAGTTTGTATAACAAAAAATTGTTTTTATAAATGTTTTATTTTTTATATTCCATATAGTTGTACTTATCAATATACTAGCTATAATCTCATGGGGACTTATGTATTTCTCATCACGAACTGACTTTGATCAAATGTTCTGGCAAATTCTTCTGGGTCGATTTTTAATAGGTATGGGATAGTTTTTTGTGTAACCTTTTTGCATTATTAAGTATCATTCAGTGTAATTGCTGGCAAGAGAGGTTGGCTGTATGGGTGGGAATATGTGTGTATAAAATGTGGATATTTAAAATTTCCGACTAGCATTAGATCACGTATAACATAAAATAACATAAAATCTAGTATTTAAGAATGGATACTCATTGAGAAAAAACCGACAACATTTTTTAAAGTCGCTACAACATACCTAACTCATTTGGGTCATTATGCTCAAAGGAACTAAAATAAATCTATACTTATAAGCTATCAATCTATTGCATTCTTGTTATTTTCTTTAAAAAATGTGCTATAGAAGAGTGTTCACATGAGAGTTCATGATAGCTTATTTTTCTTATAAGAAGCTTATTGTAGATTTTTAACATATTTTTTAGAATGAGAGACATTATTGCTTGCATTTTTTCGTTTATTAACGTACATAGTATGGAATTTAATAGTTTAAACGATATTAATGAAATTCCATAAAATACATTCCAACCAAAAGTCATAATTTAATGATTTGAATGATTTTTAATTGAATTTAAAATCTAAGTTGCTATAAATGCGCTCATGTTTCTATAAGTTAGCTTCATGAACTTTCAACAATGTTTCTTATTATTTGCTGAGAAAATATATTACCAAACAATGATGATAGCTTTAAGAAAATTATTTTAAAGTATCTACTTAAAAGCAGAGTTGGCAAGCCGGTACCTACAAGTAGAAACCGGCCACCGATTATCACCTACTGTAGGTCCTACCGGCCGCCGGTCGCTACCGGCTGCAGGTACTACCGGCCACCGGCCGCCGCCGGTAGTAGGTGCAACCGGCCACCGGTGGCCGCCGGTAGTAGGTGAAACCGGCCACCGGCGGCCGCCGGTAGTAGGTGAAACCGGCCACCGGCCGCCGCCGGTAGTAGGTGCAACCGGCCACCGGCGGCCGCCGGTAGTAGGTGAAACCGGCCACCGGCGGCCGCCGGTAGTAGGTGAAACCGGCCACCGGCGGCTACCGGCAGTAGGTGCTACCGGCCACCGGATGTAGGTACTACCGGCTGTAAATAGAAAATTTTTTTATTGTTGTAATTTTATTATTGTTTTGGTTACCGCCAAAAAAATGAAAAATGTTAAAAAAGTTTTAAAAAATTTTAAAAAATTTAAAAAAATTTTAAAAAGTTTTAAAAAATTTTAAAAAGTTCTAAAAAATTTTAAAAATTTTTAAAAAATTTAAAAAAAATATTAAAAGTTTTAGAAATTTTAAAAAATTTTAAAAAATTTTAAAAAATTTCAAAAAATTTTAAAAAAATTATAAAAATTTTAAATTTTAAGTTAAAATTTTAAATTTTAAATTTTAAAAATTTTTAAAATTATTTTATCTTTTTAAAAATAAAAAGATAAATATTATGTTTTTGAAAAAATTAAAATTTTTCAAAACTTTTTTAATTTTTTTCTTTTGAATATTTTTTTTAATTGCTTAGATTTTTTATTTTCTAAATTTTTTAAATTATCTAAATTTTTCTAAAAAATTTTAGTTAAATATTAAGATTCAGTAAGAAAATATAAGAAACAAGAAGATCCAACACCAAAAAATAATTTCAGGTAGAAAAACAAACTTTTTAAAATTCTCTATTCCCAACTTTTTTTAAAACAATTTTATTTAGTTTAAAAAAGTTGAGAATTGAAAATTTTAAAAAGTTTGTTTTTCTACCTGAAATTATTTTTTGGTGCTAGATCTTTTTGTTACTTATATTTTCTTCCTGAATCTTAATATTTAACTAAAATTTTTTAGAAAAAATTTAGATAATTTAAAAAATTTAGAAAATAAAAAATCTAAGCAATAAAAAAAAATATTCAAAAGGGGTCGTTCACTTATTATGTAACGCTCTGAGGGGGGTCGATGGTTTGTTACAGTCTATTGTTCTTGGACTTGATTCTTTTATTAAAAATGTTACGGAGGGGGGGGGGGTAAAAAATCCCGAATTTTTGCGTTACGTAATAAGTGAACGGCACCAAAGAAAAAACTTAAAAAAGTTTTGAAAAATTTTAATTTTTTCAAAAACATAATATTTATCTTTTTATTTTTAAAAAGATAAAATAATTTTAAAAATTTTTAAAATTTAAAATTTAAAATTTTAACTTAAAATTTAAAATTTTTATAATTTTTTTAAAATTTTTTAAAATTTTTTAAAATTTTTTAAAATTTCTAAAACTTTTAATATTTTTTTTAAATTTTTAAAAATTTTTAAAATTTTTTAAAATTTTTAGAACTTTTAAAATTTTTTAAAACTTTTTAAAATTTTTTAAATTTTTAAATTTTTTAAAACTTTTTAACATTTTTCATTTTTTGGCGGTAACCAAAACAATAATAAAATTACAACAATAATAAAATTTTCTATTTACAGCCGGTAGTACCTACATCCGGTGGCCGGTAGCACCTACTGCCGGTAGCCGCCGGTGGCCGGTTTCACCTACTGCCGGTAGCCGCCGGTGGCCGGTTTCACCTACTACCGGCGGCCGCCGGTGGCCGGTTGCACCTACTACCGGCGGCGGCCGGTGGCCGGTTTCACCTACTACCGGCGGCCGCCGGTGGCCGGTTGCACCTACTACCGGCGGCGGCCGGTGGCCGGTACTACCTGCAGCCGGTAGCGACCGGCGGCCGGTACAACCTGCAGCCGGTAGCGACCGGTTAGTAGAAGACAGCCGGTTGCCAACTCTGCTTAAAAGTACTTAAAATTTGATGTCACAAACAGAGTTGGCAAGCCGGTACCTACAAGTAGAAACCGGCCACCGATTATCACCTACTGTAGGTCCTACCGGCCGCCGGTCGCTACCGGCTGCAGGTACTACCGGCCACCGGCCGCCGCCGGTAGTAGGTGCAACCGGCCACCGGTGGCCGCCGGTAGTAGGTGAAACCGGCCACCGGCGGCCGCCGGTAGTAGGTGAAACCGGCCACCGGCCGCCGCCGGTAGTAGGTGCAACCGGCCACCGGCGGCCGCCGGTAGTAGGTGAAACCGGCCACCGGCGGCCGCCGGTAGTAGGTGAAACCGGCCACCGGCGGCTACCGGCAGTAGGTGCTACCGGCCACCGGATGTAGGTACTACCGGCTGTAAATAGAAAATTTTTTTATTGTTGTAATTTTATTATTGTTTTGGTTACCGCCAAAAAAATGAAAAATGTTAAAAAAGTTAAAAATTTTAAAAATTTAAAAAAGTTCAAAATTTTAAAAATTTAAAAAAGTTCAAAATTTTAAAAAATTTTAAAAAGTTCTAAAAAAAATATTAAAAGTTTTAGAAATTTTAAAAAATTTTAAAAAATTTTAAAAAATTTCAAAAAATTTTAAAAAAATTATAAAAATTTTAAATTTTAAGTTAAAATTTTAAATTTTAAATTTTAAAAATTTTTAAAATTATTTTATCTTTTTAAAAATAAAAAGATAAATATTATGTTTTTGAAAAAATTAAAATTTTTCAAAACTTTTAATTTTTTCTTTTGAATATTTTTTAATTGCTTAGATTTTTATTTTCTAAATTTTTTAAATTATCTAAATTTTCTAAAAATTTTAGTTAAATATTAAGATTCAGTAAGAAAATATAAGAAACAAGAAGATCCAACACCAAAAAATAATTTCAGGTAGAAAAACAAACTTTTTAAAATTCTCTATTCCCAACTTTTTTTAAAACAATTTTATTTAGTTTAAAAAAGTTGAGAATTGAAAATTTTAAAAAGTTTGTTTTTCTACCTGAAATTATTTTTTGGTGCTAGATCTTTTTGTTACTTATATTTTCTTCCTGAATCTTAATATTTAACTAAAATTTTTTAGAAAAAATTTAGATAATTTAAAAAATTTAGAAAATAAAAAATCTAAGCAATAAAAAAAATATTCAAAAGGGGTCGTTCACTTATTACGTAACGCTCTGAGGGGGGGGGGGGGGGCGAGAGGTTGTTACGGTCTATTGTTCTCGGACTTGATTCTTTTGTTAAAAACGTTACAGGGAGGGGGGGGGGTAAAAAATCCCGAATTTTTGCGTTACGTAATAAGTGAACGGCACCAAAGAAAAAACTTAAAAAAGTTTTGAAAAATTTTAATTTTTTCAAAAACATAATATTTATCTTTTTATTTTTAAAAAGATAAAATAATTTTAAAAATTTTTAAAATTTAAAATTTAAAATTTTAACTTAAAATTTAAAATTTTTATAATTTTTTTAAAATTTTTTAAAATTTTTTAAAATTTTTTAAAATTTCTAAAACTTTTAATATTTTTTTTAAATTTTTTAAAAATTTTTAAAATTTTTTAAAATTTTTTAGAACTTTTTAAAATTTTTTAAAACTTTTTAAAATTTTTTTAAATTTTTTTAAATTTTTTAAAACTTTTTAACATTTTTCATTTTTTGGCGGTAACCAAAACAATAATAAAATTACAACAATAATAAAATTTTCTATTTACAGCCGGTAGTACCTACATCCGGTGGCCGGTAGCACCTACTGCCGGTAGCCGCCGGTGGCCGGTTTCACCTACTGCCGGTAGCCGCCGGTGGCCGGTTTCACCTACTACCGGCGGCCGCCGGTGGCCGGTTGCACCTACTACCGGCGGCGGCCGGTGGCCGGTTTCACCTACTACCGGCGGCCGCCGGTGGCCGGTTGCACCTACTACCGGCGGCGGCCGGTGGCCGGTACTACCTGCAGCCGGTAGCGACCGGCGGCCGGTACAACCTGCAGCCGGTAGCGACCGGTTAGTAGAAGACAGCCGGTTGCCAACTCTGGTCACAAATGAAAATTCTTATTGTTCTCTCAACTAGCTTTAACTTTAAGTGTGAACCTTTTTGCTATCATGAAAATTTCATCAATTTTCAACACTACATTTTTATTCCATTATTTTTTTTTTTATTTATCGTATTTTTTATATGAAAGGTGTTACGATTGGCTTATCTAGTTCACCCGCAGCAGTTTATTCAGCAGAAATAGCAACACCAAAATTACGTGGTCGACTCACAACGTTTACAAGTTTGGCTATTGCGGTTGGAATTTTGATGATTTACACTTTGGGCTTCATTTTTCCGGTATGTTTCACGTTTTTGTGGAAGGAAAATTGTAAAAATATGTGACAACAATTGCGTAAACAATTTTTGTGAGCATGCATACACATACACATTGTGTATTGTGTGAATTGTTCTAAAGAACAATGGATGTTGATGCTAAAATTTAATTTTCCTCAACAGGACGATTGGCGAAAAGTTGCTGGAATTTCAGCAATATTTAGCATATTTACATTGGGCCTCATCTATTTTATGCCAGAATCACCATCGTGGCTCATCAGTAGAGGACGCACGGATGAAGCACGTAAAGCACTTGCTTATATACGCGCCATTAAACATGATGGTACGATCGAGAATATTTCTATAATAAATTAATACGGACAAACGCAATTTAATTTTTCTACACATTCTTTCTTCTTTTTTTCCTTTTATTCTCATTTCTGTATGATATAGAATTATACACAAGCGAGTTATTAAATGAGGAAATGCAGCGGTTTTATGATCAAATCAATTCACGAAATAGCTGTGGAAATGATAGCTTATGGAGCATTTTGAAGCGTCCGGAAATTTATAAACCGCTTGCCATTATCAATGCATTTTTCGCCTTCCAGCAATTTTCCGGTACATTTGTGATTGTCGTATATGCATCGCAATTTGCAGAGGAGGCTGGTGCTGGAATTGATAAATTTTTATGTACCGTACTTATTGGAATTGCACGAGTTATTGCTACAATCATTTTAGCATACTTTATATTAGATAGATATGGTAGAAAGCCACCATCAATTTTCTCTGGCATAGGTAAGCATAAATTTTGTGTAGTATTATTGAAATATAATATATTAAATTGAGTTTTATAATGTTGAATTGAGGAAAATATAAAAGTTTTTCACAATGGTCTTTAAAAATATATTTTTTTGAGAATAATTCAAACAAAAAGTCATTGATTGAAAATTTTCATGCTGCGCTTAATATGCAAGAAAAGTTTGTCGATTGAGAAATATTATCAAAGTTGACAGAATTTCCAATAAATTTTTACTCAAGACGCATTTTTTGGTTTATTTCAGAGTTGATATCTGACATTTATCTGTAAAAATACATTTTCTGTATACAGATTTTATCTGCATGCAGATAATGTCTGTATGCAGACATTATCTGCATGCAGATAAAATCTGAATGCAGAAAAGACAGATCTGCAAAAAGAACAATAGAATCTGCATCCATCTGCAAAACAGATGAGCAGAATCTATCTGTTTGCAGATGATATCTGTAAACAGATTATCTGTATGCAGATGAAAAAAAATCTTTCTGTTTGCAGATTCTGTCTTTATACAGACAAATTAATAATATAATTAATAGGTAATTTCTGTAGCAAATCTGTCTTTGTATCTGTTAACAGATATCTGCTTTTTCAACTCTGGTTGATTTCATTGCTATGTGAACTTAAGTACAGGGGGTTCTCGATTTGAACACACTCAGGGAAAAAAATCTAAAATTCCAATTTTAGATTTTAAAATACTGAAATCTAACAGAAAATTTTACAATCTAATATAAAAATTATAAAATGAAATATTTTCTTTTGAATTTAAAAATAAAATTTTAAAAATTTAAAATTGCGATTTTAGAAATCTAAAATCCGAAGTTTTAGATTTACATTTTAAAATTTAATATTTGATTTTAAAATAAAATTTTAGATTTGAAAATTTTTTGCATTCTAAAAGAAAAATTTTAGAATTTAATATAAAACTTTTTGATTTTTGAAAACAAAACTTCGCAGAAATGACTCAAGCAAAACAATAATTCGCAGAAATTACTCCATTAAGTATATTAAAAGTTTCCATACAAACTTAAGATATTTATAAAAATATCTTCAATAAGTTTTAGTGATGATGAATCGCTTTCTTTCATCATGTAACTAACACTTTCTGTTTTTCTTAATCATTTCTTCTTCAAATTAACTATTCAATAAGAAAATTTAACATTTTTGAATTCATTCTAACGGTTATTTTTTATATGTTTCAATTTGAGTAATGTTTGATTTTAAAATTCTAAAATATTTCCTTTGATTTAAAATTTAAAATAAATATTTTAGATTTTAAAACAAAAATTTTTGAATTTTTCAAAGAAAATTTTTTTTTTTTTTTTTTTTTAAATAAAATTTTAGATTTTAAAATTTTCTTTTAGAAAATTTAAAAGTTTCACTTTTAAAAATCTAAAATTTTCCTTGGGGTTCTATATCTAACATTTTCTGTTAGATTTTTCCATACAAATCTAAAATTGAATTTTAGTTTTTTTTCCTGAGTGCATGCTTGATTTGAGATGTGCCAGAAGTAAGAATGGACATTTTTGAATATTTACATGAACCTTTGTCAGTTTTTCGACACTATTCCGAGAGAAATCGAGAGAAAAATAAATTTTTTCGACAATCCGCAGTTTGCTAAAAAATTTCCCAAACAAAAATTCTATGTAATGAACTAGCAAATAGACAGACAAAACTGTCAACAAAAACATTTTCTGTTGATCATCGAGAAAACAGTCAGAAAATGCGCTGAGAAAGTTTTTGGAAAATGAATGCAAAAAAATTTTTTTTTATCAAATAAACAAAACTAAATAAATTTTTTGTACTGTTCCTTAAGGCAAAAGAGTAAAATTGAAAATGACTTTGCAGCAAAACTTTTTCTTGCTATCAAAAAATTTCAAATTTAATTTTCCTTAATGATTGATTGAATTGGTTATATACCAAACCATTGAAGAAATGACATTTTATGCAAAAACGTCGATGTATAGAAGAAAAAAATTGCCTTAAAAGCAAAAAAAATTTTCTCTAAAAAGTACTTTAGGTACTTTTGAAAAAAAAAGCATAGATGTAGATCGAGAGAAATAAATTTACATAATCGTGCGCATAAGGTGATGAGAAAATTCAATTTGAAATTTATGGAAATTTCTTCTCTATTCAACAGGAATGACAATTTCTATGCTAATATTGGCCATCTATTCGTCATCATTCGCCCAGAATCTGCCATACGGCAATTGGATTTCAACATTTTGTCTTCTTGCTTACATTACAACCAGCACTTTTGGCTTCTTAACAATCCCATTTGCAATGTTACCGGAGCTTTTTCCACAACGTGTACGCGGCGTAACAGCAGGCATGACTGTTTGTGTAGCATACTTTATGTCATTTATCGCTATTAAGTCATATCCATCTATGCTTGATTTTATGGGAAATAATGGAGTATTTCTTCTTTATTCAATTGTATCATTGTTTGGTACGATTTTCGTTTATTTATTCCTACCCGAAACGAAAGGAAAGACACTGCAGGAAATCGAAAACTTATTCAAGCGACAGATTTCAAATTCAGCGGAAAAAGTATAGTGATGTAGTATTTGTGTTTTTTGTGCATGTCTTAGGGATTGCAAAATACCTGAAAAACTTATCGAAAAATTTTATTATATTGCTTAGGAATTGATAGTTAAGTTTCTGTCCTAGTAATTAATTTGAATACTCTTTGATAATTCTCTAATGCTTTAATTCAATTATGATAATAAAATACATATTAAATTTTAGGAAAATTAGAAAATATTGTGGTTCTAATTTTTTTATGGAAATTATTAATTTTTCCGACTACTAGACAAAATTGAAGGATGCATATTTCTAGAAATCTAGAGCAGTTGAGTCCCTCAGCACTCGGCTCAAATTTGGTATGGTTTCCAAATTTATGATTTTTCAGAAGTTTTAGATACTTCTACTGCCTAATGTACAAGATCAAGACATAATTGGGCCTCTGGGTAACGTTGGATTGAGGAAAGGGTCAGGAAATTGAAATATAATTGGAAATTTAGGAAGATGACCTGCGAGGTTATTTATCATATTATTGGAACATTCTCAGAACGGACCTAAAAGTATCACGTTGTGCCTACAGTAGATCGGAACAAGAGCCTTAGTTTATTCAGAACCTAGATTTGAAACAATATTTCTTGGAAATAAAGCCATTTCTTTTGTCAGGCTTATTCCAACTGTCGTTTAAAAGCTTAACATTTTAGATAAAAAGGAACAAAAAATCATTACACATTTTTTGATTTTTCTCTCATCACGGCACACTTTCTCCCTTTTCATACAAAATTTTTTTGAAATCAAAAATTTTTGTTGCCAGTCAAATTTTAATCCAAGTTGGCGAATTTTTAACATTGCGACCCCTTTGCAAATTTTCCAAAAATCGATTCCAGAAAAAATAGATCATTTAAGATCGTTGCTGATACCTTTCTACCCAAATTATAATTATTTTCTAATTTTCTAATTTTTTTTCTAATTTCAAATTATTTTAAAAAATTCGATCCTGAGTCCCTAAACTATTAGAAAAATAGAAAAAGCAATCTGAATTGTCATGGACAGTCAGCAAAAAAAGAGAATTCATTCTATTGTCCACTTGCTCCTACGTAAAAATATTCACAAACTAGTGTTTAGGGCCCGTCACGGGCCCCGTTGTATTTGTCTTAATGCTATCGGACATCTCATTTATTAAAAAAAAATCAAATTTTCATTAAATTTAATTCTTGATTTTTTTTAGAACCTTAATTTTTTAAAAATGACAATTTTTTGAACACATCCATAGTAGTAAGAAAAAGAAAATCCACTTAGAATTACGTATTAGAGAAAAATCTGTTATTAGTGGAATGATTGAAAACTATCATTCTAAACTTGCACTACATAAAAAAGTTAAAATTAACATTTTAATTTTAAATTTCAAAAATAATTTCAAAGCTTTTACAACTCAATAAATTAGTATTCCAACCTAATATAAACTTAAAATCTAAAAGCAATCATCCAGTCCTTTTACTCGCCATAAACTTGATCTCAAGCCCAAATTTCAGCTCATAAGTGCTTAAAAGTTCACTACGATAGCAAAAGTTGCGATTTTAACCTCAAATAAATTTAAATTTTAAAAGGAGCCATTCAGCTTAAAAATCGTAACAGTACACTACAACACAAAAAATAAATATTCTAACCTCAAATAACCTCAAAATCCAAAAGTGACTTTTCAGCCTTTTTACTCGTCACTCACTTGATCTACATACTAAATTTCAGCTTGAAATACATTAAAAGTTCATCACAGGACAAAAGATAGGTATTCTAACCTCAAAGTACCTAAAAATCCAAAATGACTATACAGTCTTTCTAATCATCATCCACATGTCCTACATGCCAAATTTCCGCTCTCAAAACCTTAATAGCTCACCACCACAATTAAAACAATTAAAACCGTCATTTTTGAGGTTGAATCAAAGCTAGCCTAACCTTAAAATTTTCGAAAAATTTTTTTTTGCATGCACTAATCATGAAAAGTCATTTCCTACAATATAATATCAAAAAAACTTCAAATAGAACGAAATCGAAATTAACCGTCAAAAAATATTTAAATTTTGATCACGGAATCAGGAAGAATAACATTCTTTTGTAATATGGATTTTTTAGCTATTACAGAAAACTGATAAAAATTTTAAAGAATGTGGTGTGTGTAAGACTTGAAGAAAACAAATGAAATCATCCATTTAAAATCAACAAAATTTTTAATTTTTTTGAATCTTATTAAGCGTTCGCGCGTCAACGCGAACGCGAAAATTTTATCACCCTTTAATGTACACAATTTTACAAATGAAACTACTGTAGATAGACTAAAAAAGTAAAAACAGTCAATTTAAACTCAAAAATTAAACTCGAAAATACCGGTCAAAAATTTTTCAAATTTTATGATTTGAGAGTGTAACGGTTACAAAAAAATTTTTTTAAGCATGTTCTGACTATGCATTTTGCACAAAAAGACAATTTTCAAAGCGAAAACTCAAAAAAAAAATCTAAAAAGAATAAATTTTAAAATTTGTAACGGTAAAAAAAATTTTGAATTTTATGATTTCACAGCGTAAAGATTATCGAAATTTTCAATGAATATGTTCCTATAAAGTCAGTTTTTATAGCTCAAAACTCATGAAATTAAGAAAAAAATAAAGTCAAAAATAACGGTCAAAAAGTATTCAAATTTAATGATTAAACAGCTTAACGGTCAAAATTTTTTTTAAAAATTATGTTTTCATGACCCATTACATCCATAAAGTCAATTTTCAAAATCCAAAACTCAAGAAATTGCAAAAAGAAAAATGACGAAAAACGGTTAAAAAACATTTAAATTTGTTTATTATACAGTTTAACGACCACGTGATTTTTTTGAAAATGTGTTTTCACGTATTGCTATGCATGAGTAGTCTAATTATACACCCCAAAAAGAAAAAAAATTAAATAGAAGAAAATTCAGAAAAAACCGTCAAAAAAATTTCAAATTTCGATCACGCAATCACGGAATCACGCAATCAGGAAGAATAACTTTATTTTATAATATAGACATTTTTTTTTCTATTGCAAAAATAATTTTCATTTCGATATTGACAATCAATTTTAATTTAAATTCAACACATTTCATGTTGTGGCCTAAAATCTTATCGGTCTGAAATTTGCGTGTAGATGAAGATAAGGTTTTGTGATTTGTAAATTATTATGGAAATTTTCAGTCTATTTCAATTTCATTTCCTATCTGCAGTTCATCACTGAAAATTTATCTTATTTAAATACAGATTTAATATGCTACTCAAATGTATTAAATGATATTTAGTTAAATAGAAAAATTTCATGTCAGGGTTTTGGAGATACAGTAGTGATAAGTATTAAATGCAAAATTTATGCAAATTTAAAAAATTTCATGATAGAAATTTTTTAATGTTCAGTTATTTATTTGTCATGTTAGGTACTTATTTGGTCATCTCTGTGTAAAATTTCAAGAAAATGTTAAGCAAAGCCTACAATAATACAAATAATTTAAATCAAATGATTTCACTTGGAAACAATAAAACAAAATGTTTAAATGACTTTAAAATTCCTTTAACAATACCACAGCATGATTCAACAATCACGTTTACAAATCCACAGCAAAAAGGAAATTTAAATTTATTTATGCTTTCAAGGACCATTGTGGATTCATATCCCATCATTAAAACATTTTCAACAATATCCATTTAAGTTAACTGCTATTTCTCTTGAAGCAATAATCCATCACTTCCTATCTTTATGCTATCCTCTTAAAGCAATTTACATTTAGATAAGAAGATCTCTTTTTCTGTCTCACTCATTCATTCTGAGCTGTATTATTATTATTATTATTATTTTTTTTGAGAAAACTAGATGAGGTAATAAAGCTATTTTTGGTGCTGATTTTGATATAGAAAAACTATGATTGTTGTGTGCATTTTGTCTTTTGGTGCGGTTTAAAATTAACAGAGCTTTTCATCATTGTGGAAAAAGATCATCCTTTTATGACATTTCGCAACATTTTTATAAAAACATATATTTTTACCTAAGTATTAATCATGTGTATAACGAGGATCTTCAAATTTTCCCCGAAACCAAATTTAAGAAAAAACTAGGAAAAACTGTCATATGGGGCCGTTCACTTATGATGACCACTAAAAACAAGGATTTTTATACCCCCTGTCACAAAATCTTCATTAAAAAAATCCTATTGTTTAAAACTGTCACACAGTCTCAGACCCCCCTTCCTCCTAAAAATCGGACATCATAAGTGAACGACCCCTTATGAACTAAGCTCGATTCTCAACAAAACCTATCAATCTCAAAGTGTATATTAAGGTACACTAAGTTATTAAACTTGATAAAAATCCGTCAAAATATTAATGCGTTCCAATCATTCATGCTTATTCCAAATTTTCCATAAATTTCAAACATTTCAATTTCTTTTTTTTCAACTCACATTTTTTAAGGAAGTAAATCATTTTTTTATTGTTTTTAGATTTTTCATTCTTCTTATTTTTCATGCAATAACTTTAAGTTGTTGTCGCTCTAAGGGTAATAAAATAAATCTCAAAATACCGCATTAACATTATAAAAAACAAAAAGATGTGAAAAGAAAAGAAAAACACGGAAAAGTGGAAGAGGGAAATAGAAATATAATGAATGATACGTGAAACAATGAACAAAGAACTTTATTTAAAAGATTTTTTTTGCTAAAAAAATATAAAAGAAATGTTTTGTTAACAAATTGTTTAAGCATATTTCACACTGTTTTGAGGAATACATAAAGCTTTAAAGGGCATGCGCAATGTTTTGAAGGAAAATATGAGAGAATTTTTGTTGTGAGCTTGCCAATCCCTGGAACTCTCACAAAATTTTAATTTCCCTCTTAAAAAGTTTTAAATGCATAAAATGCATCCATTTGTGGCCGTTCACTTAGTACGTTCGCTTTTTACGGGGGAGGGGAGTCTAAGATTTTGTAACAGATTAAACAAAACAAAAGAATTTTTATACAAAAAGCGTAACGAGGGGGGGAGGGAGGGGGGTCTAAAAAGTCATTTTATTGCGTAACGTACTTTGTGAACGGCCCCTTTATGAACATTTTAATTAGTTTTGAGCAATTTTCTTTCGATTATGTGAATTTTTAAGAGTTTTAATTTTCATGGAACGCTTATGTTTATAGAATTCATAAGCTTTATGAAATGCATTTAAAACAGTTTTAATGAAACTCATGCTATATTGTTTGCCTTCACATTGATTGATTGTACTTAACACCTGATAAGTAAATTCTACAGCTTCAAAGTGTTTTCTTGAAAATGTTTGTAAAATGTTAAATTAAAACTTAGAATTTGAGAATGTTAGGATGAATACCTTGTAAATTCTACATATATTCGTATCTAGGTTTTAACACTTCTTGTTTATATACACAAACATTATATTTTTGAATCTAGTAAGGATCTTAACCACTATCTCAATGTAATGTTCTTTTGCTTCAATGCGCCATTTCATAAACACATTTTCTCATGGATTTAGTGTCTGTTTGTGTGAATTTCAAAATAATTTATATAAAAAAAACAACATAATCGGAAACATTGAATTGAACAAGTGAAATGGAGATATTAGAAAGCTTTTATTACCATTCAAAAAATTGATGTTGCTGTATTTTCTTGCCATAGATTTTATATCCAATTTTTGTGTGTCTTACATGCTGTACGAACATAAATATTGCATATGGATGAAAACATATTGTGAATGAATAAAATCTAGGATAAAAATTTAAATATTTTTGTATATCTAGTTCTTGTCTAGTAGCTGTGAGGAATAAAATATATAAAAGAATTATTTACGTCAGCAGCTCGAAAAAGATTTTTTTTTGTTCTACTTTAATTTGCAAGCCACGAATCGAATGAAATTTTATTTTTTTTTTGTCAGGAGAATTTTTTTTGTGCTGCGTCAATGAAAAAAAAAAAGCAAACTTATATAATTTATTTGTCTTTATGCTTCTTCTTGATCATCATGGTTTCCTCTTAAAGTACTATAGTATAATAAGAATTGATTCCATCTGTTACTAGCTTCGAAATTACAAAGTCGTCAATCATTAAGCAATATTCTCGCACAGTCAGTCGGTTGAAGTTATGCGAAAGATGAAGAAGAAGTGAAATTCCAATTGCTTGTGGAATAAAAGGAAACAAATAAATTTGAATAGATTCACATTGAAAATTTTCATTGTCAAGTAAATTAGAATGGATTGTTTCTTATTGCTTGTTTGGCATATGTACATACAAATTTGGAATAGCATAAGAATTGATTCTGTTTAAATTCTATGAACAATTTCGCTACGGTAGTTAGTAAAATCTATTATACACACATTTTAAGACAATTTTAGCTTAAAATAATCATCTTCAAAAATCAGGCATCTTTTTGAGAAATTTACAAAAAATTTTAAAAATGTGTGTCTTATCAAAATTATGAATAAAAACTTTAAATTGTTAATAAAAGCTTCCAACAATTTAGACAATTCAATTAAATTTTCATATATACAGTTTATCCATAAAATGAGATGAAGCGATAAAGATGGAAACAACGAAAGCCACTCAACACCCAAAAAAAGTCAAATTTATTCAAACAGCAAACAGACGGAATAAATTATACTAATTTTTTGGGGAAATTGAATAAAATAATCAATTTATGCAAGCCTTAGTGTCATCTGTCATTTTCTGCAGACCCGGTACATTTGAGGAAAAATTCTCTCACATATGCAAATGTGATAAAGGTTTGCCTCTTTTTTTATGTAATTTTTTAACAACCAAAGTTTAATGTTATGTTGTCAAATGTCACACATGTAATTTTACAATTTTTCATATAAAAAAAAGCAATTAAATGATGCGAGCGTGAGAATTAATTGGGTGTTTTTAATTAAAAAGGAAATCATTTTTCCACGTGTAAATTATAAATTTGACTTGCAAAATATTTTTACTGATTCACTTTTCTCATCTGCCCGCTTTAGGTTCAATTAGTATTTTATGCAAAAAAATTACTTTTTGGAGCAACCTTCTCCCTTGTTATGCTTTTTGTAAAAATACTATGCAATAATTAATATTGATCTAAATAATTGACCTAGGTAAATTTCACAAAAAAATATTGTGTTATAAATAATTATGTTCACATCTATTAAAATACTTTTAAATCAGTGGTGACACAGGGGCGTAGCTAGTGTTTTTTAGGGTTTTGACCCCCTCCTCTTTTAGAAGTACTTTCTCAATTTGCTAGGGTTTATTGAGAAAAAATCACACCTTCCGCTAAATTTTTCTTTTTATATTTTTAAAACACCCCATCGAAAAATTTTTGGCTACGTCCCTGGGTGATAAACCTTTTTTGCACTGCGGCACACCTTGTGAGTAAGTCATGACCAAAACCGCATGCGGAACACGACTCGTAGTAATTTTCAAAAAAAGATTATTCGACACACAAGTCTGCCGCAGCACACTGGTTAGTCATCACTGATTTAAGACTTAAATTTCTAATTAAAAGTTCTTAAAAGCATTCTGAATTTATGATCTAATTTATTAGCCTTTTTTCACTGAACATTTTAATAATTAACTTGTTCATTGTCTATAACTGTCTAAAAATAAAGCATGAAAAATGTTATTTTCATTCATCAATGTTTATAAAAATGTCAAATAAAATATGATTTTCATTTCCTAAATAGACCTTTTGTCATGGCAGTATCCAAAGGAATATTAATGTAAATTTAGTTAAGTTGTCATAAAGATGTTGTTGTTGTTGTTGTTTTTGAGCAAGGAACATTTAATGCCATTTCAAGGACTTATGTCCAAGAGAATTGTTAATGCTTCCTTAAAAACAAAGTAATTTCTTATAAATTTGCAAACAGAACAGAAATAAATAAATGATATTTCATTTGAGGACAAGATTAAAATTGTCATGGAGTCTCTATTTTATTAAGACAGTTTGTTATGACATTTTAAATACAATTAAGTCAATATCTACAGTTTTGCATACCATAAGCGTAGCCAGGGGTATTGGATTCTTTGAAAATTCCAAAAAATCTTCTATCTTTATATTTTAAACTAAGTTTTCTGTATTTGATAAAATCTGAAAGATTTACTTCAATATTACTGATTTGGCATTTGTTTAAAATTAAAAAAAGAAAAAAATAAATTCTTCAAAAATTTTCGTTTGAAATCTTTTCTCATAAAAGCTTTTTCAATGATTAATTGATTTTATGAAGACTTTATATCTTCATGTCAGTATTGATAAAAATAAAATTTTTAAGTAAACACAAACATCATTTGTATCAATTAAGCAACAGAGATGAATAAGATAATTATGAAATATTAATACTTCAAGTATGATGGAAGCAGAGCAACATAAAAGCTTTCAGTTTAGGGTATTCGATTTTTAAAAGTTCGACAGAGCTAATTGAGATTTTTTTTTGGAAAGTAAAGTAGTTAGCGAAATTTGTGTTTATAATTTTTTGGGACGGATTCCAACACAACATGATTTCATTTTTGTTCTTAGGTAGTAAGTACCTCAAAATTGCTGATAGTCATGAATTTGAATTTTTATAATCTCAACCGGCAAACCCCAACTCCCAAAAAATTTTCTTTTCCTATTTTTCACCCACAAATGTTTGCAAAAAAATATGAAAACGACCGTCGTTGCCTCATTTCATTTTATTTTATTTGGTACTTAAGATAATAAATAAAAATGAAGAAATTAAAGAAGTAGATTTACAATGGAAAGTGATTTTGATTATGAATTATGATGTTGTGAAATGTACAACATTGATGGTGCCGAGGGCCATCAAGGGGGAGCTAAAATTTCTTTCTTTAATAATAAATTGCCAAAAGCATTGTTTAAAATAGGAAAAAGACAAGGAATGTTGTAAAAAAATTTATGCTTTTTTGTTTTTATTACACATAAAATGAAATTATAATCTACATACAAACAAGTCAAGAAGAATGATGAAATTTAATAAAAATTATTTTTTATGAATTTTTTTTCTTACTTTTATTTTAGTCCTTGGACTTTTGGATGAGCTTTCTCTGAAATGCTTTTGATATTTATTCTTTATAAATTTTGCTGTTGTTTAGCAGTTCAAAATTGATAACACACTAAAATTGTAAAAATTCACAGAAACTTACAATTAAATTTGAATTTGTTTTATTTTCCAATAAACGTAAATTATCAACAAAAGCAGAATGAAATGATGGGTATCAAAAATAGAAAATGAAACTTAGTGGGACACTTTGAAATTTTCATAATCATATTAATTAGGTAACGAAAATTCAATTAAATCCATTCATAATTTTTTTCACTTTCATCTCTTTGTCGTATTGTGTCAGGTATTGCGTACATTAGAATTGTCAATTTTTTCAGAAGACCTTCTCATTTTTCTTTACTGTCATGCAAAGCTTATTTTTTTCGAACTATATTCTAATTGGATATGAATGTAAGCTGATTTTTAAATAAAATCATACTAAAGTGGTTTAAATTCTATTGTTTATTGGCATTGTTTGCAAACTATCATGATTTTTTGTAAAATTTAACACCTTTAATTTGATTTTTATTTAACAATTCTTAATATTCACAATGATTTAGCATAACTTTACAATTATTTAACAAATAAATAATTAATGCAAACAAAAATTGCAAGAATTGTGGCCACACGTGGCTGAAGGAGCATAATTCAGAAAATTAATTCACAAAATAAATTTAACTATTAATTAGTTATTTGAAACTTTCTAAAAAGTTTTTTTGTGCCCTGCTTCCTACGTATATTTATAAAAATTCTAATTCAAAAATTTTAGGGGTTGCATCTGTTAGTTATTTCAAATAAGGTACAAAAAATTATAGCAAGTGCAGCACGTTAATGATTCAAATTATACATTCTATGTATAATATCTAATAGTTAACACGATAATATTGGCCATTTATGGCACATATGTTTATTCTTGATATACTAGAAACTCAACACTACGAATGGCAATATTTTCGGAATTAAGTTTCTCAGAGCAGCATCAACATTTCTCTAATTTGTGTTGAACAATGAAAAATATTAAAAACCTCATAGGGGCCGTTCATTTATGTCGTCCATCAAAAACTTAAACTCCCTCTCCTCCTGTCACAAAATCTACATTCAAAAAAATTCTATTGTTAAAAACTGACACACAGCCTCAGACCCCCTCCCTCTTAAAAATCGCACATCATAAGTGAACGACCCCATATGTAGAATTTGATCGTTGTTAAAAGCTCATATTATGAACAGGATCAATTTGTATTTATTTCATTTTTATTAAACATCAAAAAGAGAAACCCTCTATGTGAAATAAAATCCTTATTTGTGTATTTTTCCTCCTCTATAACTCTCAATGCGCAAAAATTTATTTCCGTTATTCAAAAAAGTAAATGAAATTTATACTTCATTAATTCAATTGACTTGAAAATTATTTCACATTCAAAAATCAAGCGGCAATAAAAGAAACTCGCCTCCTCTTTAAAATTTTCCCAAAATTATTCAACCCTTATATATTTTAAATATTATCAATTCAATTCAATTCAATCTCGATTCCCTCGATCTGTCTCTGACGCTTTTATGTTGCGCTCGAACCCGCTTCTCGATTTAATAGAGTGTTTTATTAGAGTGAATCAATCTTTATTGCTTTTGCAGTGAAAATAAAAGGAGCGATAATGAAAATTATAGGAAACAAAATTGGTGGAGTGAGAAGCATAAAATATTTAATTTTGATTGTGTCTCATCATACAATTCAAATAAATTTATATTTCATGCTGTACATAATATATATTTTGAATGAGGAAAAAGTGTGAATAAAGGTGTGATAAAAGCAATAACGAACAATGCAGATGCCTGTTCCGGAAGACATAATTTTCGATGAGTACGATGAAATCTATAACGATATTAAAATAATATCTGCTTTTTGTTGACCTCAACAAACTCGGCGAGGTAAAATGTGCTTTTGCTGTACATATCAGTCTCTAATGCAGTAGATAAAATTGTGGCTGTATAATTCATTAATGTTTTCATTTATTTTTTCAGTGATACATAAAATCATTAGCATGTAAATGTGCTCAAGGATAAAATTTTGAACATTTTACTGCATTGACAATAATTACACTTTTTTTTTTGCAGAGGATTCATTTATAAATGATTCTGGATTTTTTATGACTTATGAAAATCATGTTATGATGATTTCTATTTATGTTTGACTGTCTGGTCTGTCTGTAATTTGCACATCATTTTTAATTATTCCAAATTATTTTTTTTTAAACGAAAAATTTTATGCTGGAATATTGTATGAAAAATATAAAAATGAATGAGAAGCCTTAGGTGATGCAGTTATTAATGAAATTGAACCAAATTAAAAAAGCAAAAATTAACTTTGTTTCGAGATTGTATTATGGTGTATTCAAAAATACCTACATATGTATGATTAAGAGTTCCTTTTTTGAAAATAATATTTTAATAGTCGTGGTACAAGATAGTATCCATATACTAAATTCATATTAAATTTTAGACTAATAAAATAATTTTTTAACATTAAAATCATAAAAGGAAGCTAGTAAAATAAATAAAATTCCACCCAGACTGACAAATAGCGAAATCTTTTTTAAAAAAGCTTACAAAAAAAAAGCAACGAAAATTCATCATAATCAGATTACAATTAAATAGAATTAATTGACTGTAATTATGAGGAGCTTCCAATAGCCACTCTGCAGTTTTAATGTGATTGTAATTATCCTTTAATGAGATATCGTAATAAACGTACAATAGTGTAATTAATGGAGCATCAAATGCTTTATGTTAACATTATGCTTACTGTAACAATTAAAGTTTTGGATAAGTCCCTTGAAGCTTCATATTTATTGATGTGGTAATTATTTGGAATTATTCTGAGTATCTGAAATTAAAATTTATGACTCAAATGTTTGAAGAAATTCTGCAACTCATACTTTATGAATAAAGGAAGTTCACTGAAAAAGCAATAAATAAAATTTATTCAATAAAATATTTAACTAGTCACTGCAATTGAAATAGAACACGAAAAGACAAATACAATAGTAGTCAAATTTCAGACACAATGTCAATACAACCTCAAGAGATTTTATTTAATTTTTCATTTTTAAATAAAAAAGGCTGGATTGTGTAGGAAAAATTGCAAACTTTGAAAACAAATGACTGAATGAGAGCACAAAAAAGTTTTCATCAAGAGAACAAGAAAAAGTTGGAAAATTCTTTTGGTGCTAAAGGATTAAAACGAATAATCACTTGATTTGGAATCAATTTTGCTTAGGATCGCAGCGCCTCTAGCTAGTCATAGCAGTACTTTCGTTGGACATTGGACTACATTTTCGTGCTGAAAGATGCACTCGGCTATATTGGAACCCTAATTTATTACTATTAAGGGTTGGTGTCTGTGTGATAGTTTTAAACAGTCGGATTTATTTGATATTATGCTTATGCGACAGAGAGGAGGACCTAATTTTTTTGTTTTCATGGACGTCATAAATAAACGACCCCTAAAAATTCTAATTAGAATTTGAATTCTTTCTTAAGGCTGGCTTAGTTGTCAAATTTTTCGACACTCCATAAATTTGCTATGGACAAATCAGACCAAATAAAAAAATTTCCAAGCAAATTTCAGCTAAAACTATCGATTGAAAATAGTAAAATGCATTCCCAAACACATCAATCAATCAATAATGCAGTCAGAATTTCTATTGTAAATATTAACATTTGTTTGAAATTCAGACATTGTAGTCGTTGGACAAACAAATGCTTTCATCACTTCATACATAAATCCGCGAATAAAAAACAAAGTGAGTGGTTTTATTATGAATATGTTGTTTTTGTGCACTACAATGCACACGACTTTCACATACATGAAGATACATATGTAGTGAATTTCAGGATGAATAATTTTTTATTAATTTTTTTCCTGCTCGCTTCATGTGTTTGGCTTATATAAAATTTATTTTCACGTTTATGAATTTTAATATTTGATAAATGTGGATGCAAATGTTTATAGCTTGTTTTCAAAATGGATGTATGGCTTTTTTAAACGCTTTTTATTCACTCACTCTGTCTTATATGTTTATTTTTGATATTTGGGATAGACTGCTTAATTTTAGTTTATTAATGAATTTGCATTACTTGGATAATTTTGAATTGATTTATTGAAATTGGAAATTTTTTTGTAAAAAAATTCAATTATTAAGAAAATGCGCTTAAAGTTTATAAAATTCAAAAAGAAGATTTTTACTTACCCTGTTTTTTCTTTATAAGCTACCACTCGTTACTAAGCTACTAGCTTAATAAAGTTTTTTGGAACTTAAATTTTTTTTGTAATCTTTACTAAGCTACTACCACAAAAAATTTTAGACAAAAATTTTTGAGAGTCTAATTTCATTTTATGCTTTAATCTGATTCTGTTGCATAGGATAGACAGAATTATTCTGCAGAATTCTGAAGCTGTGTTGCGCAACATTCTTAAGAATAATTCTGGAGAATTCTCCAGAATAATTCTGATGAATTCTCCAGAATAATTCTGGCAATTCAAGAGAATTATTCTGATAAATGTCACGCAACATGTCGTCTACAAATTTTTTAGTAAACAGAATAATTCTTAAGAATAAAATTTTTGTTCTGCAGAATTCTGCACAGTATTTTTGACTTTTTTGAACTGTTAGTTTTTAATGCATGTTTTCTTCAAAATAAGAAAAGTGATAATTTTTTTTTACAATTTTTGAATTTAAATAAATTAATAATAAATGACAATAAGCTAAATAAATTTATTAAAAAAAGATAACTATTTGGGAATGGTTCAACCTTTTGAACTGGAGGAACTGCGATCTATTAATTAATATAACATATTGTTTTGTTCTAAAATATGTTTGTTAATGCATTTGAAATTTGAAAATTTATGTTAAGTGAAGAAAAATTTCTAACATATGTAGAAATTGAAAGAATTAATTTAATTTATTTATATTTGTAAATTAAAGATTCGAAAAATGAAAATTATTCATAAGAGGCCGTTCACTTATGACGTCCATCAAAATCACGGATTTTTAGATCACCCCCCTTTGACACAAAATCTTGGGATTTATAAAAGTACTTGTGGTATTTGAGACTTTTAAAAGTCCTGACCCCCAAGTAATTGACACTCCTACCTCAGATTCCCTCCTGCCTTAAAAATCGAGCATCATTAGAGAACTAAGGGTTCTCGAAGTCTCGGTCTCGACAAATTTTCGAGACTCGAGACCAAAACAAAACTCCTATAACTTTGATGTTTTTCATTACTTTTCGAATATTAAGGTTTTGAATCATCACATTGAAGAATACTTCAACAAATTCATTTGAATAAAAAAATTGTAAAATAATTGAACTTGTGCTAAAGATATTTGAATTTAAATTTTGGTCTCGAGTCTTGAAAATCCCGAGACCGGGAAATCAGGAAAGCCTAAAAAGACGATCCCTAATAGGTATTTAAATATTCTAATTCAAAAAAATTCTGAGATACAAAAAATTATTTTTGAAGAATTTTGAAAAAGTCTCCAGAATTCTGGAGAACAATTATGAAATTCTTAAGAAATATTCTGAAAAATTTCAAATTCTCCAGAATTCTTAAGAATTATTCTATGAAGCTCTCCAGAAATGTTCTTCAGAATTCTCCAGAACTGTTCTCCAGAATTCTTAAAAAATTTAGAATAGTATCAAGACTATACAATGTCTTTAAAATATTAGTTGTTCTATAAGTTTAATTAATGAAAATTAAATGTGCGTGAAAAACTAATTTTCAAAAAATACTGTGCAGAATTCTGCAGAACAAAAATTTTATTCTTAAGAATTATTCTGTTTACTGAAAAATTTGTAGACGACATGTTACGTGACATTTATCAGAATAATTCTCTTGAATTGCCAGAATTATTCTGGAGAATTCATCAGAATTATTCTGGAGAATTCTCCAGAATTATTCTTAAGAATGTTGCGCAACACAGCTTCAGAATTCTGCAGAATAATTCTGTCTATCCTATGCAACGCACCCTTTAATCTGTCATTAAAAGTCAGATAAAATCATGATTGTGAGATAAATCCTTAAATCTTTTGAGAAAATTGAAAAATTTTGTTTTAGTACAGGATTTTTACTAAGCTACTACTCTTTACTAAGCTACTAGAGAGCCAAAAAATCAACTTTTTTGCTCTACTAAGCTACTAGCTTATAAAGAAAAAACAGGGTAATTCCTAACTAGCTTTATTTATTTATTTTTTAAAAAATAATTCTTTTCCTTTGAGAAAGAAGTGAAAAATTGCGAATGCATATTGAGTTATGAAAGTTAATTTCATTTCAAGCTTTTTTGTTTTATTTGAACAATAAAAGAGAACTTTTTTGAGAACAAATAGTGAAATTTTAGTTTCAGTTATTATTCATTTATTTTTTTAAAAATCGTAAAAAGTAAATTTTATAAATTTCCAAAAATATCCAAAAATCAATTCTCTTTCATTTCAGTCACAACTTTAGTGCGACTGAAATAATTGGTTCAATAATGTTCATTGCAATATGAATTAAAATTTATTATGAATTAATTAATTTCAAGTCTACTGTCACGAAAATGCTTTTCACTGTTTAATTTAAATCAGAATACAATTAAATGTATCGATGAATAAATTTTGCCTTGCTGTCATTAAATGGTGTCTTGATACATAACTGAAAATGTGAGTAAGATGATAAAGCTATTGATTATACTGTTTTTGACGCATTTGCTGCTTAATCGTTCTATTTTGTCTCGGAAAAGACAGAGGAATCAAAAATCATACTGCCAAAAACACGATCCGACAATCAGCCAAAGTATCAACAAATTAGCCTCAATGCTTATTATTTCCATTCACCTTTGCATGTGTGAAACATTAAAATGGCATAAAATTAATTAATAAAAGAGGTAATTTTTTTAATTTCGGTTTTTTGAACAATTGAAAAATTTTATTTCATTATACTTTTTTTGCGTGATATATAATAATAATAATAATAATAATAATAATATACTTTACAATAATGAGATATAGGAGCGACACACAGTAATTATTCTTACTAATAATAATAATAATAATAATAAATTTTATGAAGCAAATAAAAGTATAAAAGATGTATGTGAATATAATGTTTAAATGTATGTAAATATGCATAGGATTATGTAAATTAATATTATTTATAACACATTGATGGGGGTATGTAGCTCTCAAACTTATAAATTAATTACTAACCATGGAATGGTCTTTGGCACTAAATAAACAAACAATAGTTAAAAACGTAATAATAATAAAAAAAAAATATGACAGAATTAATGCTCTTATTGACATTAAAAATTCCCTCCTTTCCCATTCACTCAGCTTTTTTTTTTCAATTAATAAAAGCTTTTTTTTTTCATTCTGTCTGAGGATACATGTATTTTTTTTTTCATAAAAAACTTTATATTTATATACGTATGAATATAAAACGAGATTAAATTATCAGTCAATACATCTTTTTTTTAGAATGATGCAATTTATGTATGCGGATATAAATGAGTGTATATATTGAAGTTTTATGCTTCATTGTCATGAATTTTCATGCTTCAATTAACAAATAGTTTCATTTTTATGCTTCCACATACCAGATATCTTGTTTTATATAATAAAAATATACGATATCTTTATAGGAAAAAATAAATTTGTCTAGAATGGAATTGTTAGATATTTAGTTTCGGGGTAGTAGCTTTTTCATTATAGGATGTGACATACAAATATATTTTTGGAAGCATTTTTGTTATTTGAATATCGATTGAATGTTCATCATGAATTATAAAAAATTGGAACCATTTAGATGTAATTAAAAGAGATTAAATTTTTAGAATTATTGATTATCTTTTGGAGAATATGTGTACGGAGGGTTTGTATTTTTTTATTCTGGGCTTTTGTATTTAAGATTTAAATAAATTTTGACGTAATTTTTCTATCCCTATGAATACCTTAATTTAAAAGTTAGTACACTAATTATGAAATCATGGGTTCGAATCCCAATATAATAAAATTTTAATAGAGTTGTCTTTTCTGAATTCTTTTCTTTTTTTGGCCGTTTTACCACGTTTTTCTTAATTTCTAAATTTAAGTATTATTTTAAAATAAAGCAAAGGAACTAACAAATGAGTCACATCTGACATTTTAAAACAAAAAATCTTCTAACAAGCTCAGCAAAAGCCATTCATAAAATTCAATAAACCTCTCAATTTAACAAGAAAAATCCCCTTAAAAATCAATAAGTTTGATTGAACATCCCAACCACAAAGAGACAAGCATCTCTTTAATTATAATGAATACCAAAAGTTTCTCCATTATTTTCTCGATTAATACCATAAATAACCTTCTTTTTGTTCCTTATCGTCTATTGATTGAAAATGAGGAGGAAAGAATGAAAAAAAAAAGTTGAAAGAACAAGAAGAGTCTTATTGTTTGTCGAAAGCAACAATAAATTTCCTTTCAATATATTTGCTTTCTTTCATTCTTTCTACAAGCACCAAAATCGACACATATCTTCCCGTTGATTCTGATGAACATTCAATTAATTTCAATTTTCTTAAAGGCAATGAGGATGTTTCTAGTGTATCTACTAATAGTCCATTAATCTTTTAGTTTCATCCTTCTTCGACTTCTTTATCTTTCTTTTTTTTGTGCTACTACCATCACTTCATTTAGATTACTTATTTGTCTAGTAGAGAGTATCCATCTATTGATTTCAACTCAATTTTTATCTAAATTAAGAGTACATACAGTAAAATAAATACGTACTTAATGTCTTGGGGTGAATACAAGTTGATATGGATTTTCTGGTAGTGCAAGTGATCCAAGTGCCACTTTTATGTCCTCTCCATTAACTGTGCTAATGTCAAACTCTTTCAATAAATTACTAACTATGGCGAAGGCAAGAAATTGTACTAATTTGTATCCCATACATGATCGTCTTCCAACACCGAACGGTATAAAATGATCTGGCTTAATAAGTCTACCATTTGAAAGGAATCGCTTTGGCTCGAATTTTTTCGGGGCTTCCCATAGCGTCTCTGACATATTTAAATCGTAATTGTTGAGGAAAATTAATGTGCCGGCTTTAACTGTATAACCTGAAGCATCATATTATGGACATGAAGGAAGAGAGAAAAAAAAGGAAAAGAAAAAAAGAAAAATGTTCACATTAAAAATCCATTAAAAGCATTCCGCAATAAATCAAACTCACCATCAATGGAACTGTCTTGTGACGCAACGTGTGGTACTATCGGCGATGTGATGATTCTCAATGATTCCATTATAGTAGCCTCCGTGTAAATTAATTTATTGCGATCTCCTATCAAAACTGACTTTTCACTACGTTCATTCAACAAATTATCTACTTCCGATTGTATATTCTTTTGGATTTCCTTATCTTGAGCGATAAATGCGAGAGTTTTGCATACGAAATTTGCTACTGCCGAGTGTCCGCCAATTATGTCTTCCAATGCGAACAAGGCCTGTGAAATGAAAAATTGATTTTTTTAAACTTATTTGTTTTTTTGTTGAGTAAAATTTTGTTGCAAGTTCCAAAAAAAAAATAAAGACCAGAGAGAGAAATTGACTTACCGTATCCCATTCAATACGTGGTTCAAGTTTCTGCTTCACGTGATCAATGAGTGACTCAATATAGTCATTTGGCTCATTGCCAACATTCCATGTTGAGAATCGATCTGTTATGATGTTGTTCAATATGAATTGACGAATTTCGTGAGACCACTGTTCCATTTTTTTCATATTTTTGTATTGGAATGGTAATAAGAATGGAAGAAAGTCAGCAGCAGATCCTTGATTTACTTCCCTGTTTAAAACAAGCAATAAATTAAAAATTAATAATGTGAAAAATTTAAAGAATTTTTTTAATTTTAAACTTACCAGAAAATTTTATCGAAATTCTTGATCAACATTTGGAAGTTTTTATCATTTCGGTCGAAACTGCGTGTCGTAAAATATTCAGTGAAAATATTTCCGCATGCCTCCATAACAATTGGCTTGATGGAAATGCTCTTTTCATTTGCCATTTCGCGTCGTATTTCAGACGAAAGCTGATGATAATTTTCAATTGTAATATCGTTGAGGCGATTGAAACTCATGGAGAATTTTCGTGGGAATGTGTGCGTTGATAGCATGTCACGTCGAACTTTCTGCATATCCGACCAGTCACAAAATGCCAATGCTAAATGTTCCATAGCGTGAAAAAAAGGAGAGTAATTTTATAATTTAATAAACAAATTGCAAATAGCAGTAGTAGCAGTGTGGGAAAAACGGTAATGGTAGTAGGAAAGGAATGGAATGAAATATTGTACGTGAAAACTTACAATTCTCCTTATTTCCATCGAATAACATCTGGAAGCGCTTAAAATTGGGA
The DNA here is from genome assembly GCA_026123125.1 of Chironomus striatipennis. Taxonomy (NCBI): domain Eukaryota; kingdom Metazoa; phylum Arthropoda; class Insecta; order Diptera; family Chironomidae; genus Chironomus; species Chironomus striatipennis. The sequence goes on from CM047394.1 coordinate 30,183,506, forward strand.
CGTGAATCAAATTGGTGGCCCTTATAAATCAGAACTTCCTTAATATTTTCCACACCATTTATCACTAAACTGGGTACATTTCCCATTTGCAGTTTTATAACATTGCCATACTTTTCAGCTAAGTCACTGAATGCTTGATATGGAATATCATAGCCATCGAGAACATCAAGATTGCCAATAATAAATTTACGTTTTGGTCCTGGCGCCTCCTTTAAATTATTATTATTATTCTCAATTGTTTCGTCGTTGCCACCGAAAAGATTTAATTGACTTAATCTCGATTGCAATTGACTTTTCAACGATAATTTCTTTTTCAATTGCTTCACATTTAAATCATTTGCCATTAAAACGATTGTTAAGATAATGCATGTCAGCATTATATAAATTGTATTGGAACTGAACAATAAGAACATTGATTGATACATTTTTTAAGATTTCTTTTTTTTTTCTGATTTTTTGACACTAAAAATTTTTTTATTTAATTTTTTTTTCACTAAATATGATTTTTTTTGAAAGATTTCTTCTGATTTTTTTATTTTAAGTTTTTATTTTATTTAATTTTTTTTTGACACTATAGAACTTTTACCGACTTGTTGTTCGATAGAAAGCTGAAGATAATCTGACTTTTTGTTGATCAGAGCGTAGTAATTTATAGTCATCTGAGATCTGATGAATAGATTAAAATATTTTTCAATATAATCAAGTACACAGCCGCTACATCTTTTTTGCTCCTCTTGTATTGTGTTCGACAAAAAAAAAAACTTAAATTTGTGTGTAAATGATATGTAGGGACATGCAACGAGAGATGAGTAAGATGAAAGTATTTATTCGAGTCAGAAACAGTTGTTTAGTTAATCAAACGGGACAGCGAGGAATACATGCAAATAAAAATAGAATTTTCAATTTAAAATTCACTTCAGTCCATAATTTCAATATGAAATTCTTTGTCGCTTTCTAGTGAAGATGAAAAATTGAATTGTAATTAAGAGTGACACAAATTGCTGGTTTGTTTTCTTGTTTTTTGTTTATTCCTTTTTTATTCTTATTTAGTTTAAAGATGATACACAAGGAGAGGAAAAGAAAATTAATTTTATTCTTGTGAACTTAAAATGCTTTTTTTTTTATTTTTTATTTTTATTCTTCTCATCTGTTAGGAGGAATTATTGAGGTTGTACAATGCATAACGAATCAATTTATCAAGTTTAGAAAGTTCTTCTCATATTTTATTCATTTGCTGTTTGGAATTGTTAGCCAAGAGAATTTAAGATGCAAATAATTAAGGCGTTTGTGAAATTATTTGCAAAGAAATGAAAATTTGTGCACTTGGAAATTGAGCTTTCTCAGCATTTGAAGGATATATAAATTTATTATTTTGAGTTATATTCAAATTTTATTTTATCTTCAATTAGCAGAATTCAAATTTGAGTCCCTAATTAAACGATTCATTTATTTTATTTTGAATTTAAATAATTTAGTAAAATTTAAAATTTGAAAATTAGTTGCAATTTCTCATTTTAATGCAGCTCAATTTCAGAGTTATCTCTAAAAAAATCGCGAGAAAAACCAAAAATAACATTTATTTATTTGCATGTCAATATCCAAAATTTATGTTAATTAAAATCTAATAAATCATGAATAATTTAATTTCATTTCCAATAAATCATAAGTTTTTCGGTCATCAAACCGTAATTTTAAACATACATGACTGTTAATTTCATGAAAAATCATCGAAAGGTACACACATGTGATGCTCATGATTATTTATTTCAATGTTTTTGATTTGGGTTATAAATATTAATTAAATTCGATAATAAAATATAAAAAAAAACATTGTTGTTGGTAAGGGAATAAAATTTTAAATTGTTACTAATTTTAAATTTGCCAAATTTTTTGATGATTTAAACTACCCAATAAATACAAAATGATTAAAAAATAAAACTGTAACGAATTTCTTCGAACTTATATCAAGGTTGCAAAGACCTGGATCACAAAATTAGGTTAAAATATGCATACATTGAAAATTAATAAATATTATCAATTTGGATAATGAAAGCAAAGTTCACATAAATTAACATAATTTTATTCTGATAAAACATGCTCAACAAAATCTAGTCAGAGAGGAAATTTTATTTAAGCCGTAAATTGAAGGGAAACATGATAGTTAATAATGAGAAGAAGCTTTAATGCATGTAAGATGGTAAAACTGACTAGATGCAAAATCTATCATTCAATTTCATCTTCATCTAAAGTAAGTACATATCTCGATTATACATGACTCCTTCCTTATGTTTTTAGGAGCATAACACCCTACAAATGTTAAACCACTTCACATCTAATAATATTATGTATGTATGTAAAATGTAGTTCCAATATGGCATTATGCATTGATGATACACAGTAAGTAGAGAATGTCGAGTGCTTGTTCTCATTTTTGAGATCACTATAAGTAGGTAAAAGCTTTCAATATTATGTACAGCAAGTGAGTATGTAAGTAAGTATTAACTGCCATATAAATATATTATCCTTGAAAATATATGATGATGAAAAATTGGAATATATGTAAAGCATCCATTATCATTATTATTGGGATGAGTGGATGCCATCGATACATATTGTGATTCATATTATCCAAGTATGTCGGTTTCACTAGTCTTTCTTTACTGTATGTCACACATATATTGCGTTTTAGCACACACGCAATCGATTGTTCTTGATCCGAATTCAATTAAAGTCACTTATGAATAAAAAATTTCTGTTACGACTTTTTTATGCCATTTAAATTTTTAAGCATTTTTTCGATTAATAAACTTTAAATTAAAAATTGCTTCGGATTGCAAATTATCTTAACGAGATCGTCAGCTTCTCACATTGCTGTAACTTATATCTGAAATTTTTTATAAATATGAAATTCGTAAAGCATGGTGGTATACATGTCAAATGGCAAGTAGATTGTGTAATTTTTTATGAATCACTTAAAGAAATTTTTTTAAAGAATTTTAAACTTTTTCTTTGAAAAATCAAATTTTTGAATTGAACGGGATTTTGGAAAACTTTACTGGAAAATCTGCCTTCCCATCCTTGAAGCGGTGAAATAGCATCAATAGCCTAGAAGTAGAAATAGCATCAATAGCCTGAGTTCAATCTTAAGCAAAGTCAGAAAATTTTAGAAGCTCTTTTTCTATTTCATCGTTCTAGTTACCAAGCTCGGTTCGTATGTTGAGTGTAGTTTTGAGGACTGTGACACATAATGTGTCTCCATTGCTAGTATACAAGGATATAAAAGTATTTAGATGATTTCTTTTTAGCATCTTGAACACACAAATTGTAACTAGGTACTTTGCCAGGTACATAAGGTCTTAATGACGTACTCGTGCCTATGCAATGTGCAGAGCTTGTAAGTGGTTCGGATCCCACTATAAACTGTAAGTCTAGAGGGTATGGTACAATATATTTAAAATCGAAGTGCCTCCAGTTCCAAAAGCTGGGCCCTACCATGTTTCATTCATTCCCATCCTTATTGAAGCATTCTAACGTAAATATTAAATTCAAATTTAAATTCAATTTTATTTAAAGGAACATTTTGTATCAACAATTTATATCAACATTATCAAATTTGATGCTCAAGTTTGAGTATTCAATTTAATTCCTAATTAGTTGTCTTAAAATGGCAGTCATCTTCATTACATCTAATTATATCATACATACCGAAATTCATGCAATCAATTGCAATTAAATTAATCTTAATAATATCTTATCATCTCATCTTTCAAGATATAATGCAGAAAAACAAGCTCCAATTACTTCAATGTCATTACCTCCTCAATTAGTTCAATAGCATTAAAGAGAGCATTTTACATTAAATTTCCAAAAGCTCATTACATATTGAATTCCATATGAATGAGTTGTCATAGCATCATATGCTGCATCGATCAAATTACAATCTCTATGAAGATGAAAATATTTGAAATTCATAGCTTTTAGAAGTATAATAATAAGTATGTACATAAGAGAATATTGCTGTAACAACGATATTTACGTGGATAATGACACGTCTCAGGGACATTATAAGAAAGTTCAATTCTCATTCCATATAATTACAATAGAAGAGGAAAAAAATATGAAAAAAAGAAGCAATTGAAGCTTTCTGCTTAGTGTCTTGAACTTTTAGAATTAAAATTATTAATAATACTTCTTTATCCTTTATGATACAAGCGGGAGCAATAAAGGTTTTCGCAGTCTCATAAAAATACACTGTAAAAGATGGTTAAGAAGCTCTTATAAAACGCATTAAGGCATTTATTTATAATACGAAAATGTAAGTATAACTTTATAAAAACGTGACTGACAATTTTCATCGCAATTTCATTTATGCAACTCATATTTTCTCTCTTTTGCGCTGCCACTCTAGTGTTGAAATGAAAAATAATTCATTTTTTTTATATTTTTTATGGCGAAATTTATCAGGTCCGGTGGATGTGATGGGCTTCGTGAATTTTTTGTTTATTATACCGATGAAAAAATTTGACTGTAAACATTTTTTTTTGTTGCTGTGTTGATGAAGATAAAATTTTGTTTTGGGATAGCTTTCTTTTTAAATTAATGGATGCAGATGGAAATTTTCGTACTTTTATGTATCAAATTAGAATTTAAATGAATTGATGTAGTAAATGTTATTCAAATGTTGAATTTTGATAATGTTACAATCAATATAAACAATCAATATAATATATACTAAATTGCCAGTAGTAGATACATTTTATGTAATTAAATTAAATTTACATGGAATTTTGCAAGGCTCAGTCACTCGTCAGAAAATTTTAAAATTGTACAACGTAGCCAAAATCGACGTATGAAAAAAATCGACGTAAATGGACGATTTTAGGGATAGTACATTACACGTCGATTTTACGTCGATTTGTCTTGAGCCATCATATACTTCACAAGAGCAAGCAGAAATCGCTCATATAAGTCCCGACAAAATTTCATGCTTAATGTGAATAATTAATGTAATTAATTACATGTGTTATTCCACGTGCGTGAAGTCATGGCTTCAATTTTGCAAATTCAAAGTCCTTAATAATGTTTATTAATGGATTTTGAGTTTTAAAATTTATTATTGAAAAAAAAAAAAAAAAAATATCCAAAATACAGTCCAAAAATAACGTTCGAAAAAATTTAAAATGTAACGGTCAAAAAATTTTTGAAAAAAAAAAATCGACGTGAAATCGACGTAAAATCGACGTGAAATCTTCCATTTCCATATTAGCATAATGTCCCATGTACGTTACATGGAATGTACATATGGAAGATACATGGAAGATTTTAGTGTAATACATGAAATCTTCCATTGATCGACGTTTGGTTACGTGGGGTACAATTTAAAAAAATTGCGAAATTATAAAATTTTTTGACCGAAAAATTGGAAAAAATTGTACAATTTTTACATTTTTCTGATGAGTGCCTGATCCTTGGAATTTTGTTCCAAATTATTAATTATTAGTCCTTTCAAATTCTGTGAAATTTTGTTGATTTTCCTTTCCGAAATTTTCTCAATTTCATTTTTTAGTAGGCATATATGTATGTGTTACATAACTAAAATTCTTTAATGTCAACAGAAATTCTAATTCTTTATTCAGGTACTGGATCAGTTCTAATTGATGATTTGATGAATTTTCATTCTCCACGATCAAAAACTCCTTCAAATTCGTTAGAGTTTTAAAAAAGTTATAAATCCACTCAGCCCTTAATTTTTGCACTGCTTTCCCCCTCCAGCATTTTTTCAATCCACCCCCTCAAGAAAACTTTTAGAACATTATACAACATAAAATTTGAAAAACAAGACATAAACTTTTAAAAATTTTGAAAATAATCAAATTTTTCCTTTTTTTCCCATTCTATCCATCAACTCAAAAACTATTTGTATAAAAACTAGTTTTGTTGTCAATTTCAAGAATATAAATCATTCAATAAAGCTGATGTCATTTCAGAACAGAATCTTGAATGAATTCTGACACAAATTCTCAGATCTGTGTCACTCGAAACTTATCATTTTGATGGAAATGTTAATTTTTTTTCCTGTTCTTCAACATGAGCAAAAAGAAACAATACGTACAAGCAACAAATAATAAATCGATTGAAATTTGATGAAGAACATATATGAGGAAAGAAAAATGTCATGAGAAGAAGGAAGTGAAGAGAGAATTGATATGGAATAAAACAAAAAATTCAAATAAATATTTTTTATTCCATCTTTACCATATCAATGTTATAAATATTGTCAAAGTTTGTTTTATTGATTTGTATTGTATTGTTTTATATCCGAAACGAACGTATGAAAATCCCATTTGTGTCTTTTCATTTTAATAATTTTTCTTCTCTCTGTTTTCATCTTTTTTTTTTGTGTGTCTTGATGCTGCTCTTATTATTTTACATATTATATCAGAATTTCTTTTTTTTTCTCATAACTTTATTTGCCATCAGCTGTGTTTCTGTTATAGCTTGATATTTATGCATATATGTGTACTTTACATTGTGAATACATTTCATTGTTATTCTATTCAATAATGAATATCACAGAAGGGAATCTTCTTCATATTCTTTAGTTGCTCTGATATCAGGCCTTAAAAAAATTAAAATTGAAATTGGATTGAACAAAAAAAAAGGGAGAGAAACAAATGAAGATGTATTCAATTATCCAGTTGTTCCAATTTGTATTTCAATTTTTCTTAAATTTTCATAATGAAAACTTTCAACGAAAAATAAATTTAATTTTTTTTCGTATTTTATATTCGCATTTATTCGTGATGTGTGAATTAATTCTGGTTAATGGAATTCTTTTGATTTGCATTTGCTGTTTGGATTACAACCATTGAACACGTTTCGCAAAAAGGGACAAAAAATGATGAATAAAGAATTTAAAATTCATACTTTTTTGGATCTTAAAAATGAGTTTCAAGATCAAAATTTCGTTTTTTTAAAGTTTCAACCAGAGTTGGCAAAACGCCAGGCGTCGGACGCCAATGACGCCAAAGCGTCGGACGCCGAGCGGCGTCGGACGCCAAAAAAAAATTTGGCGTCCGACGCCAAAAGCGTCCGACGATTTGGACGCTGGGCGTCCGGCGTCCAAAAAAAAATTTTTTTTTTCTTTCTTTAACTAATTTTTTCGCTTTTCTGATGGGTTTTTCATGCCAACTAAGAAAATCGACGTGAAAAATCGCTTTTTCGAGGGGTTTTTCATCCCAACTAAGAAAATCAACGTAAAAAATCGCTTTTCCGAGGGTTTTTTCATCCCAACTAAGAAAATCAACCCGAAAAACGGCTTTTCCGAGGGGTTTTTTATCCCAACTAAGAAAATCAACGCGAAAAATCGCTTTTCCGAGGGGTTTTTCATCCCAAATATGAAAATCAACGTGAAAAATCGCTTTTCTGAGGGGTATTTCATCCCAACTGAGAAAATCGACGTGAAAAATCGCTTTTCCGAGGGGTTTTTCATCCCAAATAATAAAATCAACGTGAAAAATCGCTTTTCTGGGGGGTTTTTCATACCAACTAAGAAAATCAACGCGAAAAATCGCTTTTCTGAGGGGTATTTCATCCCAACTGAGAAAATCGACGTGAAAAATCGCTTTTCCGAGGGGTTTTTCATACCAACTAAGAAAATCGAGGCGAAAAATCGCTTTTCCGAGGGTTTTTTCATCCCAACTAAGAAAATCAACGCGAAAAATCGCTTTTAAGAGGGGTTTTTCATCCCAAATATGAAAATCGAGGCGAAAAATAGCTTTTCCGAAGGGTTTTTCATCCCAACTAAGAAAATCAACGTGAAAAATCGCTTTTCTGAGGGGTTTTTCATCCCAAATATGAAAATCAACGTGAAAAATCGCTTTTCTGAGGGGTATTTCATCCCAAATAAGAAAAAACGTGAAAAATCGCTTTTCTGAGGGGTTTTTCATCCCAACTAAAAAAATCAACCCGAAAAACGGCTTTTCCGAGGGGTTTTTCATCCCAACTAAGAAAATCAACGTGAAAAATCGCTTTTCCGAGGGGTTTTTCATACCAACTAAGAAAATCGAGGCGAAAAATCGCTTTTCCGAGGGTTTTTTCATCCCAACTAAGAAAATCAACGCGAAAAATCGCTTTTCTGAGGGGTATTTCATCCCAACTGAGAAAATCGACGTGAAAAATCGCTTTTCCGAGGGGTTTTTCATACCAACTAAGAAAATCGAGGCGAAAAATCGCTTTTCCGAGGGTTTTTTCATCCCAACTAAGAAAATCAACGCGAAAAATCGCTTTTCTGAGGTGTTTTTCATCTCATCTAAGAAAATCGAGGCGAAAAATCGCTTTTCCGAGGAGTTTTTCAGAGAAAAATAAAAAAAAAAATTTTTTGGACGCCGGACGCCCAGCGTCCAAATCGTCGGACGCTTTTGGCGTCGGACGCCAAAAAAAAATTTGGCGTCCGACGCCGCTCGGCGTCCGACGCCAAAAACGTCCGACGCCGAGTGGCGTCCGACGCCAAATCGGACGATTCCAACTCTGGTTTCAACTTCAAAGATTGAACGAAAATGATGTAGTCAGGAATTTTCAAGAGTCAAATTTTCATTTTTTTACTCTAGAAATTCTAGCGCAAATTGAAGAAATCCTCCCATTTCATTCCCCCAATTTGAGTGTCAGCCTTAATCCCCCCCTCGCTCTGGATGGAAACAGCATAAAGTTTTAAGTTTCTAAACTTGTGCTTTTGTGCTTTTTAATATGGTTAGATTTGCAGTTTATCCGTTTGCCTTTTTTAATAAAATGTCCGCTTGTCTCATTTTAATTAATAATTTTTCGAGCATCCCTCTAATCTGAATACATTTTTAAAAAATTAGTATTTTTTTTCAATTTCCTAGCTGTAATTTTAAAAAGAAATCTAAACTAAATAATTTTTTAAATGTTTCCCATGTCAGTGGATTCTTGTGCTAAATTCTACAAAAACCTCTAATTGAATAAATTTCGGATGAAATCCACGCGACATTTTGAAGTACCTAAGAAATATTCATTCATTTTATATGCAGGGATTATTGAGTGTAAGATTGAAAAACGACCGTCAAAATTGAAATCAACAGAATATTTTTATTATATTTTTTTTGTATTTTATTTCCATTTCCTCCAACCATTCAAAACAATACGAAGTAGACTGAAGAAAATTTTCAATAAAAAGCTCCGCATGGAAGTATATTACGAGCACATCATTTTGTGATTATTAAAGTCGTCACCTGGATCATTAAATTGAAGGAGAATTCTTAAAGAGAGACACATAAAAAAATGATGAAAAAAAAAATCCAGTTCTTTCTTCGCAAATTGGTTCTGACATTTTCATTTTGAAGAGAATTACACATTAATGTAAATCGAATGGTAATTTCTGTATACAAACTGGATGGGATAGGAGATGGAGAGATATATACAGTTAAAAAATTGTGTGCATGAAAAAAATAAGAGATATAATAAAAAGATGATAAAAGACACAGTCAGAGTCAACTGAATGACAAAAGAGACGTTTTTATATTATGATAATCGTCATCTCAAATCGAATGACTTGAAAATGGATGTAGAAACTGTTTTTTGTTCTCTCCTTCATCGGTGTTCTGTATTATCCAAAATAAATTTCAATTTCATTTAGCGTTAATGTTTTTATCATCATTTCTTGTGATTTTCATTTTTATTTACTTTTTCTTTTTCTTTCGTTCTTGTTTTTCAATGAAAATGTCTTGAAACTTGACATTGCTCTTACTATTTTTCTTCTCTCTTCATTCGTTTTAATGTTATTATTGTTATACAAAAACAACACAACTATAACATGAGTATATATTCCTCGTATTGTGAGGTTGAAAGGAAAGAAGAATGAAAAACTTATGATGAAACTTGAGTATGTTCTTATAAAATAAATCATAACATAAGATGTGGATAAGTTTTATGTCCTTATTCTAATTTTCTTAGCAAACTTTTTACGAAATAAATTATTTTGAGCTTTTTAATTTACTTGGGTCACAGAAATGGAAAAATGTGTCATGATTTTTTTTATATTAATTTTTAAACATTATTTTTGAACTTTTTTTTCAAATTCTATACAATTTTTCCTTTTGTCAGTTTATTCTTAGGTTTTTCATAAAATTCAACATTTTTGATACCTAACTTAAATAAAATCTTTCACATGATTTCAAATAAAAATTTTTTGTTTAACACAATTTTTCAATTAGCTTTCTTTATGAATTTTAACTTGTTTTTTTTTTTTTAATACCTGGATTGGGTGTGTAGACAAGGACGCTAAAGTTCTGAATATCCCGAACTGGCAGAAGGTTTCGAAGGATAGAGCTGCCTTTCGACGAATCTTGAGCGCGGCAATGGGCCTACGTGCGCCCCAGCCAAGGAAGTAAGTAAGTATGAGCATTTAGTCAAAGTTTTTCTTGATTAAAAACTTTAACAAAATTAATTATTCCCTTTGTTAAAATTTTATGATTTTAATCATGATGAAGAAATGATAAAATTGATTTTTGATCAATTTTAATCAACTTTGAACATCTTTGATCAGTTTGATCAGTTTCACACCCTGGAATTCTAATAATTTTTAAAATATTAATAATGACATTCAATTGACATTAGTTGATGAATTTTTAAAGCAAATAAGCACTACTTTTTTTTTAAACTACAAGAATCTTTTATTTATTTGATTCAAATTTCTTTGAACAATTATAAAACCTAATTTAAAATAAAAAAATATATTTTTTTTTTTTTTTTTTTTTTTTTTTTAAATTAAACTTTATTTATTAAATTTAGAATATAAATAATTATGTACAAAGTTAAGATACATGTTGAGCTGTAATTTTTAGGGTGTCAGACACTTTAATGGTCTTAATTATCCTAATTTTGCTTTAATTGAATTATTTTGCTTTCATTGATGATTGTTTAGTCGGTGTTTCGCGATGCAAGTCGAACGGTGAAGTTTGCTTGCAACTTTCCGACGTAATCTTTGATGGTTGGAATTTTTGCTTCGTTATGTAGATCGACGATCTTATCATATCTTGATTTGTTGAGAAGTATTCTAAGAAATTTGTTTTGTAGTACTTGAAGTTGTTGAATGTGAGTTTTTGCGATGCTTTCAAAGGCTGGACAGCCGTATGTGAAGATGGGTCTGATTGCTAATTTGTAGATGAGGAGTTTGTTTCGTACGTCGAGATGTGAATTTCTGCTGATGAGGGGATAAAGCTGTCGTAGTGCGTTGTGTGCTCTGTTGGTCACATAGTCTACATGTTGCTTCAATGTCACTCTCTTGTCGATGATCATTCCTAAATATTTGGCTTCAGTTTCCCACTTGATGTTTTCATTAAGGAATTTGATGTTGTTGTTTTTTGGAAGTTGTTTGGAGTATCGATTTGTGATGAATAAAGCTTGAGTCTTCTGTTTGTTGATGTTGATTTTCCATTTGTTCATGTAGTCTTGGACTTTTCTTCCTTTGTGTTGGAGATGGGTTACAATATCGGCTGAGTTTTCTGAAGAATGATGCAATGCTGTATCATCTGCGAACAGTGCGATGTTGTCGGTTGTCTCTCTTACAATATCATACGTAAAGATGTTGTAGAGAGTTGGGGAGAGCACAGCTCCTTGAGGTACTCCATACTTGATGAGTTTGATGTCTGAGAATTGACCTTTTATAAAAACTGAAAAGTTCTTTCACTGAGGAAGGATCTTACAGTTTTTATAAGTGGCAGTGGAAATCTCAGCTGGAGCATTTTGTACAGGAGTCCGTTGTGCCAGACTCTGTCAAATGCTTTTTCGACATCGAGGAAGATCATGCCAGTTGACTTTTTGTTTTTGATGTTTTCTTTTGCAGTCTTGATCACTTTGATGAGCTGATGCGATGTTGACCTTCCAGTACGGAAGCCGCATTGTTGATTTGGAATGATGTTGTTGTCTTCGAGGTGATCATTGATTCTGCTCAGGAGTATTCTTTCAAATATTTTGCTTATTGTGCTGAGAAGACTAATTGGTCTGTAACTGCTTAATTCGTTTGCTGGTTTTGAAGGTTTTGGTATTGGAATTACTTTTGCATGTTTCCAGATCTTCGGGAAACTGTTGAGTTTGAGACAAGAGTTGAAGATAAATTGCAAATATTCGATTCCTTTTGGTGGAAGATTTTTGATGAGGATATTGTTGACATCGTCTGGTCCAGGAGCTTTTGGATTTTTGAGATTTCTGATGATACTTGCGATTTCTTCAATGCTTGTTAACTCTATTGTTTCTTCGTTATCTTGATCAAGTGCCTCTTTGACTGTGTTGTTGACTTCTGATGTGTGCTGAGGGTCATTGTTTGCAAGAGGATTTTCGTGTGCTTGACAAAAATATTCGCTGAGTGCGCTTGCTTTTTCTTTATTTGTGATGAGAGTTTGACCCTCATTTGTCAGAGGAGGCATTGATTTATAAAAAAAATAAAAAAATATAATTTCATTCAGAAATGAATAAGTGCTCTGTAATCTACATAAAAAAATTTGAATCCATTTAGGAATGTCTTTTTTAGGACAAACGGGCAAAAAATTAAACTTTCATAAGCCTTAACTGAGACAAGATGTTAGCTTACTTTTTTTTTTGGAACTCTATACATAAATTTGAATTTTGAGATTTTTGCACAACATAGATAGTAGTTTTCACATCTTGTTGTGCGGTGCATAGATTAATCTATTTTAAATAGAACAATGTTGTCAAAACTAGGAAGAGTTAATTTATTGGCACAAATACTGTTAAAGAATACATAATCGCATGATTTGAATAAACGTTTTTTGGTTCAAAAATGAAATTTTTAGTTCAACTAGAAATCTAGGATCATGTAACATTTTATAAAGTAAAAGCTTTTGATTAACCTTTTGATTTTCCACATGTCAACATTACATTAAAATTTAAATTAAATGTAAAACATTAAAAGAAATTGAATTTAAATGAGCCAACAAAATGTGCATTTAATTAAACAATTCTTTTGGTTATGTCAAAGAATTTTTTATCATTTTTTTTATTAAAGAATGTCAGAAATTTTGCGAATAATTTTAAAATCAATTTCCTATTTTTTATCCAATTTTATCACAAAAATAGCGAAATCTAAATTTGTAAAATTTTTAATAATTTAAAAGCAAAAGCTTTTAATTTGAGAAGAAATATTTTCAGTCACTGCTGTAAAAAAAGATCTTGCACGCTTATCATTCATTATTTGAACATAGATAGACTAAATATAAACTCAAAATGCGATACTCAGTATCCTTGAGGCAGTCATGAAAATTAATTGCAAAATATTGTTATTCGACCATCATATTGTTATTTTGAAATTCTCGTGCCTGAGTCATAAGATATTCTCAATACATTTCTGCAATTTAAGACGTTTTGGCTAACAAATTGATTCAAAATAATTGAAATATTGTTTATTTCTGCTCTATTAGAGCTTTATTGAAGATGTCTATGGAGTGGCACCAAATATCTTTAAATCAATCTTATTATCTTTTAATGATAAATTATTATGAGATTGATTTCAATATCTGGTGACATTGAAATTTTCTTATTATGCTATACATATTTATTTGAATTTGAGATTTATTGAATTGTGAATTGAATGTTTTTCATGATCCAATTAAATTCTTATTAGGGTATAGATAGTAAATTTAAAATTTATTAATAAGGAACAACAATTTAATAAATGTTGTATTTTCAATTGAAGATTTTCTAAAATCTTTTTAAAGTTTTGATTGTATTTTTCAGTAACGTAACGAAGTTCTCTGTAATTAAAAATTTTTCAACTGCAACTGGTCATGGTTTTTCCAATGCAAATTACTATTAAAGAGTCAAGTGAATGAATTCTATGAGAACAGTCTTCATTTATACTTGATCAACAAGTGCCAATAGTACAGCATATATTTATAATTTATATCAATCCATTAGTAGACGGAACAAAAAGCTTAGTGAACATCCAATGGAATTTATTTTGTACTCAAATGAAAACTCCTTTTAATTCCGTCCATACTTTGATATATTTACAAAATATCCTTCAACATAAAAAAGAAACAAAATCCATTTCCTCTTCATGTACAAGGATGAAATCAAAGTTTTTTTTTCTGCTATGCTATAAGCAGATTATTATCATCAAAAATTACTACAAGGAGAAAAACACACACAAAAAGGAAAGGAAATATCTTCTAACAGGAAGAGCAAAAAAATGGCATTGCGAAAAAAATCAGAAAAACTGAGGAAGACTATATAAGGCAAAAAAAGAAGAATCGAAAATGAAATTGAGCATAGTCCTTGAATGGCGTTTAGTCCTTGAAGCGTATTAAAATAATTCTCTCTTTCAACTGACTGTATCATTTTGTGATCCCCATACTAGCTCGTTTTTCCACATGATTGAGCTTTGAATCGGACAGCTATGATATTTGAAAAATTTTTTGGCTCCTATTATGCTATCTTTTCATTCTTTTCCATTTTTCTCTGCACATTCTCATGTCATTTTAATTTGATACTACTGAATACCAGAGCAACAGTACTTAGTTTTAAGCATGAGTGGAATTGAATACCAAGAAAATAAAGATGAAGGAGTTTATAATATTATTCAGTGTGTGCTAATAGGTTTGTTTGATTTTAAATTATTTTTGTGCTGATTGTTTGTTTCTTCTAATAAGAGGACTTTAAAAATCAATTAGAATCTTCAAACTGGATTAGGGTCAATTATGAATTTTGGGAGGTTTTTGAGGACATCCAAACTAAGTTCAACATTCTGATTATTGAGACTCCATTCGCAAGTCTTTTGGACAAATTTGTTGTCTGTCAGAAATTTGGAGTCAATTTAAAACTCTAGTAAATTTGCTTGAATGTCTTTTAGAACACCCAAATCTTCTTCACCATGTTTTTTTCCAAAAAAGTGACAAAAACAACACATAAAGAGTTAAGAAAGGATGATAAAAAAATTGTTTTTATTTTATTTATGCATGAGTAAATCATACAAATTCTTCCACTTATTTCTTCGACATTGAAGCAGCACGTGCTAATGCTGTTTTAATACTTGCTGATACAACATAAAGTGCGCTAATCGAGATAATAGCAAAAGATGCTAATTTAATTTGGGCATCTTCATCTCCCCATACTTGATTTATGCCAACGCAAATTGTTGCCGATGCGAGGACATAAACTAAACTTCCAGCGAATCCATGTCCGACTTTTAGTTGAACGGGTTTCATGAATTTTCTTAACGATGCACTGTAATTGTTACAGATGCCACCGACAGTTCCGCATAGGGTCAGGATGTACGTAACAAGTCCACAAATGCTATGAATGGTTTGATAATGTGGATATCCGTTAATATTTTTATTTACATAAATGCTGGTCTGTGCAATTGTTATGAGAATGACGGCAAGTGTTTGTGAGATCCAATGGAGTTTAACTCGTCTATCATGGCTGATTGATTCAGTGAATATGCTTCTGTTTGACATCCCGAGTATTCCTTGAGCCATTAAGATTAGGTACTGGAAATAGAGCAATAAAAATTTGGGCTGTAATTTGAAGCTATTGTTTTGGAGTCTCTGGACCAGAGTTTTCATATTGAAGGTCATCTTAAAGTTAAACTTCATGAGCCTAAATAACATGAAAATTTATCTAATCAATAAGATTAGAATCTAATAAGAACCATATTCAATTTTGATTGTAGTAAAAATATACCATGAGCTAAAAGTCTATAAAATGCTAAAAGAGCTCGTTCACTTATTACGTAACGTAGGGGGGGGGGGGGTCGAGAGGAGAACAATAGAATTTCTGAGAATTCCATTGTTCTTTTTTGAAATATGACCGTTATTTTGTTACGTAATAAATGAACGATACCAAAGACCTTCCATCTAATCAGAAATCATCTAAAATTTCCATAATTTTTCTCACGATTGATGAACAGCATAGATTGCTGAAAATTCATGAATGATATTGAATTTGTTTTCAAACATCTTAAATGATCAGCACAACACGTAGCACATTTATGTAAATATTGAAATTATTTCGTATTATACCGGCTCACTGCCCTGATGAAAAATTTATAACAAAACTACTCACACCAATTGCCATAAGAGTTGGATGGAATGTGTACAAAATTATTCCGGCATCTTGAATTGTCTTAAAGACAACTAAAACCGCTACACCTGTTAAAGCCAGTTGCACTAAAGCACTTAGAATTTTTGTTGACGTTTCCAACTTCTGACATTGACCAGATTTTGATTTTGCTGAAGTGATTTGAAGACAGATTTATTAGTTATTTAAAATGTGTTGTACAGATAGAAGAAGAAGAGGAAAAAATGGAGATGACGATGATTTTTAACTTTTTTTTTTGGAAAATAATCAAGGTCATTAAAATTGTTCCAGCTCACCTTGTTCCTCTTTTTGATTTTTTCCCATTTTTACTGGCAATTATGTTGAGTAATGAACTTTAATCAGAGCTGATAAGAACTTGAGTATTTTCTTGATTTTTTAAACTTTAATATGATGTTTAACTTGTAATAGCTGCAACCGATATCTTTAGTAGTCAAATTATTAATGAGTTTTGCCTTGTTTCCTACTCCATTCCCAATGTTCATTCGAATGTTTAACAATGTTTTTTAGTCTATTTAAAATACAAACATAATTTTTTTCATATTTTTTTTTTGCCTTTATGATTATGCCACAAGCATAGCACACAGCATGGTATGGAAAGGAAGGAGAAAATTTTTTTATGTCTTCACTTGAATGAGCATGAAACAAAAGGAATAAAAATAAATAAATAATAATAATGAAAACAACATTGTCTTCATTATGATTGTGTTAATAATATTATGGTGCAATGGTTTTACCCTTAAGTCTCCTCGTATTCGCCTCATTTAGCTGTAGCTTGTTTGTTGTGTACGTATAACTTTTATAACTTCATCATTGTCGATGTCATTATGCTTTTGATTAAGAACTTATTGAGTTATAATGGATAAGTGGGGAGTGGTGTGTTTTACAATAATCGTAAGGACAAGTGCTAATAAGATTATTATTATTTTTTAGTTTTTTTTTTGCCGTTGAAGTTAAAGGTCGTTCACTTATGATGTCCGATTTTTGAGGGGAGGGGGTATGAGGCTGTGTGACAGTTTTAAACAATAGAATATTTTTGAATGAAGATTTTGTAACAGAGGGTGGAAGGGGGTTTAAAAACCCAAGTTTTTGATGGACATCATAAGTGAACGGCCGCTTAGGTAATTTGAAAGATTTTGAAATTTAAAAAAAATCATAAAATTAATTTTTTAAAAATATTGATTGGTTAAATTTTCTCTTCCAAAAACTACAATTTTCTCTGCTATTAACCCTAATTAAGTCCTCAAAACTTCCACTTCACCAAATAGCATGCAAATTGAATTAAACTTATTTATTATTTTTTTCATCTTTCAATTTTCTTTGTTTTTGTTTTTTTTATTCTGCATTGTTTTCTCCTTTTAAAAAAATTGAATTGAAAATGAGATGAAATTTGTTCGAAATAAATAACGGAAAGGGAGCAAGATTGTGGGTGATTGAGATGTGCATGATATTATAACACATTATTGTCGATATTGTTGATGATTCGCATCCATACGACACGAATGTTTGTAAAAATAAAGTTTTATCAATTCAATTTTTTTTTCATTGCAAATTTATTCAAATTTTTTTTTTTTATTTTATATAAATTGTGAAGAGAAACTGTAATATTTGAATGCGAATGTATCCTGTCAAGTTATAAAAACAACATTTTTTTCAATTGATAGTGAAAATTCACTTTGAAAATGGAATAAACATTGAAAAGAAATGCACTTAAATTTGAATAAATTTTTATGCACATTTTTTTGGAGATAAACAGTTCTGAATTCTTAGAAAACAAATGGTGAATGAATTATTTCACAAAATGACAAAGAGTCAGAATCAAATGCTCTTAGCGGTCAATTAAAAATGTGAAATGACTCATTGTCAATTTTTTAATTATCAGTAATTTCAAAAAGTTAAATTAAGGAACAAAAACGAGTAGTAAATATAAAATCAATTATTACGAACTTAAAATTGAAATTCTAATTTAATGTCAACGATGATTTGTTAAGAAACAAGATACAATAATTCAATTTGGGAAGCATTCAATTTTCTTATTTTATGATGGTAATTTCGAAATAATTCTTGGAAATTTCTGTTGATTTTCAACTAACTTGAATTTGTTATTTTACACATTGAAAATGTAATTGAAAAGTAAATGAATATATTCTTAAACTAAAATTGTTTCTACTAATATTTCGTCACAACCTAAATAAATATATTTCAGTTTCATCTGAATGAAATTCTTGGAAAAAAATTTACATACACGAGAAGATTCTCCGAGAATCTGAAACGGTACTTACTTATTGCTGATATCCGTAAACAATTCGTCGAATTCTTCCATTTATTTCTTTCATTTATTTCAATAAGAAAATATGTATTTAATTGATCTCATTTTTGTTTTTGATGACACACGAGACGATTTTCGACAATTTAATCAGATTTTGAATAAAAGGACAAAAGTTCAAAATTCAATAAATTTTCATAATCAATATGAATGTCAAATGTAGATTAATTATATGCAAAATTGTCCTCATTTTGACTCATCAAAATTTAAATAATTTCAAACTTCATTTGCACAAATTGTGAGCTTATGTAATGCATTAGATTAGATTTTTCACAGGTTTAAAGAATTTTACTCAAATACGAAACGTGAAATGCTTCTAATTTAAATTATATTAGCAACAGACACAAATCGATTTTTCAATTTGACTGCTTATTCAAACTCAAATTAGATTCAACAATTCAAATCGATTACTCGGGAGTAGAAAGCCGAGATCATTTTCATAATCAAATGGAGAATAATAAGAAGAGAAGATTGCAGAAATTGACAGAGTTGGCTTAATGCAACTCTGAGATTTTAATTTATTTATTTTTTTATACAAAATTTTTGTAGAATTTAAGAAACAAAAACTTAAAAAATTTCAATTTAGGTATGGGATCGTTCATAAATGACGACCAAATTTAACGGTAATTTTTTTTAAAAAAGGACAATAGAATTTCTAAGAATTCTCATTCTCTTCGTAGGCAGCGAAAAAGCCGCGGTGGCCGAGTGGTTAGAGTGTCGGCCTCCTATGTCAACGACCTGGGTTCGATCCTAGGGAAAGTCTAGTCGGATCTGGTGCGTTTTCGCTGCTTCTAGTCTGGCAGCTCAGTTTGTGTCGTCACGAAACACAAATTTTGCTAGGTACATTACATTGATATACCCTAGGTCAATGTAATTGTGCAGAGCTTGCAGAAAGCATTCGCCATATCTATGGCAAAAAACACAAATCGTCATTTTATGACAAAAACAACACAAAAAATCCATCGATGTCAACACATCAAAGAGGCAATAAAATCTTCACCAAAAAATCAACATTTAAGATGAATAAGCTGCTGCTTGAACTCTTAAAATTAATATTTATAAATTTATATATTTGTAATTATTATGAAAAAGCAAAATAAAAAATAACATTTAAAAAAAAAAAAATCATTCTCTTCGTCATTTGTAAACAACCCCTATTTGAAATTAGTTTAATTTTTTCTGTATTAGCTATCTAATCCTAATTTTAAATCCACATTTTCATCTAAACCAACTCTGATGCAGACAAATTGGTTTTGATTATTTCGAAAGACAATTTTTTTTCCTCATTATTGCTGTGCAAATATTGAATGTCTTGTTCTGATAAACAATTGATTTTTATAGGCTTGATGCTATTGTCATAGCAAATAGCAAATATTTGATAAAACACGATAAAACCTCAAATTAATTAACTTTTTTTTTGCAACGATGGAAATTTTTTCGTGCATATATTTTGATAAAATTTTACGTGGTTTTAATTAATTTGGGTTACATATGCTGATTTTTGTAACTTTGTCAAATTTCATATCAATTCCTAGAAAATTACCTGCAATTTAAATATTAAAATTTCCAGAAATTGAGCTACCAAATTATTTTTACACTGTTATGGTTAGATTGATTTCATAACAATCAGCAATCTGTAATTGTTATTCGATAGATTGCATATTTACCGAAATTTGATTAGGTATTTTAAAATAAAATTTTATTCAATTATAAATGAAATTGAATTAGATGTAAAATAAATTAATAAAAAAAAGTAATAGCTTCAAAAAGTTTTTAAAAACTGAAAATATACCCAGGACTTATGATTGCTTACATTTTGAATTGAAAGATTTTGCTGATATAAAAATGTTCATGTAAAGATTTACTTAAGTTTTGAATTTTTTCAATCTCTTGAAATGAATAATTTTAGAAGAATAATGTTGTTCTTCAATTGCTCCTGCAAACTTAACAATTTCATTGCAAATAAGTTGAGACTAAAATATGAACATTTCCCTATGTTATAGTAAATAACCATTAAAACTATTTACCGTTTCTATGTAACTCATTAATTTATGAAATCAAAAAGTCTTCCATTTCAAAGTTTTGCATATGAAAAACCATCAAAAAATCTTCCACATTTTCAAAGTTTCAACCAAATACTGTTGATTTAATAACATCATTTATTCAAACATTTACCAGAGCATTTATTCCCAATGATTTCTCTTTTTGAGAATTTTCAAAATTGATGAGCATCTTTTTTGATGAATAACTCAATTTCATTTCTAATTACAAACAATAATGAAGTTTATTTTCAAATTAATTTCCATCTTTTGTTTTTCGATATTTTTCTAGCGCATTTTCCGACTTCAGTCGAAAGGCGCTATTGTCCTCACTTTGTTCGTAATACCGTAATACCGTCTGTGGACTCAACTAGTCTCGCAGGAAAGCTTCGATTGTCCTGAAATTTGGCACACTGGTAGCTTCTATATATAGGAAGCGACTGAAGAAAGGATTTTGGAATTGGTCAATTCCTTTCCGAGTTATGGCTATTGGAAGTGACTGTTGTTGACATTTTTCATACAATTTTTGATTTTTTTTAATGTAAATTTTGTGTTTTAAGTCCAAATGACTTGAAATTTGGCACAAAGGTCTAATATGTGTTCCTTAATAGGTGAGTGGGGTGGGGGTTCACTTTGGAGGGACCGGAGGGTCTCGATGAGGGAGGTGGGATCAAAAAAATATATTTTTTTAAAAATTTTACAAAGAGTTCAGTGGGACTTCCTGTTGAACAGATATATGGTCATTTTTTTGGTAGGAGAGAGATTTTTTCCGAATATGATGGAGTTTCTACAATAGGAAAATGCGCTCCTGTACCGCATTAATGCGGACATTTTTACTAGTTTCTTTTTCATTCCACAATTTTTTCTCATTCGTTTCTTTTCTTCCGCATGAAAAGCCATACAATAAATTCAATGAAAAAGTACTTAAATCCTGAAACAGCATTAAGTAGTAAAATTTTCATGCCCCAATACTTCTCGTAACACAATAATAATTCGTAGAGGTTTATTTACGATATTATTGAAGGTGTATAACAGTAAATAAAAAGCTTATTAATATTTACAGCTAGCAGTGCGTACGAGGGTGTTTTAAATTAAACTTTTCTGCTTGATAGCATTTTACGTATTTAAATAAATGTTGGGGGGAAAAGAAACCGTTAGAAATATTTTAGTTTTAGATTAGTTTCTTTATTTTTAACAATAATAAACATTATTTTTGCTTTAGAATAATTTTTCCTGCATTAATAAATCAAAGACAGGTCCAATTCTAAGTCAAATGAATTTTTATCAGTACACCAATCAAATTATATTCGGTTTGATGTGGTTTGATATTTTTAAAAAATATTTCCATAAATTAAATACAACTACAAAAGCTTCAATTTTTAATAAGAAACTTCAACTCATTAAAATTCAGGAAACAGCCTAATTTCGTTTCTAGAAACTACTTGAAATCACTCCAAATGCATTAAAATCACTTTTATAAATTTATGCAGAAAATTTTCTTCTAATCTTCACTGTTTGTCTCGCGCTCTTTATTTGCATTAGAAATGTGAGAATGTCAACAATATTTAAATTCGTGTCTATTGTCTATGCATTTATGCGTCTAAAATCAATTTGGTCTAGAAAATAGTCTCAATTTGAATTTTTTTTTTCTAGGAGATACAAAGTGTCAATTGCATGTAAGTGGCACAATATTGTTTACAATAATCCATCAAAATAAAGTCTAAAAATAAGGAAAAGGAATTAAACAGAAGCAATTCAAGATTAATGTCAGTTTGTGAAGTGAGAAACAGAAATTTTCATTTCTTCTCTTCTTTTCATCGAAACCGTTAAAAGCGTGCCTCATTCGAATTTAAAATCACGTCAATATTTTTTAATATTTTATCACATTTAATCTGATTTCACCTTTTACGTAAATCTAAGGTCAAATTGTTTTATTTTATTTATTTTTTGGAAGATTTATGTGAAATTGAGAATATGAAAAGTAAGTCAATATTGATTGCATAACAGCCTGTGTCCTTACATTTACCTTAGAAATTACTTTTTTTCATGTAACATCAACAGACAAAAGTCGAACCCTCATATAATGTCATCGGACTAAATATACTTAGATCTTCTCATTAATCACATTCTCATGGCTCATTATTCCTCTGAGACATGACTGAAAGTTTGACAGCATTTTTATTAATAGATGCTGAGATCTCCTTTTTTTGTGTGTCGTGGACAGTCTCACAGGTGTTTTTGGTACCAAGAAAGAATTGAATTTTGTTTGCCCCAGTTGTGTCTATTGAGGATTTGTTAGAAGAAAAGGTCTAGTCTGTAGATAAATTTATTCTTCAACTGATGGTCATAACTCGTGAATGTTTAATTGAGGTAAGAGGACAATTTATTTCAGAAAATAATTTTGAAGTTTAAGGACAAAAAAAGTTTTCAATTTTTTGGGTTCTTTAAGATTTCGTGTACCCAAAAAGTCGATTGAAAAAGTAACGTTATGTAAATTTTCTTATTTGTCTTGAATTCCTTTTGAAATCATCCACGTGATGTGTCTTATTCACGTTTAAATGTAAGATGATACTGAATAAGAATTAAATATTGAATTTCGTTATGAAGTTGACAACAAAATTTTTTCGATTTATACTGATTATTTGCTAGGATTGAATGAGGGCCATTAATGTGTTTATGGTAAGTAAAATTACTTCATTTCTAATAAGAAAAATTGAGCTACCATGAGTATTGATTGAATATTTTGCAATGTAATTCTTTGGTACTCATTTAGTGGCCGTTCATTTAGTACGTTACGAAAAAAATATGACTTTTTAGACCTCCCCTGTAAATACTCTAAATTTATTTATTGTTGCAAGAACGTTACATTTTCAAACATTAACAAATAATTCAATTTTTAATTTTCAAATATTGAAAAATAAAAAAATCTTGTAGATTAGTCATAAACAGCGTTTAATTATTAAGGAGGAAAGTTTGGTCTGAGATTTGGAAGTGCTATAGCTTGGATGACGTGTAAGTCGAAAATTCAAAAATTTAAGCATTTATGCGTTCCTATGTGGATATAGGATCATAGGACTTCATAGGTCTAAGTGAATGCCATTTTGCTCCATCCGGCTGCATTAGAACTATAAAAATATTTCAGTTAAAAAAATTTTCCAATTAGAAAATAAGAAAAGTAGAAAGTGTAGAAACTTTGTTTAAATTGATTTCCTACCTTTAAAAATAATTATTAGGATACTTTTAATTGAATAAAGCTATTGAGTTCCTTTTCATTTAATGACTTTTCTCATTTCTCCTTTCTATATAATACAATATACATTTAC
Source organism: Chironomus striatipennis (assembly GCA_026123125.1). Taxonomy (NCBI): domain Eukaryota; kingdom Metazoa; phylum Arthropoda; class Insecta; order Diptera; family Chironomidae; genus Chironomus; species Chironomus striatipennis. The sequence goes on from CM047394.1 coordinate 30,207,322, forward strand.
AAAGTATTGGAACACAATAGAACAAATTCTACTCGAAAAATGAATATTTATGAATTTAATTAAATCATATTCAAATATAAAACAATATATTTGAGCAACAAAAATGTAAATCAAGTTATGTATGATGCTATAGAATAGTTCTAAGGTAAAATAATAAAAGTGATTGTGGACAATTCTTCTCTATTGTTAAATTTCTCATTTATTTCGAAAGAATTTTTTAATATAGAAAATATTTATGAGAACAGATATGAATAATTGCCAAGACACACATGTGTTTGTGTATGTGCACATTTTTCATGCATAGCAAAAATGACAATTATCCGATGCTTCTCTATCAGAAATAAATAAAAAAAAATTTCATTAGATTATTTTTACGTTTCCAAGTTATGTGAATGTGCTCATGTCATATAAAATAGCTCCTTTCTACTACAGTTTTCAAAATTTTTAAAAAATAAAAAATTTATCAAAAAAAAAAAAAATGTTTTTTTTTTTTTTTTTTTTTTATGAACCAAAGTTTAAGTAAAGTTAACTTGAAGGAAATCTAGCATTTAAAATAAGCTTCTTCAAAATTTCTTTTATCGATAATTGCCGATTCTAAAAGTCAATAATACTTACACATAATTGCTAATCCCCATTGATATTCTAAGATTCCCCTGACCTTTACCAAACATTTACAAACGCCCATGTTATACTTCTTGCCTACATTTAAGGAAATATATTTTCAAAAAATACCCACTATTGATACTCCAAAATCATCATCATTGATGTTTCGCTATTGCTTCCTCATCTTTAAAAAAATATATTTTATGTTTACACACATACACTTAAATAAAAAAACAAATTCTTACTTTATTTTGATTATATTCTCGTGTATGCACAGTAAGTTGAAAAATATAAACTCAATCAATCCTGCATTTTATCATCAGTTGGTGATCGGACGCGTTAGACTGTAAGCGTTAGGGCATCGCATTAATAATTGAAGACATTCAATTACCTCAAGTTTAAGGTAAGGCGGAAAAAAAGGTTCAAACTGATTTACATTTTTTTTCGTACTTTCGGCTACCTCTTCTTCCTCATTCTTTGCCTTCAAGATATTTTATTGTGTTAATTACTGTAATGAGTTTGAAGGACCTTGTAAGATTCTTTTTTTCTGTCCGTACATTTTTCAATAGGGAAATGGGGTTGCTGTAGAAAAATGAGGGTGTCAGTGAATAAGACGGTGGATAAGTTAATAAAATTCTAAAGAGCCGGATAATTGACATTGAAAAATCATTGTATAACCGGGTCAATTGTGTTAGTAATGCTCCTAACGGTTGTTTTAATGTTCACTCATATTATTTACTTTGTACATGTGCTTTAAGTACATGTTATTTTTATTTTGTGTATGTATGTAGAATGTTGTTATCTCTATACATTTATAGGTTTTTACCTTAAATGGATCAGATGTATGATGATTAACGCATAGATAGAATTGTTTTGAAAATACACATGTGAAATTTTATGGATCAAAGTTCATAAACTTATTTTAGCAATATTATTTTTGAGTCAATTATAGATATAGAAGTTATTCCTAAATTACGTCTATGAAAAATTCAAAATCTCCATAAATCATTTGTTTTTCAGACATATAATTATAACTCAAAAATATTATGATTAATTTTGTCCATTTGAGTAATAGACATCATTTATGAACCATCCCTAATGATTATTTAACAATTCTAACTTTTTTTGTACAATTTGATCTCTCTGTCCAGTCCAAAGAGCTTTGAATGTTCAATTAAACTAAATTGGCTCCGACGTAATGAGACACCGATCTGATTCATTCAATTAAGATTGAATTTGTTAGCACTTAGCATGGGAATGGTTATTATAGAACATTGTATTTTTGTTATTGTTTGAGATGGGATTTCTTTGTTATATAACGATAAACTGTCAAGTTTGTGTTATCATGCGATCATTGTGGTCACGAATTGTTTACTTTATACTTGTAAAGTAAAGCTTCTTACTTGAAATTCTTAAAGAGTTTTGACATTTTTTGTAGAAGATGTATTGAACTTGATTTTTCGAGATAAATATATAATTGATGTGGGATACATATTTTTAACTGTGATCTGTGCCTTAGGACTCTTAGCCAAAAATAAGAATTATTATTCAAAAACGTGTCTACATTAAAATTCTAAAATATAATAAGGTTATGATTCACTTGACTTCAAATGCTACTCATATATTTACTTAAATGATGTTTAAGAATTATTCGAATTTCTCGTAATATTCGTATATTTTTGCTATATATTTATAATATTTTGATATTTTTATGAAATATGTGCATAAAAAATATTTGCAATAATTTTTGAAAATATGAAATAAAATGTTGCTAATATTTGAATCTTTGTTCCTTATAAATTTTTTTCATTACGATTGAAAAAGGTTTGAAATTTTTCGACGATTTTATGAAATCCATTGAAGTTCGAATTTTGTATCAAATAAAAAACATTTTTATGTATAAAGAAAATTCTTATTGAAAAAAAAATTGTTTTCAAATGACAATAATTTGACAAAATGAAAATGAATTAAACATTTTAATGAGCCCATTTTGTGACTATCGAGAATTAATTATCCCGTTGTAAATGCACAAGCCTCAAGCATGAATATGTAATAAATTTTTAATAACTTTTTTAATTGCAAAGTTTAATGAATTGTTAATTACATCTTTCAAATATACATAAAAATCAGTATTTCACAATTCATTTCAATATTTACATTGATATTAAAACTGTTTGATTTTGAACGCATGCAAGCACAACTGATTGCCGGCTTTATTTACAAATTTTTTTATCTTTATTTTTATTTCTTACCAGACAGCTTACGATAAGAAAAGAAAGTCCAAATATGGGAGTTGTACAAAATATTCTATACAGCGCGTTGGCACTTGCTATTGCGTTTAGTTATCAGACTTATCGAGATATATCAAAACCATATCCAATACCCGAATTAGGTAAGTATATAGACATATAGTACATATATGTATCTTGACTAACATAAGAATTCTTCCCTTTATCTTATCCTTTTCTATCTACTTCTAAATCTGTTTTTACGCTAATATTAAGCTATGAGAAAAGATTTCATTCTGTTTTTGAAAATATATACATGAATGGAACGAAATCGTTTACTGGTTATAATATTGCCTATTTGCCAATATTATATTTAAGTATACATAATGCACGCTACCTTTCAGATTTAAATGAATATTGGGGCCGTGGAGATGTGAAAAACTATAAGGAAGATACAACGATTAAACCATTCAAAATTTCATATTCAGCTGAGGTAAGCAAACGCAAAGAAATTTATAAGCTTATTTTCTACATGAATTGCGATTATTTGCGGGCAATTGGCTATGCTTGGATTTTGACTGTCTTTTGTAGAATTTATTAAAAATTTAATGTCTATTATTAGATCTAAATTTTTTGATTATTGATCTATAACTAAAAAAAAATAAGAAAATAAAACCCAATATTGAAATACTTCATTTAGATATTAGGGAATATCAGACAACTTTAACTCCCTTTAACTAAAAGTCATACAATTCTTAATAATTAATCTAGGATTTTTAAATCCTCCTACCCCACCCCTCTGTCACAAAATTTTCATAAAAAAAATTATATTGTTTAAAACTGTCACAGAACCTTAGACCCCATTCCACACATCTAAAAATTGTAAATCATAAGTGAACGACTCCTTATTAAACATTATTTAAAAATTCAAAAATATAATAAAATTTTTTTAAGCCATTGACGTTTAAAAAAGTGTAGAGTTGATTTTTAAAAATAATCCTTCTTATTTACATACAAGTTTATTGTTAAAATTTCTACTTTTTATAATTTTATAATTTCCAAAAATATTTTCCAACTTTATCTCCTTTAAGTCTTCACCAGACTGTTAATTTTTCTTTTTTTAAACAAAACTTTTCCATTATTTAAAAAAAACTAATACAATTTATGAACAAAAATTATTAAATTTTCACTTTTAAAGTACCTCAAACGCCAACGTCAAAACCCTTTACAAATAAATTAAATAAATATAAAAAGCAATTTAATTTTAGCACTTCAAAGGGGCACTTCAAAAAAAAAAGCTTGAAATAATTTTTCGGTAGAATAACTCTTTTGAAAATTCGCTTTCCTTTTTGTTTTTGAAGCTTCTTTAAACTTGATTTCATCCCCAGTTTTTTCGCTTTTCTTTTTTTTCTCTCATTCATATTTCAATGAATAACGTAGTAATAATGTAATGTTAAGGAGAGATAGGAAGATGGGTGAAATATATTTATGAATATTTATTATTAAAGCATTCCAATGCCATCCTTTCTTAGCATGTTTTTTGGGAATGTTTAGTGAAAAAAGAGTGTGGATATGCGTTATATTGTCCAATATTGACAAAATTATTAAGAAATAAACAGGTAGTTTCCGAGAAGTTGAGACGTAAAAAATATTTTCGGAAAACGCCTGACCCTACCAGAAGGATCGCCGCATTCCTCTCTCTAAGAGTTTTGAACCATAGTGAGAGCACGGAGAAGCTAAAAATGAAATTAAAATTATTAAAAGAATTATCGCTTCGCTAATTTCACTTTTCCCTTGCGTTTCTCACTTACATAAACTCACGAATAAAATACTAAAAAGAAGGAGAAAAATTCTAATCTATTCACTTATACCGTTTATATAGGTAATAAAACGTTTAACGGATAAACTTGATGATGCTCCAGCCTTTACCGAGCCACTCGAAGATACGGCATTTGAATATGGATTTAATACAAAGCATTTGCAAAAGATATTGAATTATTGGAAGGGCCAATATTTACCGAAATGGAATGAACGTGAACAATTTTTAAATCAGTTTCCACAGTTCACCACACAAATTCAAGGGTAAGGATATGAAATATGTTTATGTGAAAAAATATGTAATTACGTGAAATTTTTCAAAAACTCTTTTTTTTACTCACATCCCACACAGTTTAAATATTCATTACATTCACGTCAAGCCAAAGACAACCGCAAACACAAAAGTTTATCCTCTGATTATGGTGCATGGGTGGCCTGGAACTGTTAGAGAATTTTATGACATCATATCGCTTCTCACAACGCCATCAGCAGATAACATTGCATTTGAGGTAATTGCACCATCATTGCCTGGATATGGATTTAGTGAAGCTGCTTCCAGAAAAGGATTAGGACCTGCCAAAATGGCTGTTATATTCAAAAATTTGATGAAAAGAATTGGTTTTGAAAAGTATTATGTTCAAGGTAAGTTTCAAGTTGAAAATTTTTTAAGGTTTTGAATAATATGCAGACATTTTTAAGCTTGCACAGGCATACATGTCCTATATTCTTGGATGCACATGAGCATTAAATTATCAAAACATTATTTTTTAATTAACTAACTAATTTCATTTTGTTAAATTTTTTCCATGTATTTGATAACTTAACTTTTTTGGAACTGATGCTGATGCTGTTGAAACTGATGTTTGATATGTGCTGCTGGAACGGATATTGAATTTTGTGCAATATTTGTAATCAATTTTTCCCATAATTAATTTTTTCAAATTTTTTCTACACAATTTTTTTTAAAAAAATTTACTAAATTTTTTTTCTTTTGGAACTGGTTATCAAATTGGTTAAAAATTAGGAGGAGATTGGGGGTCCGCAATAGTAACAGCCATGGCTGCATTCTTCCCGGAAAATGTTTTAGGTAAGTAATGTCTGCTCATTTACATTTTTGATTTTTTTGCAAAATTTTCATTGAATCAAGTATTTAAAGACCATTTTCCAATAATTTAAGTTAGAAATAGCTAATTTTTAAAACTTTAAGAAACTAAGTTAAGGTATAAAAATAATCAACAAACTTTTATGTGGGTTTATATATTTTTTAAATTAATTTAAACCATTTTTCTACACCTATAATACAAATTCTTCTGATGAAAATTTTTTATTACATAACCAACAGGTTTTCACTCAAACATGTGTATGGTAGACTCGCCGATAGCAAATATCAAAACATTTATTGCATCATTTTATCCATCACTTTTTATGGATGAGAAATACGTCAGTTGGGTGTATCCATTCTTTCCAAAGTTTGTAACTCTGCTACAAGAGAGTGGATACATGCACATACAAAGTACAAAGCCTGATACAATCGGAGTTGCTCTCACTGAAAATCCAGTCGGTCTTGCTGCATACATATTAGAAAAGTTCTCAACATGGACTAATCTCGAATATCGTAACTTACCCGACGGCGGATTAGAAAAGTACTTTACATTGGACGCATTGCTTGATAATGTCATGATTTATTATCTTACCAACTCAATCACAACATCGCAGCGGCTTTATAAGGAATATTTTTCAACTGAATTTGGAGACTCTACTATTGATCGAGTTCCAGTTGATGTTCCGTCAGCATGTGCACATTTCAAATATGAATTAATGCATCAAATTGAATGGGCACTTCCTGAGAAATTCAGAAATCTTTTGCAGTCGAACTACTATGAAGATGGAGGACATTTTGCAGCTATGCAATTACCAAAGATTATGTACAAAGATTTCATTGATTTTGTACGTAAAAGCTTAAACAAGGCAAGAAAAATGAGTAAATTTTGATAAAATTTTTATGCTGAAAATTATTAAGTTGTGTTGTCAGCTACAATCATTTGGTAAATTTGGTTAAATTTGAAATTGAAACGAACAATTTTTGGAGAATTTTTAATGAATAAATTGATGAAAATTTTGTAAAAAAATTTAAAATCTTGCCTATTTTAAAATTAATCTCCTATTATTTTAAGCTTACTTTTATTTGATTGAATTGTCTCTATTGTCACTATTTGAACATATATATTTTTTTAAAATAGTTCTTAAATTCTTATTTTAATCCATCATTTAAATTGCATTTTTATAAAAAATAATTGTTGGTCTATAATTTCATAATTTTATTTTACATAATAGGATCAAAATTTAATTTACCAAAATTAAACATAATTTAATTGAGTTGAATGATTTTAATAATGTTCACATATGGACATTAAATAAATATTCAGATGAAAAATTTACGGCTTTTTTAATAGTTTTAGCAATTTTGAAAAAATTCTGGCAAAAACCTGGGGAAATTTAAAACTTTAATAATACGCACCATCCGATAATACGTCACACATCAAAATGACCATAAACTACACACAGCCTGCAGCCTAAATATCTTTTTTTTACAAATTTATGTACATTTCAATTGATTTTATTGTTATTAAAGCCACATAAATTTTCAATTTTATCAGAAAATTCCTTCGAAAATTTCAACCCACTCTCATCCCTGATCCATTTACAATCACAAAAGTTATTCATCAAATTCATTTACCACTATTTCATTGTTAGCCATTTAACCACAATAGAAGATACCGTAGAAGAGAAATGCTAGAATTTTTTAGAAAAACCATCAAAAAAATTTATTTTGGTGAAAAAGCATTTTTCAATGACCACAAATAGGAGTTTCATTTGCGGATGAACAATTGTGCAGTTATTCTATTCTTTATCAAACGTTTGTGTATTTTCCTATTGAATTTCATATGTATGTGTATACATAAGAGCTGACAATAGTTTCCACTAATTTGGAGGTTATGTTTTAAGAATTGCATTAAAAGTCTTTGTTTGGACGTTTTGAGAAATTGAGATACATAGAAAGTTTATTTAGCTTGTTATACAGTTTCTACGAGAAAAAAGTCATAAAATTTTAAAAAATAAGATAAAATAGGTCCACAAAATTTATTGATAAGGTTTTGAAAAAATGAACAAAATGAATTTAGTTCCTTGATACTTTTCAAGCCAAAAAAAAAAAAACAAAAAATCTGCAAAAATATAATTCTAATTCATATGGAAACATGAAAACTACATAACTTTTTTTTTTGAACTAAAAAGTCTATTCAAAACAGGAAAAAAGCAGCACAAAAAAAAGATAAATTCAAACATAAAAGTTTTATCAAACAAAGAAAAAATAAGCAAGAAAAAAAGTTTTGAATTGAATCATGTGTGTGCATATCAAAAGTTCAAAGTTTCATCATTCATAGATAGCAAAAGCATGAGAAATAATAAAAAGAACTAAACACGTTCTTTACATTTTTTACTTATTTCCATTATTTAATTCTGTTTGATTTCCAACAAAGTCCAAACAAATTTTTTCTCATGTCTGCATTGTGCAGTGAAAAACCGCATTTGTGAGGAAACCTCATTGCTGTTGTACACAGAGCAGAAAATAAAGGAAAAGCATTGCCACAAATTACAGTGGAAGAACAGTGGATAGATTGCTGTGCTTCGATAAGATTCCCTCTTTTTTCCTCTTCCATTCCGCTTTAAAATTCAAAACAATTTCATTTTTTCCTCCCTATTCACATAGAATTATGAAATTGCTTCCGCCCTTTTAGTTTTTTTTCCTCTCTTCCTCATGTCTAATAACAATGGCAACTTGTCAGGTCTACTTAACTTTCGACTTCCTTTTTTTTGGTTTTATATCTTGTTATTAAGTTGAGGATTTTTTTATTTGAATTAAATATTATTTTTGTACGTAGGTATTTTGTATGAATAATGAGAAGTAGGAAGGATGGGGAATGACGTTGGGTTTTTGATAAAACTGTAAAATTCTTTCAAAAACTGCCTTTTGAAAAATTATTGAAATTTTAGGGTGTAGGGGGCTGTGCAACATTCTTGAACAAAAAAAAACTTTAAGTCTTAGTGTTTTGTTAGGGGGAGGGGTTCGAAAATTCAAGTTTTTAGCAAGCGAAAATAATTCAATATACATCAAGCATATAAATTTTTTATAAAAAACAGTGAAAAACAGACAATTTTGATGACAAAGAATTTCCAATAAAACTGTTCCTGCTTACATGTTCGAACAATAAAATTTTATATTTTCAATCTTTTTTTAAATAACTTGTTGTTTCCATGTGATAGGCAGGCACATGTAACTCTGTAAATATGTAATAACAATACAAAAAGCTTTTATACTATTGTAATGAAGGAAATTGAAAACGGGGAGAACCGAGTTGTCATGTTTATCGTTTGACATCATCGATTGAGTATAAATTAATGGCATTTGAAAGTGGAAATTTCTTCAATAAACATCACCTTGATGCCATCTCACCCTCTTATAAAACGTATCATCAGGGGTAAAATTGATCAAAATAACAACAACATCAAAGCAGCTGCCTCGATTTCAAAGCTTACAAGTAATGCTAATTGAACTTTTGTTGAATGAAAATGCTTCTTCTCCCATAAGCTATTTTGTTTGTGCTTTGGCAATAAACAGAAAGCTTTCTTTACATTTAACTAAATAAATTGAAAAAAAACGGGAAAGAGAGAAAGAAGATAAAATTCCTTGAAGGCATTTACTGTACTATGGTGAAAGCATAAGCATAAGCAGAAAGCTTTCAGCTTGAATGTAAAATAAAAATCTTTCAATTTAAAAAAACGTTTAATGCGATTTTATCGCGAAAATATTAAGTGAAATAGGAAGATGTGTCGTACAGCAAATAAAATGAAATTGTACTCAAAATTCAATTTACTTTGAGAGTAGATATATATAAAAAAATAAGAATTTGAAGAAATGAAGAGAAATGCACGAAATAAATAAATGCTGTAAACTTTATCGTAATGCGATATTAATAATATTTTATGCCCTTTTTGAGGGAAATAAATTTTCCTCTTTTTAGCGCATTTTCCCCTTGGGAAAAGGACGCTATTGTCCGCACTTTGTCCGTCTGTCCGTCTGTCCGTCTGTCCGTCTGTCCGTCTGTCTGTCATCGCATCTCCTCCTCAGGGTTAAGCTTTTTTGATGCGGTTTTTGGCTTAAAATGTGTGTAGTATGTCTGGCTAGAGCTGGCGAAAAAATCAGCACGAATGATCACTTCCTCTGCTGGAACCAGCGTAAAAAGTACCAAAAATGACATTTCTTTGTATGTGTTAGTGTGGTCGATTGCACTAAAATGTTGACTTTTCAAAACCTTAGCTGTCCTCGGTTCGAATCCCACCGATGACAATGTTCTTTTTTTACTTTTTTTGATACTTTTTTGATTTCTAATGACATTTAATGTTGAATTATGTCATAATTTTCAATTTCCACAATTTTCCCGAGTTTTTCCGAAGATTTTTGTTAAAATTTTCAATATTTTCATACAATTTTCATAGATAATTACTTCTTCCATATTTTTTGATATTTTTATTGTTTTAATTTTCTATTTTCATGGATTTTTCATAGTTTTTCAGGAAAATTTCGTGAAAATTATAAAAACTTGCATTTATATAAAAAACTCATCAATATAAATAATTAAATTGCCACTTAAACTTCTTAAAAAAAAGCGCAGCAGTGGCGTAAGTGGAAGTGCGCACGACTCCTAATTTGAAGGTCATGGGTTCAATCCTAGCCCGTAGCCGATTTTTTTTTGCTTTTTTATTTTTTTTTTAAATTTTATGTCGCGTAATGATAACTTTTTAATAAAAATATTTTTTTTCCTCATGTTTCACACACATTTTTTTCTGTAAATTTTAAATTTCTGGTAAATAAAGAATATTTATAATTAAATATTAGGCTTTATACTTTTGGGGTTTTAATTCTTTGTGTATTTACTATACGTGGAAAATGCGCTTTCGTCGGTCACGAGTGACCACGTTGATACTAGTTGGTCTTTTTTCCTGTCTGCATGTAAAAAGAATGTAAACGACACGAGGCCAATTTCTCATGACTTTTTGTGAGGAGCTTGGGGTTTGCTTAAGTGTCATTTGGAGATTATTTATGGAAAATGAATTTGAGTGGGAAATATTCTTCATTTTCCCTTGAAATTGATAATCAAAAATTATTTTTGTGTTGGCGTTTCGGTTCATTTATTTATTTTATTTTGTTAATTTATTGGAATTTACGACTCATTGCTGCTCAAACAGAGGAAATCAGAGATTTTTTTGTTTGGTAATCTTTTTCTTTGCATAATTTGAAAACTACTACACATTTTTGTTATACACATCATCAATTTGTCAAAAGATAATTTTAATTTTTATACAAACAGCATTAAGACTGGTTAGGACGGGGAGAGGGTCTAACAGGGTCATAGCCAGAAATATTTTATAAGGGAAGCTTAAAATTTTTTTGTATAGAAGAAAAAATTTTAGGTGGGGGGAGGGGGGTCGGGTAGCAAAATTAAGAAATTTTTCTTAGTAGGGGGGGGGGAGAGGGCCGGACTTTTTTGGACCCTCCCCTTGCTACGCCCCTGGGGTCTAAAAATTATTTTTTTTTTTTTATAAAACATACTAAGTGAACGGCCTCCTATCCAGTTTTTAAACATGTAATGTGAAAATAATTTTTTGATCCAGTTTGGTTCCAATCTTGTGCTAAAGAACAAAGTTAGTTGTGTCAGAATTTAGATCTCTTTGATCAAAAGAAGACTTTAGACATTAATTTTCATTTGGAATAATATTGTGTGGCTCCAAAGAGTTAGAGTAGAGCTGAAGTTTTCCATAGCAATGCATCATTTTTTGAAGTTTTTCTTGGATAAAAGTTTTAATTTTATTTTTTTTAATACCAAAAATTGCTTTATTAATAATTTTTTTCAAACAATATTTTCTATTAACTTTTATCGGCTTTTCAATTAATTTTTTGCAGTTTGAAGTTAATTTAATAAAATTGTGTACACCACGAAAACCTTTCCTCCCTTGAAATTAATACAAAATAACAAATTAAAAACACACGATTAAACTGCAACGATAAAGTTTTCAATAGCTTCACTGCTCAATCGCATCAACATATTTTAATAACCATCAGTACAAAGTATCTTAAACTTTTCAGAATTTCTATCAGTTTTGATAATATGAAAAATTATTATTATCATAGTTTGGTTTGAAAAAGTTTCTCCTTCATTGCATGAATTATTTAAATATTATCAACGATAAGTGACTGAAAGTAATAAGGAGCTTACGACAACGATTCATCTAAAGTCTCAATTTTATGTCGATTGTTAAGTAAATAAAAGGATTCTCTCTAAAGATTTTTTTTAATGTCAAACTTTCATACTGTGTGGTTTTATGAATGTACTTACAGTTTTATATGCTTGTCTTGTTGAAGTTTCTCATATCTTCATGATATATAGGTTATGATTTAAGTACAGTTTGAAGAAAGAAGATAAAGATTAAAAACTTTTAAAATGATGAAATTAATACTTTCTTTTCAAGAACGCAGCTTTAAATTTTGAGTTCAAAAAAATTTAAGATTTCACTTATGATGTCCATCAAAAACTTGAATTTTTAGACCCCCCCTCCCCCCTCTCTCATAACATTGTTTAAAACTGTCATACAGCCTCAGTATCCAATCCCCCCTAAAAATTTTTACAGGGTCTGAATAGTCCTGAAAATTTGGTTAAAAATTGGAACTGATTAATTTCCATAAAATTCATCATGTGGATAGATAACAGCTTCTAAGTAGTCCAACACACTACAAATTTATGATTCTATCTCCTCTAAGCCACCTATAAATCAATCATAAATTTTTATTGTCTATAAATTTACTCAAGCACACGACTTGATGAGTACCGAAGCTAGTAAAACAATTTTTCATTAACCTTCCACACTTTATGCACATCGAAAGCGAAATTGAAATAAAAAAGACACTTTCGAACTACGAGGATGGAATATTGCACACGTAGCACAAAGCAGCATGATTGTTACTCAAAGTTTTGTGTACTTTCTCATCATTTTACGGTGAAAGTTTTATTTTTATTTTATAGTTTCATGAACAAGCATGAGAGAACGGTACTTAATTGAAAATGAATTAGGTTAGTGTAATCACCATAAATAAAGGAGAGATGAAACTTTTTGGAAGTACTAAACATCCATGACAAGACGAGAAGAGAAAAATGCGAATCATAAAAATTTATTGTACCAAAAAAAGGAGGATGAAAAAATTTGACCCACATGTCAAGAACATAAAAAAATTCTTTGAGGCAAAGCTTTTTGAGGCACAGAAACTTTCTTTTAAGCGCAAAAAATGTACATGAACATACAATCTCTTTCTTTTTTTTGTGAGTGTATATATGTTTGCAAATAATTTTTTAAGTGAACATTGCGGCATGTGTACCGAGAAAACAAATTTTTTTGTCCCCACAAAAAGGAAGTATGTTCATGTTTCAATACACAGGAAAGTTCTTTTTTATAATGCAGCAGCAAAAAAAAAAGAATGAAAGAAAAATATGAGCAACTGTTTCTCTCACGCAATAATGATTTTTACGTGTTTATAAATTTTTATAACTTTCTGAATGAATAATCATAATCGCAATTTTGTTTTTTTTTTCATTTCTCTCTCTCTCTGGTCTTTTTTTTTGCATCATGAGCAATTGCTGCCGTCATACTTTCTCGTTTCGAATGAAATAAACCTCTTTCCTTAATAGGGGTTTCAGATGAATGGATTCAGGCTGAGAATATCAATGAATCATGATGCAGTGAGGATGAAAAATATTTCTCTGCTCGGATCCTACTTAAATTTAATTAAAGTCATAGAATGTTTGTGATGGCTGTTGATCATTATGCAAGTTATTGTAGAGTTATCACTACACAGTGGTCCAAAATGAAAATTTTCCGGCAATCGACCCCATTTTGAAAAAATTGTACTATAAATATTGCGGAATGTCTTATTTTAAAGCTGACATAGACACAGAACGATTCCCCAAGTTTCAGCTTTTTTCGTCCATTTGGAGCTTCATGGCAGGTCTTCAAAGTTTGCTATAGCGAAAATTCTTAAAAATTATGATATTATATTCAAACTCGATTTGCGCAGAAGATACTCAACCAATTGAAAAACGGTTTTCAGTTTTTGAAAGTACATTACAATATCTAAGTTTTGAACAAGTACTTTGATGCAAAAAAAGGTTCTTGTTGAGACAGTGCTTGATTAAGTGTGAAAAAATAGGCAAAAATCGTACTAATATTTTTCACAGTTACCGGAAAGTATGTAAACATCCCCAGAACCAAACGGTTCTATGTTTTTTGTATAGTATAACACTCCAGCTTTTTCATAATGGGGTGATTTGTGATCCAACGAGTGCGGATCTAGGTGCTAGAGCTCCTCAAAGATGGGTAAAAATGAAAAATTTGAAAAAATTCTGAGAATTCACTGAAAAAAATCAAGTTTTAACCAAAACTTGTTCAAATCTTGTTTTTTATGCTTAATGTTCAATATTTAGGCAAAAGATGAACGATTTTTGAAGAAATTTTTGAAAAAAGGTCATTTTGACCACCATGTGCTGGTTATCGACTTGGCTTATAATGCCTTCACTCAAAGAGCTACTGCTCTTACGTTACTTGATATTTTTTAATTCGGTTTTCGGATTATTATAGCTTATTGTTATACCTTTACAATGATATAGAATACTTGGCAGTTAGACTTAGTCTTGGTCATCAAAACGCTGGTTGTTTGTGACCAACAGTAATCGACCCCTAAATTAAAAATCTCAAAAATATGATTTCGCAAAATGAAGTGTAAAAATAAATATAAATTGTGTTTTTGGGTTTTTTGTGTTGATGTATCATATTTGTGACTGTAGAATCTCAAAAAATGAGATTTAAAAAGTTTTTGGTACCTCAGACTAGTCTCATAAAATCTACCCTGATAGTCTCAATCAAGTGTACAATTTTTACATGAGAAACTTTTTTTGAGATTTTATTCAATTGATAATTGATTATTGAGCACTTTTATGCTATAATAAATAGTTTTACTGTCATTTTCATACAGAAAATTTGAAATTCTATATTAAATTATTTGAGAAATGTCAAATGTGCCATGCAATAATCAAAAGGGTAAAGCTGTCCAATGAAAGTGACTAAAATCTACAAAATCAATTTTTTTTCAACATAAATGTGCTCAATAATCAATTATCAATCGAAAAAAGTCTCAAAAAAAGTTTTCAGGTAAAAATTGTACACTTGATTGAGACTATCAGGGTAGATTTTATGAGGCTAGTCTGAGGTACCAAAAACTTTTTAAATCTCATTTTTTGAGATTTTACAGTCACAAATATGATACATCAACACAAAAAACCCAAAAACACAATTTATTTTTATTTTTACACTTCATTTTGCGAAATCATATTTTTGAGATTTTTAATTTAGGGGTCGATCACTATAGGTCACAAACAACCAGCGTTTTGATGACCAAGACTAAGTCTAACTGCCAAGTATTGTATATCATTGTAAAGGTATAACAATAAGCTATAATAATCCGAAAACCGAATTAAAAAATATCAAGTAACGTAAGAGCAGTAGCTCTTTGAGTGAAGGCATTATAAGCCAAGTCGATAACCAGCACATGGTGGTCAAAATGACCTTTTTTCAAAAATTTCTTCAAAAATCGTTCATCTTTTGCCTAAATATTGAACATTAAGCATAAAAAACAAGATTTGAACAAGTTTTGGTTAAAACTTGATTTTTTCAGTGAATTCTCAGAATTTTTTTTCAAATTTTTTCATTTTTACCCATCTTTGAGGAGCTCTAGCACCTAGATGCGCACTCGTTGGATCACAAATGACCCCATTATGAAAAGCTGGAGTGTTATACTATACAAAAACATAGAACCGTTTGGTTCTGGGGATGTTTACATACTTTCCGGTAACTGTGAAAAATATTAGTACGATTTTTGCCTATTTTTTCACACTTAATCAAGCACTGTCTCAACAAGAACCTTTTTTTGCATCAAAGTACTTGTTCAAAACTTAGATATTGTAATGTACTTTCAAAAACTGAAAACCGTTTTTCAATTGGTTGAGTATCTTCTGCGCAAATCGAGTTTGAATATAATATCATAATTTTTAAGAATTTTCGCTATAGCAAACTTTGAAGACCTGCCATGAAGCTCCAAATGGACGAAAAAAGCTGAAACTTGGGGAATT
Organism: Chironomus striatipennis; assembly: GCA_026123125.1. Taxonomy (NCBI): domain Eukaryota; kingdom Metazoa; phylum Arthropoda; class Insecta; order Diptera; family Chironomidae; genus Chironomus; species Chironomus striatipennis. Next base: position 30,223,262 of record CM047394.1, read on the forward strand.
GTTCTGTGTCTATGTCAGCTTTAAAATAAGACATTCCGCAATATTTATAGTACAATTTTTTCAAAATGGGGTCGATTGCCGGAAAATTTTCATTTTGGACCACTGTGGCACTAAAGCTTTTAAAATTGCATGAAATTTAATATTCAGTTGTGCTGCTGATTTTTTAAGAGTGGTAATAGCTGATTTTAGGAAAAATTATTTTTTTGGGACACTTTACCACCCCACGAAAAAATTTCAACCTACTCCCTTACCTTCGTTTTCGCATATAAATCAACCACAAAAAAATTACTTAAATTGACACTTTAATATTAAACACTAATCACAATGAGCTCCGTAAAAGTTAATTCCTCTAATTAAGAATCCCTATTCCAAAACTAACATTCAAAAAAGTCAAGCTACTGTCTGCTTATCCCAAATAAAAATAAAAATGAGATGCGGAACTTTTATGATACTAATTTTTATTTCCCTCATTTTCATTTTTTTTTATGCTGTTCCCTTTCGAACGGGATGAGAGCAAAAAAGGAAGAATAAAGAAAAGTTTAATGGCTTAATTTTTGACTGCACGATCTTTACACTCTCATTTTTATGTTTTAACCCTTTTTTGCTGTCTCTTTACTCCTTCCATTTTTCATTCTCTTCTCTGTTATTTTAAATATTATAAACATTTATCCATTTTTAAGCTTTTGCAGCTTTTTTTCAACAGCGTTAATTTCAACATTAAATGAACGTGAATGAGTGAAAAAATGTGACCCAAAAAGATTCTATTTTTTTCGAAACAGTTTAATGCTCTTTTAATTTAAATCCTTCTTTTGAAAAAAATGTAAATTATTTTTGAGCAACCATTTTACGACTGTATGTGCGTCAGCTACCATAACAATTTTGTAAGGTTATGTTCAAGATTTTAAATTAATGTTCATTAAAATTTTCTTGTAATGTTATGAAACAAAAAGATTTGTAGTTGTTTTTGTAGGTAATAAGCTTTTGGGATGTTCGCTTTGTCTTTTGAATTATGTCTGAAGACGGTCTACAGATTGGCAATGATACATTTTTGAAATTTTATATTTTTGAACACTTTGTCACAAAATTTTTAAATTCAAACAATTTGAGTACATTTTTGTTTAATTTCACAATTTTTAACCTCATTAAGATCATATAAATACAGTCACCAGACCACACGAAAAGATTAACTGACAGAAAATGCTTGTTCATCACCAACACCATTCTTTCATTACTTATCCCAACCCTTTTTGCAGCATGAATGTTTACCTGCTACCAATTATACAGAACTTATCCGAGTATTAAAATCACGAAGCTCCATGAGCACAAAATCAGATAGATGGAGTAATTTTTAACGATGCGGTTATGATACAATGAAATAAATTATTATAGCATTAATAATATCGAAATTATTAAATTTATTTACCTTCCCTTCCATTTTATGTCATTCTCACCTGAAAGGTATGAGAAAAATATGTAATTAAAAATAAAAAAATATTTACTGTTCTCGTCATAAAAAAATCTTCTTATCGGTCAACACAAAAAATATTTTATTTTTATTAAACAATAAACTACCTTGAAAGTATTTTACTGTTTCTACATGAAACCCTTTTTATGGCTTTTGATGTCGCTTTTATTGCTGCTAATATTATTAATAAACATATAACGGATGCTTTTGGAATGATAAAGGTAAAGTATATGGATGCTCCTTTTTTGGTCACCTTTTGTTTTGTAATTGAAAGGGTTCAGCATTAAACTTTTAGACATTTTTTGATCGTAATAGCTTTATGGAATTTCTTTGTGACTTTCTTTTCTTTTTGATGTGATAATATGTCTATGGATTTTTGAGGTTACCATTGTTTGTATTTGGGATGTTTTGTGGTGGTGACATTGAAATTATTCAGATACCTTGATTCGGAGATTGTGTCTTTTGGAAAGATATTTTATGGACTTTTCTGATTATGAATTTTAATGGACATGATACAAAATTGTTTTGATGAGATTTTGTAGATGTTTTCTCTTGGGATGATTTTTTATGTGTTTTAGTCTTGTAGAGTACTGAAGATTAAGGATAAGAAATTTATGAGAAAAAAATTGTTCACCTTAAACATGACAGCTCATCATAGAGGACATGAAAATTCCTAAAGTTTAAACAAAATTTATTTTTTTTTTTCAAAGTTTTAACTGAAATTGTATTAAAAAATTGAGCAGTAAAACCATAAAACCATAACAATTTAAACAACTCCCCTCAAATTTACTCCTGAGCATGACAATGAACATTTTCCATCAACTTTACAATGTTTCCATTTGATAATCAAATTAATTTATTTTTTTTCATTCAATTTGATTAAATTTGTTTCGTATTTTATGATTGAATTTCAATAATCCTGTTAGTTCTAGGCGAATCGGGATGGAATATTTCAATTTATTTTATTTATCAATTTAAATTTAGCGTGATTGTTGATGAGATTAAAGCTTAATCTTCAAAAATCATTGAAAATAATTCCTTTGTCTCTGAAATTTGTGCTACAAAAAAAACCACAACCACAAAAAGTTTTCCCTCTTCAAAAATTTCTAATTTCTTTAATGTAAAGAACTGAAATAAATTTGATAGAAAATTTTCATTATGAGAATCGATATGGATGTCATGTGAGTCATGAAATCTAATTTAAAAATGTCGAGACAGAAATTTTATTGAACAAATTGGTATGAGTGAAGGGGGAATCTACCAGAGAATTATTTGTCATAATCAGAGCATGTTTTCAATTCATATGAAGATAGACATTCTGAATTATTTATCGAAAAAAAATTTATTTGTAAAATTGAAAATATCAGTAGGAAATTGATACTTTTCTGCTTATTGTCTAGCAAAATTTCCTTGTCAAGTTTTGTGACTGCTGATAAATGTTTTGGAAAACTATAGAAACTCATGTCACAGTCATCGTTAGTAGAACTTTTTGTTTTGTGGTTTTTTCAAAGTTGTCTTATGAAGCTAAATGTCTAAATATGCCAACAATTTTTAAACATTAAAGTTCTATGATTGCTGCTTCTTATCGTAATATTATGCAGTCAAACCTCGTTTTTTAAATTAATAGTACTGTACCAGTAACGTAGACAGAAGGGCTGGAAAAATAAAAATAAGCAAATTGTATCAAAGTTTTATCCAAGTTTTACTATTTGTAAAAATTGAAAATAAATTAGTTAGGAGTCGTCCGTAAAATTCATAACGCAAAAATGACCATTTTATTTTACTCCACTCCTTACTGTAACATAGCATAAAAAATTTATTTAACAATAATCAATTTTCATTAATAAAAAAATTGAAAAAACTTCTCAAATCTGTAAAGAAATATAAATTTTTATAGAATGTTACGTAACAAATTCTCACTTTCATCCCTCCTCCCCGTAACACTGCGTAACAAAATCTTAGACACTTCCTTCCCTCTCTAAGCGTTAAGAATTTTACGAACGATCCTGTAAAGATTACAATCTTATAGAACAATTTAAATGAGTTTCAATTGCTAGAAATTTCAATAATACCTAATTGCAATGTTAAATATTAGCAATATTCTGAAACCAAAAACATATAACATTAATTAATGAAGATTATAATTGTAATTACTCATATCAACATTCTTAAGTTTCTATAAACAAGGAAATTAAGTTTTGAAATCAGAATTACTTAAATTGGATTTGATGAAAATAAAATTCAATCCTTTTATAGACAAATTTACATACGACTAAATCACTTTTCAATTCTTTTCCTTTCATTTCATTTCAAAGGAAGGATGATTCTTGTATGATGTATGAAACCTTAAAAGCTTAAAGTATCATATAATACAATATGTGAAGAAAATGAAAAAAGAATAAAAAGTTGCTTTGCATTTTCTTCTTCTTCCTTTAAAACCAGCTTACAGCAATCATGAAATATGCTAATTTTATGAGCTTTTCATTCTCGGTTGGGAATGAATGAGGAAGTGAGAGAGAAAGAGAATGAGAAATGAAAAAGAAAAACAAAACCAAATGAAATTATACAGGAACAACATTTATTCAGACTCATATATATAAACACATGAAAGGCAGAAGTAAAAAAGAATAAAGAAAGATCCTTTTTTCATATGGAATATTCTGTAAGCTTACAAGCAAAAGCTGGCACTGCTGTTACTACAGTTGGTTTTAGTAAGTCCAAAAGTTGTTATGAAAAATTAACAAAGTTAATTCTAAACTGACACAAAGTGACAGAAAAAGGGTCTCTTTTTCAGGATTTCTCTTTGTCTTCCTTCCTCATCCTCCTTCCATCCAGATCCGGGTGAATAAAAAAAAAGTATAAAGTGAAATAAATTTTCCATTCTTCATGTTCCTTTATTAGATTCACACACAGTTTTAAGTTTGATGCTGTGTTTATATAGAATATGTCAAAGGACTTTTCTCCTCATCTAAGAGCATTTGCTGACTGAGACGGTAACCCTTTTTATTTTTTCATTCTTTTCTTTTATTTGCCTGCTTCTTATGCATACAAAACCATAATAAAAAAAAAGAAAAGAAAAAAAGAAGGAAGAATAGTAAGCTTTTCAGCATAGAAATGAAGTCAAGCCTTTTGCAACTGCCTCCTTTTGTGCCCTTTTTGGCTTTCATACTCAGCTCTGCTATTTACACATTCTTACTTGAATCAACAAAATTGTTGTGAAAGTCCAAATCTGAACATAATGACCAAAAAATTGGACACAAAAGGTTTTATGGTTACACAAAAGAATTCAAATTCAGTGGTCGATTATTAGCATTTCAATAAATTAGAATATCACTTTTATACTGTTTTATATATTTTCAGTCCTTTTTCAAAACTTTGCGATTTACTTATCGCATTTGCTTTTTGTTACTCCCTTCTGAGAATGTGTCCCAGATAATAAATTTCGATTATTATATTTTTTGGGGTATTTTTAAAAGAAAGTTTGTTTGAAGATTACAGCAAGTTTTATGATAATGGTTTACGAATGATGCATTTAAATGAAAGTGGAATGTGTTTGGGTTTTCAGAGAATAATCTCAGACTTTTCATAGAAATTCGGCTACAAAATTTTTCAGTAATCAAAAAAGAAAAAAATTTAAATATCTAATTTCTAACTATAGGGGTCATTCAAAAATTAGGTCCAAGTATGAGAGAAAATGTCGGGAACAATAGAATTCGTTGAAAAGTTTTGAACGTCATTTGTGAACCCATAGAAGATATTTTCTAAATTTAAGCTCCACAAACCAGCTATTAACAGTCAATTATAGCCTGGGATTTGAGTTGATAAAAGAACTTTTTGCCATTATTTAAAATCTTTGAAACAAACAAATCCAATTTGAAATTCTAATTCAGTGTGTGTATTTTATCTTTTTATCCGATATAAATTTAAATTTCATGTAAATAAGAAGTTCAAAAGAATCTACATTTTGAATCGGATATAATTGACGACTTCAAATCGTTTTTCTTGCAAATTAAATGAAAAATGAAGCAGCGAAATTCATGGCAAGATGAAATGAGAAGCTTTTACAGAGAAATAATTTCCGGAAAATTCTACTTGTGTTAAAGAAGAGAGGATTAAAAATTTGAGTATGAAAAAATTTTTGCATACGAGAAAGCTTCTTTAATCTTTAAATTAATTTTTTTCTCCTCATTTCCAAGCTTAAATTTTTAATTAGATGTGGTAAAATGTCTTGTATGTATGAAGCTTTTATATGCAGAATTTTGAGCTTGTTGAGCTTGAATTCTGCTGCAAGTTTGCTATCGACGTTTTAATGGGAAATTTTATGTTTTTTTCTAATTAAAGTCAAAATCATTAGATTCTTGATTTCATCTTCGTATATTAGAAACATTTTATGTTAATTTGAAAAGCAAATATGTAATTAAGGATCAAAAATTTTTATTTCAAAAGAATTCTAATCTCTTGGCTCACAGAATGATTCACTTTGGTTGACAGTAATTAAAGCACTTCTATCAAAATATTTGTCCACCAATTCATTAACATGTGCTGAAACAGATTCGTCAAGTTGAGGTGTGCCTGAGAGAATCCATGCAAATTGAATAGATTTGTTTTCAGGTATATTGCCACAAGTATATACGACAGAGTATTTCTCATAGTCCGTGGAGAGAACCCAATAGTTTGACTTTGTAATTGCTGATTAGAAAAAGTATCAAAGTTAAATTATGTAATTAAATTAAGAATCTAAAGAGTTGACTTACGTTGATCTCCAAAAGCTACATTTAATTTTCCTTCAAGTGGAGTCTGGTCTGGATAACTTACAATTGCTTTACCAATAGCACATTCATTACCTTCGGGTTTCTTACAACAATTATGAACTTTAACAGTGTTATCACTATTTAAGGAGTATATTGCTCTTGAGCATTCACAGCCTTTTTGGAACATGGCGTTATAACGATAAACTTCGTACCATTTTTGTGAGATATACTGAGAAATAAATATAAATACTTTTTTGAGTTTTTTATTTATGAATTAAAATGTCAAGGGGTTATCTTCTATAAACACAAAATATTATGAATGGAAAAGTTTAAATCGTCAAAATTGTAACAGGTAAAGGCGGATGTTTAAAAAGTCGACATAATATTTATTTGACCTTCAACGAGGTTATTAATTTATTTTTTAACTCAGAATAATTTCAGCCACTGACAACTTAAAGTATAATACACGCTATGCGTGGAAGTTAATTCACCTTTTGGAGATCAAAGTTTTGTTGAACTGGTCTTTCAGGACATGGACTGTTGAAAAATTGCTGGGCCGATATCACACTCAAACTCATTAAAACAAGTATTAATCTATACATTTTAAACACTTTAAAAAAATACAGTCGATGCGATCTTCACGGTGTATAACTACAAACTAAAATATTCGCTAGTTTGCTCTCTTTTATAGCCAAAAAAATCTGTCATCTCATGCATAATATTATCAAAATTCGTGTATGATCAAAGTTCATCTACAGAATATGACTCATAATTTCTTCATTTGTAAACAAGTTCACTAGGGGCCGTTCACTTATTACGTAACGCTCCGAGGGGTGAGGGGTGGTTCGAGAGTTTGTTACGGTTTATTGTTTTCACACTTCTTTTATTTTATGGTGGGGGAGGGGGTTTAAAAAACTCATTACGTAATAAAAGAACAGCCCCTAGCAAAACAAGATCGTTCTAGACTAATTTTTTTAAAATCATTTGCTTTAACTGTAGGTAGTTTTTAAATTTATTCATTATTTGTTCATTTATTTTTCTGTAACAATTTACAACCAAAAATTATTTTTATAGACTTTGAACTTGTAGTGTGTGGAGAGAATCATATTAAAAAAGAAGAAATTTTTTTCTAAAGTCTTGACTACAAGCAATCAAACATGCGATCGAACCGTGACCACAAAAATTAGCATTTTATTGATGCAAAAGCAATAAATTATATTTTAATAAATTTTTAATCTTTATCTTGTGTCTAATGATTAAATTAATAAGAAACTTAAGCTTGATAAAACAAAAAATCAAATTGAGGGGCTAGACTTGGACTAGACTGAAAGTACCTAAGTGAAATCAAAAACATTTTTTTTTTAAATTCAATTAATTTTGTACAGTTTTTTTGAACTTACTTGAATTTTTAGTGCAAATATCCTCAAAACAATTGGGAATTTAAAAATTACTTAAGAAATACTTTTTACTTTAAAACATTGATAAAAAAATAAGTTTTGAATAACAAATTTATTTTACAAATTTAATAAAACTTCAAACGTCGCATTTGTGCCATTTAGAACGAGTGAGAATCAAAGAGTAAAACTTATGCTCCGATACTCAAGGCTCCTGACAATTTGATAAAACTTTTATTATTTGTAGTTCTACAGAAGAAAAATACTTGATTTAAATTCCTCTGCTTTTGTCATGATAAACTGAAAACTTGTAAACTTTATAGTCGCAAAAGGAAGTGCAATAAAAACGACACAGAAATTGTAGAGAAAAGAGAGAAAAGTAAGGAAGGAAATTTTATAATAAATTGACATAGAAAAACTTTTACATTAAATTGCTTTTAATGAGCACAAAAGTTTTTCTAAGATTTGCATTGGAAAATTTCCATCTCAATTTGAGAGAAGAAGGAAACATTTTATAACTTTTGGACCTTAATTTTGATTTGAGGACAGCATTAAAAGATTTATGTCCGTTTGTCTATAGTTTATTTGAATTTTATAGCTTGTAAGCTAGGGTGTCTAATTTTGTTTGGGGGCAGAGTTATGTATTTTATTTGTTTTTCGTCTATAAAATTGATGTGGCGATGATGAGATTTTTAGGGATTTGAGAGATTTTGAAGTGCTCAATACTGTTGAGTACTTGACATTAAGAGATTTTTTTGAATATTTTATATAAAAAAAATCCTTTAAGCTTAAAACTATTTTAGTCAAGCTTTCCATGATCTTCTTACCAAAAGTTCAATAAACGCTTAAAAATCATTTAAATGATTAATATTGCCGACTTTTATTGTTTGTCGTAAAGTAAAATGATATTTAATAGTTTGGTCATAACAATAATTATTTTTATAGACTTTAAACTTGTAGTGTGTGGGGAGAATCATTTTAAAAAAGAAGAAATTTTTTTCTAAAGTCTTGACTACAAGCAATCTAACATGCGATCGAAACGTGACCACAAAAATTAGCATTTTAATGATGCAAAAGCAATAAATTTTATTTTAATAAATTTTTAATCTTTATCTTGTGTCTAATGATTAAATTAATAAGAATCTTGAGCTTGCTAAAATAAAAAATTAAAAACTATTGTGAGGGGCTAGACTTGGACTAGACTAAAAGTACCTAATTTAAAGTGAAATTAAAGATTTTTTTTTTTTTTAATTTCAATTGATTTTGTACAGTTTTTTTGAACTTACTTGAATTTTTAGTGCAAATATCCTAAAATTGCAAAACAATTGGGAATTTAAAAATTACCTACTTAAGAAATACTTTTTACTTTAAAACATTGATAAAAAAATAAGTTTTGAATAACAAATTGACCGTTTGTCTATAGTTTATTTACATTTTATAGCTTGTAAGCTAGGGTGCCTAATTTTGTTTGGGAGCGGTGTTATGCGTTTTATTTGTTTTTGGTCTATAAAATTGATGTGGCGATGATGAGATTTTTTGGGATTTGAGAGATTTTGAAGTGCTCAATACTGTTGAGTACTTGACATAAGAGATTATTTGAATATTTTATAAAAAAAAAAATCTTTTAAGCTTAAATCAATTTTAGTCACCCTTTCCATGATCTACTTACCAAAAGTTCAATAAATGCTTAAAAATCATTTAAATGATTAATATTGCCGACTTTTATTGTTTGTCGTAAAGTAAAATGATATTTAATAGTTTGGTCATAACAATAATTTCAATTTCATATCACAAATGATTACCATAAAAAGAAGCCATAAATGCGTCTTAATTGTCATTGCTTTTATAGTTGTCCCCTGAAAAACTTGTTCTTGTAAACGGATTTCATGCTTCAGGATGTTGTTTAAGCTCAAAGTTTTCTGCAAATTACCAATGCATATAAATTCAATGATGACGAGGCTAGTGGCTGTAATACTTTCTGTATGATTATGCAAATTACATCTGCAAGTTCATAGTTTACAAAATGTTCTATACATTGCACAATGTTTGCATGAATAACAAACTTTATTAAATAACTACAATAAAAAAAATTTACAGAGAGAATAATAATACACATAGAACTGCCTCACATCAGAGCTCTTCAGGGAAACTATTTCAAGACAATTTTCAGGATTGAGAGAAATGTGAGAGTGGAAAGGAAACAAGAAAATTTTAATTAAAATTTTGCAGTTTGTTGTGCAATTACGTAAATGATTTTCACAAAACTCGATTAATGATTATTTTGGATGTGCTGTTGTGGAGTATTTTGGGGTCTTATATGCCGTCATTCTTAATTTCCAAATATGGAAATGGAAAGTCTGGGGGTGTTTTGTTGATGACGTTCATGGAAGTGTATGTAGCAGTGGCGTAGCCAGGGGGGTGATTGGGTGAATTTTCACCCCCTTTCAATTTCTTTAATTTGATAGGGTTTTTGTGAAAAAACGAAAAATCAACCAACCCCCGCCCAAAATTTTCAATTCAAAAAATTAAATTTTCACTTTCCTCAAAATTGCTGGCTACGCCACTGGTATGGAGGATGGGTATTTGTCTAGTAGGAAAAAGTCACAATTATTTTTATATAACGAAGGAAAGCAGAGAGGGTCCTATAAAATTGGATTTTTTTTTATTCTAAAAAATTTATTACATCGAGTTACCAAACTTATCATAACCCCCCTTTCTTCCATCCACTCATTCATAATTTCATTCTCAATCTCAATTTCCATCGTAGGATGCAAATACAAATTACAATAAATAGCTTGATTCGTTGCTTCATTCATACATAGCTATAAATACATCAATTTCTGATTGCATGTTTATGTTTATTTATTCAACAAATATTCACACAATATCATGAGACATATAAATGATTTTGAAGCATTGAAAAGGCGTTTTTCAATTTTCAAGCTAAAATGCTAATGAAGCAATTTCCAGAAAACATATTTAGTGTGTGTTTGTACAATATTTTGGATTATCATTATGCACACATACTTGTGTTTATGCTTGAAAATCAATTTAATTATTTTTTGCTGTTATTGTTGTTGTTGCTTGTTCCTGTGAACATTGACTAGAATATGTCTCCGATTTAATTAAATTTTTGACATTTTTTGGGGATTTTTTGTGTATGTTGTGAAATGTTAATTTATGTTAGTTTTGATAGACTGAATATTTTGCAGAGATTTAAATTAGAGTGTCAGTGCAATATTCACTTTGCGGTGGTTTTGTAAATGAAGTTTGATTAATAAATTTGTAAATTTTGAGGATCTGACATGAGAATAAATTTTACATGTTAAATGATGGATTCATGAATGACAGTTTATAAATTCGAAATACTAAATGATTAACATCCAAAATTTGAATTATTTTATCGAAGTAAAAGTTTCAAAACAACTTCAAGTCTGCTAAATTATTAAAATCAACTGCATTCAAAGTTATCGCTACTTTTAAAAACAAGAATGAATAATGAGGAGATTTACAATTACTTAAAAACTCATTATCAGTTTCCTAGCTCGATAAAACGGAAATATTATTCTCTTTCCTTCCTTTCATGTTATTGACACAGAAATTTTCATCATCATTATCTTCATCTTCATCATTACTTTCATCATTACTTCTTTCAATCATAATGAAATAGAAGAAAGGCAAAGAGCAAAGAAATTTTCCATTTTTATCTTCTACAATTTTGATTAAAAATAAGTGAAATTTTCATTTTCCTCAATTTCTTCTTATTATTTTTTTTAAGAAGGACCTAGCTTTCTTCCAGTCTCTACTTTGTGTATAGCGGTAACTAAAAAAATGAGCAAAAAAGAAAAGAGAAAAAAAAAAAATTGGAAAAGTTTTCATTTCACGAAATATTTCAAAGGCGGGAAGCTATTTTCTTTATGTTTGTGCGGTTACCGAAAAAATAAAGAAAAGAGCATAAAATGAAAAGTTTCATTTAAACATTTACGATTTTTACTTAGCAGATTTATTGAGTTTAAGATGGTATATCCAATGATTTGTGTCCAGTGAATGACTGACCCTTCAGATTTTTTTTTCATTTTATTTGAGAAAACTACGAAGAATGTTTTATAGCTTTTTCCATTGATGGACAATAAAATAATCATTGGCAATTTGAGAGGTGAGGTATGGTTTTTTTTGTTAGTTGAAGTCTTCAATTTGATTATATGTCATTCTGAATTTCTTCTACTTACATTAATTTGTCTAGACTGTATTAATCAAATTCGATTATTTTTTGATACATTTTTGCTTGAATGCGACAAAGAATAATGATACATTTAATCTTCAAAATTTTTAAGGAGCTTTAAATTTGATTTTTTTAAAATTTGAAACTCATCCTGAATATTACAAGGGGTCCTCGATTTGAATTGATTGTTTCGATTTTAATAACCAAAACTTTCCTATACAAAAATTCAAATTTTCATTTTTAACGGTCATTTTTCATACGTTCGATTTGAATAGAAACATTTTGGAACAAAACACCATTTCCTTTGATTTTCACTCAAGAAAATCTGATCATTAAAATGAAAGATTTTTCATAAAAATCAAATATCAGAAATCTTTAGATTTTAATTCAATCTTCTATCAAGTCAAAAAAATCAACTTATTCTGCTGCATGCGCTGTAAAGAACTCAATTCATTAATAAATTTCATCAACTTAATTTTTCTTTCTTTCATTCATCGGATTTGATTTCAAATTTATTTTCATTTTCTCTTCATTTCAATCCAATTTCATCAAATGAACCACCGCCCCAAAAGTGAATCTTTTTTTGATAAAAAAACTTGAAATAGAAAATAAAACTGAAAGGAACAAAATTTTGTGTTAAGTGTGAGAGAGGGAATTAATTTGAATGGATAACACAACGATAATGAGATTTATTATCGATTGCAGTCATGATGGCGTAAAATAATCCCTACTCGACTGCAAAATCATTAACATCAGCAATGGTATATCACGTAAAATCTCATTAGCAAGTACGGTCATAACGAAATTGATTGAATTTTTGTTAGTAGCTTTAGTTGAATTTCCTGTTTTGCTGTTCGTAAAAGCTATTGGAAATGTTTCAAAATAGATCCATTTGCGCTGAATATAAATACATAAAATTTATCCCAAATTGAGGGGCTGATTCACATAAAGCCATTAAGCATTTTAGCAGCAATAATGCTCATGATAATATTTCTGCTTAAAGAGCCTTGAAAAATGATATAAAATGTATACATGACTGCACTAGTATTACGCAGCATCATCTCCCCAAAAAAAATGTCTATCTATTTCTATCTCCTTTTCCTCTTCGTATTATTTTTAGTCTTCTTCTTTTTGCTACAACCCCAAGCAGGCTCATGTATCTCTTCCATTTCTATTGATATTAATATGATTCCAGTAAATTGATTTAATGGTTTTTCGATATAAATAAATAAATACATATGGATGGATCAATGGTGTGCCAATTGAAATTCTTGATTGTAGGCTTTAGGTGATTTTCTTAGAATTTTCATCAATTTTTGTGATTTTGAGCAAAACTGTAGATACCTACGTAAATAAATTTCTAATTGATTTATTTTTGAAAGTTTCTAAATTCATTCAAATTTTAAAATTAAGGTTTGAGAATTTTTTAAAAAAAGTATTTAACCTGTTTGGACAAATCATAACATTTTTAACATTCTCCAAAAATCTGTAACATTTTAATTCATTTTTTGGATTTTTGCATATTTAATTTAACTTTAAAAAAAACTTATAAATGAACATCGGCTCATATCCATATCCATATATCCAGATTGGATACAGACATGTGAAATATAGACAGACCTTACACAAGGAATAAAGTTGATTGCTACATAGATGTTATGAAAATTTTTCGACATAATAAAGTCTGAAAGTTTATTTTCTATAATGAATGAGTCTATGATGCCTCTGGTCATTCTTTTATACATCCAGTGATGAGTAAATTTTAAAATGATAACGTTCCTGCTAATTAGTAACATTTTTAGTAAGCTCGATGTAGACAAAACTGATTGTGGAGGCAAAATTTGCCTTGCTTTTTCTTTCATCAAGAGATCGACAAGCTTTATTTAAAATTGACAAGTCCATTGATGGATAATAATGATGCAATTTTGAACAAATGGCTATGAAATTCAAATCCTGAACTACCTGCTTTGTAGTTTCAGGCAGTTCATAATATTATCAAGTTTTAAAAGCATGACAAAGGATATTTTTGGATATTTTATAGAAGATGCAACAACAGCAATCTGATGATTGAAAGCTCAAAATTTTGTATTCATGAGAAAATTAATATTTTCTAAAACTTAATATTTTCTAATATTTTCGTATTTCCAGCTGTGAGCTATACTAGTTTTTGGAAGAATTTTTTATTGGTAAAATCTCAAATATCATGAATTTATTTACACTAGAATTCATCATTTTCAGGTCAGACAACAGAAAAATTCAAACTATTATAATAGTTTGAATTAGCAACACATCCCCTAAACAGAAAATGAAGTCATCATCAAAATAATCAAAAATCAATTTATCTCTATGAATGTAAATAAAGTGAACAGCAAAAAAAGGAAATGAATTTGCTTTCAAAAAATCATCCAATCATGTCTAAAATCTCTCATATGTTGCAGGAAATTAAACCATTTTTATTTGATTTGCTTGTTATCTTGTATTCAATTGATAACTATGTAGTGATCCGGGGAAAGAGTATAAACGAACATGTTGAAGTTATTCTTTTTTTGTTTAAATATTGAAAATATAACAGAACTGATAACAGAACTGATCACTGATTATTTTTGACAAGATTATGAACCTTTTCTTTAGGGGTGTAGCATATTGCTTTAAAGTATGAATTTGGGAGATAAATGTCTTTTAATCCTTTTAATCAGTGAGTAGCATTAAGTCAAATAATCCAAAAAAATAAAATTTCAAGGCTCCACAAATCAGCTCTGCTTTAATCAATCATCAATAACAATTGACATAAAAACAAATGCCGCATGTCATTATATTTTATGAACGAAATAGTCGAAAGGTATATGACCACTGAGTGCTGATGGATATATGACACAATAAATGTCTAAATTTACACAAAATATTGATCGAACAAAATTGAAAAAAATTTTTTGGTACAAATACAAACTTTTTCCATCTTCAAATCATTTTATGTCGCAATTGCTCCAAACAAGGGTCAAAACAATTTATTCAGTGCAGTATTGTCCATCACATATTGCAGAAATATAAAATTTTTACCATTTTCACAGTATGAGTTGATTGTGGGGATATGTTGGAGAGAGAGAGAGAGAAAGAGGCAAGAACAACTTATACATATTACACATATTCCCCTGCATCATAGATGTATGTGAGAATAATGTGGTAAAACTATTTCAAATGTTGTGGATTACAGAATATGTCCCAACATAAATGTTTCATGCAATCATGGGAGAATGAGTATGAAAGAGAGAAATGGAATAAAGTTAACCCGCCATAATCATAGTCATTCATATTATGGATCATCAAATATTAAAGTTTCCGATATAAAATGACAATGTTTATGGGAATTCTCTGCTACATCTATGGACGGTCGGCAAATCCCAACGATTTTTCTATTTCTTTTTCTATCCTATCCTATTGCAATAATACCGTTTTTATCTACATTTGGTACACTATTGTCATCTATCTACTTACTTAAATGGAAATTTTGGCACTTATCTACGCAATGCTATGCTGAAAGCTTGAATTGAATAATTTTTCTTCTTCCATTGTGACTGCTTGCGACGAATTTAGAGGAGAAGAGAGAAGAAAGAATGAGAACCTGGTACTGAATGATAAAGAAATCAAGTTAATTAATAGAATGATTAAGCATCAAATGACTCAAATGATGAAGATTGATTAGGTTTAAAAAATTGGGGATGTAAAAAAGGACCTATCCTTCAAATTTATCACCTTTCATATGGACAAATGAAATCGTCTCAGCTGAGCTCAGCAAAATTTCAACTTAAAATATTCGGTTGATAAAGCAGTACCAAAATCAAAAATGATTAGATTCCAGATAGTTGAAAAAGCACTGAAAAATTTAAATAGAATAAAAATAAAATTTATTTTATGTTGCCTCATTTCTTGAATACTTTTCTCTTTACTACAAGTAGATGCTTCCAATGTTCTTACTTTCATATTTGCTTCCATGCACTCTTTCACTCTTCTTCATGCTTGATTGCTGTATATCTTTTTTATCTACAAAATGTATATTTCTTCATCAGTATGCTCTTATTTATTTACATACTTATGTTATTCAGAGCTTGAAAAATTCTCTGCAATCGACAATTTTCATTTTATATATTTATGGTTTTGAGAGCATGCATAGTATGTTCATTTATTAGATTTTTTATGATTGATGTTTGAAAGCACTGGATTTTTAAGTTTTGATGAAATATAAGAAGAGATTAAAGCTTTGAATGTTTATTGAATTGAATTCTTAAAATCACATGGAACAAAGTCAAAATTAATTATCTTAATTACTTGTAATACCCTGGTAGAAGCTTACATTGATTTCTTATATGAATTACTATGATTTAAATTCGAATACTTTGAAATTATAATTGAATTTGAGAAATAATGAATGTATTTAAAAGGATTGATCCTTAAATAATAATTTGTCTAAATGATCATTATAGGTCAGTAATTTTTAGCGCATTTTTGCAAAAAATGACGCTTATAGTTTCACTTTGTTCGGCTGGCTGGTTCAAGGCTGGATGAGCTCTGAGATCTCAGAAACCAGACATACATAGTTGAGAGTTCTGTTATGATGAATTACCTTTCTACTATCGAGTTATTCCGGCATCGCTTATTAAAAAATCGTTAAACGATCTACTATTCCTGTAATCAACGATTTAACATTAAATAAGGAAAAAAAAAATTGTTGAAAACCCCTCGATAAAAATTTGAATTTTATTTGACCGTTGGAATTTAAAAATTTTTTGACCGTTATTTTTGGTCAAAATTTTTTTCTTTCTTTTTGAAAGGTTTTGTATTTATTATTGTGAAAACAGACTTTTCATGCATAGTGGATGCTAGAGAGACGGGATTTAATAGTTTTTGTTACTATTGTATAGTTTTTTTTGCTGATATAGAGAGAAATTAAGGGATTTTGTAATTCAAAACAGTTTCTATTTAATCGATTTCTGATCGCTGCGACAAAAATGCGCTTAAGTCCCTCGATTAACAACACGAGGACTTTGAACATTTTTTTATTTAGAAATTTATACAGACAAAATACCTCATTTACATTTGCTTGCAGTAATTTTGTAAAATGAAGAAATCCCATTGAAATTCTAACTCCACTTCTCTTTGAAAATCTTCGTTCTTGGCCAAAAAGCACACTACTTGAATTCCAACAACTCTGAAGACGTAACGGTTTTCCTTATTTTAGTACAAAATTTGAAATAAGGAATTTTTAGTATTCCTTATTTTAGTACATCTTGTCCGTTAAATTTTTAGAGACAAAATCTCTGAAAATTGTGCTTAAATTTGAATTTTTTCAATGTTCAAGATAATTAATGCATAGAAAAACATTATTTTAAGAATACAAGCAAGTATCAGCAGTTAAATATAGCGAAAAAGTGGTTAAATTTTATTCAAATAAAATTTCATTTCTTATAATTGTATTAGTGTATGAATGTATTTGTAATTTTCCTAGAATTGTGTTTTGAAATTTTTGTTGAATTTTATAATTTTAATGTTTTTAAATGAAAGAATGCTTAAAGATAAATCATAATAATTAACTTTTTCATGTGATAATTCTTCAAAATGAATTTAATTTTATGATTTAATCCAAAAATATTTCCTTGTGTGTGTAAATTTTTCGAACACACAAATAATTTAAATTCAAAAATTTGAACTGAATAACGGAAATTTTTGCTCTTCAGAGTTGTTGGCTTGAATTATCTAAAGTTTCTTTGAACCTCTCAAAGGCTTTTAAAAAAAATATTCGAGATAGTTTTTGAATTAATCTTAACTCGATCGAATGATGCATCCTTAAGAAATAAGCTCAAACTTTTAACCTGGAAAAATTCCATCTTTGAAAGGATTATAAGAATAAGAAATATTTGCTGTCTTAAATAGAGAGAAAATTGAAAACTAAGAAGAAATCTAAGTGCACATAAAAAGGAAATGGTGTAGACGATATATCGCAGATATATCGCAAATACGTTATAAGATGAAAGAGAAGAAGAAGTTAAAATTGTACGTCTGTGCTCATACGAAAACTCATTGATTAGAAATCGATTTTTTGCGAGCGATAAGACATCGGAATCATCTAGTGTGATGGATTTTCTTATCATTTTCATTTTTATACTGTCTTTAACAGTATCTCAAATATATATGTATGAGCTCAATATTATATGGAGCAAATAAAAAAGCAGAAATAGAATTTTGGTAAAAAAGGAAAAAGAGAAAGAGAAAAATGTTTTATGGATTGATAGATCTCTCATGTAATGAAAGAAATTCTGTTCTCATTGATTGATTCCATTTCTTTGCACTTTAAGCTCATTTCATTGGGATTTTTACTTCTTTTAGAATTTTTTTCTCATTTTGTTCTCACATTTCTTTGTATTACTCTTTTTTGTACATAAAATTCGAATAAAGGCATTAAGTAAGAAGCAACAGCTACACAACATCATTTTCTTTTCTTTTTCGTCATTTTGTTATGTTGGCAGTGAAAATCATCACGAACATAATAATATAAGACTGGCATGTGTCATTATGAAACATTTACTTAATTGAGTACTCGCAATGAATATTTTGTTGTGTCTGCAGACTTTTCTTGATTCTTAAAGTTGTAACAGATTTGGATTGGTTGGAAATTTTGTTATTTTGAGGATAATTTTGATTGTTTTTTTAAGGTTTTCACGAAAATGTTTTTAAGAAAGTACCTTGAAGCTAGAAAACCATTGCTTAGCTACCAATTTATATACCGAATTTATAAAAGGTTTAGGTAGGTTTGAAAAATCTTTTTGATGTTTTATTTTCTAGTCAACAAATATTTTCAAAAAACTTTCACTTCCCGAGCCTATTAGAAATATCTCCAAGCAACCAGCAATTTTTATAGCTTCTTTAAAAACTTTTTATATCACCTTAATAAATCCCATTGAAAATGCTCAATAATACTATTTTTAATAGAGAAATTTTTATGTCAAACTTATTTTTATTAAACTTGAAGAATGCGGCACAAGAATCTAAAGCTCTTCTCTCAAATGACATTGAAAATCTTTCAAGTTCTTCAAAAATTCTTTTTATGAGGGTTGAAATCTTTTCATGTAACTTACATCGTAAATAAAAGTTAAGCCCACTATACGACTTGAATGAATGACATTGAAAATCATTTAAGTTCGTCATAAGCAGTTCCAAGAAGAAAAGATTTTTTTTATGTCTCGCTTAAAAGGGAAGAAATAAAGCTTGTTTTTGTTGATGATGAAGGAAGAAGAAGTATTGAAAGTAAAGATTTGAAGAAAATGATTATATTGAAAGTAGTCTATCTGGTTCTTCTGTTTTGAAGCATTTTTTATACCAAATACATTAAATCAATTTTAAAAGAGTTTTAGATTAATTTTTATATTTCGAATAACTCTTGAGTCAAAAACCCCTTCAATCATAGTCACCATATTTTTTTCATCATTTTTCTTCACATTCAATTTCAATTTATTCCATTATTATTTATTTAGTTTCTACCGCACAAGAACAATTTTTTCAATTTTCTTCTTGGATTATTCATTCTCATCATTTTTAGTCATCTTGAATCAACATCTTCATCATCGTTAAATATATTTTTTCCATTCTGTGTCATATCTCGAAAGCTCACAAGTGTCACAAGAGAAGAAGAACATAAATATGACAAGTAAGATGAGTAACGATGAGAAGAATAAAGGAAGGTCGAGGAAAAGTAGCAGCATCAATAGAAAAACTATTTCAAATCAAAATTACCGCATGAAACAAATAACGGAAGTAGTTCCATCACTCAGAAGGGATTTGCAAAATGCAAAGCTTTTTCTTCAACAATCGAGTAACGAAAGTGGTGATTCACTTTACGAGCATCTTTCCCGTGTCATAACAAAAGTAATCGATGAACGTCCTTCAAATGTTGTTGATAATTTTGAATTATACAGCGAACGAGTTCGTTTGGAAAAGTTTCGAATGCATGACATGAGAATTGAGGTCGCATACAAGGAGCCAGATCGTCTTACAAGTGCACAACGTATGTTACCCATACGTATTGAAGAATATAATCAGCAACAACAAACGCATCGTCAGCAAATGAATAGAAATAAAAATGAAATGAAATCTATTGTGTCCACAAATTCAGATGTTATGGACGAGAATGAAGAAGAAAACGATGAACAAAATGACGTTATTTATTATGAATCGCCAGCAGTGAAAGATTTATGTGAGTTACAGTTTTATTGGAATTTATTAGGCATTGGATTTCCACGCGAAGAAACTTTCTCATTATCATGTGCGATGCGAAAACTAAAGACGAATGCAAGCATTGCCACTGTTCGCTTTTGGGGAAAAATATATGGCATAAAGAATGACTACTATATTGCTGAATGTACATTAACTGAAGATGCTTTGGAAAAACGAATTGTAAGTGCTTGCTTTAAGAATTTTTTTCTCTTCTTTGTCTTGATACAAATTTATATTTGCTAATGCTGATTTACTAGTGCTATGCAATTTTCATTTCATCCTGCCTTTCTCTTATTTCCTTTTATTCACTTCTTCTCACTTACTCTGATGATATTCAGATCATGTCATGTAAAAAGGAGTAAAAAGAATTTTCATATGGAAAACTATGTCAGATGGGCAGATTGTATGGATTTGGTTTTGGTGTAAAGCACTCTAAAAAATCCACTGTGTTTTTTTTTTTAAATGACCGTCATTTTGCATGCAATATTGAAATACTTTAGGGACCGTTCAATAAAATTCGAGTTTTTAACCCCTCTTCTCTTCCGTAAGATTTTTTACAAACGAATCAAGTTTTAGAACAATAGACTCCCATCAGAACGTTATGTCTCTTTGATGGATCAAGGATACTAGATAATTTTGATACTAAAACTAATTTAAGATAGTTTTTGAAATCCATACAACCTTGAATCTATTTTTTTATACAATCTACTCTAAACTAAATTCCAATTTCATTGAAGTAAGAGGAATAAAAATTAAATTTTCTCTATAAGCTATTTTCCTGTAAACTATGAGTATGAGAAAAAAAACACAAAGGAATGAAATTTTTTTCTTTATTCTATTGTTTGGCCGCTTCTGTAGAATGCTGTTGAGAAGGCAATAAATATCATGAGCTTGGAACCATTGAATCTGGAATTTTCTGATCAGCAACATAAATCGACATCAGATGCATCTTCTATGAGAGTCGAAAGTACGAATGATGTGAGAAAAAATTCTGAAATTGAAAAATCTGCAGTTGTTGTGGATACATTGAATGATATTGGTCCAGCTACTGAGAATTCTTCCAATAAACGAGAATCGAATGAATCTGTTGATGAGAATAAAAAGGAGTATCCAGCTGAGTGGAATTTTTCAATGGACATTCCACAAACTACTTATTGTAGGCCGATAGAGATACCTGCTGAGGAAATAGGACATGGAGTCAATCGATATATTTATTATGTCTGTACAAATTTATATGAAGAGTGGATTGAGTTGCCTTCAGTCACACCGCATCAAATTAATGTATCACGTCGTATCAAAAAATATTTTACGGGAAATCTTGATGCTGAAATTCTTTCTTATCCCATTTTTCCTGGTACGGAACGAAACTATTTACGTGCGATTATTGCAAGAATTTCATCCAGCACTCATGTGGCACCACAAAACTTTTATGAAATTGGTTCAAATAAGAATTTTATTGATAGCAACAATGATGATGGCGAGGAAGAAGACGAGGATGATTTTGATGGAGGTGTATGCAGTAAGCAGAGTTGGCAAGCCGGTACCTACAAGTAGAAACCGGCCACCGATTATCACCTACTGTAGGTCCTACCGGCCGCCGGTCGCTACCGGCTGCAGGTACTACCGGCCACCGGCCGCCGCCGGTAGTAGGTGAAACCGGCCACCGGCCGCCGCCGGTAGTAGGTGCAACCGGCCACCGGCGGCCGCCGGTAGTAGGTGAAACCGGCCACCGGCGGCCGCCGGTAGTAGGTGAAACCGGCCACCGGTGGCTACCGGCAGTAGGTGAAACCGGCCACCGGCGGCTACCGGCAGTAGGTGCTACCGGCCACCGGCGGCTACCGGCAGTAGGTGCTACCGGCCACCGGATGTAGGTACTACCGGCTGTAAATAGAAAATTTTATTATTGTTGTAATTTTATTATTGTTTTGGTTACCGCCAAAAAATGAAAAATGTTAAAAGTTTTAAAAAATTTTAAAAATTTTAAAAAATTTTAAAGTTCAAAAAAATTTTAAAAAAATTTTAAAAATTTTTAAAAAATTTAAAAAAAAATATTAAAAGTTTTAGAAATTTTAAAAAATTTCAAAAAAATTTCAAAAAATTTTAAAAAAATTATAAAAATTTTAAATTTTAAGTTAAAATTTTAAATTTTAAATTTTAAAAATTTTTAAAATTATTTTATCTTTTTAAAAATAAAAAGATAAATATTATGTTTTTGAAAAAATTAAAATTTTTCAAAACTTTTTTAATTTTTCTTTTGAATATTTTTTTAATTGCTTAGATTTTTTTTCTAAATTTTTTAAATTATCTAAATTTTTCTAAAAAATTTTAGTTATATATTATGATTAGGGAAGAAAATTTTGGTAAAAAAATGATCTAGCAGCAAAAAATAATTTCAGGTAGAAAAACAAACTTTTTGAAATTCTCTATTCTCAACAATTTTAAACTAAATAAAATTGTTTTAAAAAAGTTGAGAATAGAGAATTTTAAAAAGTTTGTTTTTCTACCTGAAATTATTTTTTGGTGCTGGATCTTCTTGTTTCTTATATTTTCTTACTGAATCTTAATATTTAACTAAAATTTTTTAGAAAAATTTAGATAATTTAAAAAATTTAGAAAAAAAAAAAAATCTAAGCAATTAAAAAAAATATTCAAAAGAAAAAAATTAAAAAAGTTTTGAAAAATTTTAATTTTTTCAAAAACATAATATTTATCTTTTTATTTTTAAAAAGATAAAATAATTTTAAAAATTTTTAAAATTTAAAATTTAAAATTTTAACTTAAAATTTAAAATTTTTATAATTTTTAAAATTTTTTGAAATTTTTTAATTTTTTTTAAAATTTCTAAAACTTTTAATATTTTTTTAAATTTTTAAAAATTTTTAAAATTTTAAAATTTTTCTAATTTTAAATTTTTTAAAACTTTTTAAAATTTTTTTAAATTTTTTTAAATTTTTTAAAATTTTTTAAAACTTTTTTAACATTTTTCATTTTTTGGCGGTAACCAAAACAATAATAAAATTACAACAACAATAAAATTTTCTATTTACAGCCGGTAGTACCTACATCCGGTGGCCGGTAGCACCTACTGCCGGTAGCCGCCGGTGGCCGGTTGCACCTACTACCGGCGGCGGCCGGTGGCCGGTTGCACCTACTACCGGCGGCGGCCGGTGGCCGGTTTCAAATACTACCGGCGGCCGCCGGTGGCCGGTTGCACCTACTACCGGCGGCGGCCGGTGGCCGGTTTCACCTACTACCGGCGGCGGCCGGTGGCCGGTTGCACCTACTACCGGCGGCGGCCGGTGGCCGGTACTACCTGCAGCCGGTAGCGACCGGCGGCCGGTACAACCTGCAGCCGGTAGCGACCGGTTAGTAGAAGACAGCCGGTTGCCAACTCTGGCAGTAAGTTTCTAATATTCATATTCTTCAGTTCTGATTTCTGTTTGGTTGGCTAGCGAATTTTGTATGAAAATATTATATGTAAATTCAATGATTTTTGAATAAGAATGCTTGTAAGTTAATATTAACATCACATTACGGTATTTTTAATGCATGTTTGTTAAATAACTGAAAAGTAAAACTCAGAACGCGGTTAAAAAAACTTAAATTTGTTCAAATATGGCCACATTTGAAGTTATATCCATTAAGGCCATCAAAAAATTAAAATCGTCCATTAAATCATATATTATACCCATTAAAATCTTGAAATTTTATTTGCATAAATGTGGCATAAAAATGTATTTGAACTTTTTAATGATATAAAGAATATCAAATACAAAATGTGAATCATCGAAAATCATTATACTTTTGTTAAGAATTACACTTTTACTTTTTTAGTAAATACACTTTACATTACCGTTACTTTAACCCTTATGTAATATTTTCAAATGAAATAAATGTGCTCATTTTTAAATTTCTAACAGCCAACATAAAACTTTAATATTATCATATCGATGACCTCTTTATGTTTCTATCTGAAATCCTATTTAAAGTAAAACTTTCTTTTAATACGTTACGTGACATGCATTTCATGATGCAATGTCTGAAAAGAAGTTATGATGCTTGATATCATCATAGTTTATAATGACTTTAAATTCTTTCTCTCTCTTTACAGACAATGATAAGCCGATTAAAGTAAATGCATCTTATCGTCCACTGCCGTTTGACAAACTTTTAAAATTGGATTATTGGATGCACATAAAGCCGGAAGTTCTTAAGCAAGGACGTGTTTGTTATTTTGATGGACGCTTGTTGATGAAAAGTCATGTTAATGACAACGATGATGTTAATGATGAGTCATCAATTGATGATGATAATGATAATGATGATGAAAATGTAACGGAAATAACAAATATCGAAATGAGACCGGAAATGCCAGTTCAATTGTTCACATCATGTTCCGGTGATCGTTTGACAAATGATATCATTTTTCCATGGACAATTAGATTGAGTGATGTTATTGTTGAGTCACCACTTGTTCTCCTTCAATCAAACATTTGGTCAGGGGCGTTTACGTTTGTCAAAGATAGGTAATTTGATATATTCTCTTGCTTGTTTCTGCTGTCTTCCATTTTTTTCTGTGTTGTCTCTTTATTTTTATTTACTGTTCGTATTTGCTTTCTTATTGTTCTTGTTATTAACGAAAAAAAAGATGAGAAAATGGAATGAATTTGTTTCATGACTGAATATTGTGAAGATAAACATTTTTTTTTGTTAATAATGATAGTGATGATAAAAAGAGTAAGATGAAGATGATGTGACATTATGAGAGCAAAAAAATTATTATATTGTCACGACTTGTCTTGTGTATCTTCATTAATGATAGTAACTGGTAACCTTCGTTATTAGGAAGTATCACTCGTATAAATTTTTTTATACATATTTTCTCAATATCCGTATATTAATCAAATTTGGTGAATGAAAAGTTCTCAAATCTTTTTTTTTATAAAAATTTCAAATTATTTTTCAACAAATGCAAATTCCTAAAGAAAGCTAATAAGGATCGTTCGTAAAATTCGTAACGCTTAGGGAGGGGGAAGCGGTCTGAGATTTTGTTATGCTCTATATAAAATTTTTCAGAATCCCATACAAAATTTGTTACGACCAGGAGGGGGGGGGGGGTCAAAAATGGCCATTTAAGGCGTTACGAATTTAAAAACGACTCCATTAAAAATATCATTTCATAACTTTTTTTACTCAAAAGCTTCTTTTAAGGCAAGGATGCCCTCAAAAGACACCCAAACTAATTTGAGTATCTTCTACAATATCACAAACTAGTTTCAAATAAGAGAACAAACAAAAGTATCAAAAAAGATTTTTCTTTTTGTATGTTTGGATGTCACAAACAAGTACTAATTATTTCCTCATCTTTTGCCTTCATTCATTTCCTTTCCTATAAGACATTCATTCAGATTCATGTATAATTTACATTTCTATTCTTTTTTCACGCCTATGCACATATTTTACAAGGTTTCATGTTCACATAGTTACAAAAGGATCAAAATAAGGAAATGAAAGGAAGAGATCATTGAAAGAAAAGTTTATGTCAGGGGAAATTAAAAATTGGAAAAAGAACTTTGATTGGGATTTTTTATTTTGTATAAAATTTGATTTTTCTTCTAAGGTTTTTCATCATAATTAGGTGATGTCTCTATATTTTAGAGTAACCTTTCTTAAAGTTGCTCCCATATAGGAAGTAAAATTTGTTTTTTTCTTTAACTATATCCCCCTCTTCCTTACAAAATATAGTGAGTCAGACAATCATTAATCTCATTGAAATTATTTAACACAAAATATTCAATT
This sequence comes from Chironomus striatipennis, assembly GCA_026123125.1. Taxonomy (NCBI): domain Eukaryota; kingdom Metazoa; phylum Arthropoda; class Insecta; order Diptera; family Chironomidae; genus Chironomus; species Chironomus striatipennis. Next base: position 30,249,155 of record CM047394.1, read on the forward strand.
TGGCTCTAACTATCTTCCCCCTATTTTTGTGATATATTAATTAAGTGGAGCAAATGAAATTTGCTAAGTAACCTCAGGAAATAGACTATGACTTTAATTTATATTCCTCTTCTTCTTTCCTTTCTTCCTCTTTTTTTACTAATTAAAAAGGATTTGTGACAACATTTACATTGGCTACGGTCACAAGTATACATCGCTAAATTACTCACCAACAACATTCTTGCCTCAAGTTAAAATGGAATATCCCGACGGTGAAGATGTTGATGAAGTAAACGATCCATCTGTGGATGATGAAAAGGAATGGCAACGACAGCAAGAAATGAATCAAAATAATCAGAATAGTGATGACGATGATGATGTTTCAGATGAAGTGGAAATCAATAATTGAAAGTGGAATTGAAAAATTGAGGAAAAATAAATATTTTGTGGATATATTTTTATCCCTCGATTTCATTTATTTCCATGTCAAATGCCATTTTTCGATTGAATGGTAGCTCAAACATCACTTCCCCGCTGAATTTTTTTTTTTATCAATTTTGTTCTATACTTCTATCGCCATTATCTTCTTCATCGTCAACATCAACGGACGCTCATCGTCCTCGACATTTTCCATTCTACTTATATTCATTCTAAATTGGCTGATAAGATGAAAAACTCATCTGTTAAATGTGAAAGAAAAAGCATCATTTTCATCCTGCTTTGTCTCTTCGTTTTATTCATCCTGACTTTTTCCTCAACCCACCATCCCCCACCTCCTTCTCTTTTTTTTCATTTTCTTTTTTTATTTATTCTTATTCTTCATGTCCACGAGCGATTAAACATTTCGTTAATAAATTTGAATGGTTTTCGTTCTCTCTGTAAAAAAAATTCTTTTTTTTTGTTGTCATTTTCCTTCAACTTACAATGACTTTATGCTTTTACGTCATTTTTCATTTCTTAGAATTTTTCTGTCTCTCTTTTTTCATCACTTAAATAAAATTCATTTAATGAGAGTGGAAAAACGGGGATTGAATTAATTTTTATGATGTTGTCAAGAATTTCAACTTTATAGTGAGCAATTAGAGTTATGGGATGAATAATGAACTTACTTTTTGTCTGTGCAATTTAACAGTCATTTTAATTAAATTGGTTATAAAACCAGTGTAATTTTTGTTAATTAGTCAACTTTTTTTTTAATGGAATGAAGTTATTGAAATTCGATCTTTTATGAGCATCAAACTTTTGATAAAGGATGATTGAGATTTTGATTAAAAATTTACTAATTTTGTTAATTTATGGTAAATTTAGTCATGAAAAATTTTCATGCATGTATACGTTGGTATAAATTGCAGCGTTCCGTAATATAAAATTGATTTTATTAATAAATAACCCGAATAGACAAAGAGTACACTCAGAGTACGCTCAACTTTTGGCTGAGTATACTCACTTGAGCATGCTCATTCATACAAAATTTGATCGCACTACTTTACGCATTTGAGCACGTTATTTGAGCATACTCTGAGCATACTCATTGAGTGTACTCAGAGCATACTAATTGCATAAAATTGAGCATGCTCATAAGTATACTCATGAGTGTACTCATTGAGCATACTAATTGCATACAATTGAGCATGCTTAGAGTATACTCATGAGTGTACTCCGAGCGTACTCATTGAGCATGCTCATAAGTACACTCTGAGTATACTCAAATAATCGATCAAAATTTTAAAAAATAAATATTTTTTTATACTTTTTCACATTTTTGGAATATTTTTTATTAATCTGTAGCATTTGTACTGTTTTAGGATAAATTTTATTTATTAGTAAATCTGAAATGAAACTTAGAAAATTTTTGATTTTACCTGGATTCGAACCCATGACCGCTCTGTTGCTGTTGAGACCTTCACCTTAACCGTTGCGCCACTGCTACTTTTTACCTATATAATAATTTTTGGCAAAAGGCACATATAAATTATTATATATGTAAAATACTCTAAAACGGGTCTCATATTGTCTTATTAGACTTTTAACATGCTTAAAAGTCATAAATCCCAAAAAAATATTTATATTAATTGAATCTTTCACTTGTGAAGTATATAAAAATATCACAAAATTTTTGAGCATACTCATGAGCATACTCAAAAACTTAGAGAAAATTTTAAAAATCAAAGAATTTTTAAGAATTCTAGTGAGCATGCTCAGAGTATACTCAAGAGTATACTCAAAATGAGCACGTAATAGTCTAATGAGAGAATTTTTTTTGAGTGTACTCAGCACGTACTCAAGAGTATACTCAAGATGAGCATACTCGATTTTCTAAATTTTAGCATGCTCATGAGCATACTCAAAAACTTAGAGAAAATTTTAAAAATCAAAGAATTTTTAAGGATTCTAGTGAGCATGCTCAGAGTATACTCAAGAGTATACTCAAAATGAGCACGTAATAGTCTAATGAGAGAATTTTTTTGAGTGTACTCAGCACGTACTCAAGAGTATACTCAAGATGAGCATACTCGATTTTCTACAATTTAGAATGCTCATGAGTATACTCAATCGAACGTGCTCATTTAATTTTTGAAACAATTTATTGAGCACATTCAGAGTATTCTCATGAGTATACTCAAGTGAGTGTACTCAGCTGAGTACGTGGAGCAATATTTTGAGTATGCTCATAAGTATACTCAGTTGAACATGCTCATCAATATATTTTTATTTTTTTTATGAGTATATTCAGAGTATACTTATGAGTATGCTCAAGTGAGTGTACTCAGCTGAGCACGTAAAACAGTGTTTTTGAGCATACTCAGTAGCGTGCTCAAAAAACTGAGCATGCTCAATGTTTATTCGGGTAAAGTACGTTACCAACCGATTAGAAATTTTTTTATTTTTGCAATAACTCTCTGTAGATATCACAAAACCTAGTGATGTTATATATTTTTGGAAAGGTATTGAAATTTCCAATCAAATGGTATAAAAATATTTGGAAAATCTCAAGTAATAAAGTCACACTGGGTAAAAAACGCATTTTAAGCAATCTATTCAACAATGTTTTGCTTTTTTCTCAGCATGAGATGCACAAAACTTCTTGTAACTTTGCATACTTATGTCTTATTAAAAAATGAATAAATTGTAAAAGTTTTAGATTTTTCCAAGAAGCTTTTCACGAGTTTTCCTTACCTGAAATTTTCCACATAAAAGTGAATTTTTTTCAACAACTAGACATTTTTAAATATTGTTATTAATCATGTTTGATTCCATTTTTTATTACCTTTCCATTGATATATAATAATATAAGATTAATCATAGGATTACAGAGAAATCAATAAAAAAGTGCTGCAAATGTATGAAAATTTCCATGAAATTTCGCCATCTTGAATTTTGTTTTGCTTTTTCTGATTAAACTAACTAACTTTATTTTATGTTTTATACCTCTTTTGAAAGATTTTTGGAAGTACTTTGAATCAACATAAATGTCATAGCTCACAAATGAACACAACTAAAGTTACAGGAGCTGGAAGTTGACAATGACAAAAAAATTTCTACTTTCAAAAAAAAAAAAATTTATATTTTTCAAATTATGACTTATTTAATACATTAATTTTAGTTTAATCACTTTATTATGTTGTAAAATACCATAAATGATGTTTATCAATCAGGAATTAACAACTGAAAGCTTTAAAAAAGAAATTTATAAAAATTTTTTTTTGAAAGTAGAAGTTTTTTTGTCATTGTCAACTTCCAGCTCCTGTAACTTTAGTTGTGTTCATATGTGAGCTAAAACGTTTATGTTGATTCAAAGTACTTCCAAAAACCTTTCAAAAGAGGTATAAAACATAAAATAAAGTTAGTTAGTTTAATCAGAAAAACCAAAACAAAATTCAAGATGGCGAAATTTCATGGAAATTTTCATACATTTGCAGCACTTTTTTATTGATTTCTCTGTAATCCTATGATTTATCTTATATTATTATGGGCTTGGCCGAAAAATCTGTTACATTTGTTTCCAACGGTTTTTTGAAATTCAAAATTTGATGAAAAATTAAATCACAAAAAACTAAATTCAGACAATATTAATTATTGTTTTGAGACGCTTAGCTGAAACAACAGATTTCTCTCTGTTTGGTGTGCAATTTTTGGACTTCAAATCTTCTTAATAAGTGCTTAATCTCACTTTTAACTTCCAGAATATTTTGTTGTTGTTTACAAAAAATTCAAATTTAATCGGTTAAATCAAAGAATTTTTAGGAAAATTTATAAATTTAACTTATTTATACTTGTGTTTTAGTATTTTCTATTAGATCATACAATAGATAACATAAAAACGAACATATCAGTGTAAAATTTGTCTCTTAAAACTATGTTTTCGTGAAGTTCTACGAATTTTTATGTGAAAAATCAAATTGTGTCTGTGAAGTACGGCCGAGACCTATGTCGATGGAACTTTTTAAGTATACATAATTTATGTCATAATTATGTCAGTTCCAAAAATGCATAGTTTGAATTTTGTCACCCCTAGGAACATTCGTACCAGCATACCCGATTTTGGTCAAAATCTCGGCCATACTTCACACTTACTTTAGCCTAAATTTCTCGGAAGTTTTGAAGTTTTATCAAAAAATAACTATGTCTAAATTTTGTCGCTATATTGTCGAATATTTATGACCAAAGAAAAAAATTTTTCATTTCCATGCTTTTTTGTATGAGCAAAAATATCAAAAAATTGAAAATTTCGATTTTTCAAAATTTGTGTTTAAAAAATTTCTTTCTGCATGTGATTTATGTCAGAATTATGTCAACTAAGAAAAACACAAGAGAAATTTTTTTTGACTGATCTTCTTCTCAGAAAATGAATTTTTCAATTTTTGGTCAAATTTCACCATTTTTTCAGTTATTTGGTCATAACTTTGACATATCTTGACGAAATATCATGTTTTATACCTCGTTGGATGCGTATTGCATTGTTTTATAAGAATTCAATAAAAGAATTAAAATTTAATATTATCCTAGGGTGGTAGAAATTGATAAGTGAAATATTAACTTTTGGCTTAGCTTGAAAATCAGCAAAATGAGTATAAAGCCCTAAACTTAAATTTATATTTGGTCCAAATTACTGAAAATGTTCAAAAATAATGTTTTCTGGCATTTCCGAAAGTTTCAGTCCATTTGGTGAAGAAATTTTCGAGTTATGAATTTTTTTCTTTTTATGATTCTCACATCGAGCTAAAAATTGATTTCAAGGGAATAAAATCATGACACTTTGATGGTTGGAGACTTGGATTTAGTGAGTCCAAAAATATACTCAAATTTTTTTTTGTAGATCATAAAGACACCCATACGGACCCAAGATATGTTTTTGATACAGGTATTTTTGAAAAAATTCGAATGCCTCACTGTCAATAAATTTTTGTAAACTTTTTTAGCGCATTTTTGAAAACTTGTTTTCAAAAAGGAAGCTCAATCATGCACTTTGATCGGTCGTTCGGTCGTTCGGTCGTTCGGTCGTTCGGGTCCCAATTATCTCTTGATCTAGACTTCGTAGCAAGCTCGGAATTGTTTTAATAGCTTCATTGAATGTTTTTATTCCCGCCGTTTATATTGAAAAGTCAAAAAACACTCATTAAATAGCTTAATTCATCGATTTTATATTTCAAAAAAATATGTAAACAATGCAGGGCAAAGCTATGCTGATGATAAGTTTGAATTTTTTCTAACCGTTAAAAAATTTGAAATTTTTTTGACCGTTATTTCGGATTAAATTTTTTTCTTTTATACACCTTAATTAATTAACATTTAATTTTTTCATACAAAACAAATATACCTAAGTGCGTATAGAAATTTGAAAAATAATGGATGTGTTCAGAAATTTAAATTTTTCGCTAATGGAAAATTTTGAATTTCAAAAAACCGGTAAATCGTAAAGCTATTATTTGCATTGAACATTATAAAAATCAATTTTAAAGGAATTTTGATCTTTAGTTTTAAACTTATTATTGAAATGAATTATGACTAAAGAAACAGCAATAGAGTTTTAAAACTCGACATTCTTTTCTATTTAATCAATTGCTAATCGCTGCGTCAAAAATGCGCTGAAGTCCCTCGATATAAACGAGGACTTTTGTAATTTTTTTATCCACTCAATACATCTTTTAACTTTTATGGAAAAAATAAAAGGTATGAAAAAAAATTTATTTTGATGGTGAAAATCTCGAAAAGTATCAAAAAATCGCATTTTTTCAACATATTTGCTCCTTGCTCTTAAATCTTAGATTGCTCTTAAAAAAATCAAAAACTAGTTATTATTACAGCTTATGATAAGACCTTAAAAAAACCTTCATTGATATTTGCTAAAAATGTTGATTAGTGTTTCAAAAAGGTAAGAATTCTCGATTTTTCCAAAAAAAATTCATAACTCGAAAATTTCTTCACTAAATGGACTGAAACTTTCAGAAATGCCAGAAAACATTATTTTTGAACATTTTCAGTAATTTGGACCTAATATAAATTTAAGTTTAGGGCTTTATACTCATTTTGCTGATTTTCAAACTAAGCCAAAAGTTAATATTTCACTTATCAATTTCTACCACCCTAGGATAATATTAAATTTTAATTCTTTTATTGAATTCTTATAAAACAATGCAATACGCATCCAACGAGGTATAAAACATGATATTTCGTCAAGATATGTCAAAGTTATGACCAAATAACTGAAAAAATGGTGAAATTTGACCAAAAATTGAAAAATTCATTTTCTGAGAAGAAGATCAGTCAAAAAAAATTTCTCTTGTGTTTTTCTTAGTTGACATAATTCTGACATAAATCACATGCAGAAAGAAATTTTTTAAACACAAATTTTGAAAAATCGAAATTTTCAATTTTTTGATATTTTTGCTCATACAAAAAAGCATGGAAATGAAAAATTTTTCTCTTTGGTCATAAATATTCGACAATATAGCGACAAAATTTAGACATAGTTATTTTTTGATAAAACTTCAAAACTTCCGAGAAATTTAGGCTAAAGTAAGTGTGAAGTATGGCCGAGATTTTGACCAAAATCGGGTATGCTGGTATGAATGTTCCTAGGGGTGACAAAATTCAAACTATGCATTTTTGGAACTGACATAATTATGACATAAATTATGTATACTTAAAAAGTTCCATCGACATAGGTCTCGGCTGTACTTCACAGACACAATCAAATTAGGTAAAAAATTTTCAGTGTCAGATACCGAGATATTTTTGTGTTTTTATGCTTAATTACAGCATGATATATTGTAATTTATACACCAAAATGTACATTTTCAGGAGTTTTATAAGATCCTTCATTAAAATAATTCGCAAAATGTCCAGGAAAAGCAAAAAATGACAAAAATAGTCGATTTCTGACACTTAATGAAAAAACGGCCAAGCCCTTATATATCAATGGAAAGGTAATAAAAAATGGAATCAAACATGATTAATAACAATATTTAAAAATGTCTAGTTGTTGAAAAAAATTCACTTTTATGTGGAAAATTTCAGGTAAGGAAAACTCGTGAAAAGCTTCTTGGAAAAATCTAAAACTTTTACAATTTATTCATTTTTTAATAAGACATAAGTATGCAAAGTTACAAGAAGTTTTGTGCATCTCATGCTGAGAAAAAAGCAAAACATTGTTGAATAGATTGCTTAAAATGCGTTTTTTACCCAGTGTGACTTTATTACTTGAGATTTTCCAAATATTTTTATACCATTTGATTGGAAATTTCAATACCTTTCCAAAAATATATAACATCACTAGGTTTTGGGATATCTGCAGAGAGTTATTGCAAAAATAAAAAAATTTCTAATCGGTTGGTAACGTACTTTATGTATAAAATTCTGCTCGAATACTTTTAAATATAATAATTAAGTCGATCATCTATCATATATGATCATCAACTTGAGTTTCAGCAATGAAAGTTTTTAAAATTTCCATATTTTCAATTAAAATATATATCATGAATATAATTCGTTGTCTTCCTTTATGATTGTAATATCTGCAAAAAAAATCTCTTACCATGCATTAAAAAATAACTCAGCACTTAAAAACTTGTCAATTTTGCACTTTATAACCAATCATTATACTCACAAAGAGCTCTAGCGAAACAATCAATGTTTAGATCTGAAAACCTTATTTTTTTACTGCAAAAAAGGATTTTGCTTGCCCTTAATTGGATTAATAAGTAATTAAGTAAAACAATCTCTTATTTTTTTGTCTTCAACTCTGTAAGCATTTAAGGTGTATGTATATACATCATGACAATCCTTTTTTTCGTATTTCATTTTGCTTCTTGATACTCTCATTAAAAACCTGTTCAAATGCTTAAGTCAAGGCAGAGATACGGAAGGAGAGAGAGACAGAAGTAGAAAAAAATTGTTGGGATCGGCATTAGCTATGAAAAATGTTTTCCTGACAAACATAGAAAGAAATGAAAAAATCGTCCTGTGAAGATGAAGAAAGCAAATGGTAAAAAAAGACTAAGGAAGAAGCATGAAAAAACAAATTAAAATTACATCACGAATTAATTTGGAATGTAATTAAGAGACATGGAAAAGAAAAATGGAAATTTAGACGGAAATGAAGAAAAAATGTCACCTGGTAAAAATGTCGAGAGAATTGCAAATGATGCTGGCACTTTTTTTTGTGCTTCAGGAATGCTTAGGCAATGATGATCTTTTATAAAAATGAGAATGGAATGAAAAGAAAATTAATTAAAGAGAATAAAATATTTATCGAGAGCCTTCTTTTTGTGTTATAGCATGAAGCTTTTTTTTGGCATATTTGCGTAGGATGAAAATTATTATATATAGACACAATTTGAATGGGATTTTAATTATTATTATACAGTGTTCATTCATTATACTTTAGTCATGATGAAGAAGATGAAAAGAATTATTGTAATCAAACGTATGGTTTAATGAAACTTACCTATGCAGTGTGCGCATTGTCATATAAGGTACACATTATAGTTGAAATTAAGTTACTGACAAAATATATTTTTAAAGTTGTATTATTATTTTTTGAGATACTCAGTTGTAACTGAGGAAAAAAATGTTATTTTACAATTCAAGTCAAGGGGAGGAAATTTGATACTAAATCTCCTATCTGGGCAATTCTACAGATCACTGGATTTTTTGAAAATTCAAAAAATTGATCCGTGTTCATTAAAAAATTAATTCATAAAAAATTGCTATTTATCATAATGAACACTTTATGCAACCTAGCTAAACATCTTTATTTACAGTCAAAGTTTCATTATCAACATTTTAATTAAAGTAACAATTCATCATTAAGTTAAATTTTCAATTTTAAAGAAATCATTTTTTCACGGATTAAGCATTTCGTTGCTTATACCTCGACAATTTTTTAAGAAAAGTTAAAATATTTCGCTTAGCTATTGATATTTAAGTGTAAGTGAGCTGCAATAGGGATACAACAAACAAAGAACTATCAGTTAGTTCAATAAAGAAGCGTCATAAGTGCTCATGAGCTTCAAATTAAGCATTCTCAAAAATCAAAATTGACAATTTCCGAAAGAAAGGTATAAGCAACGGGCATAAAAGTGAAAATATCTCGGAAATTAGAGTGTTTTGACATGTGTAATTAAGTCTTAAAGGTGTTAAATGAAGAAATACATCATTGAGAATAGGTAAAGCAAAGGAAAAATTAGTGAATAAAGAGAAAAATGAGTTTTTGTGTGAAATTTCATCTGTAGAATTGCCTATCTTTTTGAAAAATTACAAGGGGTTCTCGATTTGCAATACGAATGTTCAAATTTTATTTTCAACGGAAATTTTGTATGAAAAAAGTTGACAATTTGATTTGTTTGAGTTTTTCTCAGTTCCAAACAGTGATGCAAATCAAGGACCTCCTGTATTCCAAATTATTTGAAAACTTTTTTGAAAAAATTTAGAAAGAAATTCCAATCAAAAATGTTTTCATAATGATGTATGTACTATCCTTGAACTCGTTCCATTGCCATCATAATGAAACTGAATCATAACAAAATTTATTTCACGTAACAAAAACTTTAACTGAAATTCCATCAGACCCAAGAAAATTCCTTGAAATTCTTGCTCATCTTCTATTAGTTTTTTTATCACCATCAGCACATTTAAATTCCATTTCATTTAAATTTTCTTCTTATTATTCAACAAACCTCCCTGAAAATGTTTTTTTCTTTTACCTTCTCAATTTCATGCCATACCAGCATCATTTTCTTTAAGTAGTTAGAAACGAGAAAAAGAGCATAATTACATGTTTGATAAAGAGTTCAACTAAGAACTCGAACGTGATTGCGTTCCAAAATTTTCCTTTTAATTTTCATGCCAATGAAATTATTCTTTTTTATACTACTTCTCGATTTTCACTCTTCATTTCCGTCAATTTGAGAAATGGTGGAAGTGCTTTTCATATTATTTTATTCCACTTATTATTTAATGGAATAGACGCTTTTATTTGGATGAAATCTAAAACTTTAAGACTCTCCACATTTATCACAGAACTTATTTTTTATTTTACTAAAAATAAATTTACGATCAAAAATAAAATTTTAAAGAATATAATTAATTGATCAAATGAATAGATAAAGATTGATTATAAATTTTGTTAGAAAAATCTTGTCTATCAATTACTCTATCCTTTCCTCATTTCCGATTACATTCTAAAAACAACAAAATGTGTACTTTTCCCCTTCACTTAATTTCTCATTTTCTTCCATCCAATTTTACTTTGTTAATTGAATTGTATAATGTAATTTTTGCGCCAAATGAGAGGAAATATTTTACTACTTAAGCACTGAAAATTTCCTTTTTCCCTTCCTTAAAAATTTATCCATCCATCGCTTTCAACATTTTTCTCGCTCTTGTTAATTTATTTTTGTCAAGATGCTTTTCCTTACTTTTTTTACGTTGAGTATTTTATTTTCAATCTTTTGTCAGATTTGGAGATTTGGTGCTGGACTCACAATAACTTGTAGAAATGCTGTTAGATACGGGGTTCTGTTGTGATTATAGGCAATCTTATCCTCTATGATATATTTTAAACGTGTCTTATTATAAAGCCAAAAATCATAATTCACTAAAGGACTAAAATTTGGGAAATTCCTAAATGATTCTTGATTACCAATTCTGTCATTTACCTGCCTTATTTCTTGCTTTTTCTCATTCAGCAAGAAAAAGGAAATTAAAAAAGTTTCGTTTATACCTTCTCATTAGTGTAAAACTAGTTTAGATATAAGTTGGATGTTTATTACATTTTAAGATGAAATTAAACATGAATTAAAATTTAAGATGAAGATTTTGACGAAACTGGCTATGTCTCAGCTGGATTGAATTTTTTTGTGTGTCTTAGGATGGATACTGCGATTATGATTTTTAGTCCTTCAATCTCGTTAGTTTTATGATTTTAAAAAATTCTTTTAAGCCGGTTACTTAGAACGTTACATAAAAAATGACTTTTAACCCCTCTCCACCCCTAAGTGAACTGTTCATAGTGCCAGGGGCGTAGCCAGGAAGTTTTTTGAGGGGGGGTTTTTGCTACTTTTCGACGTTTTTTTTTTTCGTTCGGATCTGAAAAATTCAATAATATCTAGTATAAACTTCGCGGAAATAGGGGACCCCCAAAACCCCCCCTGGCTACGCCCCTGTATAGTGCATAATTTTAAATTTTTATAATTTCAATGTTAATTCAAATTCCATTAAATCTTAATGCATGAAAAATTTTGATTGATTTTCTGACTGATGTAACACATAATTTTCTGTAGCCATATTAATGTAAACTCAACGATCTTATTTCTTAGTTACTTCTAATTGCCAATCACTATCGTTTCCAAAACATACTTTAAGTTGCTATGCAGCATCTCTTTAAAAAAGATGATTTCAGACCTTTCCTTTTTCTGACAAATTGGCTATTGATAAAAAAAAAAAAACGTTATCAATAAAAATTCTATGCTGACATGGATGTTTGAATGTATGTCTGACAGGTATGGGACTGCGACCTTTCTTTTATTCTTTTTTTAGAATTTCATCATCGCTATTCAATATTAGAAGCAATTTATCATCGAGAGGCAATTAAGTGATGTATTCGAATTTTTGTCCATACTTCAATGGATCAGTTCCGTTTTTCAAGATACACGATACTTCAATGCTTCCAGCAACAATAGAATGTTTTTTAAAGGTAATTTATATGCGGAAGTGCTTTCGTAATTTTGAGGAAATTTATTCAGCGAGAGTCTTTTTATTTGGAGATGGAATAAGATGAGATGTGTTAAGTGCAAATGTTGTTAATTGTGCTCAATATTTTTGATGATTCCAAAGAAGATTCTTATTTTTTCCAAGGTTGAGAAATGCGAAAATTTAAGACTAACTAAGTTATTGTTCAATCATATGATTGTTTCACATATCATAGCAACTCAAATGTCTATAAATACATTCTTATACAATTATACGCAATTTTCTCGAAATTAGAATTATGTAATGTTGAACTTATTATAAAGGTAAATAAGAAGTATGTGTTTATAAATATTAAAAGGTTCTCATATATTACGTGAAAGGATAAAAGCACGAAAATAAATATACAAAATCTACATTTCATTATTTGCATTCTTATGATCCTAAATTAATCATTTACATGCTATATGCATACGTATTTTTGGAATCATTTTGTTATTCAACAAACTCAAATTATTATTTCTTTATTTGAATTTAATTAAATGAGAAATGGTAAAAAGTAATCAAATTTTTATCATAAACGACCATTTCATGTCGAGTTGATATTACTTAACTCCCGAATGTCCAAAAATTTCATCAAGATCCTAAAAAGCATGACATTTTTTTGTCGAAGAAGAAAGTCCATTACCCGAAATTGGATGAATATTATTTCAACAAAAAGTTTCGAGTTCTTATGAAGAGGCACTACTGAGAAATAAATCTCTCAAGGCAAGGATTTTGATTATTAAGAAGGATATTTTAGATGCATTTGGTTGTGATGTATAGCAGGTTATTATTTTGAATATGATGCCTAGTTAAGTCCTGTTGTCAAGGATTTTATAAAATCAATACCATGCATTCTTGGGAATTTAGTCCAAAAAACTTGGAAAAAGTCTATTTAAATTTTATGGACGTTATTTGTAAATCAACCCAGTTCATTAATATTATAATATCAGTAAACATCGTATTGAAAAAAATATAAAATTTCTAAAAAAAGAAACTGACTAAAAATGGAATTTTGATTAAAAATTTAATTTTCAGGCATGACACTTCATGTTTTTTTTCTTTTCATCTTTATCCACACTTCGACGCAATCTTCTTATCATTATTTATAATTAGACAAAAAATATTCATTATTCAATTAATTTTAATAAAATTTGTGTCGCTATGAAAATTCTTGATAGATTTTTTATCACCAAAAAAAATCGGTACCGAAGGCAATTAAATAACATTGATGACATTAGCAAAATAAAATCATAAAAAGAGCAATGAAAAAGGGAGAACATGACGATACAGCAAGCCTTAAAAAAATGTAAATTAAATTTCTTTTTCTCCTTGCGTGGTAAAAATCCAATTATTTATTAATTAAAATTCTTATTCGACAAAAAATTCAATAATTTTAATATCGAGCGATTACACGCGACTATGCACAATTTTTTTTATATTCTGAATTTTTCACTATGATATAACCATGAACATCAGCATCATTGGAGGTATGCTTTTTATTATATTTTCAGTTTTTTTTTTCTATTAAAAATATCCCTTCAGCTACGGTCTCTGATTTTTTTTTATGGTTGATGAATTTTTTGTTGATGATATTTTGACTGAAATTAGAATAAAGGATAGTGTTCTACTTGCACGTGCGGTATCATGTGAAAATTTTAGACTGAAACTTAAACATCACTAGAGATCAAGCTTTACTTTTTAAATCAAAAATTATGTCAGTATCTTGAATATTTCAAAACTTTCTCCTAAAACCGTTACAAATCTCATAAAAATCTATTTCTTGTAAGAAACTCTCTGTACTTGTTAAATTCCACAAATCATTTCCATCAAATGACATTTATAAATTATAATTGATCTAAGTACATAAATTTGAAGGTATAAAAGCAGAAATTGAACCCAGTATCGCATGAAATCTCATTAAGCATTTAAATGGAAAAACTAGGAAAAGTGACAGTGAGGAGATTTTCCTCCTTGCCAAATAATGATGATGACGATGATAAAGGAAGCGTAAGAGGAAATAAAATTGATATTTTTGTTCCTTTCCATTCATTTTTCACTCACACTCATTTATATTCCTCTTAATTTCATTTCTGCATGCTACAAATGTTTTTTCCCCCTTCTTCATTTCATTCCTTGTAGTTTGAGAAAAAAAGCTGTGCTTTTTTCCATGAGTAGTGTAACAAATTTTCCGGCTTTCTTCTTCCTCTCTTTTTTTTCGACAATTTCATTTCATGTTATAAGTCTGCCAAGCAATAAGTCTCCTTCGAACCAGTAAAAAAAATATTACAATTCAATGAGATATTTATTTTCTAAGTTAAAACCATATCGCATTACGCCTAGGCATTGAGAAAAACTTTCTTCCATGATATTTGATAGTCGTTGTTAGAATAATCGATGTTGGAAGAATGGGGATCACTTGAGGTCATTAATCAAATGGAATTGACAAAAAAGTTATTTAATCGAACGTGTGTAATTTTATTAAATTATTTTCTCGTACTTTTCATCCTCAAAATGGGAAGCTTTTCTTGCATAAAATAATTATTTAGATTTTAATAGAAAATTGATTTGTTAGACTGGAATGAAATTGCTCAAATTATTCGATTGAATTTGATGGCAAAACAATGAAAAAAATTTTAAAAAAAATCAATGCTAGAAATAATACAAAGGGGGGATCATTCATGTACTTCGTAACGACAAAAATGAAAATTTTCGGTACATTTTGGTCGTAACCAATTTTGTATGGGATTTTGAAATATGTATGGAATGTAACAAAATCTCAGACCCTTACCCTTTTGCTTATTCGTTACGAATTTTAGGAACGACCCCTTTAATTAATGTTAAATAAACATGGACGTCTAACACAGCTCCCGGATTTACTTTTGCATAAATTCACAAAGTCAAGTCCTAAGTCAATTTATATTCAACCTTAAAATTTATTTCTTTGAGTTTTTAAACAAAGATTTTCATTACAAACAGACGGATTCTCTTTACACAATTCTTAGAAGGATGCTAATTAAAATATTTCAGTAAAAATATCTATTAAGAATACTAAAGAAATGTGCTGAAAACATGCGTATAATGAGATTTTATTTTCAAAAGAAAAGTCACAGAATGAGCTGAATTCCTTTGTTAACTGACAGTTAGATGCCTTCTAAGAAAAAAAAAATTTAAAATATAAAATTGTCTAAAATGGCTGAGAGTATGCAAAAGATAAAACATTTAATCACGACTTGCAAGACAAAAATATTCACAAATTTTAAAACCTAGGTTTTGAAAAATATTTAACAACGACAAAAAACTAATAAGTTATTATAGATTCTATAATTTCATCTTTTGCTCTTCTTCTTCTAGAGTTCTATACAAAAAATTTGGATCCACTGTCATTTTAAAAAATTTCCAGTCATATCCCACCGGCTAAAATGTTTAATTATCGTAAATAATCATTAGTACTTGAGTGAACGACCTTTGTTTTATATCATTGCGTCTATATTACATATAAAGTATTTTGAACGTATAATTTTGTGTTTCGCAATTGGAATTTTTTGTCCCCATTAATACACCGCATGACAAGCATGAAATTGTTAATAGAAAAGAAGAAAGTGTTGAAGTGAATGAACTGAAAAAAAAATTGTAAGAAGAAAAAATCCAATGAATAATTTCTACAGCAACATCATCATCATCATGTCCTGTTGTTTTATTTTGTCCCAATCTACTCAAAAAAAAAAGAATCTTCTGTTACTATATCACAAATCAAATTGACACATTAAGACACGGTCAATAAAAAGGCACAAATGTTTTGAAGGAAAAAGGACAGAATGATGGAAAAAAAATTCTGCAACAGATAACATCAGTACCTCAATGTATGAAGATGGATGATACAACCCTATTTTAAGTTTAAGCTCTGCGCATGAAAGGTACATAAATGATAAATAAATGGATGAATTTGAAATAAGTGAAAAGGAAATAAAGGCATTTTCATTCTTCTTTTATCGTTCACATTCAGTCTTTGTCAGCATCATCATCATCATCATGATCATCATCAATTCACATGAATTAATCTCCAAGGAATGTAGAAGCGTTGGCGTGAAAAATGAAATTGAAGAAAAGGCTTTAAAAATGTCAATGTTCGGAGAAAAAAAAATCTTTTTCGATAATTTGAGGAATTGAAGAGGAAGAAGTGAGTGACAGGAAAAATGACATTTTTAAAAGAAAAAGAGAATCTCGATAATAGGGTATGGAATTTATTGTAAAAGCTTAAAATTCTAGGAGATGTTGTCATTTTATGTAGACATGAACACGTTGGATTCTTTGAGTGAAAGGAAACGTGATGTGATGCAAAATAATTGCCTTATTTTTCACTTCTTTTTTAGGAATTCAAGAAATTTGAATTGCCTCATGAATCTTAGCTTACTGAACTTTTCACATTATTTTTTAAAATTTTTTTCTCGGTCAATGACCAAAATAAAAAAGTATCCACAATTGATGTCAAAAATAAGCTTCAGAAATCTCCATGTAATGGCCTTAAAGCTTGCAAGTTCAATACCTTAAAGCACCTTCAAATTTCACCATAGATACCAAAAATATATACTTTGAATAACCATTTAATGCCTGAATACTTTCTATTATCCACAATCCCTAGAATGAAATAAATTTTTTATACAATTCAAACAAAAAATGCGGAAAAAATTAAGACTAAATTTAAACGAGAATACTCAATAGAATAGAAAATGGATTTTCAAATATAAACAGCCAAGAAATTGAAGAAAATCCGCTGTTAAAAAAGCTTTCAGCATTAACCAAACAGATTTTTGTAGATCAAGCATTTACAATGTGAAATTGATTCAAGAAGAAATTCAATACAAGATATTCGCTTTTAAATTATAATTTAAAGTTGTTCTTGCATTAAACAGCTTAAACTTCGTGTCCTTTCTTGTAATATCAATGTTAAGTAAAAGTACAGTATAAATGTAAATTAATAAGGATAATTAAAATGCAATGGAATTTTCAAAATGAATTATCATCACTGAAATGACAAGTATCTATCGACTAATGTAACCTAAAAATAACCTTAGTAATCAAATTTGCACCTGTATACAACAGAATTAAATCTATATCAAATCAAAGTTCGAAAATCTAATTTTACCAGATCTTACTAATAAAGCGAATTTATCGAATTTTCCTTACGCATGCTATGAATGTCGTAAAGATAATACGAAGCACAACATGAATTGCACAATATTCAACATCATTAAATTCTCTTTCATATCCACTTACCTTATATACAAAAGAATTTCCATCAAACAACAATAAAAAGACTGGACAAATTGAATTCTATATATGGATGATGAAGAAGGCAAAATTGGCAATAAAATTATCATTTTGTGTAAAAAACGAATCAGCTTCAGTCATTTACAGGGTCGTTGTTTGTCGATAGAGTCAAGAGATGGAATTTTTTTCCGTATTTAATTCGCATGCTTTTTTCACATTGTAACATTGTAGGAAATTGATTTTATCTTGTTATGATAAAGCTTTTGCCGTAAATCCAACTAGTCTGAGTAAACGAATTTTCAGTTACGACTTCTAAAATTCGAATTTGAAAACTAAAGTATTTTGTGAAAAAATTTCAAATGTTTTATAGACGTTAGATTGGTAACCAAAATTTTTAAAATTCATTGCTTTTTTGATTTTTAAAGTTTTATGAAACATAAAAATTATAAAATCTTCACTATTGCTGCTAGTTTGAACGTTCAATGAAGCAATACAGTTCAAAATTTTTCATAATAAATTACTTTCTTTTGAATTTGAGTACTAAAATTTTTCCATGCAAAATTTTTCTTTTTGAAATTTCTCATTATTTACATCCTTTTGCTTCCAAATAATGGTTGAAATTTATTAAGAATATTATGATAATGTTTTTAATTGAGTCAAATACCAACAAAAGTCATTAAATTAGCTAAAATTTGAATTTTCCAAGAATTTTCCTTATTTGTTGTAACGGTTTTTATGTTCACAAATAAGGAGTACTAAATGTTCTAAAATTCAAAAATAAGGAAAAATACGTTGACTCAGACTAGTTGGCCGTAAATATGAAGGAAGATGTTGCTGCCATTATGTCTGTTTGGTGAAAAGAGGCAGCTAGAATTTAATTTAAAAAGGAAATCAGAGAAAAAAGTTTGTGACAAGAAATTCCTTTCTTTTTATGTAGCAATAGAAAAAAAATTTGATTTGGCTTTAAGATTTGGTTGGGGAGATGATTAAATAGCCATGCGGGAGTTTGCAGAAATTCATATTTTTTTATAAAAATTCTGCTTAACATTTTATTAAATAATTAGCAACACTTAAAAGCCTCATTAAATTAATTGAATGAAGTACTTCTCTTGAAAAAAAACAAGGAAAAAAAGCTGAGGGCTCGTAATTACCTCAATTGTAATTTAATTGTTATTTTGCATTACTGAGAAGTATTAACAGGAAGTGATAATCGTTTAGAGGTAATTTTGTTGTTTTTTTTTTTTCTTTGACTTTTTAAGACTATCACATCCGACATCAAAACTGAAGAAACAGGATAAAAAAAGGGTGATTGGGGTGCAATATTTTTCGATTTTTGGAAACTTTATTTTGTAATTTTTTTCCCCCTTTTTTACAAGTTTTTACTCAAAGAATCTCTACAAAATAATCTGACTATGTCTTTTTAAGATTTTCGGAACATAATTTTTTTTAGTAGACTTTTGATTTCTTATGAATTGCAATTTTGGGTTTGAGTATTAGGGACCGTTCACTTATTATGTAACAAAATAACGGTCATTTTTCAAAAAGTAAGAGAAACGGCCCCTTATTACATTTCCTCTCCCCCCCCCCCTTGAAGAAAAGATGATCAATAAAATCAATAATAATAATAATAATAATAATAATATTTTGTTTGTCCTTTAACATAATCCTATACCTTCCTCTTTTCAGACATTACAATTGGACGTTCCTTAAAAAGTTTTAAAAATTTTACATTAAAAAATCTAGCAAATTGAATATTTTCATATATCAATACACCTTTTCATTCAATTAAGTAAATCAATATTTTTTCAAACTCCTTCCTTAAAATTTTTATATATTAAAGCTGCGCTCAATTGATCCTTGAACTTTTTCCAAGAAACACTTCACTTGTTCTCAACTTTTCGTTTCATCTTTCACATGTAACAAGCATTTTTATATTATCATTGAGTGAGATGAGAGTATGAGAAGGGAAAAGTGTCAATGCCAATTCATTTCATGGGCCACAAACACATCGAAATGGCAAATGACAAGAAAACAACACTCTGACAGATAACTCTTTGTTTCATTGTGCTTTATTTTGCTACAAAAAAAGTCAATTTTTTTTTCCTACAATAGTTGTTCATGTCATTGAGATGAGTGAACAGCATATATAAAAAAATAAAGCTTGATATCGAAAATCAGCTGTGGTATATAAGAGTATAGCACAATAATGGAACAGAGATAAAAAAATGTTCAATCCATAAGGTTCCCGAGCGACAATCAAGTGTCTCATGGCAGCCATAATGCAGCCATAAGACGCTGCCATTTGCCATCTGCCTTGAGTGGCGGCAGTTGTTGAGCGCCATATGGCTGCATTATCGCCTTGATGGCAGCACATGATGTCGATTTTACCGCTTCCAAGGCTGCCTTGGAGCTGCCATCGCCACAAAACTGCCTTGCCTTCTGAACGCCTTGTTGGTGGCATGATGGCGCCTTCATGGCAGGTTTGGTGGCAGCAAAAACTGGTATAAAATTGCTATAATTTTCTTCCTTCAAATTTCTAATGACCGTTTTTCAATTTTATATATTACATTAATCTATGGAAAAGCATGGAAAATAAACTTAAGTCATGTTAAAACTTAAGTTCTGAATCGAGCACAAACTAATAAAGTTCTGTGCGACTTAAGATATTTATTAAAAATATCTTGAAATTGTATGAAAATAAAATTTGACTTATTATAGTGATTTCTGCTAACGCTTGTGAAGTATATCACAGTCATGAAAAAATTTATGGCAGTCATAAGGCAGTCATATGGCAGCTACCAAAATTCGAAAAATCATGTGTTTTTGTGGCAGTCACTTGGCAGCCAAATGGCGATGCAGTTCATGGCAGTGCCTTGTAACTGCCTGTTATATGGCAAGGCAGTGTGATGGCTGCCATGTGGCTGCCATTGCCTCTGATTGTCGCTCGGGGTTGTGATGCGACATATTATTTTATCCAATTATATTGGAAGCAATATTCAAGTCATAAAAGAAAGGAGTCAATAACAAGTTGTAAAAATATGATCTTGATTAGCTATTTCATCAATAATTGATGTTTAAGCTCTAATGGAATGTTAATTTTCGTTCAGGGGTTTTGTGGAATTTACTTACATCCGTGGTTGTTTGAATAATTGATTTAATGCTGATCAAAATTTTTACCACGAGATTTTTGAAACTGAAATTTACGTTTTTTGTCATACCAATTTAGAATTTTTCTGGCAGAATTTTTTGAATTTCCTGTTTTAGTATTTTGATGTCCAATTCATAATTCTCACATTAAAACTCCAAAGTAACATATATTCCTCAATAATGCTGACGTTAGCGTCATCTGTTCAGCATTTATACTCTTTTTATATGTATTACGTCATTTATGTCTATGATAATCCAGCATGGGATATTAAATATTGATTTGGATATGACCATGGATATACATAATGAAATTCATGGTCAGTCCTCATGATTAATGAATTAATTTATGCTTTAGGCTAGCAAAAGGATCGCAAAATGAAGAGAGAATGATTTTTTTATTTAAAAAAAGAACAGCATAGCAGCAGATATGTTGCTGTATATGTTGATTATAAATTGAAATAATTAATTAATTTATCTCTCGCTTTTTTTCACACATAACCCATTTAATGATTCGAATACAATTATTTATGTGGTCTCGGTAGAGCGGAAAAGCTTTCTGTGCATAAAAATTTCTCTCGATTTTTTTCCCCCATGCATTTTATGCAGGTTTTTAAGAGCAGGAAAAAAATTCAATAAAATAAAGTAGCGGAAGGAAAATCAGATTTAAGTCATAAAAATTTATGTGAAAAAATCGCATTTTTTCTTTACATTAGATGGTTAAATAAAATTAAGTTATTGCCAAAAACTATGCCAAAGTTCTACTTAAGCATGAGAAATTTATATGTTTTTCTCGTCTCTTTCGTGCATCTTACTTCCTTTTTTAATGTTTCAACAGCTAGTGAATGTTATAATTTACTTTTTCACTCGTAAGTGGATTGTTGGAGTTGATTTGAACTGGTATGCTGTCAGTTTGTCTCTTTTGCTGATCTTGAAGATTTAAATTAAATTTTTCAAAAATTTTTATCCAAAAAATCTACTTTTTTTGATAATAATTTGTGTCGTCAAAAAAATTCCTAAGACTTCTCAGAATGCGCTTTACAACTCTCAATAAGAATCTATATCGGCTATTCCCTCCTTCCTTCATCTTTAACATTCTTGTCGACTTTCTCATTTCTTCAAACTTTCCCGTCTTCTCGCGTATTTCCAGCGGCGTGACTTTTATGAAAAAAGTTGAACAAAAAAAAAAAAAACTTTTCGTCTCTTTGTTTTTGAGCAATCACGAAAGAAGAAGAAAAATGGTGCGAATAAAGGAAAGAGGAAAGTAAGTGACAACAACAAAGTTATGAAGAAGAAGATTTTCTTCCTTATACTTCATATTTTATTCATTGCATTCTAAGAACATCACGTGGAAGCCGTAAATGGTACGAGAAATGTTGAAAGCTAGAATTGTGTAATTAAGGTGTAATTAAGGTCAATTCCGAGAATTTAGAATTCAATTACATTTTAAAGTGTTTTACTTCCTTTTTTGATGTTGATACTCGGAATTGATTTAATTGCCAATTAAATTATTAGTCCAGTGCAGTTTTAAGAACTTCCATAAATTTTTAATATCCATTCAACTCAAAGAATTTTAATTCCAACATTTATTGACAAAAAAGCAATAAATTCTAAACTTTTTCCTGCTATCAAACTTTAGCCAACGCACAGCATAACCAACTTTATCCTGTGAATGTTCAAAGAGGTTCAAAAAAACACGAGCGTGACAATAACTTTTAGCTTATGATTCACGTAGAGACGATAGCTAGATAACATTGAGTCATAGACACGTACATAGCACTTTCTCACTTGCGTATTTCTATGATACTAGAGATATAAGTGAGGAAATGTAAAGTTATATGAGAATTTCGATATGTGACGCAAATTTTTTCGTGAGAAATATTTTGGCACATTTTGTTTAGAAGTCAAGGACTTTGGTATTGTTTAAATTGATTAATAGTTATTTTTTCAAAAAGATTTTTTATGCATTAATATCATTTTTCCTTATACTCCTATCCACAAAGTAAACATTAAATGAAAAAGATCAGCTTTTTATCCACTCGTGTTCAAGTAAATTTTCTTAAAAGTATTTACAAAGGAACTTGGAATGTGGTGCGTGGGAGCATGTGAAACCTCATTTACAATATATCTTTAAGATTAAAAAAACTTGATGATATATTAATTCAAACGTATATAACCTAATGCCACAAGCCGTTTTTGAATTCATGAGAATGTAACATTAGTTTAAGCTCAACTTTTCACAATATACCACAAGCTTAGCTGTTGTTAAATTAACACAGTTTATTGTATGAAAGTTTTTTTGAAAGAAAATGAGGCAAAATCTTGTTTATTGTATTGTAAGTAACCCAAGTTCATAATTTTCATCCCTTCAAGGCTTCCGTGTAGGCGGATATGATCCCAAAATCACTCTTATCACTAAAAAAGAGAGAAAGAAAATGAGAAACGAAAAGAAAGAATTACAATAAAACTACATCTACACAGAAATGTTTGAACGGAAGTTTTTCTTTTCTTGGATAAGAAGATTTCTCTGATAAAATGAAAATCCTAAAGTTTAGCGCGTTTTATGTGATTTGGCAGAATTCTATTTATAAATACTTATAATTTATAAAAACCTGGAAAAACCGGAAATTTTCAATTTACACCAAATGTTTACTTATGACGTCTTCTCCCTCCAATTTGTCATAAAATCTGAATAATGAAAAAATTATTTTGTTTGGGAACGTTTAAGACTGTCTCACTGCCTCAAACCCAGGGGCGCAGCCAGAAATTTGAAAATGAAGATTTTTTTTAGGGGGTGTAAAAATTTTTTGTATGGAAAAAAATTTTTAAGGGTAAGTCCAAATGCTTTTTTCTTCAAAAACCCAGAAATTTGAAAATGAAGAATTTTTTTAGGGGGTCTAAAAATTTTTTTGTATGAAAAAAATTTTAGGGGGGGGCAAATGCTTTTTTCTTCAAAAACCCTAGCAAAATTAAGAAATTCCAGATCCAGACCCTCTTGGATCCTCCCCTGGCTACGCTCAGACCACCAACCTTAAAATTGTTATATTGTTTTTTTTTTCTTTTAAACTAATTTATAAGTATATATAGGTATAAATATATATATATATATATACTTAGCAGAAGCACAGTGTCTTTAAAATTTTAATATGAAATAGGTACTAAAAAATTAATTCTTATCATCACAAAACACGCTTAAAATTTAAACTATGTACCAATTCACTATATTCTTTACATATCCATCCACACAAATGGACATAAATGAAATGAAATCTTTCTTTTACATTTAAAACAAAATCAAAGCTTTGCCAAGAAGGAAGAAAATTTCAATCTAATAAATATTTCATATCATAGAAAAGTGTAAAGTGGTTATATGGACTGGTAAACATTTTGTTCAAGACGTGAAAAATGTCCGTACGTCTCCTTCCATTCTGTGTATTTCAATAAGAGAACCTAAAGGATTTTCATTTTTTAAGGAAATGAAGGAAAATTATCAGATTCTTAAAATCTTTGATAGAAATTCTTGGATAGATGGAAAGAAAGAAGAAAGAGAATCGGGGTTGGATAAGGTCGTTATAATTGTCAGGAACATGGATTTAGGTTGATGCATAGTTTATTAAACTGTATTTATTTTAATATATTTTATTTTATAGCTTTAAAACATATTGAAAATTTACTGACAGTTTAAACATTCAGAAACTCGGTGATTGGATCCATAGACACACGTAATAGATTAAATAAAGTCATAACCATACAAAAATATTAAATCCAACACTGATAAATCGCTCACAAAATATTCACATTATAAAGGAAAAAATAAATTAGAATTAGCATATTTTCCTGGTCTAAATAGCATCGAAAATTCCTTTATGTACTCGTAAATTACTCCTGTCACGGATTTTGGAGGTATTTATACGAAATACGTTAAAATTTCCGTTGTAAATATATCAAAAAATGTCCACAGCATTGCCATTTAATTTAGGCTATTGCTATAATTAACGGTAAATGATATTTATATCAAATAAATTTCTCTGGAATGGATAATTCAACCTATTCCACAAAATCCTTTTTAATAGCCTGTATAGCGCATTTAATACATTCATCGTATTTCGATGTCTGAATAATTACAGCTTTTTGAAGTGGACATTGCTAGATAAATGATAAAAATGTGAAAATGGAATATAATTGACTTTACATTCACTCATAATAAATCAAAATTACTATACAACATTACCTTTCAAAATTACCCGCAATTATCAAATACTCATCATCATAAATTCATTGGAATAATTTTACTCGAATGAATGCAATTCATGATATGTGCTTTTTATGTATGATGTAGTAGCAATTAAATGTAATCATCTTGGCATAAATAGATATGAATGTGCGCACTACAATTACCGCAAAAACTATAAATATTATTTTTATTATTTTCTCTTACGATTCTCATATTTTTCCCCACTCAATCTCTCTAATTTTCCCCCAAACAAGATCGATAAAATTTCAATTTTCTTTCATGAATTTGACCGCAATTTTTTATGTTTATCGTTCATAAAAAAAAAGAAAGAATCCCAAACTATACCATATAAGCTCCTTTTTACCATCCGAAATGAACGATGTTGAAAATGTTTGTGTTTATCGTTCGAGAGAAATAGTTTGTGCAATACACATGACGATGCTTTTGCTTTTTGCATACATATCTATTTAGTAGCTTTGGTATTGTAGATACAATTTGAACATTCGATGTGTTTAGATTTTTTTTTTTGGCAAAATTCCCATCACTTCAGGCAGTAAACTAGGAGAAATGTTAAGAAATTAATATACCATCGCATGTATTGTATCTATGACTGCACATTCAATGCATACTTCTCTACACATATATCTCTTGGTATACATCTACATCACGTGAATAGTGTATTGGAAAATGGAGAAAGAAGAAAAAAGAATTTGTTGCTCTGCCAATTCAATCGAGATAAATGTCTGAGTATATGGCGAAGTGTGGAGTATACTTTGTATGCAATGGACTAAAGTAGCCTTTCGATGGTTTTTCAATAGAATTTTCATCCTTTTCTTTCTTTTTCTGTGCTCTAGAAAATATGTATATACATATTATTTTTTCATTCATGTATATCAATTGCCATGCACATGCAATGGCTTGTAAGATAATATTTTTGTCTTCTTTTTTTCTGTGTTTGTTTTCAATATTTTATAAGAAAATTGTAAATGAAGTTGATCATTTTGGGTTGAGAAGCTGAAATGATGATGTTAATAAATTATTGTGTCAATAAACAACTTAAAGGAGAAAAGAAGATCCGAACTTTATTTTAATTAATATAGTCACGTGTTCTAATCACATAATAAAGCAAAACATAAATTTCATAGTCACATGCTCTTGTTATAAGTGAATCCATTCAAGAAAATTCATTCATAAGAAATAATTTGTACCGTAATTATATTTGTTTTTATTAATCAGTACTTTAAAATTACTATGGTTGTTACGAAGCCGTTGATCGTAACAGATTATTTGAATTTAAATTTCATTGGGAATTTGTGCCGCGTAGTTTGCCCCTTTGAATTTTCCTCACTTTTTTATTACGTGTTGTGCTGTCGACTTCAAGCACGAATTAATTAAAAATATACATAGACATAAATCTTTTTGAGTCGCTGACTCACTTAAATCTGGCTTTTTATTGGACATTCGATTACAGCGCCAACGTGTCTGTTTTTTAATGGTCGTAAGAGTCGACATTGGCACATCTTTTTAATTAATTCGCTGGAGATTGAATTGTACGAGATTGGCAAAATAGACGAAAAACCAGGTGATCATTAGTAGCTGAGAAATAGAAAAAATAACATCCAGTAAAGGAGGTTAAAACATCCAGGAAAGGAAAATTCGAGAAGTATAGAACTGAATTGG
This sequence comes from Chironomus striatipennis, assembly GCA_026123125.1. NCBI lineage: Eukaryota > Metazoa > Arthropoda > Insecta > Diptera > Chironomidae > Chironomus > Chironomus striatipennis. The sequence continues at coordinate 30,275,694 of CM047394.1, forward strand.
GATTTCATCGAGTAGAAAATCGGTTGATTTGGCATTGGCAGATTTGATTGAGGAAGGTAAAAGTGAACAATAAGAGAAAAAAGTGATAAAATTAGATTTAAGAAAATTATGTAAACTAACAGGCGCCAATGCCAACACATGCACAAAAATTAACAAACAAACACACATGAAAAATTGAACGGCATCAACTGCCAAAACTTATTTGAATCCAAAATTCACAAAACGATATTGATAAACATGAAAATTAATTAAAATATTAATTTTGATTAAAATAAATTAAGTTAAGCTACTTCCTATTTAAATTGTAATTGAATTAAATTCCTGGTTTTCTATATTCTTGGCTAACGTGTTGATTGTTGAAAGATTTGATATTGAAATTGAAACTTGATTCATTAAGAAAACATTTGAACGGTTTTGTTGCTAACTGGAACAATTGAATGGTTCCAATGTTTTATTGTTGAACACAAACATTTGTATGGCTTTCATCCTAAAGGATTTTAGAGACATTTGTATGGTTTCATTGCTGAATTGAAACATTTGTATTGCTTTTATCCAAATGGATTTAGAGACATTTGTTTGGTTTTAATGTTGATGTTTGAATAATTTGTACGGTTTTGATGTTTAATACGAAACATTTGTAAGGTTTTAATGTTTTAGATATTGCTTTATCGTGTTGATTTGAATCGTTAAGGAAATCTTATGTGAGGTCATAGATGTTGATGACATTTTACAGTAAAATCAATAATTTAGCATTAAGTTGAGGTAGTGCTATTAGGGAACTTTTGATTATTTGTAAAACTCACAATCTGCGGAAAGTTTAAGATTTCATGGTAACGCATTTTAATATTTTGAATTTTGAGTCAATTGTATTGACCGTTTATTGAGTGAAGTTAGCAACAAACCGTTTAAGTATAATTTAAATCTCCAGAAGTCGTTTATTTGTTGAATGTTTTATTGATATTTATTGGCTTGATTATTTGAATATATATTGAAAGATTGGTTGAACATTACATTTGATAAGAAAGGGATAATATTTCCAATTGAACATGTCGTGGAATGAGAAATGTAGGGACGCGTCCTTTATTGATAGTTTGAAAGTTCGTGATCCAAAGGCATTTAAACCAGAAAGTTATTTGATTGTAGGCTCGAATATAATCCCTGAAGCATCATGCGCGTTAGGCAAATTTTGCAATTTAGAACCTTCAGCAGGCAAGGGAGAGTTAGTTAAAGATACGGACAGTGAGGGCAACGATACCTCTCGTCCTCTTGTGTATACATGGGTATTTTGCTATGCATGTAATTCCATATTTCATTTACATTGCCAGGATTATATATCTAGTGAGTTTAGAGCGTTGGAATTCACAGAGCCATTTCGTTGTAAGCTATGTCGGTTAGAACCCGAGAATCCTATGGCAACAGAATTTTATGCTATTAAGGATGAAATCGATTTGCGAATTGAGAGTCGTCGTGACAAATTTCTTAAGGTCATCGACCTATCACGCGATTCATTGCCTCTTACTGAAGATGAAGAAGTTAATTTGATTAAGAAAGACTATGAAAAGAGGATTCAGGATTTGACTCAACGTGTCAAGTCTGCTGAAAAGCAAAGGAACGAAGCGATTGATTTAATGATAGAACTTAGAAGAGAAGTTGATGAATTGAAGACATTCAAGCGAGATTATTTAGATAATGCAAAGGATAGATGCGAGCCATCAACCAGCTCCACTAATCCAAGATTACCGCCGACACCTAGAAGAAACATTAGGGAATCCATTTCGCCTAATATCATAAGTAGGCATAATGTTGATGAGCCTTTGCCACAACATGTAAGACGTCCCACTAAATCTATAGCTGGTGCGGTGCCAATACCAAAGCCCCGTAGATCGTTCATTGAGGATATTGATGTCGATAAGTTGACACAATCTGACAGAATCACCTTAGAGCAAGCACAGGCTCAAATGGAAGCAACTCAAGCTCAAAGAGTAATTGCTTCGACTCAAAGCTTAGCAGTGATTCGTAAGGCGTTGCCTAAGATTACTCGCTTTGATGGTGATCCAAGGAAATGGATTCAGTTTAAAAGAGATGTAGATAGATATTTGACTGTAGGCAAATATGATGAATATGAAATGAGAATTCATGTGCTTCAAGCTTTGGAAGGGCTTGCACTTTCACGCGTTCAAGGATCGATTGATAAAGTCAAATTTAAGACCACCATGGAAGCATTACAAAAATGTTTTGGTGAGCCAACGCGAATTATTGAGCAATGTGCTAAAGATATTTTAGCTATTAAGATTCCGAAGTATTTATGTAAGGACGATGTTTTAATGATCACTTCAAAAATACAAGAGTATTTTGCCGCGTGCCACTATGCTGATGTGGAATGTGCAAATTCTAATCAACTGGCAACTCATATCTTTGATCAATTGAGTGTTTTGCATAAACAATTGTTTCGTCATAAGTTTAGAACATCGACGAACTCATATGCCTTTCGTCTGATAGAATTGGACATCTTGTTCGAATTTCTTGAAGACTTAGCTGATGATCTTGAAGACAAAAAACTTGATGAAAGAAAGTCCGAAGAAAAGAAAGCGAAGCCAATTCAAATTAATATGAATGCAGTGGACGAAGAGCCTTGCAATTCATTTGATATTTCGAAGAGTTCTGATAAGTTTGAAATTGAGGACCTTGATGACAGTCCATTCGGTTATGAAATGAAGGCATTAGCCACATTCAACAAATCATGTGATTGTTGCTCATTGAGCGGGCATTATACCGTCGAATGTAGGAAATATAAAGCCATGAGTCCGTATGAACGATTAGAATTTGTAAACAGCAAAAATATTTGTCGAAATTGTGTCATTACGTCCACACATAAAGCGTACAATTGCTGTTTGAAATTAGCTTGTGGATGGCAAGATGGAGATGATAAATGCTTTCGTAAGCATCATGTCTCGTTGCATAAAGCTTTTGGAAGTGCTGAGGCAAGCTCGTACTTCAATAAGAATAAATTCTCAGGCAATGGAAGTGGAAATGGTAGTAGTGGTTATGGATCCAAAAGAACTTTTCAGAGACATAACTCAAAGTTCAATCAGCATAAAGCCGAGAACATAATTAAAGAATCGCAGTGTGAAAAGAATAAGTCAAAGGATTCTGAGGAAGATACTGAGAAAGGAATTGATTTAGTACCGCCAACAAATCAAGTATCACAGAAGCAAGCTTCACGGAAAGTCAGACAATGTGGACATACTGTGTCAGCGTATACTGCCAATAGTTATAACGTCACAGCCCATTGTAATAAATCGAAGAGCTTAGCTAATATTCAGCGATCACTCACGGGTTCGAGAAATAAATTCATTAGAACCGATAAAGATGAAATCGGTTATGCATTAGATGATCGTACTTGTAAAGTTACTTTGCTTAGAGATAAGCTAAGAAAACTTACAGAATTAGACGGTATTAAATGTGAATTGATTCTGGAAATTGTCGACGTATTCATGAGACGCTTTTATCATGATTATCTGCCAATGTTAATGAAAAGAGATGATAAGCCTAATAAAATGGTAGATATTGGAAGAAATTGTAGGAATCGAATGGCTAACGTTATGTTGCCTGATAAGAGTATGAGAAGGCCGCGTTCATTTCGAAAGTTAGCCAAGATATAGATCATGTCGAATGAATTTTATTGTTAATTGATAAGTTAAGTTAACTCCTAATTAATTTCTGCCTTAAATAATAATTCTAAAAGAGAATTTAAAAGAAATTTCAGACATATGCCAAGCCAATCAGCTCAATTGAGGATACAAATTAAGAAGGCAGCAACTGAATGGAAATCAGCGATTATAAATCAATCTGATCGAATGATGTGGATGATTATTAGAAGTAATTTTAGGAGTTATTGAAATTAAGTTATGAATATGTCAAATTGTAATTTGTTGTCGACAGTTTGTTTGTCCCGGGGAGAATGTTACGAAGCCGTTGATCGTAACAGATTATTTGAATTTAAATTTCATTGGGAATTTGTGCCGCGTAGTTTGCCCCTTTGAATTTTCCTCACTTTTTTATTACGTGTTGTGCTGTCGACTTCAAGCACGAATTAATTAAAAATATACATAGACACAAATCTTTTTGAGTCGCTGACTCACTTAAATCTGGCTTTTTATTGGACATTCGATTACAGCGCCAACGTGTCTGTTTTTTAATGGTCGTAAGAGTCGACATTGGCACATCTGGTCCTTCGGGCCGGCGCGTAATCCAACACGTAATAAAAAAGTGAGGAAAATTCAAAGGGGCAAACTACGCGGCACAAATTCCCAATGAAATTTAAATTCAAATAATCTGTTACGATCAACGGCTTCGTAACAATGGTAACGTCTTAAATTACATACAATTAAAGCCAAATTATAAATAAAAATTTTTAAAATTAATTTAAGATTTAGGTGGTTTAAAATTTCACAAGTAAGCTTTCATCTATTCGATTTTTAACATCTGACTGTTGAGTTCCAAGTTATCAGTCCTATGTTTATCAGACACCAAATGCAGCAAAAAAAGTGCATCGCAAAAACTTTCGTATTTTTAAAATCATTCAACGAAAAAATCCAAATGCTCAAATGTTCAAATTTGATAAAATCTTTCCTGCTCATTGATCTCAATTGCATTCGTACTTGCTTTGCTTTTTTTACTACAATATTTTATAAATATTGAATTGAATCGTGACTTTAAAAGAAATATTTGTGCATGAATGTGGGTTATCTTCATACATACAATCTTATATGTGTCTCGTAAAGTTTATTTTATTGAAACGAGCAAGCAAAAGAAAGTCAAAGAACTCATGACAGATAAACTTTCAATAGTTGAAATATGAAAAAAAAGTTTCCAATCTAGTTTCGTATTTGTGTTTATTTTATGTATAAAATCTCATGTATGAAGGATTGCATAATAAATCTCGGAGAAATAAACAAAATGTCATAGAGTTTGTTTTTAAGGAAGTGATTTAAACCATTCATCATATTTCTTTGACAAACTTTATTGATATGAACAATGGTAGTGAGTGAAAAAAAGAGATGATTTTTTTTCATAAATTAGAATATTTTGACTGTAGAATTTTTTAATGGGAATATCGAAGCATTTAAAATTGATCCTTTGATCATTGAATTCTAAGCACAACTCTTATTATACATTATAAAGGAGTCTTCATTTGAAAATTCCTTGCTCCTGTGCTCTCACCGAAAAGCAATAAATCATTACGTACCATCACATCACCATTAAATATTCAAATGCTAATGACATAAATTCAAATAAAAAATGTATGAAAATCTTTTACTTAAATTCAGTGATAGGATCATGAATAATATAAATGAAATTGAGTTGAAATTTATTCCAGAACACGCTAATTTCATTTTTTCATCAACATCACTTCTTCATGTTACATCCATTTATTTTCTCAAATGTTAATAAACAAAGCTATAAGTATGACACATATCAAAAGAAATAAAAATGATAAATTCATGTACGAAAAAAATTTTATTTACAGAAAATTTAAATTTTTCACGTTTTTTTGTTTTTGTTTGCAGAGCTTTTAGTGAGGCGAAGTAAACACGTGCTTTGTTTCTGCTCTATATACACCAATTTGAATTTTTGAGGAGCATAAGTAGTATGAATAAAAATTTGAAGATATAATAAATGCGCATTTTTGTGAATTCAGCAATGACGTCTGTGAAGGAGATTTCACGTTTTTTTGGACGTCATTTATGTATCAAAATGGCCTCATTAGGAAAAAAATTAATTTTTTAGAAGATTTAGTAATTGTACTCAATTGATATAGTGACCATCAAATTTTTACAGAAGAACAGGACATTTCAGGTTTAGCGTGTTATAAGAGCAAAAATTGGAATAAAAAAAACAGGACGAAAAACATTTTTTCAGAAAAAAATAAATTTTTGACAGGACACTGGTTGAAAAAACAGGATTGTCCTGTGAAAAAACCAGCAGATGGAAACCCTATCAATTGATTAAGTTATTATCTGGCACCAAACTGGCATGACTATGATTCCGTTCTTTAGTCCCTCAAACTAGCTCCTATCGATTCACTGATTTGTGTTATTCTGAATGCTTTAAAGCAACATATGCATGAATTAAAGTAAACTTACATTGAAAACAGCAAGAAAAACCTTCAATTCGTCAAATACTAACTCTCTAAAGAGCTCTAAAGGAGTGAAAGAAAATTATTTATGGCAATGAGATTGAGGAAGTGTCGAAAGAAAATAAATTGCGCTTTTTTTAAACTGTTTGGTGCGAATAAAAGGAAGGGAAGGAATGACATTCAATTTAAACATTTTCCTCTCTCCTTAGTCTCTTTATGTTCACTTCTTTATGTACATACTTTCGGGGTTGTGTCGAATTGACAGTCAGTTTTAATGCTTTTAGTATTAACATGAAATCGAAGATGAAAATTCAATGAAAAAAAATGTTAAAGGAGATTTTTTTAAATGCATGAAAAAATTGGGAAAAAGGGAGAAAAATTGAATTAGATTTTTTTTTGGAGTATTGATAGACATATTGATATGGAATTCTGACAAAATGCCTCGAGTACACAATGCTGTTATACAATTTATATATTTTTCATTTAACTTTTTTTTTCTCAGAAATTTTACTTTATGAATTTTAACCAAGTTTTGACTCGAGGTTAAATCCTGGGAATTTCAAGAATTTTATCAGGATCAAATATTCTGATAGTAAAGTTTGAATGCAGCACTAAACAATATTTTTCTGATCCATACAGGTTTAACCCTGGGTTTAACAAATGCTTAACATGTTTCAACTAACAAAGATTCTTCAGAAATAAATCTAAATTCGATTGAATCCCAATTAAGGAATTGCCACAAAAAAAAATGAAAAAAAAAATAATTAATTTTCCAAATGCAATCACTGAACAAATCCTTCAGAAAGAGCAACAATGATTCAACACACATGACTTTTCATTTATGAAGCTTTAACAATGATAATAAAATCTCAAACAATGGAATATGTATATAGCAGCGATGAATATACAGTTAAGAGCCTAAAATCTATTAATCTTCACCTGCCTTCTCTACATGCACATATAAAGAAATGAAAGTGAGTGAATGCGAAAAAAAAAAATAAAAAATGAAAAGGAGATGAAATAAATAATCTTTATTATGTACTTCTTTTCATAAGCAGCTGACAAAAAGTTATTAATAGGAAAGAAAGGAAAACGAGATAGAGGAAAATGTGTATGTGATAAATAAATATTTGAAGAACGACAGAGGAATGATAAGCGCAGCGAAATATCATATATCACTTCCAATACTTTCTGTGTATAAACATTTTTGTGTGCTATTGCTTCAAGTGCTGGCATTTATCGATTTTCTTCCTCTGTGCCTTTCTTTCTCTCCGCTATGCTCTAAAAGTCTTCTTTCCTTCCTTCCTTAGTGTCTCCATTCTTAAACTCATCTCGTGTCTCCCTTGTCTATTGCCTCAATGATGATGACGATGATGATACTATAGCTTGCCATTATTACTGCCTAAAATCTCAGAATCTCACTGTTCCGCAGCAATTCTTTTTTGAAAAATTATTTTTTTGGGAGAAATTTATTATGTTTTTTTAAACAAGAAATTTTGTGTTCGTGGAATGTGTGAGGTGTTATTGACTTGATGTATTGACTGGCTGACTTTGTGGACTCTAATAAAAATTGATGCACCTCAATTAAATTTGAGGTCGTTCACTTATGACATTCAATTTTTAGATGGGGATGGGATTCTGAGGTTATGTGACAGTTTTAAATATTTAATTCATGTTTTTGATGGACGTCATTAATGACCGACCCATTAGGAGATTTTTTCTTAAAAATGCGTCTTATTGTCTCTAAAAAATGCTTCTGATCACTTTATTTTCTTTGCAGTTCCCCAACATAGAAAAGTCTTGTAAATGTTCTCAAAAAAAAAAAAAAAGTATGAAAAAGTTGTGAAAGCTACCTTGGGATTTTTATTTCACATCCCCACACTCTTAAATTTTCTTTGTGTCTCTCTCTTTTTTTGGTTTTTAAGATATCCTTTTTATGGAACTGTAGATTCTGATCATCGCACATGCTATACTCTTACTTTATGCTTTTTTAACATAAAAATATTTTTTGTCAACTTTTTTTTGGTAAGTAGAGTGAGTAAAAGGAACAAGGTAGATAAAAAAAGCGAAGGAAACAATGGATGGAGTTGAAGTTTTATATGATGACATAATTTAATATGAAGTTTCTTAAAAGATGGGATAAACTTTTCTCTTTTCCTCTCTTCTTTTCCTCTTTGATTTAAGATAAAAGTTTTTGGTTTATTTTGTTTTTGATGTTTTCTGTTGGAACTTTGGTAGGAATTTAAGCAATATGTTTGAAATATTTTCATGAACAGGATTTTTTTAAACAGAAAATGGAATTTTTTTTGTTAAAAATCAATTCAAACGGAAAATTTGAAAAGGAGATATTCAATATGCTTTGTAATAAAAAATAGTTCAATTCATATAGTTGTTCACAGTTGGGTGATTATTATGTTTTTGTTGGCAACTGGGACAAAAATGAATTCTTTATTATTTAATTTTATTGATACTGTAGTGAAACTGTTTGTATATATTTGTTTGTGAATATTTTTAATTTGGTATTTAAAATTTTTTAAATAGAACCCTAAAAAATATTAATATTGTTTAAAGATGGCCCTCTATCTAAAATATATCTCATGTTTATTAAAATCTTCTTTTAATATTATCTATCTAAAATCTATCTGGCCCTCTTTCTAAAATATATCTCATGTTTATTAAAATCTTCTTTTAATATGATTTTGACTAAAAATAAATGTATGCTGATCAAATGCTGACACAAGAAATTTTTAAAAGCTTTTTAATTCTATTTTAGAGATTAAGATATTTTTAATCAGACGAAATTGAAAGTTGTTTTTAAAACAAATTTCAAGCTTCACCCACGTTTAAAGGAGTCAAAACTAATTAATTTCAATCTGCTCAAGCAAAGTTTCTCTCATCCAAAACTCATTTGACTGTAAAATAACAACCGTCAATAGTGTTAACTCGATTTTCTGATTTAAGATAAAATTAAGATCATCAATCATGAAGGAAAGTAGCAAAAAAAAACTGTTGAAGACACTGACTCACTTAACTTGATTACAAGCCGAGACTTTATTCTTGGTAAATCGTTTGCTGGAAGTAAAGGAAAAAAATCGTTCATTACACAGTAGAAAGGATTTCCTTTTTCCTCAAAATCATTCATCTTCTGATCTTTTGAAATGTTCTTGATTCGACGGAATAAAAAATCAAGAAGCCTTTTTTTCCACCTACACACTGTCTCTTCTGTTGTACACACATTTTAATACCTATTGTGTAAACTTACGCACAAATCCACTCTTTTTTATACCCTCTGATGAACGTATGAGTAGGATGTGATCCAAAAAATGAACATAATACGACATTTAATCTAATATTCCAAATTTATTGATTCCTTTATATTTAATATATTCTAAATCCCTTTTAATATACGTTATACATGTATATATATGCTCTCGGAATATTATTAGACTTGAATGATGCCTCACTTTTTTGTTGATAAAATTTTAATCGAATTATTTATGTCTGGACTGAAATATATTAAAAATATGTAGGACCAAGTTTTTTTTATTCTCTCTTTTATGGAATATTGACATCCTTTTTTGGATTTAATTAATTTTTGTTGTCCTATTATATGTGATTTTAAAGTTATTGATAATTTTGACACTTGTGTGCTTTTAAATTAAATTGAATAAATTTTGATAGAGTTAAAAATTACGAAATTTGAAATTTTAGTTGACATATATTTTTTTTAAAAAAATTACAAAAGTCCTCGTGTTTTATATTGAGAGACTTCAGCGCATTTTTGACGCAGCGATTAACAATTGATTAAATAGAAAAGACTGTCGAGTTTTAAAACTCTATTGCTGTTTCTTTAATCATAATGCATTTCAATAAAACTAAAGATCAAAACTCCTTTAAAATTGATTTTTATAATGTTCAATGTAAAAAATAGCTTTACGATTTAACGGTTTTTTGAAATTCAAAATTTTCCGTTAGCGAAAAATTCAAATTTCTGAACACATCCATTATTTTTCAAATTTCTAAACACTCTTATATTTGTTTTGTATGAAAAAATTAAAAGTTAATTAATTAAGATGTTTAAACACAAATTTAGGACTTTTAAATACATTTGCCGCCAATAACTCGATGAAACGAAGCTAATAAAACTCATGGAATCGCCTTAGAATAAAATTCTGAGAAAAAAATCAATCCGAAATAACGGTCAAAAAAAATTCAAATTTTTTAACGGTTAGAAAAAATTCAAATTTCTCATCAGCATAGCTTTGTCCTGCATTGTTTACATATTTTTTTTTGAAATATAAAATCGATGAATTAAGCTATTTAATTAGTGTTTTTTAACTTTTCAATAGCTGCTCGTCTAATAAAAACATTCAATGAAGCTATTAAAATAATTCCGAGCTTGCTACGAAGTCTAGATCAAGAGATAATTGGGACCCGAACGAACGAACGAACGAACAAACGAACGAACGAACGATCAAAGTGCATGATTGAGCTTCCTTTTTGAAAACAAGTTTTCAAAAATGCGCTAAAAAATATCGACTTTAAATTTGGAAATTAACATTCAAATTTCCACCAATTCCGCAAAAGCTCATCATGAAATATCAATAAAAACTTTTTTGGTCCCGAAATGCACACAAACATAAATCAGTAAATACAGAAATAATTTAATTGTAATATCATCATGTGACCAGAGCATCAACACAGTGTCAGTGCAGTGATACAATCATGATACGAAAATTTAATTTTCATTCATTAATTCAATGAATTTTTGAAATTGCGGCATTTTTTGCACATGAAAGGCTTATATTTTTTTGTAACTATAACAATTTTTTCAATCCACAGCACATCAAAAAACAATGTTAAATTCTTTGTGAGAGCACTTCTCCTCATTCATTAACCGAATGAAGGCGGATAAAAAAAATCAACTGAGAATAAAAGGATTAGTTGGAATCTTCTTTTAGTTGCTAGACTCTGAGCATATAAGCAGAAAATGTGTTAAAGGAAAAAAAAATGTTTCGGTGGAAGTGAAGGAGAAGACTGCGACAGACATAGCATGAAGAGGATTAAAACCCTAGTTGAAGAATAAAAGAAAATGCGAGTGAAAAAATATTTGAGGAAAAATTTTTTCATCTTTTTTTTTAGAAAAACAAAAATCTACTGACTAAGAAAAAAAGTGGAAAAATCTACAAGGCATGGTTCAACAGTTCTTCTTGATATTGAAAAAGTTTTCGTTTGGTAAAGAAAGAAATTTGTTAGAAATTACTCTGAAGTTGAAGGATACACATGTGATTCTAAGAGACGAGATACAAGGTATGTGAAGTCAAATCCATTCTTCCAGTAAATGATTTCACAGAAAATTGTGAAATATTTGAAGCTACTGTTTTGCTTTGACCATTATAGATATAAATAGATTCTATTTCCGTTTCTTACTTTAACTTGTGTATTTATTTTAGGATAAAAAAATGTTTTTAGTGGAAAGTAGAAATATTCGCGAGTTAATTGTGCAGAAGTGTAGCCAGAAATTTTTTTGAGGGGGGCTTAAAAAATTGTTTTTTTTTGTCCTTAGTAACAAGCGTTTTGCAAAACAAAAATTTCACTGGTAAAATTAGTTTTAACATCCGGCATCCATACATAATCAACAACTCCTGCAAAAATTAATTTTTAAATCAAACAATTTCTCTCGACTGAAAAACTTTTATTTGCCCCAAAATTCATTAAAAAATTACAAAAGTCCTCGTTTATATCGAGGGACTTCAGCGCATTTTTGACGCAGCGATTAGCAATTGATTAAATAGAAAAGAATGTCGAGTTTTAAACCTCTATTGCTGTTTCTTTAATCATAATTCATTTCAATAATAAGTTTAAAACTAAAGATCAAAATTCTTTTAAAATTGATTTTTATAATGTTCAATGCAAATAATAGCTTCACGATTTACCGGTTTTTTGAAATTCAAAATTTTCCATTAGCGAAAAATTTAAATTTCTGAACACATTCATTATTTTTCAAATTTCTAAACGCACTTATATTTGTTTTGTATGAAAAAATTAAATGTTAATTAATTAAGGTGTATAAAAAAAAAATTTAATCCGAAATAACGGTCAAAAAAATTTCAAATTTTTTAACGGTTAGAAAAAATTCAAACTTATGATCAGCATAGCTTTGCCCTGCATTGTTTACATATTTTTTTTGAAATATAAAATCGATGAATTAAGCTATTTAATGAGTGTTTTTTGACTTTTCAATATAAACGGCGGGAATAAAAACATTCAATGAAGCTATTAAAACAATTCCGAGCTTGCTACGAAGTCTAGATCAAGAGATAATTGGGACCCGAACGACCGAACGACCGAACGACCGAACGACCGAACGACCGAACGACCGAACGACCGAACGACCGAACGACCGAACGACCGATCAAAGTGCATGATTGAGCTTCCTTTTTGAAAACAAGTTTTCAAAAATGCGCTAAAAATCAAATTAACATCCATTGTCTTTATTTTAAAAGCGTAGGACTTTTTAATATATATATTATGTGAAGAAGAATAAAAACAAAAAACCAAAATATCAGAAACAGTAACGAGTGGAGTAGAGAAAAACTAAAGCTTACACACATGTCAGTGAGTTGGAAGTTGAGAATAGGCGAGTACTATACAGCAATAAAAAGAAGAACTTAAAAATTCCATTTATCTGTAGAATGAAAGGTAAATTTAGTGAAAAATTAATTTCCATTTCAATGGAATTTGTTTTAACATTTTTTCTTCCTTCTTTTGGTACTCTCCCACTTTTCGCACACACCTATATGGTCGTGGTCGACTAGTAATTGTACTGATATATAATTTCGTGATGCGATTTCATTTCTGTAAATGCTTCCGTTCTTATTTTTTCACCTTTCATTCTGTTTACGTTTTTAATGTTTCCAATTCCAATTTATTTACTTCTTCTTGTCGTTTCTATTGTTCGTATTACTATAGCTGTGTGATGGAACTGAAAGCGAGGATTTTTCTACGTTATTCATTTTATTGTTATTATTATCATCATCAGATATGTGTTATGTACGTCAATCCGAGTTCAATTCGATGGGTGTAGATCAGGGGGAGTTAGAATTAATTGGAATGTAGAAATTAAAAATCAGGAAGAATGGTTCAATAAGAAAAATGTCAGTCAAGAATTTTAAATTTAATATTTTGAAAAACTTGGCTAAAATTTCATATTTATAGAATTTTGTAGAATTTTAAATAATTTGGCAGAAGTTTTTGAAGTAAAATTTATGTCATTTTTGATTAGAGTCTAATTGTTAGACATTAAAAATATAAATCAAACAAACTAATGGTTTTAACCCCAAACCCCTTGAATTCTGTTGCTGCTGAAAATGTTTTTCCTTAAACTGTCTTCAAGAAATACATTTAAGCTTCCATACCATCCCCCTTCTGTTGAAATGAAATATGTAGATGCATGCTATACAGATGTTTTTCTTCCAAAGTAAGAAGAATGTCCAAAGTTATTGTATTTCGCTACTTGAAATATCATTTCATGAACACTCCCTATTTTTCCCATATCGACATGAATCCAAACATATATGCATAATAAAAATATATTTGCTGTGTATTCATTCATACATATATTGTAGATCTAATTGTATTTTTATTGAAGTCAAGGTGTGGATGTCATGTCAAGCGTTTATTGTTGAAGCTCATCATCTATCCTCATTCGCATTCAATCCCAACAATGAAACTACAGAAAATCATCCCTCATCGTAGAGAATAAAAAAAAACTTTCATGAAACCTTTCAACCTTCTTAGAATTACTCTCTCTCAACTGTCCATGCCTTGTTATTTTTTCGTCCCTATTATATTTTCATATATTCGTTTTTCCTCATTTCCTTCATGAGCACTAAAAAGGAAGCTGAAAAAAAAATATTTTTTTGATACTTTTTTTTCTACATGAGGGGATATGTGTAATATTATTAAAAAAATAAACAGGCTTATTATAATGTGTGTTGAATGTATAACTTCATGTTGGCAGGTAATAATGTTGGAAATGATGGAGGATTTTCATATAAAGTAGCAAGTTATGTAACGAAAAAAAAAATGAATTAGGTATGAAATCCAACCAGGAATATGAAATTATAAACAATATTTCATGAACAGAAGGGATATTTACCAAATGGAGTAGAAAATTTGATTCATTGAAATGAATGGTTGATGGATTTTGAATGTGAGGATTCCACTTTGTTTGCTCGAATGACTTTGAAAAACGCTAAGCCAGAATTCTTTGAAAATTCTTGTGGGGCGTTTGTTGGTTTGTTTGATAGAATTTTATGCAAATGCATTAACTAGAATCTGATATACATGTATGTAATATGTTTAATTGATTTATTTGAAGGAGCTAAATTTAAAAAAAAAAATTGAATTGCAAAAATGTTTTGTCAAGTCTCACTAAATTGACTAAAATTTTTCTTTTGATAAGTTTTATCTAAAAGTAACCCAAATTAAAAAAGAAACATTTACAACCCAATTTACTTTTTCTAAAGCTTTAAGCAAATCTTTCCTTTTGCTTTATAAATTTCAATCTACGCATTTCTGTTGGCCTAAATTCTCGGAAAAATTCATCAAATATTTTCAAAGACAAGAATTAATTTCCATTTCCTCATAGCGAGTCCCAAAAAAATAGCATTTACCCTTCCATATATCATTTTGTTCTCAATCTATCAGTAATTTGATTTTCCTATTCATTTCATGAGAAATTCCATAAAAGTAGTTTACAAAATCCTCTTTCTATGCTGAAACTGTAAAAGTTCGTGTTTAAGGATTATAACTCATCGCATCATGTCTTTGTATTCATCAGAAAATTTTTATTGCTGTAAATACATTAAGAAATGAAAGCAAGTGAGGCAGAAAGTGGAAAATGGGTGCGAAAATTCTTTCAATATTTCCGTTAATTCCGCTGTATTGTAATGAATAGCATCATAAAATTAGGAATTTATTAATTTTGCTAATGTAAATTCAAATATACATATTTATTACCCAAAAGGATTGGCATAGAAGGAAAAAGTTTTTCTTTTGTATATTTGCAGAATTTTTAACGACATTTAATAACTAATTTACTTTCCTTTCATGCTGTTTGAGTCAGTGTTGAAAAATGTATTTTCGAAGCAGAGAAATCTGGGGTGTTGGGCCATATGTAAGCAAATTACAGTGAATTTGGTAGATTGTAGAAATTTCTGAAGCTCGTGGAATTTTATCAACTGAATTCACATGAATTAGCTCATAAATACTTGTCCCAAATTAAAAAGAGCAATCGGCTTTACATGCAAACAGGTGCGTAGCCAGAAATTTTTTCTAGGAGGGTCCAATATTTTTTTTTTATAGAAGAAAAAAGTTTAAGGGGATCCAAATGCTTTTTTCCTCAAAAACTCTAGCAAAATGAAGAAAATTTTCTTCGAAAGAGGGGTTCGGACCCCTTTGGATCCTCCTCTGGCTACACCTCTGCATGCAAACCAAAGACATTTTTCAATTTTATCATAGCAACTATGTACAATTTACAACATAATACCGATATTTAAAATCCAGAATAATTTTGTTCCATTTCAATGCTTTTGCTAGAGAACATTGATCTTTCCATGTCAACGACATAACTTTACAACCCTGGATCAAATAACATCAACTTCGTAATGTATTGCGAATAAAATTACACACCCATATACAATTAAGTAAGTAGAGCTTCCCTAAAAGGAATTTGTAGTATCGAGGTGAAAAAGAATGTTAATGGTAAGCTATATCTCTCATATTTCACTGTTATCATACGACAAAAATTTTTTAACTTCCACGCAAAGCGTGCAAGTTATTGTATTCACTTAAGTTTCAAAATTTCACTTTTTTTGATTTTGTGAGCAAACGGAAGCACCAATCATGACGTTTTTGGTCTCGTTTGATTGGTAATTTAAATATCTATCACCTAAAGCATGTTTAGTTCCGGTCACTTCCGTTGTGTTGGAACTAGACGCAAAAAACCGTTAAAAATCCATACTTTTGTATGGAAAATTTTTCAGGGAAGCATTTTTTAAGAATTTCTTCTATTTGATTCGATAGATCGTACCTAAAAACAAAATTGTGCTGAATAAAATCTGGACTTTATGTCCATTAAGTGACCTAAAAATGCTAAAAACTGCAAATTTTGCAACAGTTGCGCCATTTTTGATACAGGCTTGGATTTTAATTGTTAGTAATGATAAGTGGCATAAAATTAAAGTTAAACATAAGAGCTACAAAAAATATAGTAGCAATTTTTCCTGAAAATGCTTCTATAAAAAGTTATAACATAAAAAAGATTGACAAAAAATCTAAAAAATTTTGTTTACGTTTTCATACGTTACGTAAAGTTTACGTTACGTAAAATTACGTACGTAAAATTTGTATGAAAATAATCATTTGTAGCAATTTAAAGACAGTGTTAGACTTAAGTGTAATTGGATCATGCTTAATGTAATCAAAAATGAGAAAATGATTAATGGATCTCACTCATTTGACATAATTGGTTGCTGGATCTCATTTTATGATCATGAATGCTCACTGGATCTCATTTTATGATCAAGAATGCTCACTGGATCTCACTTTATGATCATTAATGCTTATAAAATCTCACTTTATGACCATGAATGCTCACTGGATCTCCTTTTATGATCATTAATGCTTATAAAATCTCACTTTATGACCATAAATGCTCACTGGATCTCATTTCATCATCATGAATGCTCACTGGATCTCCTTTCATGATCATCAATGCTAACTGGATCTCATTTAAAGACAATTAATGCTCACTGGATCTCATTTCAAGACCATTAATGCTCACTGGATCTCATTTTATGATCATGAATGCTCACTGGATCTCATTTTATGATCATTAATGCTTATAAAATCTCACTTTATGACCATGAATGCTCACTGGATCTCTTTTTATGATCATTAATGCTTATAAAATCTCACTTTATGATCATTAATGCTCACTGGATCTCATTTAAAGACAATTAATGCTCACTGGATCTCATTTCAAGACCATTAATGCTCACTGGATCTCATTTTATGACCATAAATGCTCACTGGATCTCATTTCAAGACCATTAATGCTCACTGGATCTCAATTTATCATCATGAATGCTCACTGGATCTCAATTTATCATCATGAATGCTCACTGGATCTCCTTTCATGATCATCAATGCTAACTGGATCTCATTTAAAGACAATTAATGCTCACTGGATCTCATTTCAAGACCATTAATGCTCACTGGATCTCATTTTATGATCATTAATGCTTACAAAATCTCACTTTATGACCATAAATGCTCACTGGATCTCAATTTATCATCATGAATGTTCGCTGGATCTCAATTTATCATCATGAATGCTCACTGGATCTCCTTTCATGATCATCAATGCTAACTGGATCTCATTTAAAGACAATTAATGCTCACTGGATCTCATTTCAAGACCATTTATGCTCACTGGATCTCATTTTATGATCATGAATGCTCACTGGATCTCCTTTTATGATCATTAATGCTTATAAAATCTCACTTTATGACCATGAATGCTCACTGGATCTCCTTTTATGATCATTAATGCTTATAAAATCTCACTTTATGACCATAAATGCTCACTGGATCTCATTTCAAGACCATTAATGCTCACTGGATCTCATTTTATGATCATAAATGCTTACAAAATCTCACTTTATGACCATAAATGCTCACTGGATCTCAATTTATCATCATGAATGTTCACTGGATCTCAATTTATCATCATGAATGCTCACTGGATCTCCTTTTATGATCATCAATGCCCACTAGATCTCATTTAAAGACAATTAATGCTCACTGGATCTCATTTTATGATAATGAATTCTCACTTGATCTCATTATATGATCAAGAATGCTCATTGAATCTCATTTTATGTATTGTTAGATTTTACTTAATATTGAAAGGTTTGAACGGAGTGAACCAAAGCGAAGTAAAGTTTGACTTCCCTGAAATCCATAGCAGTCGAATGGAACGAAGCGAAGCGAAGTGGAGTTCGACATTCCTGTAATCTATAAAAGTTGAACGGAACGAAGCGAAGTGAAGTGGAGTTCGACACTCCTGTAATCTATGACAGTCGAACGGAACGAAGCGAAGCGAAGTGGAGTTCGACATTCCTGTAATCTATGACAGTCGAACGGAACGAAGCGAAGCGAAGTGGAGTTCGACATTCCTGTAATCTATGACAGTCGAACGGAACGAAGCGAAGCGAAGTGGAGTTCGACATTCCTGTAATCTATAATAGTCGAACGGAACGAAGCGAAGCGAAGTGGAGTTCGACATTCCTGTAATCTATGACAGTCGAACGGAACGAAGCGAAGTGGAGTTCGACATTCCTGTAATCTATGACAGTCGAACGGAACGAAGCGAAGCGAAGTGGAGTTCGACATTCCTGTAATCTATGACAGTCGAACGGAACGAAGCGAAGCGAAGTGGAGTTCGACATTCCTGTAATCTATAATAGTCGAACGGAACGAAGCGAAGCGAAGTGGAGTTCGACATTCCTGTAATCTATGACAGTCGAACGGAACGAAGCGAAGTGGAGTTCGACATTCCTGTAATCTATAAAAGTCGAACGGAACGAAGCGAAGCGAAGTGGAGTTCGACATTCCTGCAATCTATGACAGTCGAACGGAACGAAGCGAAGCGAAGTGGAGTTCGACATTCCTGTAATCTATAATAGTCGAACTGAACGAAGCGAAGCGAAGTGGAGTTCGACACTCCTGTAATCTATGACAGTCGAACGGAACGAAGCGAAGCGAAGTGGAGTTCGACACTCCTGTAATCTATAACAGTCGAACGGAACGAAGCGAAGCGAAGTGGAGTTCGACATTCCTGTAATCTATAAAAGTCGAACGGAACGAAGCGAAGCGAAGTGGAGTTCGACATTCCTGTAATCTATAATAGTCGAACGGAACGAAGCGAAGCGAAGTGGAGTTCGACACTCCTGTAATCTATAATAGGCGAACGGAACGAAGCGAAGCGAAGTGGAGTTCGACACTCCTGTAATCTATGACAGTCGAACGGAACGAAGCGAAGCGAAGTGGAGTTCGACACTCCTGTAATCTATAACAGTCGAACGGAACGAAGCGAAGCGAAGTGGAGTTCGACATTCCTGTAATCTATAAAGTCGAACGGAACGAAGCGAAGTGAAGTGGAGTTCGACATTCCTGTAATCTATAATAGTCGAACGGAACGAAGCGAAGCGAAGTGGAGTTCGACACTCCTGTAATCTATGACAGTCGAACGGAACGAAGCGAAGCGAAGTGGAGTTCGACACTCCTGTAATCTATAACAGTCGAACGGAACGAAGCGAAGCGAAGTGGAGTTCGACATTCCTGTAATCTATAAAAGTCGAACGGAACGAAGCGAAGTGAAGTGGAGTTCGACATTCCTGTAATCTATAATAGTCGAACGGAACGGAACGAAGCGAAGTGGATTTCGACATTCCTGCAATCTATGACAGTTGAACGGAACGAAGCGAAGCGAAGTGGAGTTCGACATTCCTGTAATCTATAATAGTCGAACGGAACGAAGCGAAGCGAAGCGAAGTGGAGTTCGACACTCCTGTAATCTATGACAGTCGAACGGAACGAAGCGAAGCGAAGTGGAGTTCGACATTCCTGTAATCTATAACAGTCGAACGGAACGAAGCGAAGCGAAGTGGAGTTCGACATTCCTGTAATCTATAAAAGTCGAACGGAACGAAGCGAAGCGAAGTGGAGTTCGACATTCCTGTAATCTATAACAGTCGAACGGAAACGTAAAGCGAAGCGAAGTGTGAGTATCTAATCTATAATAGTCAAACGGAACGAAGCGAAGAGTAGTAGGTTGAGCGTAGCTCACAAATTTTTGTATCCTGAACAAGGGAAAATTTTCCCTAATCGTTACTAAATTTTAGTTTTATGAGATAATGATGTGTAAAGTAGCAAATTTTCCCTAATCGTTATTTGATTTTAACATTATGATGTAATAATGGGTCGAACAAAAATAATAACTTGAGCAGGACTTTAAAAGAGCAATAAAGTAGGATGTTAGCAGGATTAAAATTTCAATATATATTTTATATTTTATTTATTTATGGGCGTTTCCACAGATCGAAAATTTCAAAAAAATCGACTTTAAATGAAAAATTCTCTTATTAGAGCTATCTAGACGATCAAAATACTTATTTTTGTCATGTAGAACGTTGAGTTCTATCTATTTGTCCTTTAATCTTGTTTATAAGTGCATTCATTAGTGAATAATTTTGATTTTTGTGAGCGTTACTTGGTAAGAAAAAATTGAATTTAAATTTTTGCAAAGTAACGCTAATAATTTCCTAATTAATGCGTTTGGAAGGAAGATAATAAGACAAATGAGTAGAATTCATTGTTTTACTCATGAATAACTAGTAATTGCATCGTCTAGATATCTTAATTTAGAGAAAATTAATTTTTGACCAAAATTTTTGAAGAAACACATCTGTGGAAGTTCCCTTATATATATATATATTGTAATCTGTCAGTTAAAATGTCTATCAATAAGTGGCGTGGAAGTTCGTGGCTTTCTTTGTAAGTCGTGTTTTTTGTTTTGCAACTTCGAAGGAAATCTCCACAGGGAGTATGAAAATATACTGTGAATGTAAGAGGTGGTGGTTTTATACAAAAGTTTTTCAAACATCCGCTTTTTCGGTTTTTACTTGCTTACTTTACTTTACCTATCTAATAATATTCAAATTGTGTTAAATATACACATTCACATATTCAAACAATGATGATGATGCTGATGGTGATGATACTAATTGTTTATTCTATTACTTACATGTGATAATGGAATTTGTTGCTTCACTTACTTCGTTAAATAGATATATACATTTTATAAAAGGATTGCTTAAGTTCCCTCATGTGTGGTATAAGGGGCGTGCGAATTGGGAATTTACATATTTTCTAGAGCGTGATAGTCTATTTTTAAATTGGTTTAATTTTTAAACATTTTTGCATTCGACTTGTGATGAAAATTTTTTAAATGGACTTATTTTTTATGTTTATAATTTAGCAATAATTTAGTATGTAGAAAAACTAATATAGAAAAAAATATAAAGATTGTTAGGATAAAAAATTTCAAATTTATTTTAGAAAATAAATCATAAAAATTAATTAAACAGAGTGGCATGAATTTAAAAGAATGAAAACAATAACAATAACTTAAAGGTTCCGGATTCTTATTCCAAAATTTATTTTATAAAAGTTCAAAAGCCTTAGCGATCGTTCACTTATGATGTTCGAATTTTAGGGGGGAGGAGGGTCTGTAGCTGTGTGACAGTTTTTAACAATAGAATTTTTGGAATGAAGATTTTGTGACAGAAAGAAGGGAAGGGGGGGGGGTCTAAAAATCTATGTTTTTGATGGACGTCGTAAGTGAACGGCCCCTTAAGTATTTTTTAGTAAAGAATAATAATAAGTTCCAATGACAACAATACCCATAATGCACAGACATTCATAAATCCAGCGAACATACAATAACGTCAGTAACAAAAGTACTGAAATATCTCCTTTAAAAATACAAAATGCTTAACTGTGCTTTCTTTTTTGCCACAGCCTTTCTTAACATTTTGTTCAAAAGTTTTTGTTTTCAATCAAATTAAATTATTTACCATGAAGTGGCATGAAGCTTTTAATGTAATTAATTCTTTCATTCTTATCTAGGTACTTTTATTTTTAGAAATTTTTAATACAACCAGTGCAAAAATTATCAAAGTGTTAATTAGCTATCACACTTGAGATGACTTAAAATCTTTCATGTAAGTAATTATTGAGCACGTTTTAAAATTATTATTTTGTTATTCACGTGTCTTTAAAGGTGTTGAACGTGTTGATAGAGGAAAAATTGAATCTTACTCACATTTTAGGTAAGAAATATCATATATCGTTCGGGCTTTATTTAAATAAAGCTAAAATATTATGATTATTAAATTTCATTCACTGTTTAATCGACCAGAACAGCAGAATGCTAATATAAGGAAAAGGCTGTATCATCGATAATATAATTTATGTACAAACCCCTTTTTTACATAGATATCTATGTCTATTTCGTTGAAAGGTTTTTTTTCCTTCTCTTCATTCAATCTTTGTTGTTCCTCTTTTCATTCTTCTTCTTTTTGATTCTATTTTATATATATTTGAGGTTAAAATGAGCACAAGAAAGCTTTTTAATAGAAAAGTTTTTATCTTATCCTCGCAATTTTTTTCTTTTCTTTTGCTAGGCTAAGGGATATAAGACAACACAGACGATATGATATTGGATATTTTTCTACATCAATGTTCATGACAAGGACTAACAAACTGAAGAAATTTATTTTCTCAAATGAGAAGCTTGGGTAAATTATTTTATAGTGCTTATGTGTGCAAGGTGATTTGCTTGGTTCTGGATCTTCATCACTAAATGATGCTGTCATCTGAATTCAATTAGAGTTACAATTAAATATTTGATTTTGCAGAAATTTTCTATAATTTTCAACAAACCAAATTTCTTTGATTTTGATGTAAATTGAACTAATTTGAGACATGAGCTTCAACTTTGTGAACAAAAATATGCTACAGGATATCTCACTTCTTAATTGTTTTCGACTATTTACTTTGCATATAGGACAAATTTCTAAACAACAAACAGTCGTTAAAAACCAAAGTAGATAGTCTATCTAGCAATAAGTGTATTTGCTTGATTTTTCAGTGTTAAGTCCTCTTTTTGTAATATTTTTTTTAATTCAATTAATTTTTCTTTTAAAAAATACCCGGTCGCCCATCTAGCCATAATTAACAGCTGAGCTTTTAAAAATATTCCTTAATTTAAATTATCAGTACATTAAATCTGATCCTAAATGACCAGCCTCACAACAAAATAAGTTCCCCAAGCTTGATTATTTATATACACGTATACCTGATGTAAATTGTGAATATGCAGCCATTTCACCTTAAAGAAGCAGAAATGAAAGATAAATTTATGAGGATGAAGAGGCACTCGGCATTTATCGAGAACAAATGAAGGTAAAATTCACATGGGAAAATGAGGCAGACTAACGCAGATGTGTTATTTTTACGTACACCAATATTGGTCTGCAAACAACAGGCATTTTAGAGGGTGAATGTTGTGGAAGCATGAGGTAAATGAGATTCTATAGCCTATGGGAAAATAGCTTGGAGAACCGTAAATAGACAACAATACTAATCGATTTTTAATTTAATCTTTTTTTTTTCTTCACTGAAACCTTCAATTGTCTGTTGCTGGTATGCTTTCTAGGAAATTCAATTGGGAGGTGTGTGTTTATGGGACACAAAGCAGTTACTTCTTTTTTTCCTTTTTTACATTCATTCCATAAATTGATTATGGGTAATTGCGTTTGAAAGTATGAAACATTTATAGAATTGAGTTTATTTTTAAGGCAACAACAACAGCCACCAGATGCAGAAGGAAAGGAGGAAAAAATATATAAAAGTATCCATGAAAACCGCTAAACCTTTTTCTTATTAAAAGGCATTAAAAATATTCTGAGCACGTTTCTAATATTTTTCTTATCATCTCGAGTTATTTTGCTTTTCTTGCTTGCTCTCCTTTTTTCCGATACCGTTTCAGCCTCTCGCATTCCTTTTAGATTTTCTCAGTGCTGCGGTTTTTGTTATTGTAATAACAGCAGCAAGCAACAACAACAACGAATGTAGACGAAAACGACGACGAAGAGGAAAGTGGAAAATTGTTTATTTATTTAAAAAGCATCTCCATAATGAAAAATATAATATTGTACGCTAAATTTAGGCAACTCAAAATCATCTGCAATTTTTTTCCTCATCTGCTCTTCTTCATCACATTTTTCTTCTTTTTTTTTACTCTGCCATCAAAATGATGTTGCGGTGAAATTCTTCCTCATCCTCTTCTTCCTTTTTTTTTTATTTATCAACTTTTTTTTCTTCAATGATGGCGAAATGAAATGAGAATGAAAAGAATGATGAAGTTTTTGATTTTGATTTATTGTCTAAATGCTGAAATTTACTTTTTGCTTCTTTTCTTAGTGCTTCTTTTTTTGGTTTTAGGAAATTTTCGATTTCATTCAGTTTTTGATGGCCTTAAAATGCTATGTCATGGTGATTTTTTATGGATTTTTCAAAATCAATCAATAAAATTATAGACAATTAAAATCAAAAATTGCAAGGCTATAACAACTTCATCCACTTTCGTCCATATCAAAAGATTAATATTCAATCTGATGAATTGAATTTCAAGATGTAAAGAAATGATTCAGAATATACAGGGGGTCCTCGATTTGAATAGTTTTTTAATTCCAAAATGTTTCTATTCAAATCGAATTTATTCAAATCGAAACGTATGAAAAATGACCGTTAACAATGAAAATTTAAATTTTTGTATGGGAAAATTGGCTAAGAATATAATTTAAATTATGCCCAAAAGCATTTTCAGAATGAAATATGTTTTCATCTGAATTTTATTCATGATTTATTTTCATCATCTTTATGCTACTTCCATTCATTAAAATATAAAAATAATGTTTATAAATGTTTTTGAAATCTCTTAAATAAATACCTACATCAAAAAAAGAAACTTAATAACTATGATAAAAATCTTTTTATTTTCTACTGGACGCATAATATGCTGCTTAATAATAGGACCTTGCAAGGCCTTGAAGAAATTTCTTCTAAAATGCCAGGCAGAAAATTTTAATATCTCATATTTTGTCAATCTTTTTACAGTCTCAGAAAAATTGTATTATATTTTTTCTGCAAGGAATTTTGCTTGACACGCTTAAGAGTCAATTAAATGGTAATGCTTGCCTGCCCAACGTAGAATGCGTCAATATAAAATTCTTATAATGTTAAATGCACTTTATAATGCGATAAGTTTTAGATGGATGATATTATTTTTCTGCGAAGGAAAATTCTAGCTGACTTTATCTTTCTTTTCTTTTCTTTTCTTTGAACTCTCTTTCTTGAACTCATAATATAGGTAGTTGAGTTTGAAACTAATAATTAGTTTGTGCTGATTAGCAAAAATATGCTGATTTGAAAAGTTGTACAATATTATTTTAAAAAGATATTGATGATTTAATTTGAAGTCATAATAAATAAAGAATAAGATCACACATAATCTAAACCTACAATAGAAATTGATTTGAATATAAATTAAGATGAGAGGAAAAATGATCATTCATTAGTCATTGATGTCCTTTTATCATAAAAACTCCCACACAATGGATGATAAAAGAAAATCGTAAGCCATAAAAAAATCACAGTAGCTTTTTGTAAGACATTTAATCTTATAAGATTTTCTTAAATAACAATTTTCGATAAATTTACATAATTTTCGAATTTTCTTCATTTTATAGCTGAAATTTAAGACTATAGTACGATAATGACTTTATCGTTCAATTTCTTCCTCACCACTTGATTCTTTCTTTTGTTTCCCATTTCCTGCCAATATGATGAAAACAAGAAAATTCCATCGATAAAAAAATCTCAACTTCCTTGGAAATTGAAATTCTTGTTTTTTTTTCTTTTCTCTTATGCTTGTCACCTGATTTCAAATGATTCGATATAAAAATTTTGTGAAGAGAAAAAAGAAATCTATTCAATTTACATTAGATAAGCATAAAAGCTCAAGAAAGCACTCAGCTGTTCATTTTGTACACCAACAAATTCCCTCATTTGTTATTCAAAATAATTTTTTTTTTTTTTTCACAAATTCCATCTTCAAATTTCCTATGTTTTGTGAGCTTTTAAAGCTTTTTACATTTGTTTCTTCATTCTTTGAGATTGTTTGCGTATTTTCTGTAGAATATGAAAAGCATTTTTAAATGGTTCAACATCAATTTAATCAAATCCCTTCTGATTTCATGTAGGCTTTTTTTTCTTGGAAAATTCTCGGAAGGGATTTTTTTTTGGCGAAAAAGGCTTTTAAATGGAAGCTCAGTGCTCATAATTGCTTCTTAGTATCTTTGAATTTTTTTTAAACAAAAATATGAATATTTAAATCTAATCAAATGTTGTTGATGTTGATTTGACATAATTTGACAAATCTGATGTATAAGATTTGATCAGGGTATTTGAAATTTTAATATTACGAAGATTTTGAATTGAGTTTGTGAATGTTTGTCTCAAAAAAGGCAAAATACAATTTTAAAGAGTATTAAAGGAAAAACTCGGAAAATTAATAATTCTGAAAATGTATTTAATTTTTTTTTTTTAAAAAAAATTCATTTCTTATACAAATAATGTAAATTTAATATTTAATTCAACATTAATTTATTTCCATTTTTTTTATCCAAATTTCAAATATCCCAAACTTAGTCTCCATAAAAAGCAGAAAAGCTAAATTTTTCATAATGAAAAAGTTTGTATAAAAATTATGTTTATATTAACTTATTCTGCACTCAAATGTTTGCTTTAAAATAATTTCAAGAGTTCTGAAGTTATAAATTTTACAAGTCAGCATAATCAGAAAATTATGACATGACACATTTTACTCCCACATATTGTAGAGCTTGAAAAACTTTTTGTAAATTTATTTAATCTTTTATAAAATTTTAAAGTTACTTTTACTCTCCTTTCTCTCCTGGTCTGTAAAGCTGCTTTATATTATAATAAAAAAGCTAAAGACTTGAAAAAAAAAATCTCTGCTGAAAAAAAAAAGTTTGATGTTGATTTAAGTAGCAAGATGTGAATGTCACAAAACAGTTTGCTTAATCAACAAACCATTTATCCTTTTGCCAGTGCTCCCTTCACTCAAAAGTTCATTTATCTTCGTCAAATTCCACTCATTTGGAAATAAGTCCATCATGCTTTCTTGCTGTTTCTTTTTTTTCTTCATCTCATTCACCCCAGTAACCAAATGCAGCTAAAGAAAAGTTTCAGCAAGCTGAAAACATTCTTTAAATAGATTGTCTGTAGCTAGAATGATATTTAGCTTGCTAGATATAGTTAAGATGAATGCAGATTGCATTTAACTATCTGAATTCAACTATTTTTTTACCAGCTCTTTACATCTTGCTTGTAACTAGCTATTTGTTTGCTGCCATTAGCTACGCTAGATAATAATACGCAGCGAATAATAAGTTAATTTTAAGAAATTTACCTCGTGTGTAGTGAAAAATATTTTAATTTAATAAATTATGTGGAATTAATGGTTTTAAGTTGCAATTAAATAGTGATTGTGTTAAAATAATAATCATTGATATTAAATTCATCGAAAAAAGTTCAAAATGGGTAAATAAAGGTAAAAATTGTGTTTAAAAATTTGATTTAATTTTTTGTGTTCCGTAAGTTTAAAAAATGAACAAGATTAAAAAATTTCTGGTAAGTAAATAGTATTTGAATTATTATCTAATTACCTAATTTTATCATATTTTTTTCAGTTTTTAATTATTATTCTTCTCTTTTCAGAAATATAATAATTTTTATTTTTCTTAGCTTTTTCTTTTTAGGATTTTCTAACACATTTTTTTCATTTCAGGTTTAATTAAAAATATTTTTCTTTACAGGATTAAACTAATTTATTATTGTATTTTTTAAATATTATAAATAAAAATCAAATTACTTAACCAAATAAAATTAGAAAATACAAATTTTAATTAAATGTGGTCATTTCTGAATATAATCTATTTCAGGCAAAATAAAGCAAGCTATTGCCTAGCTGTCAATATGAGAATGCATAGCAAGCTTTTTGCTAGCTGTTTATACGCTACGCACAGGACACGTAAATAATCTACGTTTACGTATCGCAAAAACTTGCTGAATACAGTTAACTTTCAGCATGTATCTAGCAAGCTAAATATTAACTGCGGTAGATAAGCTAAAGGGGGGGGACTAATTACAGGTACGGCAAGCCGTAAAAGTTAATCTTCAGCAAGCTTTCAGAAATGTTTGCAATAGCTGAAAGTTAGCTGAAGATTAACTTTTGGTTACTGGGGTCATATACTCACGCATAACTTTATTTTTTCTTATTCATAAAAAAAATTTATATTCATGATGGTGGTGGCTGCTGCATGTGCGTTGGTTGATAGATATATATCCTTGGTTAGAGAATGAATCATACTAGCGAGTCATCCAACAAGTCATCTATTTAAGTAATAGTGGAGTTAATGAATGAAAAGAGCATTCAATAAACTCTTTTAGATGCTTCTGTTACTGATGCTACCATGAGATGATTTGTGAAGAATTTTTTGCTTTAGCATCTGTTTTGGATTTTTGATATTGAGTTTGAAAGCGTTGTCGTGACTTACTGCTTTAATTCTTACTGATATGCTTACAAAAATGTATTGATAATGGGGGGAGGGGGGATAACGACCAAACACTAAAACAACAAAATAATTCCAGAAAATTTAAATTTTTTCGAATTATCCACTAGTGTTTATAATTATATACTGGGATAAATGCTAAATCAAGTTTCATAAAGAAAGTTATGGACTTGCATTTTAGAATTCATCAGAATTTAAGTTTTTATGGGGGTGCTTTCTTTTTCCCTATTGAAAATCGAAGGACCAAATCCAGAACATACTTTTCAAATTTTTGAATTCAGCCAAATTTTGAAAAAATTAAACTAAATTACAATGGCGCAACCCCCTGGCAAAAAAATGCGCTTTAATTCTATATTTACCAATATTTTAAAACCATCAAATCCTGTTTTGGTCTTATTTGATTAATAGTTGTTTTGTCCAAGTTTTGTGTTTATCTCCCTTTTATTCTTCCTCCCGACTCATTCAATCTCTTTTTTTTCATAAAGAATACTTAAAATGCACTCAGAATTGATTGAATGAGTGAGAACTAAAGAAAAACTGTATTGAGGATTTTGATTTTAATCCAATCGCATTAAATTTTTTCCTCTATTTTCTTCTTTTCACTCGCTTCTCTTTTTTTTTATCAACAGACAACCACAAACATTGGGGATGAAAAAAAATATCATCAAACTTTAGCATGAGTATCGAGAGAGCTTTTACATTTTGTGTGCGGTGAAAAAAAGTATAAATCCAAATTAAATGAAATAGGGAGAAATAGATAAAGCGAGACAGACAGATGTAAAACTTCAATAGAATCAATAAAAAGTAAGCTTTATATCCAATGATTTATATTGCCGCAGTCGTAGATGATGGTGATGTACACATGAGAACAGCGATTTTTGTTTAAAAATATGGGTCGTTAAGTGGCAACATGAATAAGGGGAAAATATTTTTGGATTTTGTAAATGCTAGGGAAAAAGCTGGTATTTGATCTTGACATTACTGAATGTTTGCTTATAAAATTTTTCTGGGAAGGTTTCGTGAGAAAATTTTAAGATTCTTTTTCATCAAAGGAAATTATTTTTTTTAAGTAAAGAGAAATAATTTTTAAGCAAATTGCTGGTGCTGATAAGAAAAAAATATTTCTTTGAGATCTTCCTTGTTTTCATGAAAGAGTTAGCGAGAGGTAAATAACAAAATTTTTTAATAAACAAAATTAATCAAACAAATTTTTGAAAAAATTTTAAGTCAACTGGTATTCATCGGCAGTGGAAATAATAATTGATTCTATAATTAAAGTTTCTCAATGTCTTTAATATATTGAAGATTTTTTAAATGATATTATAACATAAAGCCTAGGAAAACTTAGAAATTCAACATTGACACGAGGGAACTGTCACAACAAAGGCAAAAATAATGACTGTTTTTAATGAGACATAGATACGAACGGGGATTTAAATAAGACCATTAGTATGAAACACCCGCATAGATGTAAAACTTACAGTAGTATATTTTAATTATTTATACAGAGCAAAATAGAAAATAGTTTGTGAGCATTTCGATGATCGATAGAAAATTATTCTTGGAATTGATTCCTAGAGTAATAAAAAATTTGTAAAAATATTTCTACAATTTCGTAATAGAAATAATGCAAGTGTTTCCTACATCTAAATGCGCTAGTCATATCAAGCAAACAAATCATTTCCATCCATTTTCCACACACACGAGCGTTGGTTTTGTTACTTAAAAATTTTCTCATCTACCCTCTAATTTAATGGTAAATTTCACCATGCTTAATGATATTAAAAACATATGCTCAACATTTAATTCATATCTACATATACTCTCACCGGCTTTTTTGTTTCCATATTCCTTTGAAATTGAAATATAATGATACGATGGTTCTTTACTTGTTGTACTTTTTGCTCGTTACACGCGCCAAAAAAAGCTACATTCCCCCTTTTTCGTTAAAATACCTCTGCAAATATGTATTTAATCAAATGAACGAATATATATCTCGTTTTTGAATGCTGCTGGATTTTTTCCTGTTTACAGGTTGGTTTGCAGGTTTTAAAAAGAAATCATGTGAAATTTTATAATGTAAATAAAGCTGTTAAATTAAATGTTGAAAGCTCTTTTTTTTTGTAAAACATTTCTGAACAAATGTAACTAGCAGAAACAAAAAGGAAATTTTTGCATTCAATTAATTTTACCTTGAACTGAACATATTTTTTTTCACTTAATGGAAGTAATTCGTTCATCGCTGAGCTAAACGTTTTGTAAAAACATGTAATTGGGGTCGGTTTTAAATTTTATTAAAGAACAAAAGCATCGTTTAGCATGCAAGCAAATCCAATGCAAATATTCTGAATTTATTATCAGAATTGTAAACCGAACTGAAACAAAATATAAACTGCATTGTATATGACAGTGGTGTAGCCAGGAATTTTGAGGGGCGGTGAAAATTCAATTTCTTGTATGAAAAAATTTGGGGTGAATTTCCGTTTCTTTTCACGAAAAACCCTAGAAAATTAAAAAAATTTGCCAGTGAAGCAAATTGTGAAAATTCATCCAATCAACCCCCCCTGACTACGCCACGGTATATGATGTCCTTATTTATGATTTTTCTTTTAAAAAGAAATATGAATCAAGGCATTAACACTTCGAAATTTCGGGATTAATCCTGAAAAATCCCTAAAAAATCCCGAAAAATCCCTAATTTCCTACAAAAATCCCGAAATCCCGAAAAATCCTGAAAAATCCCGAAAAATCCTGAAAAATCCCGAAAAATCCTGAAGAATCCCGAAAAATCCTGAAAAATCCCAGAAAATCTCAAAACAATAAATTGATTTAAAATGGAAAGAAAATCTTTTTTCTCGCAACT
Source organism: Chironomus striatipennis (assembly GCA_026123125.1). NCBI lineage: Eukaryota > Metazoa > Arthropoda > Insecta > Diptera > Chironomidae > Chironomus > Chironomus striatipennis. The sequence goes on from CM047394.1 coordinate 30,307,048, forward strand.
TTTTTATTATTAAAAGCATGAAAATGTTAAAAAATTATATTTCAATGAGTTTCTTATCATAAATAAGATAAAAAACCTAAGAATTTGGCATATTCTAGTGATTTTTCATCCGAACAAAGAAAATTTATGCGTAAAATCGCTCTTTCGACGAATTTTCCTTCCCAACTAAGAAAATCGATACCGAAAATCACTTTTACGAGGAATTTTTCATCCCAACCAAGCAAATCGATGCAAAAAATCTCTTTTCCGAGGAATTTTCCGTCCCAACTAAGAAAATCGATGCAAAAATTCGCTTTTCCGAAGAATTTCCTTCCCGACTAAGAAAATCTATGCCAAAAATCACTTTTCTGAGGAAATTTTCATCCCAACTAAGAAAACCGATAACAAAAATCACTTTTTCGACGAACTTTTTATCCCATCTAAGAAAATTGATTTGAAAAATCGCTTTTCCTAAGAATTTTCCTTCCCGATTAAGAAAATCTATGCCAAAAATCACTTTTCTGAGGAAATTTTCATCCCAACTAAGAAAACCGATAACAAAAAATCACTATTTCAATGAACTTTTTATCTCAACTAAGAAAATCGATGTGAAAAATCGATTTTCCGAGGAATTTTTCATCCCATCTAAGAAAACCGATAACAAAAATGACTTTTTCGAGAAATTTTTCATCCCATCTAAGAAAACCGATACCAAAAATGACTTTTTCGAGAAATTTTTCATCCCATCTAAGAAAACCGATACCAAAAATCACTTTTCCGATGAATTTTTTATCCCATCTAAGAAAATCGATGTGAAAAATCGCTTTTCCTAAGAAATTTACGTACCCAATAAGAAAAATTATTCCAAAAAAAACATATCTGAGGAAATTTTCATCCTAACTAAGAAAAACCGATAACAAAAATCACTTTTTCGACGAACTATTTATCCCAACTAAGAAAATCGACGTGAAAAATCGATTTTCCGAGGAATTTTTCATCCCATCTAAGAAAACCGATACCAAAAATGACTTTTTCGATGAATTTTTTATCCCATCTAAGAAAAATTGATGTGAAAAATCGCTTTTCCTAAGAATTTTCCTTTCCGATTAAGAAAATCGAAGCAAAAATTCGCTTTTCCGAGTAATTTTTCATCCCAACTAAGAAAATCGATGAGAAAAATCGCGTTTCCAATGGGTTTTTCATCTCAAATAATAAAATGGAGCTTTTCATTTAAATTTTTCACTTCAAATAGTTAATTAGTTGAGAAAATTTGTTTTTCTGAGATAATTTTTAACCTAAATACAAGTGATATTTCTCATAAAATATGTATTCCTTACTGCTAAAATTAAAAAAACTCATGTATGAATTATTTTAAAATTCATAAATTTTAATATAAAATTTTAAAGTTTCTAAAATTTTTTCAAAAGTCCTTAAAAAATCCTGAAAAATCCCGAAAAATCCTGAAAAATCCTGAAGAATCCCGAAAAATCCTGAAAAATCCCGAAAAATCCTGAAAAATCCCGAATTTACTACAAAAATCCCGAAAATCCCTAAAAATCCCGTGGGAAAAAAAGAGTGTTAACGCCTTGATATGAATTTTGCAAAAAATATTTTCTCTACAATAATAATATTTTTTCGTAATTGGAGAAAGTTAAAATGTTTGAAAAATTAATTTTAGAAACTTATTTTTTTTTAAATAAAAAATAATTTGCTTTGACAAAATTTGAAATTACCTACCTAAAACTTCTCAGAGATTAAAAACCAAATTTTTCAAAAATTCAAATTGAGCTTTTAAGTTAGCAACTATAACAAAACTTTAACCACAAATCCATTTCATACTTAACACCAACAAAGAAAATATTAATTAATACACTTATCCTGCAAATCACAATCAAGGATAATACATTTGCTGGCGTAGCAAAGTTTTAATTGGTAATAATAAAATACCATATAAAATTTCCCAGATGATTTCGTAGAAATCGACTTTCATTATAACGTTCGTTTCTTTCTTCAATCCAGTATTCATTAAGAAATATTTCCGCTGAGAAAATCTCTATTTCGAGGAAAAGCAAAAAGCACATTTACATCGTGGGATGTAGGTGAAAGAAAAATTGAACCCTCATCAAAATAAAAAAGGGGAGACTTGCAACAAGATGAAAATAACTTGTTCATGAAAATTTTAAGCACATTTACCGTTCTCTTTAATTGATGCTATTAATTCCCTTAGTATTGTTTCTACCCAACATTAGACATTACATGGTTAATTTCAATATTCTTTAATTTATCGGATGAGAAGACAATGAAAATTTTTGTTCTTGTGTTGTAAGCAACTGTTATGAATTAGCTAATGAAGGTAGAATTCATTACATTGGGTTAATTTTTTATAGGATTTAAGATGGCTGTAATCAGAGAATTGAGGTTAAAAGGATTTTCAGAAGGTAGTTTTATTTATGCTGTTGTGACAAAATAATGAAATATGCATAACCTTTTTTATTTAGAAATCAAAGTTATTTGAAACCAAAGAACATCTTATGAGATCAGGGACGTAGCCAGAAATTTTTTGAAGGGGGGGTTTTGAAATTTTTTTGTATGGAACGAAAAATTTAGGGGGGTTTTGGGATTTTTTTCTCAAAAATCCCTAGCAAATTGAAGAAATTTTCCAAAAAGAGGGGGGTTAAAACCCCCAAAACCCCCCCTGGCTACGCCCCTGCATGAGATCATTAAAGGTATCACTTTGTAACTTTATTCTCAAATTTCAATCGATAAAATCCAAAATTTGAATTGACTGCAAAAGTTTTTGAATACTTTTTTTTCAAAATAGATGAGTGTTAAGGGAATAGTAAATTTTTTTTAACAAATTCATAACCCAAAAAATGAAGATATAGGGACTATGGATGCAAATTTTCTAATAATTTCACATTATTATCATAACTAGTATATCCCAACGTATCTTTATAGGGTATGTGATCAACACGGTAAGGATTCGTTAGGATATCTCAGTTATAATACTAACAGATTTAATTTTTTTTTCATATTTCTGGGGATAATTGTGTAATAATATTCTTAAAGTTTCCACACTTAACATCTTCTGATTTTTGTTTAATTTGAATGAACTGCTTTTAAATTCCAATTTTTTTGAAACTATGAAATTGCAAGAAATCTAAAACAAACCTCAATTTTTAACAGTTTTAAGTGAAAATTAATTTTTCATCAAGAAATTTCCCCAAAAAATTATGAAAAAAAATCTTGAAAAAGTTACCTTTGAAAGAGCCTTCGTGAGTCTTCAACCATTGCTTTGAATAAATAAACATAAACATCCTGAAAGCACCTTTCATAAAATTCAACAGTCCACAAAATCATCCATTGCAAACCTCCACAATTTAATGAGAGCGTAAAACCATAAATATCCAGCAGTAGTTGTAAAGAATGAATTAAAATGTGAATGTGGTTACGCCTTCGAAATCGACATGACGTATAAACGAAGCAAATAAAAAAGATTTTCATTTCCACATTATTAAGCGACTACAATGGTTCTGCTGCATGTATTTCCATTGTATATAGTAAGTTTATGTTATTCTTCTTAAATATGAAGATGAATATAAATAACCATTGTGTTTGTGTGGCATGAGTGGAGAATACAGAAGAGAATTTAAGCATAATAAAAGAAAAATAAAAATAACAAATGTTTCATTATTCTTGAAACAGTTGCAAATAAGTGATATGAATGGTGGGAAGAGGAAATGAGAAACGTGTTGTAATGGATGGAATTTATGTGAAAAAGATGACCTTGTGTAAGAATTTCACCTAACCGAGATAAACTCATCTATTAGTCTGACCTCCAATCTCCTTGAAAGAAATGGTTAAAAAGGGATCAAATCCAAATGCAAATAAAAGGTCTCAAAATTTAAACTTTAAATAAATCTTTTAGAAAATCCATCGAATTCTCACATTGAAATTGGCTTGATGTATTTTTTTTTTTTTGTTGTTGCTTAAATCTCACATAATATGCACACCTTTTGGAAAAGGAAAAATCTCCATAAAAGCTAACGAAAGGATCTATTATCGTGAAGTTATTTCAAACCTATTTTTCCTTTCATTTACTTTTTCCTTCTCCGCAAAATAAATATATAGGAAGAGAGAACAAAAGGAATGAAAGCAGGATGTAAAAATAAACAATGAGAAGAAAAAGTGTTCAAGTAAGTGTAGAGTATGATGAAGTGAACCCCCCATACCCTTAAAACAATTTCCACAAAAACCTTTATAATGTATTTCTTTTCGTCTTCGGTGCTTTTTTTTCCTTTCGGTTGTATGGCATATTGGGGCAATAAATTTCAATCATTTCACACACAACTTTCTCTCACTTGTCAAAAAAAATCGGATTTTGAACTGTTTTTTGCTTTCATTTTATGACTTATGTTCTCTGCTTCTTTTGCATAGTACTTTAACATTATTTAGTGCACGTGTATAAGAAAAATTAATTTTGGCTTTAGCAATAATGCTAAATAATTTACAAAATGCTACAGACTTCTTTGGAAAATCTCATTTTATTATCATTTCCGCAAAATGAACATTATGTCGAGAGAGAATGTGGAGTCAACATATATTAGTCATGATTTCGTGACACTATATGTTGGCACTTGCCCTGCTTCTTTTTTATCCATTATACACACATACGCATGAGAAAATAAATAATTTAATTTAACATTTTACGAAGCCTTTTCTGCCGGCTTTACTTTTATGTGTAATTGTAAAGTTGATGTTGATGTGTGGGCGAATGAGAAATTCCTGATGAATATTTGTTGTTACAATTTGCGAAACATATTGTATCTTTTAAATGTGATATTTTTTTTTGTTGTGCTTTAAAATATCTCTCAAATTTTTCAGATTTTTTTTATACCATGTTTGTGTAACAAATGTACTAAAATTACTTCTCAGAAAAATTATTTGACTTTTTCTTTTTATTAAAAAATGCGTAGGCTTATGAATTTGTTTTCTGTCTGGATTGTCAATTCCAAAGATTCTGGTACAAAAAGAAAATTGAAAAAGTTCAGAATTATCGAGAGCAAAAGCTTAAATTTCAAAAATGATTTCAAGAAATTTGAAGCTAAATTTTATAAAAATATTTACAGCAGTTAAAATAATAGCTTCCAACAAACAGTAAATTTTTTCATAAATATATTTTTGCAAAGTAATGAAATTTTCCAAAATTCTGTTTAAGATGAAATTTTAAAGCTTTAATTCTTTGTTTTTTTTTTTTGAAAATATTTTTGCAAAAATAAATAAAAATTGAAAATTAAAAATGTAAATTTACTTAAGAATTTTTTAAAAACCCTCTTCCCACACAACTTCCTTTTATAGTCAGTTTACATTTTTTATTTATAAAAGGAAATAAATCTTATTTCTTAAGTATTGCATCGCCAACTCAAAATGAACAAAATGAATTGCGATATTTTTCCAGCCATCATCAAAGATGGTTTCGTTATATTAGCTTCCTTTTAAGTGCTTGAAAATAAAATCGTCGAAAACCCCTTAAGATTCCAAATATCCATGATGATAAATCATCCACAATTTTTTCATACAATTGTGAGCATTTCTTCCCAATTTTACATCGGATATCTTAGCAAAATACATGACAGAAGATGATTGATAAGTTTGACGATGTTGATAATAACGTTGATGTTTTGCTGGATGTGGATATGAAGGTAAAAGTGTTGGAAATAAAATTAAATGTAAGAAAGAAAAGCCTTTAATACTTTCCGGTCTTTATAGCATAAAATTGTGTACATAAACGTCATATACAAGTCCTTTTTCATAAATTATTGTGCACGTTTAGTGATGATACATTACGTAATACGATGAACAGGTGTGCTTGATATGCTCAATTATATATAATAGAATTTTTTATGCCTTCTTTTTCAGTTACATACTGTACATACATACGAATATTTTGCTATTTATATAGAAGCTATGATAATATCCACATCGGAATTTCAACAATAGAACGTGAATTTTCTTAATTATTGTACTTTTATTATGTTCAGCCTCAATAATTATTTATAAGGTGGAGTTCATGAATATGGAAATCAAAAATATGCCATGACTAGAAATTTTGGTGAGCGATAAAACTTTTACTTTTTACGAATTTCATTTTCATAATTTTTTTCCATCATTAGCATTGATTGAATTTTGATTATATTCTGTTAATGTCTTTATAGCATGATATTATTGTTTTTTGAGCAACTTTATAATTTAAATAAATTAAATAAATTTTTTTGGAATTTTATTTAATTGAAAAATAAACTTAGAAATTTTTTAACAAAAGTAAAACTCTACTAAAAAAATCAAGAAGGAGGATGGTGGGTCCTAACCCATTTGATCATTCACAATTTCACCCATAATACCTTAAATTAAGTAAGATGAATTTTATCAAGCATAAGGAATTATGTGAATGGCCTTAAATAAGAATATCTGACAAGTTTCCAAAAATAACATCCATGAATACTTCATTGGACACTAATTCCATTTTTCCATTTACTTATTCTTATGTTGAGTGCTTAGTATTCAACTTGTTGCAAATGTAAGATTATTCTTTATTAACGTGAAAAGCTAAATCATTTTTTTACACAGTAGGATTTTTTTTTCTCTTTCGTGCAATAAAAAGAAACGTAATACACACCACAGAATAAGCTTAAAATGATTGTACAATAAATTCTATTCATAAAGCTTTTTCTATCCTCCACTTATCCTTCTTAAATCGCAAACGATATTTATTTCCTGCTATAATTGAAATGTTTTCTATGAAAACAATATTCAATTTACGATTATAATTGCAAAATAACTCTACACGAGCTTAGTTCAGGAAATAAAAAAAGGGAGAAAAGGAATTTGCTTGAATTATATTTCCTGGTATGGAAAAGCGAAAAATTCAAACTTTGAGAATTAATAAATAATTTGTTGCTTTAATTTTTGTTTGTACTTTAAGAACTTTATCTCATTGCTACCATATTCAACCTTGATGTATGGAGTAAACTAATTTTATCTGAAAAAAAAAAACTTTAAAATTTAAACAATGAACTATTGAGATTTTATTTCAAGGAATGTAATCTTGCATAATTAATTACATACTTAGAATTTATGTCTCAGAGATTTTTTATGAACACTTTTTCATTCTGAATCTGAAGCCATTTTTATTTGATTTAAAATATTGTGATTGGCAAAAGTACTCAAATTTGGTAATGTTTAAGCAAGCCATCAAAGGTCAATCTGAGATGTTTTTTCTGAAATATCTGATTTTATTTGAAATATTTTTACAAAACTCTAAAACTTCTGAAAATATATTTTGTTATACTATTTAATAATACGTCACATGCTTATCGAACTCACATAAAATTTAGAATAAACAACTGTCTGATGTGTGAAATTCAAACATTGTGTCCGTTAAAGTTTTCAAATAAAAGTGCAAAAATGACATTTTTGTCTGTCTGCCATGTAAAATTCGGAGTTAAATACCACGTGTTCGAAAATTTAGAAAATTTTAAACTAAAATTAAATCATTTTCATGCAGAATTTTTTATAGAAAATGATTCAGTCCATATTTAAGGACTAAACAAAAATCAAATAAGTGATAAAACTCCAAAAAAATTGTGAAATTCAAAAAAGGCGTACCGTATTTTTTTGAATTTGCAATTTCCGAACAAACTTAATTGCACATAACTATTTACACAAAATATTTTTTAAGGAAAGAAATTGAAATGACAAAATTAAGTATCTTTCTCCACGCGCTATGAATCAAAAATTTTAGTTCCTTTATTTTTTTTAAATATTGTATTGTACTTAAATTAAATTAATACGAAGTTAAGTATTTCTTTTCCAGAAATTGGCACTAATTAATAAAAAAATGTATTAAAAGTCTTTTTCGAACAGCAGCAACTATTTCTATAGAAATGATAATAAAATTTTTCATTTTATATCATTAGGCGCCATAGCATCAATAAACGTGCCTACCACACCTCGCATTAATTTACGGGAGCTTCAAAATATTCCAAACGGAATTTTTCCCATTCATTTATCAATCTAATTTTGCCTTATTGTACTCTGCTATAACAAAAAAAGGAAATTAATTGAAATTCAAAGACATCACCGTTGACACTTTATGCTTTGCTTTCTTTCTTTTTTACCCTTGCCTTCCCATTGTGTACATTCTTTTTTTTCTCAAACATATTTTACTTTTTTTCCATCGCATCGCTTTTCCACTTCCATAGTAATAAAACTGGAGGAATGAACAGAATGAATACATGAACAGGCATAATGTTGATAATGCTTAAGCTTAATTACTTTTCAGTATTATGAAGAATTGCTTGCTTACTTTTTCTCATTCTAATTTACACACAGCAGCATTGAGCAGACGAAAGGATAATGAAAAGTTGGATAATTGTTTGTTCATGAGAGATTTAAATATTGAGATTAAGCTTGTGATTTTCACATACAAGAATTATTTTGCGAAAAATTTGTTGTTTCTCTTTTCTGTTGATGCAGTTTAAGTGATAATGAAAACTCATTAAAATTATTGTGTATTTTTTTTTTGGAATTTATTCGTTTATGATGTCTATGGAAATAATTAGTTTATACTTTTGAAATTTAGAGAATATTTATTTAGTAAGGATATTTTTAACCGTTACATATTTCTGAAAAATATTAAAATTCAAATTTTCTAATTTACAAATCTGATTTTTTTTTGAGATTTAAAAAGTTTTAAAATAACTGTTCTGGTGTTTCTCTCTGTTTGATTTTTGAACACTTTTTAATTGCTTATACAGGGGGTCCTCGATTTGAACAGATGTTTTGTTCTGAAATTTTTCTATTCAAATCGAATTTATTCAAATCGAAACGTATTAAAAATGACCGTTAAAAATTAAAATTTGAATTTTTATATGGGAAATTTTTGGTTATTTAAATCGAGTCTGTTCAAATCGAGAACCCCCAGTAATTCACCTTTTATACTCATAAATCTTCTTTTGAATAAAAAAATTATTTGTGTCATTATTTTTGTTTTTTTTTTTGGAAATGAGTATGAATAAAATTAATCAAAAATTATTTTTGTTCACTTTTATTTAATCAAACATTTTTTTAAAAAAAAGCTTTCCTAAATTCATTAAAATTTTTATTCAAAATAAATGTTTTGCATTAGAGATCCGAGGTAAAATAAAACATAGCTCATAATTAATTCTAACAATACATCATTTAACAATCTAAAAAATTAACATGACTTCATCATACTATATTTTGCATTGTCATTTGAATCGCCATAAGCTGAATAAAGTATTTAGTTCAAATAAAATTTTCATTTGAAATATGAATTATTATGATAAATTTAGTAAAAGTTGAGAAGCCTTAAAAATTGGTTTATGAATTTTAATGGTATTAAATGGATATGTAATATTGCAAAATGACTATTTTGGTTTATTACAAAATCATACTTTTGAAATCATTCAGATCCATAGAAAATTATATTTGCCTGCAAAATGCGTCTGCTTTATGCGTTTATTATGTGCGTTTGCTATATTAAAGAACCATTTTTGTAAAAAAGAGAAAAAAGTTTCCTAGAATATTTTTTTTTCAAATCGTAATTCTATTCAGCAATAATTCTATTCAGTCTGTTCAAAAATAGAAGCCAAAATAAATAAAAGCTTTCAAAAACATCCGGAAAATCAACTTGTACTACTTCAGATGTCTACAATTTTCCACGCGCAATAGATAAAATTCAAATTCAAATCATTATTCATGTCTCAAGAAGTTCCAAAATGTCGCGTGGCTTAAATAATTTGTAAATCATCGGAACTTCCATAAATAAAATATTTCTTTGTGAATCATGCTCGAATTGAGTTTATTCTAGTTTAAAAGCGATAAAATATTTCATAAATCACGATTCTCTTGAAAACAATAAAAAAAGTTCAGTTCTTCATTTTCTACTGAAAAATTTGCTGATCTGCCGATGATTCTCGTCCCAACAAACCCAAAAATAATTTTTTGTTATAGTAAAAAAAAAGTTCTTCGAAAGACATAAAAGAATCAGATAGCAATATAAACATAAATGTGTGAAATGAAACTCACGACTGGACAATGAAAATGAATAAAAAAAGGAGAGGAAGAAAATTGAAAAATAAAAACTTTTTCATTTCTTTCATTCCATTTTTATTTTTTTGCTTTCACATTCATTAATTTCTCTCGAGATTTTTTTGTGTTGCTGGTGCTTTTTTTATTTCCTTTGCATTCTGATTGCATTTCAGGTTTTATTTTCCTCTCATATTTCAAAATGAGAACGAAAAGTTTTTTTTATGATGCCAATGTCCTCCTGTGTATGCTGCTTTTATGTGAATGAAAAAAAAAATGCTGAAATTTTCAGAGTCAAATTGCTTGTGCTTTTCATGGAATTCTTTTTTTGTTTTGTTGCGTATGCAATGATTTGTCTTTTTTATGCTTGGCATCTGTAGGGTATTTAGTGATTTTTCTTGTTTTTTTTTTTTTGTGTTGGGGGGTATTATTGAGATATTGTTGAAACTACAAAACAAGTCAATTTTAATTTTGCATAATATACTAGCTTGAATATTCTATTCGGAAAATTGTTGGGGATCGGGATGATGAGCAACTCTGAGTTACTAAAAGTGGTGAAACATCCTAACTTGAATTTTTGAAGTTATTAAAAAAAATCATTCAAAAGCATTTAATTTTTCAAAAAATTTAAAATTTAGAAATGATTTCTTTATAAAATATCACACGCAGGGGCGTAGCCAGAAGAGTCCTGGCACCCTTCTGGCTACGCCCCTGATCACATGGATAAATTCCTGCTTCAAACGACTTTTATCTCTAAAAATATTCTTAAAAAAATAAAACCTTCACCTTCAATTTAAGTCCTTTAAAAAATAAATACAAACAAAGGACGTGAAGTAAAATAAGTGTGGACACTTGGTATATCATAAATATATCAAAGAACCATAACGCATCAGTACTTTATTGTCAAGTCATTCCGCATCTCACTCTCTGCCACACTTTATGCACAATACAGCAAGTCCAAAAAAAAATTTGTACATAATTCTTTTTTCAGAAAGGTCAAAAAGCATGAGGAAAGCATTAAGCAACATGATGATGACGATGATGATGATAGCAAAGATAAAAGGTTTTGGGTGTGAGGTATCAGAAAAAAGAATAAAATATAATTATGACCGACAACCATTTAAGTAAGGAAGGAAGTTGAAGATGAGAAGAAGAAGAGAGAAAAAAAATTATTTGTCGAGTCACCAAAATATGTTGCTGCTTGCCTTTTTGTACGTACATTTAATCATCAGAGAGGGAAATATTTTGGCATGGCAGTGAATAAATGAAATGAATGGCTGGGAAAAAATTCATCCAGTATGTAGCGGGTATGAAAAAAATGATTATTATTATAATGCTTTCACCATGAATCATCGAAATCCCCCTGCCTTTTCTGTTGAATATAATAGAGAGAAAAAAAAATTAATTAAAATATTTGTGGCTTTTGTGAAACATAACATACAGCATCGCATCATCGTTTTTTAAGGCAAAAAATTCCTTTTATAAATTTTCAAAGGGAACTTTTTTTTCAACAGTAAAGATTATGAAAATCCTGAAAAGAACTTTTTTTTTATTCACATACAAAAGACAAAGTTTCCCTCATGTGACATTGAGAAGTGATTTATGACAATTACACTAATTGCCTTAAATGGTAAGTTATGAGATTTTTGCTTTCATCTTCTGAGTTTTAAATGGAATATTCATATCATGCTCTTCATTGCTGTTGACGAGGAGATTTAAACAATGAGTGATGCTTAACATAGTTGCGAATGATTGTCATCTAAGCTTGGTTTCTGAGGGGAGAATTATTTTGTTGTAACTTTATTGTGTGACGTTGTGTTGGCAACATTTATCATAATATGGTTTTTATGAAGGAAACAATGTGGTTTTGATATGCTTGTTTGGTTGTATAACTGAGAGAAGATCTTGATCTTGAGGATGTAAAGTTGAAGTTACAAATAAATGCATTATTTAATTTGCGCCGTTACGTAGCCAGTGAGGAGGGGGGTGGGGGTCGTTTGAGATATAGAAACCCCTCTTATGAAAATTCTTCAGTTTGCTAAAGAATTTTGAGTAAAAATCCAAAACAATCCCCCTCCTCCCTCCAGTTTAACAGACACACTAATACGAAAACACTAGAATTTGACTAATTTAATTCCCATCATTTTTACAAAAACCTTCAACAAAAACCGTGCACGTCATCTTTCAATGTTAATAAATTTTATTGCCAAAAACACACGCTAATCTTTTTTCACAAGTGGAATGGCATTAAAAAAATCTTAACATAATATTTAGCACAACTTAATGAATAATGACTTTCATAAATTCACAGATGACTTCATTTTTAAAATTTCACATTTACATCCATTACTTGTTATTTACATTTTGTCGGAATGATAAAAATGTGCATCATTCAATGTCATTTTTTGGGGGAATTTCTCGTTTTCTTTTGTGAAAAATTAATGTTGAGTTTAATGTACATAGTGATTTGTTGTCGCATTAAATAAGCCTGCTTTTAGCCTGGTGCCATTTAAGGTTTGCGTCAGTTCAAGGCTGAACATCATTATTTTCATCGTGAAGGCGAAAATATGTTGTCTGCTAAAAATAAAGTGATGCGTAAATAGCAAAATATGATAAAGTTGGTCTACAGAATTTTCTATTAAAATTTATATTGAAATTTTTCATTACAGAACGCATTCATAATTTTGGACGAACGAAGAAATAATTCACGCCCTAGCGCTCAAAACAATGCTTTTATTGTCCTGTTTTATTTTTATATTTTTTTCCAAATAAATTATGATAAATTGATAAATGTAACATTTTTTATTTCCCATGGTTTCAATCAAAACAACATGAGATGACCATGAGAGTTTGATGGCAGTTTGAGTAGTTGCTGTTTTTTGAAGAACACCAGTAACCCAGATATAAATGATTTGTTGGATCCCCGGAAGGAGTCTTTAATTTTCCGTAGTGTTTACTTATGGCGGCTTAGTGCATTAATAATCTCCAACGAGGGGTTGTCAGAATTGAAAAAGAGAGATCATACTGAGTCCCTCTCCCTTGATTTTATTCATATCAATGACTAATAACAATAACAAAGTAAAACTTGACCTCGATCAAGACAAACAAATCAATTAAATATCATAATATATCATGAATGTATAATAAATCATTAAGCGAATAAAATAATCTATAAATATGCATGAGAATAAAGCATGAGCACAAACAAAAAGTTGATAAATTTTGTTTACTAAACAAATGCGTGGTAGATGAAAGAATACATACATATATACACGTATGAGATGAAAATATAATTTGTATGGAAATGAGGTATTAGAACTCAATCAATATGAGCGATTACACATTACACACTGTCAACATCATTTTTAGTGATTCTTATGCTGAGAGTGAAGGAATCACATACACACAACATGTAAATAACGACTGAATGAATTATGGAGTCGTGCTGTCTCTTTGTGACACTCATCATCATCATCATCATCAACATATCAGCATAAAAAAGAATAATTTCTTTATTCTAGTGAATTTTTTGCTTACTTTCTTTCCCTTTCCCTTTTTTTATGTTAGCAAGAATACTTAATGAAATTCTCGGCAAAAGTAGAAAGAGATGTTGAGAGGAAGTAAAAGAGAAATCAGGAAGTAAGCGAAAGCGAAAGAAAAAAAATGAAAAAATGTGAGTTTGTGATATGTTCGCAAAATAAATCAATTGTTACGCCATATCGCTTTATGAAATTCAGATTTCTTCTTCCACCATCACATCCTCATTTCCTTGACATTGAATGGGGCCATTTTTTACACATTCTTCACAACGACCGTTATACTTCTTTTTTAACGATTTACTGTAATTTGAGAAAAGGTGTGTGCACATGTGAACATTTTGACTGGTGTTATACGCTTAAGTACTTGACTTAAAGTCTGATGCTCCTCACCATGATTCTTATTTTGAATGAGTTTTAATAACATTTTTCGAATTGGTTGGGGTGTATTTTAGAATTTAGTTTTATCATCCGTGTAACTCAAAACTTGATAATTTTTTTTTTTTCAAATACAAAATGCACCTCAAAACCATCACCATGACACAAAAACTTTTCCAATTCCTCTTATTAGCTTCCGCGCAAGCTCGGAAGCTGTTTTGGTACACTTTGAAAATTTTGTCACCCAACCTACAGCTTACCTATCTGGTCGAGAGGTATTGATTCATATCTCAAAATTTAGGTATTTTGGTCTAGTAGGTGGGAAATTTAGGCGGAATCCGCGAAGTTTTATTTTACACCCGTGGTGCCACCTACAAGGTTTCCATACAAAACCTATAGAAAACTCATTTTTGCTATAACTTTTTTTAACAGCACTAAAACGGAAAATTTCTGGTACTTTAAATGTTTAAAATATTTTTTAGAATTTTTTGGCACAAAAAACCAAATTTAAAAATCTCATCCTGAACCAGCAGAACATGTATGAGATTATTTAAAGTGGGATTAACATTGTGGTTGGTCTGGTGGTCATGGGTGGGGGAGATTTGTGATGAAATATTTTTTATAAAATAGCTCTTAAAATTACCTTTCCAACGATACCAAACATGACCTACTTTGGTTAAACTGTGAGTCAGGAAAATTAGTTGAAAGTTTAAATCCGTCGGATTTATTTTAATCCTTTCCTATTAGTTACACTTCGAAAATTTTGTCACCTAACCTACAGCTCACAGGTCAACATTAAATATAATGAATTATACATCGTTGGAAAGCTACGGAGGTCTAGTAGGTGGGAAATTTAGGCGGAACTCGTGAAGCTTCTTTGTTTTCGAGAACGAGCATAAAATGAGTTTAATCCAACTGGCTTAAATTTAGATCCATCGGATTTAACATAAAACCCCCTCATTCAAAATTTTTTCAAAACTTTTTTTTATGAATGATATATCTAATTGAAGGTAAAAAATAAAAAATTTTATGAAATAAACAGTTTTTCAAAGAGTTTGAAATTTTAGGCGAATTGAGCCATCTAAGAGTTAATCCCGACTCAATTTTAATCCATGTGTGAGGATTAAAATTTCGAAATTTAACCAATTTTACTTTTTTCACTCAAAATTTTTACAAAATGATTAGAAATGATCAAAAATAGCTAAATAAAGTTAAAATTGAAGAAAAAAATATTTTGAGCTTTGATTGATAGCAGTTGGATTTAATCAAGATTTTAATAAAGCAGCTTATTTAAATTTAATCCAACTCGATTAATTTCAGATTTTTGATTAAGAATTGATCATTTTTGGCATATTTTGACATATTGTAATGTTTTTTTGGACATTTTTGGACAAATCGAGCTTGATTTAGTGGTTTAAGCGTTCAAATTAAATTTAATCCGAGTAGTTGGTTTAAAAAATTTACAATGAAATTAAAGTCTCAGATTTATCTAAATTCAATCAAAATTTCATTAAAATGGTTTAAAATCTGTAAAACTAGCAAAAAATAAGAATATAAGAAAAAAATAAATCTGCGACCCGATGGAGTCTAGTCTTCAATCTTATGCAAAGCGAAGCTTTGCTGACCCGATGGAATCCTAATCTTCAAACTTATGCAAAGCGAAGCTTTGCTGACCCGATCGAATCCTAATCTTCAAACTTATGCAAAGCGAAGCTTTGCTGACCCGATCGAATCCTAATCTTCAAACTTATGCAAAGCGAAGCTTTGCTGACCCGATCGAATCCTAATCTTCAAACTTATGCAAAGCGAAGCTTTGCTGACCCGATCGAATCCTAATCTTCAAACTTATGCAAAGCGAAGCTTTGCTGACCTGATCGAATCCTAATCTTCAAACTTATGCAAAGCGAAGCTTTGCTGACCCGATCGAATCCTAATCTTCAAACTTATGCAAAGCGAAGCTTTGCTGACCCGATCGAATCCTAATCTTCAAACTTATGCAAAGCGAAGCTTTGCTGACCCGATCGAATCCTAATCTTCAAACTTATGCAAAGCGAAGCTTTGCTGACCTGATGGAATCCTAATCTTCAAACTTATGCAAAGCGAAGCTTTGCTGACCCGATCGAATCCTAATCTTCAAACTTATGCAAAGCGAAGCTTTGTTGACCCGATCGAATCCTAATCTTCAAACTTATGCAAAGCGAAGCTTTGCTGACCCGATCGAATCCTAATCTTCAAACTTATGCAAAGCGAAGCTTTGCTGACCTGATGGAATCCTAATCTTCAAACTTATGCAAAGCGAAGCTTTGCTGACCCGATCGAATCCTAATCTTCAAACTTATGCAAAGCGAAGCTTTGCTGACCCGATGGAATCCTAAGCTTCAAACTTATGCAAAGCGAAGCTTTGCTGACCTGATGGAAACCTAATCTTCAAACTTATGCAAAGCGAAGCTTTGCTGACCTGATGGAATCCTAATCTTCAAACTTATGCAAAGCGAAGCTTTGCCGACCTGATGGAATCCTAATCTTCAAACTTATGCAAAGCGAAGCTTTGCTGACCCGATCGAATCCTAATCTTCAAACTTATGCAAAGCGAAGCTTTGCTGACCCGATCGAATCCTAATCTTCAAACTTATGCAAAGCGAAGCTTTGCTGACCTGATGGAATCCTAATCTTCAAACTTATGCAAAGCGAAGCTTTGCTGACCCGATCGAATCCTAATCTTCAAACTTATGCAAAGCGAAGCTTTGCTGACCCGATAGTCGAACGCGGAAGCTATTGACTTTCTACGTAAGTCGTGTTTTTTTATTTATTTTTATCGTCTTATAGCTCAAGAATGTTTGTATGTTTTCTATTGCGAGACATTTACATTTAACCTCCCTATAGCTTTTCCTGCGTACCCATAAAGCTCTTTTTACGTAAAAAAAAAGTAAGAAGAATAAAAATGCTATTTAGGTGTGGAGAATGAAATCGAAAGACATTTATTTCATCGACACAAGTATCTATGCTTAAGTAAGAAATATGTTCACATATTATCGCAAAAAGAAGGAAAAGATTGAATGGAAATTTCTATTATGTATGAGCAATAAGTAAATGGTAAAAAAATTCATCTTTGATTGATGTTAAAATTTATTTTGATTTCTTAGCTTTTATTGCAGATTTTGATACTCATTTGAATTTAAAATATGCAAAACCGGAAAGTATTCAAATATTCAAATGCGACTTCCAACAATAAATTCTATTTAAGAAAGATGGAAGAGGATCATTAATAACAAGATTTAGTCTAGACTGGGATGAGAGAATTATAATAGGATTCTTGAATGACATGAGGTCATAACTATTTTGATGGTAACCAAAAGGTCATGTTATGTATTGTAGTCATTTATCATTGTTTGCTTTTGAATAATAAAAATTTTGATTGGCATACATTATAGGTTTCTACATTCACAATCTTGTGATGGAAATGTTTCCTGATGTATAGACATTGAAATCATATCCTTAGAGGTCATTTGTGAAATTTGTAATGCTTAACAAGGGATCTAAAATTTTGTTTTGATCCATACAAATTTTTTAAAAATTTCATAGAAAATTTGTTACTAACAGAGAATTGACCCTCTTCTCTGCCATTTTTGGGGTCACAAATTTTACGAATGATCCCTTTACTCTTTGAAAATGAAGCAACAATTTTGAGTAAAGTTACGAGAAATTTCTCTTTGAATGAAGGGAGTATAGTACATACAAGCACGTAATCCCTTCATTAATAAGTTACTTTATTTAACCACTACCTGGGTTTCTATGGAACAAACACTAGAAATATAATTCAACTATTACTAACCATGTTCTAAGAAAAATTGTCAAATTACAATAAAACAATTAATACAGCCTTGTGATGCTGTAAGCCTACATCAATTTCTATGTTTGAATTTTCAATAGACTTGTGATGAATCAATAGCAACGCATTACACATCAAATCTTATTAAATTTAACTCGTAGCTATTACAATGTTGATACATAATGCATATAGCACAAAAGCGTTCCAAATGAAAGGATTCAGTTATTTATTTCAGTAATAACAATTATCATTCAGTCACTATGCGACATGCTTTTTGTATTGGAAGGGAATTATAATATTGTTTGCTGCTATACATATTAAGTGTACATGATTTTGACATTTAAGTATTGCAGCTTGATTCAACAATGTGAATGTTTTGTTTAAATCCTTTGAGAGGATTGGTTTACTGCTTCTGAATAAGTGTTGCTTGGTTTTTAGTGATCTATGATAATTTGTGTTGACAATGTTGCATGTTAAAATAGTCCTTAGTTTATTGGTTTTGGTACACATATTTTATCAATTATTGTGGAAAGGATTTAAACCCATCTTTGTTGTGTCTTAAACTAACAATCATTATTTTGGTATTGCAATGACTAAATACCAAAGTAAAATAAATGAACAGAATAAATTCATTCATTCATCTCATCACAAAATCATTCAACTGATGAAAAAATTGACATTGAATGAAATGCAATTTACTCAACATTTTTTTTCCAATTCCCAATCTTTCAATTTGCACACACAAAATTGCAAATTTAAAATCAATTTTTACACGCTTTTCTATTTTTTCTTCTCATTCTCTATTTTACATAATTTCTGCTTCTTCCACATATAAAACAATTTTTCTGTACTTTCCTACCTGATTCCAAATGATGTGAAAGTGAGTGAAGGAATGAACGAGCGTTGAGGGATGTTAAATGTAAATTTTTCCTGCTTTCTATCTTCCTCTCGCATTAGACAGCAATTTTATTTTTTTTTTTGCCTCTCTCTTCTCCATCGGCAACCTTTTTCACTTCCGATTTTTACATCATTTTGCATTTCTATATTCTCTCCTGTGTGCTCACAAATTTGTGCGTTTTGATAAAATGCTTTTCAAGTCAACTATCAGGAGATATCATACCTTGATCATAAAATGATGCCAAAATGAGATTCTCAAATGTGTAGACATGTTTAATTTAGTTATGTAGATGAGGAAAAAGATTAAAGGAGGTTTTTTATTACAATCAAGTGGGATTTAAGAAAAAAAAAGTCCTGTAATTTTTGGGATTCTTTTGAATTTTGCTTTCTTATTAAATTATGTTGAGTGTCTACTTTTTGGTGAATATTGAATAAATTGTGTAGGAGTCGTTGATAAATTATGTCCGAAATTAACGGTCATTTTTCAAAAAAGAACAATGAAATTCTAAAAAAAATCTATTGTTTTGACCTCAACCCTCCCACCTCTCCTCCTTGGACGTCATTTATGAAATAACCCGAAGTGATTTTGATAATTTATTCTATATATTTTGATAAATCTATATCAAGATTCAGTATATTTCCATTGGTAAAAACTTTGCTCTACTAAGCAAAATGAAAATGAAATTTTAATTAAAATACTTCTAACCCCCAAAAAATTAAAATTTCATAATGCACTAGAAAATAAAAGCTTTTGACCACTACTACTTTTCCCACTTTCTCACAGCATTTAGACTTTTATGAACAGAAAAGAAATCAAATTAGAAAATGTAAAATTTCATTTCATAAAAACCTGTTAAACTCATTTTATCCACTCATAATGGTTTCATGCTGGTTTGAAATGAAAAAAAAATCATATTTTCTCCCATAATAATAATTCTTATATATATTTTTCATCCCCCAAAATGTTTTTGTGAATGGCGTTGATTTGGATTAAATAAAGTTCTGGTTAATAAGCACTGAAAAAATATTCATAAAAAAAATTACTGACCTCATCTGAAAAAAAAGAAGAGGCAAAAAAATCATTTAACCGCGCTCTTTCCATTTTTTTTATAAATCAACTCGAGCAGCACCAAAGTCCCGATGATACATTAGCATAATGAGCAAGCATTTATTTTACGATATTTTCCACTCTTTCTCTCCTCTTTTAGTCTTGTTAATATATATTTTATTCGTACGTCCAGCAATGACTGCAATTGAACGAGAAAAAAAGGGATCTGATCGTGAACGAAAATAAATGAGTGAATGACTGAATAAAAAAGGTACACAATTTATTTATTTTTATTTTACCCAACTGTTAAAAAAAATATTTCATTTCATTGCTAATTAAACGGCATGTTTCAAATACATCTCAACTGGCAGAAACATTCTTCACATGATTTTTTTTTGTTCATATATATTTTCTGGTTCTTGTGCTGAATGTTTTCTTTACTTATGCTTTGGTTGTTCAAAAAAAGTGAACTTAATTTTTCGAGGTTGGAATTTTTAAATTTTGTTCATGTCGGACTATCATAAAAAAAATACAGCAATTTAGATGATAAATGGAGGATCACTTACTTATTATGTTAGCTTCAAAGGGGGAAGGATTAGGAGACAAAATGTCTGAAAATACGCCAGGAAATACGTTTTATGGCGTTCATTAGAAACTTGAATTTTTAACTCCTCTTTCGGTTCTTTTTCAGCCCTCAAAATTCTTACAAATGTTCATCCACAGAATTTTTTTGTGAAAATTTTTATATTTTTGAAAGGGATGGACATAGTCCTCAGACACCCCTACCTTCTTCCTATTTTTTCACATTAGCTAAATGTTCAACCTAAAAATTTCATTACCTAAAATTGGGAATAAAAATTACTTGCAGAATCGGAATTCATACAAGTGAACTTAATCTAGGTTGTTGACTTTTCCGAGTAATTTTTTAGTACCAGTTGAGTCCACAAGGATTCTCATCACAAAGCTTTTAAAAACGCTCAAGTTTCTCACAAATCACCCACTTTTTGTACTAATTTCTGCTTTCCTTCCTCCTTCTGTGTATTTATACATAAATAAATGAAGTATATTTTTATTTCATCAGCTGCTATACGGAAAAGAAATGTTGAAACAAAAATGAGAATGAAAAATAAATTATGAAATTTTAATTAATTGAGAGAGAAAGAAAATGAGGAAACAACGAGCAGTAGACAGGCAGGAAAAGCCTAAATGTGAACAAAAATGATCTCATGCGGAAGAAGGATTTTTTTAAGCAGCAATTCAATTATGTTGTTTTCTCAACTTAAGGATGAATATTTGTGATAAATATTTTTTCTAGTTTGACAAGGGTTAAGTGCTTCAGCGAGATTTTACACTCATTTTTTTTAACTACATTGCGGTTACTTCTGCACATTAATTCACCAAAAAATGGATATTAATTTTGTAAATTTTATCGCAATCTCTAAAAGAGCTGTAACAATTATAAAAAAATTTAAAACATTTTGATGAAGAAATATAAGAGGAAATTATTTAGGACGATGCTGCTGTGTTGTCTTCACTCACCAGGAAATAATCAATTTTGCCCTTTTTTTATTCCATTAAACTTTTCAATTTGCTTTTCTGACTCTTCAATTTTAAGGGTCTTTTTTTCGGTGCTGATTTTGTGGAGAATTGATGTCACTTTATTGTTTTTGTTGTGTGCTCTGTAAAATTGCTCACGTTATGAATATGTCACATTGGCACTTGAGTTTATGCTTTATTGACACTCATCAATGATATTCCAAAAGGACTTTTTAATACATGATTAATCTGAAAAAAAATACTGAAAGTAATTGAAAAATGTATCTCACCTATAAATATTAATTATGTAACTGTAATTTATGACCAAGCATTAAATCTGAAATTGATCAAGTAAATGTGGTGCTTTTTGACATCCACAGTATTAAAATCATATGCAAAAAAATGACAATGTAACCCAATAATTAACCACAATGTATTCAGTTAAACAAGCTTAATTGTAATGCTGATAAAATTGAAAACGTCCAATTATTATCATCAATTTAAAATTGCTGTAAGTTGTTATTTACAGGAGATGAATGTGAAAATTGTCAATTGTAAATTTTGGTTTGAAGTTAAGCAGTTAAGTGCCTCAGTAGAGTAATCGGTAAGGCGCTTGGCTCAAATTTGGTATGGTTTTGAAGGTCGTCGGTTCAAATCCAGTCATTTCCAAATTTGTGCTTTTTCAGAGGTTTAGATACTTCGACTGCTTATTTTCCGAGATCAAGTCATAATTGGGCCTCTGGGCAACGTTGGATTAAGGAACGGGTCAGGAAATTGAAAGCATAATTGGAAAAATCGGAACGAGACCTGCAAGGTTACCATATTATTGGAATATTGTCAGAACGGACCTGAAAGTATCACGTTGTGCCCACAATAGATCGGAACGAGAGACTTAGTTTATTCAGAACCTAGATTTGAAAATTATATTCTTGATCCTACATAATGTAATAAAAAATGCAATGTAAATGTACCACATTAATTATTCCGGACAGTATGTCGACAAATAAATGCAGTAAAATGCACCAAATGAGAAAAAAAGTTTTTGTGACGTACTTAAAAGAGTTTTCAATAATTTTACTTCACATTGCTTCATTAAAAATGTTGATTCTATTCTTAATTAAAATTATAATATGGTTTGAAAAATTTTATGAATTTATTTATGAAATAGGTGACTAATTTAAAAAATTTCAAATATAATTTTGTTCTTGCATGATTTTTGAAGAAATCATAATTATTAACATTGAAGCATTACCATTATGTCATTAATTCCTTCAGTTATTTCTGCAAAAATAAATCTGAAATAAATAAAATTTTAAAATTTTGTAGAAAAAGTCATGTTTATATTTTCATTAATTTTTTTCTTCGTCCTTTCATTATCTTTATTTTTATTAATCTTTATAATTTTTCCTATTAATTTTCTCTTTTTCATTTGATTTAAAACAAAAAAAAAAGTTTTTATATCTTTATCTAAATTTACAAGAATTTTTCTTCTTTCATTTTTTTTATTTAAATTTTTATTTTTCTAACTTCATTTTTTTGTTTCCTTCAATTTTTTTTCCACTTATTTTTCTCCAGTAAAAATCAGAAAATGTTTATTCCACTTTTATTCTATGTCAAGTTATGATCCTTTTTATGACTGTACAAAGTTATCGTTAGTTTTTTTTTCTTCTTTATACAAAAATGAACTTTTCTTTCGATTCTTATTTTACTTCTTACTTAAATGAGAATGAGCAAATCAAAGAAACTGAAAATTCTTCTAGATTTTTTTTACTGTTACAGTTTTCATTTCTGTTGGTTTTGAAGTGAAAAGTTAATAAAAGTTTCGATGGAAATTTTTCAAGTTGTGCTTTGTATTTAATACACTAACTTTATATACATATTTATTTAGTAGAGAAATTTCAAAGTTTAAGTTTTTAAGTTCAACAATTGAATGGCTTTACTACCCTCGTCTCCTTAATCTTTTGTTAAAGATTTTGAGATTTTCATCATGCAGGTAATTTCAATTTTCTCATGGATATTAAAGATCTTTTCTTGTGAAATTCTCGAGAAGTTTATTTGGACACGGAAGAAATGAAGAATTTTGAGAGAATCTTGAGATGACAGTTATGTATGACTGATTGTTTATTCTTTTTCTCTTTTCTGCACAAAAAGTCACTAAAGGCAAAAATTAACTTCGGTTAATTTAATTTTTATGATCTTAATAATTCAATTCTTTTTTTGAATTCGTTCCTTTTTGTGATTGAAAAAATTTCAAAAGTTTATTAACCCGTTAATTACTAGCGTTACATATATGTAACGCTAACTTTTTAGCAAAATTTTGTTCCCAAAATTGAATTTTCAACTGATCTAGCTACTAAAACATATTAATTATATGTTATTAAACCTCAATCAATATTCTTTATGTCGTAAAATACTAAATTATAAAAGTTATTTCAACTTATATATTGTTATGAAAAATTTGCATTTTTAATACTTAAAATTTTCTAGTTTTCAAGCATTTTTTCGACTAAACTTGGGACATTATTGATAGAAAACGACATAAACTATTGATTTATAGCTTAATATCAATAAGAAGACGTAGTTAAATGCATTTTATCAATGAAAATAATTGGCGTTACATATATGTAACGCTAGTAAGATACGATATCAAAGGGTGTTACATATATGTAACACTCCGTATTTAGTGAATTGTTTTTGAAATGTGTTGAAAAATATTGAAATAATTAATTAATCATTATTAAGCTGCATATAAAGAGAAAAGTTAAGCAAATATATCAATTATATTATGATAAAAGTGTTTTAAGTTGAAATTTTGTGCAAAATTGTGAAATTGAGTGAAAATTTGATAAAATTCATAATTATTGCTTGAAAAATTGTGTGTGACATCAAATTGAGTTTTTAACTATTTTAGGTGATTTTATAGGTTGAAAAAAACTAAATTAAATACGAAAAATTATAATAAAGTAAAACTGAATTTACCTAAATAAAAACATATGCAAAATTTGAAATCTATAATCCCATAATAAATTGTGGATGCAACCTTAGAAAACTTACATTTAAATTGCAGTTTAACGTTCAAGTTGAAGCAGAAACAGCTCAGAGCGAGCATTTAATTACAAACTAATCTGAATCCATAGTTTTAATTGAAAAGTTTCTATATTCTCAAATTCATATAAAATTTGATATTTCCTTCGAAAAATGTTATTAAAATATAAACTTTTGCTGCATGCTGTTGAATTTTACAATGTAATTTCTACATTGTTTAAATGCTCGTCGTCAAGTTTTATATGATGAATTGAAAAATATTTTCATGCCTCCTTAATTCGATTGAATCCTTGCATTAAAAAAACGCATGAAACTCGAAATTGCGACACAAAGAAATCCACAAATAATCGCAATTACATGAGCACGATTGAGCAGGGATACATAAGCTAGATTGAATACATTCATCTATTACCAAAAAAAAAGCTTTCGCAAACAAGAAGCTTAGCAAAGGTAAATCCCCAAAATAGGTTGTTGACCAGACCTTCATTTATTTTGATGTCCCACAAATTAATGTAAATAAAAAGAAGTCTGCTTATGGTTGTTGTGCACCCACAAACATTTTACCTGATGTTTTTTTTTACAAAAATAGATTTTTTCAACTATGTTGTCTGTGAAGCAAATTACAACAGATTTTTGGGGTTGGTAGGCAACAGAGCTTTTTGATATTGAGTTGGAGATCTTTTTTCTGTTTCTTTTTTTTTAAAGCTTGTTAAATTTGAAAATTATTTTGAAAATTTTCAATTCTTCATTTTCATCGATTCATACAATTTTGACTCTATCAAGACTCTATTTTTGTGAAAAATTTTACAATTTTTGGATTCCTCTTTAAATGCATATTCATCAAATTTGAGAGCTAATCAATATGCACCCTGGAACATTCCTAGATGTCCAGTTTTTAGCTTTGGATCATATTTATTAAGACATTGCAAAACAAAATTTAAATTTCCTCTTTTCTTCTTAACTGCAATTTGTCTTGCTAGCTAACAATCGTGATTTTTAGACCATTAAATGATAACAAAGCATTTATTCTTAATTTCACGACTTCTTTGTTGTTTCTCTACATTAACTTAATTAACGAATTTCTTCACTTCAAATCATCAGAAAATTTTTTCTTCTGTTGTTTTGTATCCTCAGCTTTTCTTATTTTTTTGCTTCCAAAGTTTCTAACGCAAAATTAAACGGAAACTTGTTCTATTTCTCGTACTTGAATTTTCTTCTTGCTTTCATTCACTCATTCTGTCTATTTATTTTAGCTCTAATTAATGAAATGAATTCATTTTTTTTTTGTTCTTTTCTATTATTTTATTTCTTCTTCGTCTGTTCTTATGTCTGCTTTCTTTTTTGCTCTAAATTCTCGTCATGTTCTATGTATATGATTTAGATTCGTTTCATTACAATATTATGTTTTTATAGTATTTTTGATCTGGTTTTTAATTCTGATTTTAGGGGAATTTAAGTTTGGAGTAAAAAGTTTTTCTCGTGAATTTATTGGGATTTTAAATTTACATTTTGTCATGCATGCTGGTATATACGGGCAAGTTTGTTTCATATAAGTTATAGTTGCTGTTATCTGATTTAATTCCTTTTTTAAGTTTCTTAATGAAATTTTATCTAAAAATTTTTGTACAAATTTGGCTTCTTCAAATTTTGAAGTTCAAAATTTTCATTTTTTTTCTAAAATTTAAATTCAGCAAAATTTTATTCGAAACTTATTCAAAATGAAACAGTTTCAATGCAGTTTTTACCATGTTTACACAAGAAATATTTATTTAATCAACTTTTTACTCCAAAACAAATTTCCTTTTTTTTTTGAATTTTAAAGACTTTTAGTCTAAATGTAAAAAATAAAATCATCTTTAATGTCTCAACAGAATTTGCATGCTTATTTCTCATTCTGATTCTGAGAATTTTTCCAATTATCAAAAGTTCTGATGCTGTAAATAATTTTGGGTAAGATTAAAATTTTTTATCCTTTTTAATCAGTTGCAGTTTAGCTATATCTTTGTCAATAATCTCTTTTTCATTAAAAATTCCAGAATCAATTTGCAAATCTTTAATTTCTTATTGTGTATCACATACTTGACGCCACAATTCTCATAAGAATTTAAATCATAAATTTTCATGAACTTAATTCACCAAAAGAAAAAGTTTTAATGCATGAAAAATGAAAATTTTTTCCTTCAAAAATAAGAAAAAAACGGCAACTTTTCAAGCTGCCCTAGATTCAAAAAAGAAAAATCTATAAATGTTTAAAAATTCTTGGCATCAAAAATACCATAACAGCTTGTTCCAACAGCAATTAAGGCAAAACAAAAAAAAAGTTCATACCGAATTGATGTTACTAGGTATTTAATACCAACAAAGACAATAATTCCATACGAATGTTTTTCATTTGAAGCATGCATCCGACAAATTTTAATCTCCACAATGCGTCGAGTGTTAAAAAAATAACAACAAAAATGAAAACATTTTTCCGCATGTATAATAAAATATTCAATAGAATTAATAACCACAAGTAAACAAAATGAATGTCACTACGGACAGGATTAAAAAAATTTAATACAAAAATTGGAACATATGACAAATATTAACTCCGTTCAGTGTACAAATTTCATTATTCACAATATGTCATAGGTCTGGTCGATGCTGCATGCAATAGAGACATGAAGTCAAATCAAGTGTATGTCATTGGTCTTCAATATATTCATCTCTATATTATCATTGGGAAAAAGTATATGTATATATACAATACTAGAGGAAAAAAAATTCTGATTGCGCCCTTTTTATTATCATCATGACATTTTGATTCATTAAGTAAATTGTCTTCAATTTAATCTGATCGATCGATATTATGATTATATTATATATGGTTGTGTATGTATATTATATACAAGAAGAAATGAGTGTTCATTTCTTTATTCTCTGCTGCTTTTTCGTTTCGCATTCTTTTTTTTCCATCTTTCCTTCTCTTCATCCTTAATTGTATTGATTCCACTAAATGAGATTTTCACATAAAATGAATGATTCATCCATCAGAAGTCAACAACACAGTCAAAGCATCAGAAGTCAACAACACAGTCAAAGAGGCACTTGATCAAGATAACGAAGAAACAATAGAGTTAACAAGCATTGAAGAAATCGCAAGTATCATCAGAAATCTCAAAAATCCAAAAGCTCCTGGACCAGACGATGTCAACAACATCCTCATCAAAAACCTTCCACCAAAAGGAATCGAATATTTGCAATTTATCTTCAACTCTTGTCTCAAACTCAACAGTTTCCCGAAGATCTGGAAACATGCAAAAGTAATTCCAATACCAAAACCTTCAAAACCAGCAAACGAATTAAGCAGTTACAGACCAATTAGTCTTCTCAGCACAATAAGCAAAATATTTGAAAGAATACTCCTGAGCAGAATCAATGATCACCTCGAAGACAACAACATCATTCCAAATCAACAATGCGGCTTCCGTACTGGAAGGTCAACATCACATCAGCTCATCAAAGTGATCAAGACTGCAAAAGAAAACATCAAAAACAAAAAGTCAACTGGCATGATCTTCCTCGATGTCGAAAAAGCATTTGACAGAGTCTGGCACAACGGACTCCTGTACAAAATGCTCCAGCTGAGATTTCCACTGCCACTTATAAAAACTGTAAGATCCTTCCTCAGTGAAAGAACTTTTCAGTTTTTATAAAAGATCAATTCTCAGACATCAAACTCATCAAGTATGGAGTACCTCAAGGAGCTGTGCTCTCCCCAACTCTCTACAACATCTTTACGTATGATATTGTAAGAGAGACAACCGACAACATCGCACTGTTCGCAGATGATACAGCATTGCATCATTCTTCAGAAAACTCAGCCGATATTGTCACCCATCTCCAACACAAAGGAAGAAAAAGTCCAAGACTACATGAACAAATGGAAAATCAACATCAACAAACAGAAGACTCAAGCTTTATTCATCACAAATCGATACTCCAAACAACTTCCAAAAAACAACAACATCAAATTCCTTAATGAAAACATCAAGTGGGAAACTGAAGCCAAATATTTAGGAATGATCATCGACAAGAGAGTGACATTGAAGCAACATGTAGACTATGTGACCAACAGAGCACACATCGCACTACGACAGCTTTATCCCCTCATCAGCAGAAATTCACATCTCGACGTACGAAACAAACTCCTCATCTACAAATTAGCAATCAGACCCATCTTCACATACGGCTGTCCAGCCTTTGAAAGCATCGCAAAAACTCACATTCAACAACTTCAAGTACTACAAAACAAATTTCTTAGAATACTTCTCAACAAATCAAGATATGATAAGATCGTCGATCTACATAACGAAGCAAAAATTCCAACCATCAAAGATTACGTCGGAAAGTTGCAAGCAAACTTCACCGTTCGACTTGCATCGCGAAACACCGACTAAACAATCATCAATGAAAGCTAAATGATTCAATTAAAGCAAAATTAGGATAATAAAGACCATTAAAGTGTCTGACACCCTAAAAATTACAGCTCAACATGTATCTTAACTTTGTACATAATTATATTCTAAATTTAATAAATAAAGTTTAATTTAAAAAAAAAAAAAGAATGATTCATCGATTAAATGAACTTTCCTTTTTTCATACTTATATGCGTAACAGCAAAGAAAAGTCGAGAAGAATGATCCAGCAAAGCACAAAAAGGCTTTTGGCAAGTTTTGTAATTTTTCTTTTCTCTGAATTTGACTTTTTGTTGCCAGTTGCCATCTATGTAGGCGAATATTTTTATTTCTTCCATAAAGCAATAGCAACAACAAATACATTAGATGCTGTTACATTCAACTTAAACTTTCTTGACGCGTTCTGACTAAAAATAATAACTCTTTTCCTTATTAACATCAGCCATCGTCATCATCGTCGTCATCTCTTTAATCAAAGGATTCTTTCATCAAAATCAGTCAACTGAAAACATCAAAAAACGCTTTTCTGCTCTTTTGGTGGTCGTGACTGCTTATTTTATGAGTTCAACCATCAAAAGCTTTAGAATTATTATAGGATTATGTCACAGAATAATTTATCAAATTTTTGACGTAGTTTTGAAATAGAAAATTTTATTATGAATATTAATTGGAAAGGGAAAAATTTATTCAATCATCAGTTTTGGCTTGTTTAGGCTTGTGAGGGATTATGATAATTTGCTGAATCAAAATGAATCTATGCATTTTGTGAGTTTTTTGTTTTTGTGACATTATTGTTTTTTTTTTTTAATAAAATTTTCATAAATTATAGTTGCACTACCTAATTAATTTCAAAAATACTTCTACGTTTAAAAATTGTTATTGACTAATAAAACATAATTTGATTTCATCATTGTTCAACCTAATTATGATGTTAATAAATTGAAAAATTTGAAACTATAAATATCACTAGTTGTTTTTTTAAATTAAATATATGTAAATTCCGGAAAATTTTAATTATGTAAGGGTCGTTCATAAATGATGTACGAAATTAAAGGTCATTTTTCAAAACAATAGAATCTAAGAATTTCTATTGTTCTTGACTTCAACATCAACCCCCCACCCCTTCTCTTTGGACATCATTAATGAAGGATCCCATAAAACATTTTAGAAATTTTTCCAATTTCTTTATGAAATTCAGATTTTTATACGTGCATGCCTGAATCTCGACTAACGTATACCACGTACACCATGTCAGTAATAAATTTCAATTTTTAATTTATTCGAGATTTAGCATTAAACCCTTAACCTTCTTGACCCATCACATGCAAAGCAGATTATTCATCAGAATTTCAGTCCAAAATATATTTTCACTGATAAAACTTTTTCCATCATATTCTAAATTAATCTTATCATATTCAGAGACTAAATTTAAGAATTTTTAATATTCTTGTCAAAATATTATTTTTTTTCAAACACTTTAAAAGCCTTGATAGTCCTCCTAATCCCATAAGCTCACTAACTCCGTCTTCTTATAGCTGAATTTTTTTCATTCACATTTTTAACATTTTTACTAACCGTAAAAGAGAGAAAAAAAAACATTTTTATCTTCTAATTTTACAGCACGAAAGATTAGGCTTCCTTCAAGTCAGTGAGCTTTTGAATAAATCACGATGTTTTTGGAACGTTAAAGAGGAAAAAAGAAAAGTAATTTAAGCAGCACGAAAACCTCAAAGCGTAAGGAAGAAGATTTGTTGTACGGATTTCAACAAAATAAACTTCTCAGAAGGAAGGCAAAATATTCTCAAAATCTTGTAAATGATTGCATCCTTACGTTAAAAAATTTAATCAATAATTCAAACATTATTTACGATAACATTCATCAACTTGGGGGGTTAAAATGAATTTTCTTTGAATTCTTCTGAAAACGGCAGCAAAAGGTTAAGATTTAAGATACAAAGGGTTGATTGTTTTAAAACCTCTGATTGAAATTTAATTCCGCAGTACACGAAAGTTGACTCATGAAATTTTAAATATGAAATTGAATATGTAGCTAAGAAACGTTATTACTCAAGCAGATTTCTTACTAAGCAACCTTAATTTTTTTTCATAATTTCTGTATTGTTCACTAGGTAACTAGGTCAAAAGCCTCAAAGAAAATATTATGATGTGACATAAGAAAATGGAAATTTTTATTAGATTTTTTTTTTTTACTTTTTAAATAAGAGTTCATTATCATTACTTAGCTTTTGATTTTGTTTGAGAGCCTACTTAATAATTGTTTTGAAGGTTATCAACGCCTACAAACATTTGTCTCCTTGACATTTAAATTTGCAAACAAAATCGATATAGAATCTTAAAATTTATGTCATTTAAGCTTCTTTTCTATGAGTCCACTTTATTCTTTTTTTTTTTTTTGATAATTTCAATTTCTGGATATTAGGTAGGGTAAATGATTTTGAAATTTGCCCAATTTCACTTTTGAAACTTTGATTTGCTTCAATCTCTTTAATGATTGAGATTAAAACTTTGAAATTGGTGTAAAAATCTCAAGAAACATAGGAATTTTAATTTTTGATTAAAAAAATAAAGCTGCGCTGCTTCATTTCCGAGAATTTTGCACTTTATTTTCAAATTTTGAAATTTGCCCAGAAAATTTTAAAATTTGCCCAAAAAATCTTTAAAATTTGCCCATGTTTTAAACAGTAAACTTTGACAATTTTTGGTCGAATTTCAATGTAAACAAACAATTTAATTAAATATTTTGGACTAAAAATCAATGAGTTTTCTGGAAAGACCTCCTGAATTTCAAGTTTTGACACGAATATTACTTCCTCAAGCATAATTGGATCAAATCACGAAAAAAATACATAGAATTCAACGTCAATAATCTCAAAAATATTTGTCAATAAATTTAAGAATATGAATGTCAAGCAAGAAGCCAGATTTTATGACAAATGAGCTCCAAGTTTTCAAACACTGTACAAATCTCAAAAACTTCGTTTAGTCTGTTTTTTTTTATCAAACTTTATTTATTATTTCTTTAAAACATAAAAATTCTAAATAAATTTACGATCATCCACAAATCCATTAGTTTAATTCATCCACTGATTATTCCTAAAAGTCTGTATATTTTGCAAAATTTTGTTGATATTTCAGAGCCAAATTTGATTAAATCTTGAATTTTCTAAATTGAATATAATATTTTCATACTCTCCATGAGCTTCTTAATGACGATGGATGCATTTCAGGCTTCAAATATTTGAATTTTGACTGTAAACAATCCATTTTTAAAACAAAATTTCCAATACATACTATGCAAAAAAGTGGGCAAATTTCAAAATTTTTCGTAAAATTTTGGGCAAATTTCAAAGGTTAAAAATAAACGTTCGAATTTAAGCAGTTCAAGAGACTTTTGTGACTTAGAACTGATTTTTTTAATTCATTTGATGGTTGATCTTAAAAATTTGTTAACAAAATTTTTGGTACAATCAGTCATTGTACTTTAAAATTGAGTTTTGATTCAACATCCATTTTGTATGGGATTTTAATTTTTGGAGATATTGACTTTGCCAGTGGCTCTAGACTCTTAGAAACAGTGAAATATCATTCTTACAGTAAACTTACACAAAACTTGTGAAGAATGTGTCATCA
This sequence comes from Chironomus striatipennis, assembly GCA_026123125.1. Taxonomy (NCBI): domain Eukaryota; kingdom Metazoa; phylum Arthropoda; class Insecta; order Diptera; family Chironomidae; genus Chironomus; species Chironomus striatipennis. The sequence goes on from CM047394.1 coordinate 30,339,517, forward strand.
GAAATTCATATGTTTTGAGATATTTGACTTTTAAATATTTTAAAAAGTAGGCAAATTTCAAAGGTGGGCAAATTTTAAAATCATTTACCCTAGTTTTAAAATTTCTTAAAATTAATTTTAAAATTTTTTGAAATTAAATTAAACATTTATTGAAATTAGGTAATTTTAAAAAATTTTCTCGAAATAAATATTTAAAAAAATTCTTACAAATTTGTAAATCTCTTTATTTAAATTAATATCGTAAAACCAAATAGGTAATGCATAATTTTCTTAGATAAATTTTCTTTTGAAATAAAAGAAAATCTTAATAAGGATTTGTTTTTAAAAGAAATTGAAATTTGAAAAGTGTAAGCTTTTTTAGAAAAATATGTTATAATCCATTTGAATCTTCAAATTGAGTAGGCTGGATATAAAGAAGCTTCATTTAATAGACGAGTAATAATTTGTTACGTAAACTTCTTAAATATTGCAAAATTCTTTTCAATTTTTTTTGAAAAGAATTTTATTTTTTAATCACAAAACCTTCTCTGTTCAAATAATTACTATCCTAAATTCAAGAAATTGAAATCTTTTCTCAAAAAATGACAGAATCTAGTATGACATAACTTGGACATAACAAATTAATATATAATGCAGAACTTCATGAAAAGATTTTCATTGAAATCTTTGTATGATGACTTAGTGCTTACGTCAATGTCAACAAATTTCAGGAAGTAATATTATCGGGTAGTTTCTTTGTCTTTTGTTTTCGCTTCCGTGACTTAAAAGATTGAAGAAGAAAAAAAGACTTTTCTGCTTCTTTATTCAATATTTCACTTAAAGGAAGTCTTACAAGAATAATAAAAATTCTTTCCAAAATAAAAGCCAGTCAAGAAAAGAAATTTAATTTCTTTTGAATGGCAAATATTTCTCATCAAACATAAATTTCCTTTTTTTTTCACAAAAAAAAATCTTCTTCCTTTAAAGTTTTTCTCGCATTTCTTTCTGCCATATTTGATCGCGAGCTTTGTTGATAAAAAGTCAAGAATGAAATATGAAAAGTTTTTCATCTCAAAAATGCAATAAAAATTTCTTCTGTTCCTTTATGTTTCATTAAACAGGAAATGATGTGGAGAGAAGAAGGAAGAAGCTGTATGTAAAAACTGGAGCAATTTCATAGCAACAGAAAGCTACAAATTATGGTAAAAATGACTTTTGATAATTAAACTAGTTGTCCCGCTTCTTGCATGCAGTATATAATCTACACTATCTTCATCATCGAGTCGTGGCATCGGCAACTTGCAGTTTAATGAGAAAAATTTCCAGAAGTATAAAAAGCAGGCAAGCAAACAAGGGCAAGCAATTTTTTTTGCCTTTTTTCAGCTCTATTTAGCTTTATAAATGTACACACGATACAGCATAAGCAAACAAAAAAAAAAAGCAGCAACATCAATTGTAGTAAAGTCAGGACTGAGGAGTCTCACATTCTTGATGATGTTGCAACAAATTATTTTTATGAGAGCAATTAAGACGAATTTATGGTGTACAATTATCTTTCATTTTTTTGCTCTCTTTTCTCTCGTGCTTCATTGCTGAAACACAACTGCTTCTGTTGCTACTGCTTCATCGTTCATGAGATTTTCTTTTTTTGCTTGCTTTGCCTTCTAGTCTCTCATTCTTGCTATGTGAAACTTCCATATTACTGCTGTTATCATAAGCAACTTGACTTTCCTGCACAAGCAAAAAAAGTATGATTAGAAAGTGCTGTTGTTGATTTTTTTGTGCTTTTTTTTCGTTCACCCGACGAATTTTCAATGAGTTGAAAAGTTTTGGATAAATTATGCATGAAAGATTTCTGTGTTGTTCTGTATTTTTTGTTGTTCCAAGATTTTATTATGTCGCATTTTGATGAGACAAAATGTTAATGAGATAGAGAATAGTTTTGAAGATTTCTGTGGAAGAAGCTTGTCTTGGGTTTTGTGAAATTTTTTTGGATTTGGATTTTTGTTTAAGTTTTGAATTTTTAATGAATTTTCAAGTGGGTTTTAAAAAATTATTCAAATGTTTCTTGGTGTCAATAACCTCTGATTTTTGTCTTTATCTGTCATCTGAAGATATGTATCTATTTGGATTTGCAGAAAAGAAGGAATTAAATTTTTGAGATTTGTTTTGGGGACGTTCATTTATTACGTAACGCTAAAATTCGGGATTTTTACCCCCCCCCCCCCCTTCCGTAACGTTTTTAACAAAAGAATCACGTGTGAGAACAATAGACCGTAACAAACTCTCGGACCCCCCCCCCTCCCCCTCAGAGCGTTACGTAATAAGTGAACGGCCCCTTTATGCCATTTAAATTAAAATTGTTTTAATTATTTTTTATCTGTGAGAACCAAAAAGAAAATCGTAGAATTTTTGTAAATTCTAGTTAAATTAGCTGACTAACTCCAAAAGATCATCGGAAAATTTTAGCTATAAATTCAAGCATTTCGTACCCTTCATTTAAAGTACGACTACCCAACAATCATGTTAATGAACCCTTACGTAGAGAAACTAAAAAAAGAGCAGCAAAGCACTCAAAATTCCATTCAACTCACTCAACCACCAAATGAATCATTATCTCCTATTTCTTCAAACCACTCATTTCCCATCCAATTATTGAGAATAAAAAGATGCAAAATCAACCATTCCCGTTTTCTCTGTGAATATAATGAAGTCGGAGAAAATTTCCTTCCTTCATCACATGAATTGTCGCGTAATGAGGTTCTGCTTTTCGTCTATTTTCCTCTTTTTTAACATTCTTTTTGTATTTTGCTGACATCGACGAAAAATATTCTTAATTATTTTTAATCCATTCTTAATTCCCTTTTATTGCTATGAAAAATTATAAAAATTTTTCTGGCATTTTCTGCTATTTTTAAAGGAATTTAATTTGGAGAAATAATGAGGTATATTTTGGTTAGCAATGCGAAGTATTTTTGGCGGTTTTGATGCTATTTAAAATTGAATCGGAATGATTTCAGAGTTGAAATTTCGAGGGTTCCATTAAATTTGAAACATCTATCAGAAACCATATTTTTCTGATAAATTTCTAATCCTTGACACAATTCTTATCTTAAAACACAAACTTTTCTTTTTATGCTAATCATTTCCAAAGGCAACAAAAAAAATCGACAAATCTTCACATTATCGAAAATCTCATTGATTCATAAAAAGTCTTCTTCTAATTTGATGACTCTCCAACCTAAAATTTCCATCAAGACATTCCAAAAAATATTCTCCATTTGAGATTAATTCCATTTATTGCCAGCAAAAAATGCGCTAAAGTCATTTTACATAAATCAAGACTTAATTTTTATTTTTATTCATTCTTTGGCATTTTCTATTATTTGTTTACTGAATAAAAAAAACTTCTTCTCATCCATTTGGAATAGGACGGTGGTGTGCAATACATTGTAGAATTTCTTTTGCCTTTTTTCACGAGATGAAAGCAGAAGGAAAAGAAAGACGACGATGAAGGAGAAACCGGAAAAAGTAAATAACGAACATAAAAAAAATTTCATCACGTCAACATTGTGAGTTCTGTTGTATGAGGAAAAAAAGTATTCAGTGGAACGAGAAAGTCACAGAGAGAATTTAAATTACATAAAAAAAAGAAATATGAAAAATTTATCTAGAGTGATACGAAATCATTGGGCATAAGAATTGTGCCCGATGCTGGTTGTTGACTTGCCTTTGGCGGTGGCGGCGGTGATAATTGCTCAAATTCCTCCGTCTGATGATGATGATATGGTGCTGATGTTAAATGATGATTAGATTTTTCGCTTTCATGATTCTGCAACTCCTCCTCATCCTCTAGTTCCTCATCCGGTATTGACAGCGATGAGGCAGCAGTTCCACCAATTGTCGTATTGCCCGAAGCCGTTACACGTAATCCCATATTATCACTTTTGAAACTACATGAAACACATTTGTTATTTATATCGGTTGATACGCCACTGCTACTTATTATTAATCCCGCCATACAATCAACATCAGTCTCAAACATCCTCGGTTTATCATAATTTTTCTTTGTTTGCTTTAATATCGACACAGGTGTCTTTCCAGACCCAGCATTTAAAAGCTTATTTCTTGGTAGTGTCGCATACGACTCAATATTGATCGGTACAATCTGTGATGTTGGTACGATCGCTGATGAGACATTCGTCGACGACTGTTGTAACGATGATGATAATGATGTTGATAAATTATTGGCTGTTGATGAATTTTTTATACGATTTGGTACTATATTTAATAAGTCTGGATACATATTAAGTTCATTATCTAATGAATCTTGTGTCAGTGAGACAGAAATGAATATATTACCATATGGCGGCTGATTTGGTAGTGATGATGAATTTTGTACATTAACACTATTGCCCGTGGCATTAGCAACGATTGGAGGTAAATTGTGTCTCAGATGTTGTTGTTGCTCCTGTTGATATAATTGACCGTTTATTATTGATGATGATGTCGTTGATGTTGGCACAGCGGCAATAGCCGACAGTGACGATTGTGTCGTTGTTGCTGATGTACAAAATTCAGGTGGTGGTGGCGGAAAGAGAGCAATGGATTGATTATATGGATTATACTCATCACCCATCCGACGATGATGTTGCTGCAGGTGATGCTGTAAATTGTGTGGATGATGAAAATTTTCAATTGTTATTTGTACAGGCTCAAGTGCAATTATTGATGAGTCAGTTTTATTTGTTGCCGACGACGGTGTATTTAACATGTCACCATAATCACGATCACGATCATTTGTTGTCGTTATACTCAAGTCTAATAGCTTCTTCTCTTGGTTATTAAAGCTCACACTACCTTTTATATTCTTTTTTATGCGACGACGCATCGCAACTTTACGGCACACACAAAATACTATAGAGATAAGTAAAAAGAATGTGATTGTCCCGAAGATGCCTACAATGAGGCCAAAGTACCAAAAGTTATCATTATTCTTAATCAGCACATGCTCATAGCCGACTTCGGGCAATAGTAGTGATACATTCTGACTTGCATAACCTAAATCATTTCGTGCGAAACATGTATAAAAGCCAGCATTTAAATTCGTTATGTTGTATATTGATAAATTACTCCATATTTTATTATTATTATTTTTATTATTATTACCATTGCTATTTCCGTGAATATTGTTATTATTGATGTTATTGTTGTTGATGTTGTTGTTGATGCTAATTATATTATTGTTGATTCCACTGACAGCAATATTGTTACTATTTATTGCGACCGACGAAACTTGCGGCAATGATGGATTATTATTGTTATTATTATTATTATAATTATTATTCGAATTCATTGGATCATCATTATCAATCACAACATTATCATTATCAATCTCTTTACCATCCAAATACCAACCGATTGTTGGTGCTGGATCGCCCGTCGTGTAACACTTAAATGTAATATTTGATTCTAAATCACTTAAGCTTACATCCTCATTCAATATTTTTAAGATTGGAGCACAGCCAAAGGCATCTTCATGAATATTTTCCCAATGTTGATCTAATAGACTATATGGCGACTTACATTGTAAACTTATTCTATTTAGATTGTTTTTCACATACCAATTACGAAAATTTTTCAATTTACAATCACAATTCCATGGATTCTCGTCGAGTAGGAGAGTTTTTAAATTTTTCATATGATTAAATACCAAACTGGGTAAATTTTGTAGTTGATTTTGCTTTAAATCAAGATATTCTAGCAATTCAACATTCGAGAATGACGTCTCATCAATGCTGAATATGTCACAGCTGTGCAAATCAATTGTTCGTAAATATGGTAAGGATGGAAATTGATCCGCTATAAGTTTCTTTATTGGATTACCATACAATAACAATATCCTCAATCGATCATTGCCCGCAAATGTTTGCTTATCCAATTGTTCAATTTTATTCTCGCTCAAGTCGAGTTCGACGAGTATTTTTAAATCCTTAAATGTCTCTCGATGCAAATATTTTATATTTGATTTTTTTAGAAAGATTTTTTGTAAATTTATCAGACCGAGTGTCGTAAACTCCTCACGATTTAATGTCTGTATGTTATTTTCATTCATCATCAGCACCTGAATTTCGGTTGATAAGTTTACTGGAAGTTGTGTCAAGTTCAGTGAATTGCACAATGCTGATTTCTTTCCATTCATCCATTTACAGTGACATCCGATGGAACAGTTTAGTGTCCAATCAACACAATTGATTGTTTTTGTCACACAAAGTACTGCAAAAACTGTAAAGAAGACAATAAAGAGAACAGATTAAAAAGGGCTGCTGATGGTAAAAAATATTAACCCAATTTATTTGCAATCACGTTCCACAATTTTTTCAAGCTGTCCCATCATCTTATTTATTGAGTGGAAAGTAAAGAAGAAGTCTTGACAAACTAAATGGAAAGGATGCTTCAACAAAAAAAAAGTAGAAATCATAAACGATTAAATGGAATGAAATGAATGCCGAAATGCTCTCTAAAATGATGCTACAAATAGCATCAAGCAACAAGAAACTTTTTAAACGCAGGACTCGAAGAACAATAATGATCAGTATTTTAATAAAGGAAAAAAAAGAATAAATGGAAACAAGATGCAAAAGAAAAACTCAAGAAATGAAAGTAAATACAAAGAAAATTTGAAATTGAAATAATTGAGTTTGGAATGGTTGCGGATGAAAGACAGGAAGCGACTTTACGAAGAATTTCAAGGATTTTGAAAACTTTTTTGTTAAAAGGCCGTTAATTTAATATCAGATTTTTTTATATTAAGATTTTGTGACAGAGGAGGGAGGGGGATCTAAAAAACCATGCTATTGATGGACGTCATAAGTGAATGACCCTGTAAGACATTTTTATTTTAGAAAATGGTGTCAGAAAGCAAGCAATGTCAAAAATAGAACTTACTAAAAATTCAAAATATTTCTCCGTAAAATGCTCGTTTATTGCGAATTTAAAAACGAACTATAAAAAACTTCAGTCCTCTGAGTCAATAATGCTTGCGGAAAGTTAAAAGAAAAGTTTTTTTTTGTAAATTTTAATATTGAATGCATTCAGCCTTAAATATTTGATTTTCAATATTAATCCAATTGTTTGCGTTTTATTCAATGAATTTTGAAATGTATTTGAAAAAGCTTTTAGAGGCCTCTAGCTTTTAAAGTAGTACGTGCATTGACGAACGAAAATTTTATGATAAAAATGAGAAAATTCCCATTAATTAAATTTTGTTATTTTTTAACTCAATGGATACAAACAAAATTGAAGTTTGAAAAATATTTTATGAAAATATTTACTTATCGGCATCGGATATTGATTTAATAATTATTTTTGTTTTCTAACTCAACTAAAAATCTGAGTTTCTAAATCTTGCCCTAATAACCACGACCGTTAAAAGTTAGTTAAAAGCTAGATTTAAGCTAGTGTATCTGAAGATAGTCGTGAGATAAACTATCTGAACACTAACTTTTAAAATTTCTGGTTATTGGGGTTGATGAAATAAAAAAATCCTTTAAAATTTCCAGCACGTGTCGTTCCATAAGAACGAAAAAAAATTAAAATTGCAAATTAATCGCAGAGTTCTCAGAAATGAATTGATATTCAAATTAGAATTCATAAAATATGTAGCGGGTATTAGGTTCCCAAGCTTTTTACATCAGATTCATTTTTAATAAGCTGAAATGTTGCGACAGCCATAAAATGTCAAATGTTCTCTAAGCAAACAAGAAAAGTTCATTTCAGGGTCTTATTACAACAATTAATAAAGGTTGAACTTCTGTCAAATAAACAACACAAATTCTTTATTGTACTATCATTTTAATTCTAATTCCTTGAAAAAGAAATTGAAGCTGTAAATTAATGATTTAAAAAGAAGAGAGAAAAAAAGGTAAAAGGACGCAAAAGTTTAAATGAATAATTATGTAAGGCAGGATGACTCCATTAAAAATTGCTAACAACGCAAAATAAATATTTCAGGGGAGTTAAGATTAATAAGAAGCATTTTTTAAGATTTTTGAAAAGAAAATTGTGTAAAATTTGTTATTTAAAAAAAATCTTTGAAAAAGGGTATGGATAGTTAGTCTCTAACTTTTTCTTACTATTAATGCCAAAAATAATCCTCAAGCCCATATAATGTCCTTTCAAAACCACCCCGACTTTTTAGCTATTATTTTACTCCATTTACTTAGCAAAACTGCTTAAAACTTTTCAGCACATTACAAAATATTTAATTAGTGAAAAATCTCAAAAACTTCTTCTAATTGAAATTTCAAAATGACGACAATCCACGCAGTTTTATCAATTCATTAGAAACTTTTCCTACAGCCTCCACCTACAACATTTAAAGAATTTAAATGAAGACGACTACAAAATATAAATTGATAATTCCTCATAAACTGTAAATCTTCTTCACAAAAAAATAATTTTCTTTCTTTCCGAGAAAAATCTCAAGAAAAGTTTCCATCCTTAAATATGAAAATGTAAGGCAGAAGTGAAGAGAGGCAAAAAAAAAAACTTTTTCAATTCAATTTTTTTTTTCTTCTTCTTTTTTTCGCCATTGAAAATAAAAGAAGAAGAAAATTTGAAAGAATGTAAAGGCAGGCGAATACATTCGTGAATGATAAAGTTATGTCAATTGCTTTATCATCGTTTGAAAAAAAAAAAAATTTTTCATTCTTCCTTTCCACGGGGTTATTTGATAATAAAACTTTTTGTTCATTCTTTATGTCCTTTTGACCCGAGCAGCCAAAATTTTGACATAGGCAGTGATGTAATTGAGTGTTTGGGATTAATGTTTGAGTTATTACTCAATAAATTGTTGGTTGAAATTTTCTTCGGTAATCTGTGGACATTTTTTGATTGATTTGGCAACATTTATTATTGGAAGTGATTGCTTAGCTTCTGTTTTTGTCACTAGGAAAATTAGAATTTTGTATTTTAATTATGAAAGTCGCAGTGCTAAAATGCCAAAATTAATAAACAATTTCAAACACTTTGCAAATGCTTGTGGCAAAAAAGTAATCTTATTCCTCTACTGCTCATGTCGTTGCTAGTCATTTGCAGTAATAAACAATGTCCATTCCTGTTTTCATATAAATTTAATGTTCATTAGTGGTGACAATTTCATGTTGAATTAAACTACTTGAGGCAATTTAATTAATACAAAAAAAAAAGGTTGAAAAAAGTACAGCAATAACCCATAAGTTATGGGTTTTCAATCCCGGACCAAAATTTCAATCCCGGGATTACGGTATTCAAAAATTCTGAACCCGGGATCCCGGGGAATCCCGGGATTGAATTTCAAAAGAAAAAATGAGTAAAAATTAATTTTTTAGCTTATGAAAAAGCATTGTTTTAATACTAATGGGTTTTTCTAAACAAAACTATTAGTTTTATTTATGTAGTATCTAGAAATTTTAATCATTAGCTTTTACTTTTAAAAAAATTTTAATTTTTTTGAATAAATTTATCTTTTCAAAATTAATTTTTTCTATAAAGTTTTCCTTAAAATTGCAAAACTTAAATGACTCTTGAATTTAAAAATCTCGTCAAAAAATTTTCATACAAATCAAGTTTTGAATACCTAAAAATATTTTTTTTTTCAAAATAAAGACGTTTAGATCAAATTTCAATGGGCTCCAAAATTTTGTATGAAAGTTAAAAGAGTTTGCCATGAAATTTCTTTGAGTATTATTTTAAGTTATTTTATGCTTCAAATCTTTTTAATTTTACAATTGAAAGTATTCTTCCATCCAAAAGATTAATAAAAGGACCCTATCAGCAGTTAAATTTCATCAATTTTTAATGAAAATTTTCACATTTTTTGTTTCAAAGTCAACTCTTTTAAGTTTTATACAAAATTTTTATTTTTTTCGAAATTTGTGGTGTCAATCGAAATTTGATCTAGTTTAACTTTATTTTGAAAAAAAAAAATTGAACTTATCGTGATTTTTCCTTCATTTTTCAAGAATCAAAATTCTTGCTTAAATATAAGCTCAAATATAAAATAAATCTAGAAAATTTTTTTGATTTATCAATTTAAGAACTCATTGTTTTTAATTAATTTTGGTCAGAAAATTATTTTTGTAGAAAAAAAAGTTTAAAAAAATTTTTTTTCATCGTTAATTTTTGTAAATTTAAGGAAATTTTCAATCCCGTAATCCCGGGATTGAGACTGTTTTCAAACCCGGGATTAGGTCACTGAAAAAACAGCGGGATCCCGGGATCCCGGGATTCGGGATCCCGGGATTGAAAACCCTACCCATAACTATTATATAATGGATGATTCAGCTTTAATTCAACTTTTCAGATACAATACTTCAACATTACATAATAATCCCTAATTTTGACAGCTTAGAAACAAAAATTATTGAATTAAATATTTTCCTAGAAAAAAACCAACTTTTTCATTTCCTCAAAAAGTTGCCACAAAACTTTTGCAAAATTATCTCATTAATGCTCACTCATACATGCTCATATACCGAGCCAGAATGATGCCAATCATCATAATCTTGTTAAGTACATTTCACTAATTATCAAATGGTCACCATACAGAAGCACATAATAATTAAATATGTCTCTCGGACAAACAAAAAATGCCAATTTTGCAAACAATTTTTCTGAGCAATTAAGGCAGCATGGAGAAAAAAGAAAAATAATTGAGAAAAGTACTTGAAAATGAAGATGATAAAGCAAAACAAAAGAAAGCAGTGAAAAAAAAATCCCAGTTTTGGGAGATCTGAGAATCTGAGCATAAATATGATGAAGAAAATTCATTTTTATTAGGCAATAGAAAGAGGAAAGAGTATGACAGAAAAAGTTGCTGAAAGTAGTTGGAATGACAACGAGACAAAAATCTTTTTCCATTTCCCACACACATAGTCATACACTCACATCTTTTTCCCATCTTAAATCGAGTCGACAAAAAACTTTTGGTCTGAATGTCTCTCTACATCGGTCATTAAAGCATATCTTTTTTATACATGTGTGGATTCATATATGTTGAGTCAATATGGCATATGAGGGTTACATTTGCCGCGTATGAGGAATTTTTATTCACTTTTTTTCCTTTTTTCCTTTATTTTCTTTATGGATATAGAGCGTAAGAAACTTTCTTTTTGTGAGGAGAAAATAATTTTTTCTTCATGCCTTTTTGTGTATTTTTTGGGGGGGATTAGAGCTTTTGGCAAAATTTCTTCATAGAGACTGTCAATCATTTTGGTTATTCCTATAAATTGAGGATTTAGTATTGTTGAGAAAAAAAATTATAAATGCTATAGCAAAAATTAATGCACTAGAGCAGTCCAACCTGTGTGTCGTGGCACCGATTTTTTTTTTTTTCGAAAAGTACCACGAGCCGTGTTCCGCGTGCGGTTTTGGTCATGACTTACTCACAAGGTGTGCCGCGGCACAAAAATGATTGGTCACCACTACACTAGAGTAAATAGTACCCTATCAAGCATGACAGGTTAATTTTTAATATTTGCTCAAAATAGTAACTCAGAATCTCAATAAGTATCAGGAAAAAAGAAAATACGTTTTTTTGTAAATTTTTAATTCTCAATTATAAAAAATTAGAATAACAGAACTAATTCTTGAATGTAAATTTGAAACATTTTTAGTTGGTACCTTTAAAGTAAATTTAAAGTAAATTTAAAAAGTCCTTATATCTATAAAATTTGGAAGCAAGTTTAAATTTTTTTGGAATTTTTGATTCAAGAAAAATGCGCATTCCTCAATCTAATTTGAAATGTACTCAAACTAGAAGATTTGCCTCTATTCTTTTATATCTCATTTAAATGCCGAAAAACTAAGAAAAGAAAAAGGAACGATGAAGAAAAAAAAATTGTTGAAATGTCATGAAAATGAAGCTTGTGTGTGAAGTAATGCGGATGAATGTCACATAAAACAAGAAGATGAAGCAAGGAAGTAAAAGAATGAAAAGATCTTTTAGTGAAAAAGGCAAGAATGAAAATTATCGTAGGCATCATCTCCACAGTGTATGCTATTGTCTCCTTCTCCATTCTTATTTTTTTATTTACATAAAGTTGTCTATTTATTTTCATTTCTTTTCGTCTCTTGTCGTCAATTCTGTTTTTCTTTACATTTTCTTTCCTTATGTATTCCTCTGTGCTTATTCTTAATGTATGAACATTCTTTCAATATACACGAAGAGCTAACGATGCTCTTTGTGTAATTATTTAAAAGCTTTGACAGAACATTTTCTTACAAGTGTTGAATTATTCCCTCACATTCTTCTTGTTTCTCTTAATATCCACTAGTTTCTCTTCTTCTTTATTACAGTAAATGTTTCATGAATTGTTCGACACTGTAAGGAAGCACAAAAAAGAATGAAAAGGTCGCAAATTACACAATGGAAGATTAAACAAATGAGGTTTTTGTTTGTCTTCTTTTCATGGAATTAATGTTGTATAGATTGTACGGAGATATTGTTGGATACCATCTATGATGATTCACGTGCTTTTAAGAAAATTTCAAGGATCAGGATGCTTTATGGACATTAGTGACTTCAATAAAAATTCTCTGTTTTTTTTCTCTGAAATTAGCTTTAAGTACTGTTCGTTTTTGATGAATTTTATTCTTTGTTGATGGATAATGGAGTTGTTCGTAAAATTTGTAGCTTCAAAAATGACAATTCGGATCCTCTAGTAGTAACAAAGTTTTGTATGAAATTTTGAAAATTTTATAAAACCTAAAAAAAAATTCTAGATCACTCCCCCCTCCCTAAGCGATACGAATTTTACGACCGTCCCGCTTAAAGTGAATTCAAATGAACTTTGTATCCATAAAGTAAATTTTCCAATAATATTCTTCTTTAAAATCCATTAAAATTTACATCCAATTACTTTCTAGAATTAAATTAATTTTGAAGTATATAATTTATTTGCAATCCATTAAAAATAGATACAACATTTTCTATCATCCAATACTCATCTGATACAAACATAATTTCATCAATCGTGTTTAATCAACGATACAAGCTGCAATCAATAATCAATTTAGGTCACATTACGATTATTTACACAGCAAATTATTTAATTTTACATGTGGATATTTATGTTGTACAGATGAAACCCCAAACGGCTCTTTAATACGTATAACAGAAAATATAAAGTTCATTCCGAGAAGTACCGCAAAGCATATATTAAATATTCCATCAAAACAACAGCAATAAGCAATTTCTCAAGAAAAATTGAGAAACGATTATCTTCACAAAAGATAATATATCCTATACTACAAAATTCATGATATCGTCATCATTATCATTCGAAGATAAGATCTTCATAATTTATGACAAAAATGCTTCCCAAAACAACTCCTAAGTATTCATTACGGAAGTAATTGAATATTCATAAAGAGATTCAGGTTATTTTTAATGCGTCTTAAATAGGGAAAATTAATCGATCATGATATTAATCAATATTCATGAGGACTCATTAGCACTTGTTTGTTGTTTGTTTGTGTATCATTATGTTAAAAAATTGATAACATTTGATAATTTGACTGGATAATAAGGATTTTAGGAAGGAAGGATTAAGTTCCTTAAAAATTTGCAAAAAATTTTGACTTTTAGTCTAATTTTGTGATTCGACTTAATGATAATAATAATGACAAATAGGGTTCCAATATAACCAAAAATGCATGTTTCAGCACGAAAACGTGATTCAACGTAAGTATAATGTATTTTTGAAATACTAAATTTGAATATAATCCATCTCATCCCAAATTAAATAAATCCAAAAGTTTTCAAAAATTTGATTGAGTAGCTGGACGATAAATTTACTTGCTTTGATGCTTCAAAAACCAGCCAACCTCCGCAACATTCTCAAATTCATATTATGTCAAATTCTTGCAAAAATTTAACAATTTAATGTTTCCAAATAATCCGCGTAAAGCAAAAATTATACAATGTCATGAAGCCATGAAAAAATCCAAATCATATTTTTCGTGAAAAAATTCGCCAAAAAAGAAAACTTTTTTCATCAAGGTGAGGCAAAGAAGCTGAGATATTTTTAGCCAAATTAAAGAAATGAGAAAATGTAAAATGCAGAGTACAAAAACTAACAATAAGAAGACAATAAGTCGATACTCAAATATTCTTGATTGAATGAATGACTAGCTTATTTCTGTAGCAACGAGAGATTTCCTTCCTAATCATCGCAAAACTTTTCCGACCTAAGTGAAATAATAAACTGTATAAATTGGTAAATAATCATCCAATTTGTAGAATTTTCATCATCTTAAATTGTATGGAAAAAAAAGTTAAAGCTTCAACATACGACCGTTTATTGATTCATGCTTTGAGCTTTTTATTGATTTTCAAAATACGAAATTTTTCAAGGAAATGTCATGTTGCTTTAACATACAATTCAACAAACAAGCTCTTTTCACACAACCTTCACGTGTGCAATATGTTCAATAAATGATTGATAAGCCTTTCAATGTAAAAAGAATTTTCTCCATTTTTTGTCATCATGGAAATTTAGTGTGCGTGTGAGGTGCTAGGGATGATGATCGCAAGTAAAAATTTTCCCAAGAATCTGTTACTTTGGCTTTAAAAAGTAGGTACTTAAAAACTATGCCACAAAATAAAAATTGAAGAAAACTTAAAGTTGGGTGCATTTTGTTATTCCTTTTGACATCAAAAAACCTCAAAAAACCTATAAAAACATAGCTGGTATAATTTTTAACATTAAAAAAAAGTGACTTGCAAGCTTATTTACTTTGAATCTATTAATAAAAATCTATACAAAATAAAGCATAGCTGCATCCTATTAAACCTTCCAATCCCAGCCAAAACCTTAAGTCTACAAGCATCACTTTCCTTGGCATGCAACATTCTTATTCAATTTTGCAATTTCATTCAGTGAAGCTATTTGAACAAATTGCCTCCTCTATCTTTTTAGTGAATTATATCCAAGGCATTAACACTTCGAAATTTCGGGATTAATCCTGAAAAATCCCTAAAAAATCCCGAAAAATCCCTAATTTCCTACAAAAATCCCGAAATCCCGAAAAATCCTGAAAAATCCCGAAAAATCCTGAAAAATCCCGAAAAATCCTGAAGAATCCCGAAAAATCCTGAAAAATCCCAGAAAATCTCAAAACAATAAATTGATTTAAAATGGAAAGAAAATCTTTTTTCTCGCAACTTTTTTATTATTAAAAGCATGAAAATGTTAAAAAATTATATTTCAATGAGTTTCTTATCATAAATAAGATAAAAAACCTAAGAATTTGGCATATTCTAGTGATTTTTCATCCGAACAAAGAAAATTTATGCGTAAAATCGCTCTTTCGACGAATTTTCCTTCCCAACTAAGAAAATCGATACCGAAAATCACTTTTACGAGGAATTTTTCATCCCAACCAAGCAAATCGATGCAAAAAATCTCTTTTCCGAGGAATTTTCCGTCCCAACTAAGAAAATCGATGCAAAAATTCGCTTTTCCGAAGAATTTCCTTCCCGACTAAGAAAATCTATGCCAAAAATCACTTTTCTGAGGAAATTTTCATTCCAACTAAGAAAACCGATAACAAAAATCACTTTTTCGACGAACTTTTTATCCCATCTAAGAAAATTGATTTGAAAAATCGCTTTTCCTAAGAATTTTCCTTTCCGATTAAGAAAATCTATGCCAAAAATCACTTTTCTGAGGAAATTTTCATTCCAACTAAGAAAACCGATAACAAAAATCACTTTTTCGACGAACTTTTTATCCCAACTAAGAAAATCGATGTGAAAAATCGATTTTCCGAGGAATTTTTCATCCCATCTAAGAAAACCGATACCAAAAATGACTTTTTCGAGGAATTTTTCATCCTATCTAAGAAAACCGATACCAAAAATGACTTTTTCGAGAAATTTTTCATCCCATCTAAGAAAACCGATACCAAAAATCACTTTTCCGATGAATTTTTTATCCCATCTAAGAAAATCGATGTGAAAAGTCGCTTTTCCTAAGAATTTTCCTTCCCGATTAAGAAAATTTATGCCAAAAATCACTTATCTGAGGAAATTTTCATCCTAACTAAGAAAACCGATAACAAAAATCACTTTTTCGACGAACTATTTATCCCAACTAAGAAAATCGACGTGAAAAATCGATTTTCCGAGGAATTTTCATCCCATCTAAGAAAACCGATACCAAAAATGACTTTTTCGATGAATTTTTTATCCCATCTAAGAAAATTGATGTGAAAAATCGCTTTTCCTAAGAATTTTCCTTTCCGATTAAGAAAATCGAAGCAAAAATTCGCTTTTCCGAGTATATTTTCATCCCAACTAAGAAAATCGATGAGAAAAATCGCGTTTCCAATGGGTTTTTCATCTCAAATAATAAAATGGAGCTTTTCATTTAAATTTTTCACTTCAAATAGTTAATTAGTTGAGAAAATTTGTTTTTCTGAGATAATTTTTAACCTAAATACAAGTGATATTTCTCATAAAATATGTATTCCTTACTGCTAAAATTAAAAAAACTCATGTATGAATTATTTTAAAATTCATAAATTTTAATATAAAATTTTAAAGTTTCTAAAATTTTTTCAAAAGTCCTTAAAAAATCCTGAAAAATCCCGAAAAATCCTGAAAAATCCTGAAGAATCCCGAAAAATCCTGAAAAATCCCGAAAAATCCTGAAAAATCCCGAATTTACTACAAAAATCCCGAAAATCCCTAAAAATCCCGTGGGAAAAAAAGAGTGTTAACGCCTTGATTATATCACATTCATCCATTTTTTCCATTCTCCCACCTTTTTCATCATTTACAACCTGCGTAGCTCGAGAATGTAGAATCTATATTGTATACACAATGTAAATGTAGATATCCGAATACAAAAATAGGTATATATACAGGAGTAAGTTTATTTCATTGTTTTATGCTTCTTATTGTCAATAAAATATTCATGAACGACATTTAAACTAAGAAGTAAGAAGCATTTGTATTGTTTTCCTTTTCCTTTAACTTTGTTACTCATCATCCGAGAAAATTTTCCCTTCAAATAATTCACAATCGAACGGAATGTTGTAGTAGAGATAGAAAAGCGTACGATAGCTGTAGAATGTTTGAATTCATAAAATATTATTGCGTTGAGTAGCAGAGTAATGTTCTTAGAGGGGGAAAAGGAAGGAGGTAAAGGGTGAGCAATTTATGAATGCCTAGATGTATTTGTATGTAGCAGAATATCTTTTTCTTGCTATTTTCTCCTATTTTTTATTTCATTTTATGTACACTATGTATGCCAGCGAGACATAGTCGTAGTCGTAAGAGTAGAAGAAACATTTTCAAAATGACTCAAATAGCTGCCGCATCTATTTCACATCTTTTTATTACCATCACGATTTGAGTGAAAAATATGCGTAATTTTGAAATAACAAAATTTATGATTCAATTTTTTTGACATTTATTGTATGAAAATGGCACATGGATGGTGATGTACACGACTGAATATGTTGTGTGAAGTTATCGGAAGTATGAGATGGCATACCAAATAGATTTATGAACGATGATAGAATAGAGATTATGTGCGGACGGAGGATAAAAACCTACATGCTTCGATCAATTTAATCGATTTTCATGTCATCATAAATTTAATTGAATATTTTTCCATTAATTTGTTAAGCATCTATTGCTTTTTATATCTCCATCTCACTTTCCTCTCATCTTCTTGTTTATTCTAAAGTTTTCTTCTTGCATGCGCATGCAAGCGTAGAGCTTGGCATATGTCAGAGATGTGAAGAGAGTTTAGAGTTATTAGTAAAAATTATAAGCTATTAGAAGATTATTTCAAAACATGATGATAATTTCCAATAGGTATTGAATATATTAGCATGTATATTAGCCTAATGGAGCCAGGTTAATTTTATATATGCAAGTATCGATTCCAATTATTTTTATAAATCTGTGTAAAATCCATAAAACCAAGAAAATTTAAAGGAAACCAGAAGTAAAAGTTTGAGTTTACATTAATGTTTTGAAACTAAAGCACCCATAGTCCAGATTTAAATATAACAAGTCATCACCAACCCTGTCAACTGTCTACATATTATATAACCTATCATACGTACCAAAGACAAGAAAGTAAGTAATGTGATGTGGATATAAGCATATTAAGATGTGAGGAAAGATAAACATTAACTCAATATAGGCATAAAATTTTCATCACCATGCTGATGATAAGCATAAATTAAAAGGTTTGTTTATCCATAATCTGCTGATGAGAAGTTTTCTTTTTCTACTCCCATCACGCCCTTTTTTCGGATAATTTTTTAGGAAAGAACTTAAAGACTTTTCTTCTATTTGATGAAAAATATTTTTTAAGTACTTTTCCTTTCTTC
This sequence comes from Chironomus striatipennis, assembly GCA_026123125.1. Taxonomy (NCBI): domain Eukaryota; kingdom Metazoa; phylum Arthropoda; class Insecta; order Diptera; family Chironomidae; genus Chironomus; species Chironomus striatipennis. The sequence continues at coordinate 30,357,892 of CM047394.1, forward strand.
ATTTCCTTCGCATGGAATTAAGAGAAAATTTCACTTAATGTGGAATATTTTTTGGTAAGAACAACTTTATTGGAATATCTTAAATTAAATAAAGAAAATGAGCTGAGTAAAAATGGGATTGTTCACAAGTTATGACCTGTTTTTTTAAAGTAAAGAAAAATTATGTTGTTGGAGCCAAATTGAAACTCAGAAAGATCAAATGGATTCTTCACACCATGCCTCCTGACTACAGCCACACCTCAATACTATCAAAATAAAAATCTTTCTTCTAAGAAGTCTAGAACAATCATCTTGTACGAAATACAATAAAAGCGTAAACATTTAAATAAACCTACAATAAATGGTACTAAAAGACACGAAATATCTCTTAACAGTAGCTCTTTCTAGAAGCAAACATCAGGAACTTCTTAGTCATATTTCATCAACAGCAAACATCATTTACGAACACCCCAAATAGATTTTTGGAGGGTAAAAATTCCCATGGGTGTTAAATTAAATATTACAGACACACTCAGCCAAACTGAGATCGTAAATGTTAGTAAACATTAAAATTTGAAATATTGATGAGCCTCAGATGTTTTGAGAATATTGAGTTTTTTGAGACCTTTTAGTAAACTTAATCGATTTGCTTTTTAAGTGAACTTATCCTCCAAAATGAAAGAACCCCCTCCAAAAAATAAAAGATATTCAGTAAATGAAGCAATATTCGTGGATGATGTTAGATTCATCCGTTAAACATAAACCCACAATATTTTTATGCTCATCTGACAGCTGTCAATGTAAATATTACTTCAACAAATTCGTTTACATAGCGCTGATAGAAATATAAACCTTGCAAAATGTGCTAGATCTCATCATAAAATTTGTGCATGAATATGCCATGATGGCATGAAGAATGTAAATATTTACACAGAAAATTTCCTTCTCCTATTTCTTGCTCATGGAAGTGAATAAAAAGAATATTATGTGCCTCATAAAGAGTCCATGTACGTACACACACATACACCATAATATGCAGAATCTTTGCCATTTATTGCTATCAAGGCACAAGCAAATTTCCTTTTATATCGTAATCAATAAAATATCAAATGACTGAACATGTGTGTTAAAAATAAAGCAGTTAAAAGCGCTAATGGCATGAAGATATGAACAGAATTGATGTAAAAAGTATCAAGTGTTTTCACACTTAAAATCATAAAAAATTCAAGCTCTTCCGTCATATTGTAGTATCTCGTAGGTAATGTGATATTCTTTCAAGAAATGTCCAAGATTATTATTGTTCTTTTATTCACTAGAGCTTGTCAAAAATGGACAGTATTTTATGTGAGTTAAGTGGTGAAAAAAGGACATAGAAAAATTCATAAAATATTAAAAAGGATTTCGTAAGAAAATAAAAAAATAAATTTTTCGTTGTTGGTCCTTTCTATGGATGTCAAGATAAGCGAAAAACTTGGACATAAAAGAAAGTTTTACAACTTAAAAAAGATGATTAATAGACAGCTTTACTGACTTCCATGCTTTTGATTCTTTTGCAAATTTTTAGTTTGAATTTTTTTTTGTGGTTATTAGGAGCAGAACCAAAATTCCTTTCTTGGGGGGATCTTTTAGAGGGGGTTCAAATGGATTTTTCCTTAAAAATCCTAGCAAAATGAAGAAATTTCTACTCAAGGATGAGTCCAGAACCACTTGAACAAGCTGTGTTATAATGATGCAATCTTTTTGAAGTCCATCAATATATTTTTTTGGAAAATTAATTAAGTGTATTTTGTCAATACAAAACTGATGACTAAACCTTAACCCTTTTCAAGTCACCTGTCGAATAAAAAATGTTAACAATGACTCACGTTGATAAAGGTTATGCATTATAAAGTTTATTAAATCACTGTACTTCATATGTAGGATGGAACGAGGAATTAAAATGTCAAACAAACAAAAAGAGAACAAAAAGCATCCGCAAATATGTATGCATGGAAGTTAACCCCTCAGCCAAAAAAAAGAAGTAGACATCGTGTGGAACGTGAAAGCTTCTTATTATGAAAAAAAAACAAAGTTTTTTTGATGGTCGTGCTGGGAGAAAGAAAATAAGTAACTTACCTATTAGCACATTATAAACGCACATTTTCGTAGCATATTTTGTGATGGTTGGCTTTATGCTCTCACACTGTCTCTGCTGTATTATTTTTTTATTTTTATTTTTTGGTTTTAACTTCGCCCCAACAAACGCACATACACACACATACACTTTTGGTTATATTAAAAAGGTAAATTTATATCTTTGTGCTTCTTTACACAAAAGTGCCACTCAGAAATGTCATAAAACTCTTTGCAAAAGTTACCATCAACACTTTATATTATGTATATTTAGGGGTGAGTACAAGACTTTTTTTCTTGTTTCTTTTTACTTCTCACTTCTCACGCTTTTACTTTAGATGAGATTAATTATTCATTTAAAATGATGCTCATAGTGTACTTAATGTTGTCGTTCCTTTTATATTCAGCAACAACGAGTGATTGTGGGAAATGCAAAAGGCATTGCAGAAAAGCATTCAAGTTTCGTCATCATATCACGATTGTATTATAACTTTCTTCCTGCCTGTTTTTTCTTCTATTTTTTTATTTCATATCACTGCAGATATAATTTTTTTCTGCTTTTCTCTTTGCTTCATGCTTTTTACATTCACGGAGTGAGAGCATCGTATGCACACAATATTATGAAAGAGGAAAATTTCTTTATTTAAATTTTCATTCCATTCCACTTTTTTTTACACTTGTTTGTCTAACCATAAAACTAGCACAATACAATAGCTATAGTGTGAATTGGAGATATCCTCTGTTGAGCTATTCTCTTATCCCTTCTTTTCCTCGTCTCGTTGCTCTGTTTATTTTTTGAATTTTAATTCAGTCTCAACTCCTTTTATTTACTTTGTATAGCTCCTGCAAACTGATTCAACTCGGTTCTGATGAAGTTTGTCTGTTCATAAAAAAAGTATAAAAAATGAATGGAAATGAGTTAAATATTTAAAGCTACTTTGAGTGTAATAAATCGCTATATAGTATTACAATGTTTATAAGTTGTGCAAATTTATTTTATGCATTCATAGTAAATTTTTTAAAAACAAATTAATTGCTTGAGAAATACGAATTATTATGTCGGATAAACTGGATAAATTAAAAGTTTTGTAAAATACAGAAAAAGTTTTTCTTTAATTTCTTCATCATCAACGTTCATTACAAAGTCAGTGATATTATTTGACGTAATTATTGTGTTATTGCCAATTCGAGACGATTTTAATTGCTAAGGATTTTCATTTCGCTGAGCTCATGATAAAGTTTCATGTAGTTTTAATGCTTATTAATGTCATGGAAAAAGTATGACAGAGAATTTTGTGGAATTTTTGCTGCTTATTGTTTTCAATAGAATTTTATAATCATCTACATGTATTTTCTCTTAATATCATAAAGAAATAAGTCTTCTGAAAACTCTGTTTTTTAGTACTTGAAACTGATTGAAAGAAAATTTTAAATTAATGAAAGTTTACCCGGAGCTTTTAGATATAATTAACTTTCAAATGTCATTCATATTTCTAAGAAATTTTTCTTTTACATAAGTTTATTAATCAGATATTCAAATTGTCTGCTTAATTCCTCCCGCAAATTCAAGTGAAGAAATAACACAAAATTCTCGTGTAAAAATAAATCTAATTTATTTATTTTTCTTAGAAGGAATTTGCAATTATCGAGTGTAAAATTAATTTGATATTAATTTCACAAGTAAATTACCTAATTCCATGGTAAAATAATAATGATAATTTATATGTAATAAATATGTAGGTTTTTAAAAAGAATACGTTTGCCACATGCATGAATTTTAGATATAAGAAAAGTAGGAGGTCGTTCGTAAAATTGAAGATTTTTGTAAAAATTTTCAAAAATCTATTCAAAACTAGTTACGGCCAGGAAAGGAATGAAATCAAGAATAATCATTTTTAAAGTTACAAATTGTATGAATAACCCCTAATACCAATGTTGTTCGTAGGAGAATTTTATTAAAAATTTAAATTTTCAACCTTGACGATTCAAAGAAATTTGAAAATGAAATTAAATCAATTTTATAAAAACCAGACTACCGACATTTCATTTCGAATTTCTTCGACATTAAGTTCGATTTCTTCGACATTTGATTCGAATTCTTCGAAATTCCAAAACAAAAGAAATTTTAATAATCAAAATTTGACTCTTTAATGTGAGTTTAGCTTAAAGTTTTATGCTTCAAACGAAACTTTGATGATTATTAAACGATTCACTTTGCATTACACATTATATAAGTTAATAGTAAAAGAGAAATGAGAGAATATATTTCAAAAAAAATTTGGTTTCCAATAAATTCATATTTTGTTTGTTATTGTTTACAAAATTTTCAAATCAAAAATAACACTTTAACCCATTTGAACAGATAAAAAATGATTAATAATACTAAATAAAGTAAGCTATAAGCTAAACTGGATGGTTTCTAGTTTGATTTAAGGCATATTAACAAATTTATATAAAAAATTTTAACGACTGTAATTTTTTTGAAAAATTTTGAATTTTGGTTTTAACGGGGATATTTGAAATGTCGGTAGTCTGATAAAAACAATCAAAATACACAAAAAAATTGTATCAAAAAAAAGGAAGCTGTTAAAAGAAATTAATTTTTTTACAACACAAAATTCTCATTTGATCGAAAACATGTAATGTAATATGCTTGATTTTATTTTATTTTTTACTAAAACACAGTTAAATGTTTTCTAACTCGCAGAAATTTGAACCAATTGTTTTGAAAATAACATTTAGTTGTGTATTAAGCAATTAGAAATTTGAGTTAGTATTTACAATGGATTTTGTAAATAAACTTGATCGAATATTGCAAAAATTTATTCATTTGAATATTTAGGTATCATAAAATTTCTAAATTATTTACTTATTTTGAATAAATATTTATTCAATTGATGCTAATGGCATTTGTGCTCATTTTCGATTAAATTACAAGTGTTTTTGATTTTTGTAAGCAGAAAGAATGTTTTCAAAATTTTCTAATTTCAATAGACAATACAAATGAAATTTATTCAGAAAATAAATATTTTACTAAAGTTAAATAAACTATAAAAACCTATTAATGATTCTGTTCAATTTTGTCTTCAACTATAATCCCTAAAACAAAAATTTTGAAACGATTTTTTTCATTAAAATCCAAATTACAAACATTTGCAAATATTATTTATATCGCCTGATAAATTGATTATTATGTTACATAAATTTCACACCATTTTGTATGTTTGCTCTACACATGCATATTTATATTGAAAATAGCTATATCAATAAACATGAATTTTAATGAGTTTTAATTAAATCATGACTGTGTTTGTACATACAAGCATACTTAATAAGCTGTAATTTTTGCACTCAAATGTAAACACAGCACCTTCATGTAGTGTAAATTGAACATGAAAGGAGAAAACAAATTTTGCATGAGGAAATTTAATTTCATAATAATTTTCCATAACATAAGGTATGTTAATACTTAACACAGACGGTGTAGATGAGAAATTCATCTGTAGGAAAAAGTTTTCTTTCCCACATCAAATTCATTGTCAAAAATTTATACAAAGTTATGGTAAATAAGTTTTTCCCTCACACAACCACAATTCTAGATTCATTCATTCATTAATTTATCCTTCATTCTTAATTTGTATCAAATGGGGCTTCCCACGTATCGTTTCTTTTTATTAGTTTCAGAGATTTAATGAAAGATTTGTTAATGTCAACAGACAAAGTTTTTTTTCTTTTTCGGCCCATGTTGTGAGCATTTACTTTCAGTTGTCACGAGAACTTTTTTCATGAATATTTAATTTGAAGTTTTCGAAAGCTCTCTTAATCAGCAATATAGTTTCTAAGGCTATTTGACAAATTAAACTTTTTTCTGGGAAGGATTTATGTTACTTAGTAAAATTCATACAGATTTTACTCAGATTAAATTTGAAGCGAAAATTTCCTAGTTTCTAAGTCAGATGATGGAAATTCAAAAAAGGAGTCATTCACTTAGTACGTTCGCTTTTTAGGGAGGAGTGGGGTCTAGGATTTGGTAACAGATCATACAAAAAAAAATTTTATTCATACAAAAAACGTAACAAGGGGGGGAGGGGGTCTAAAAAGTCGATTTTTTGCGTAACGTACTAAGTGAACGGTCCCTAAAGTGACCGTTAAAGTTTCCTAATAAAGTTGCAAAATTTGAATCTTTGTCTATCTGTCATGTAGAATTAAAAGTTGAATCCCCGTTTTTCGAAAATTTTTTGTTTTCAAAATTTTTCTAAACAGAAAAACCTGATTTTTAAAAATAATAAAATACGTAAAATCTAAAGAGTATGTAATAATCCCCATTTTAATTCTTACTATTATATCAAGTATTGATTAAAGCAAAAAAAAAAGAAATTTTTATCACCAAACTTCATTTCACATGATTCAATGCCAACCGCAGCAAATAAACTTTGCATTTAAATGAGTACCAGAAACCCCTAAATTCAATATAACTTAGCATGATAAAGTTTTGTTAATAAAATAAAATTAGAGCAACAACTTCATATTACCATGTCAAAGCAAATGAAAATAAAATAAAACATTTGGTATCAAACAATGAGCGCTTAATGAAATAAAAATAGCAAAAGTTTTATGTCAGGCATTTTATTTCTATTCATTCCATCCTTCTGCCCCCTTTTTTTCCATCAGTTTTAATTTTCTTCTTAATTTGCTATGTGTTTTTTTTCCATTACAAGTTTATTTCGACTCTCCCATCACATTTCCCATTTAAGTTAATAAGTCAAATGGAAAAACTGTAAATTCATCATTGAAATCCTCTCAAGCGTAAAACTTTATTTCAAACCGAACGAATCACTCTCATCTCTTTGCTCTCTCATTTTCTACATCCTAATTAGATTTAAATGATTTTCAGTAATGTGGAAAATGTTTTTGTCTAACCAACATTACCTCAACGTTGAGTGTGCTTTTTAATCTAATTCAAGAGAATTTTTCGTTCTTACTTTCTTATTCCCTTTTTCGCTTCTCTCCGGCTTCTTTTTTAATCAGAATGAAAAATTCTTTGTTAAAAAAAAAAGTTTTTCTTGATTTCTTTTCATCGACTGAAAAGAAGTTTGATGTATTGTAGACGTATTTGTACACAAAAAGGGAAAGAGAGAAGAAAACGGAATTTATCTTTTTATTCGAGTGATATTTTATAGCAGAATTCTTTATTTCTCACCATCATCATGGTGGTACGCTTCATTAACTCCACGTGTGAACTGCGAAGTGCTTTTATAAAACTTTTGATGTCTGCTGTTTGATTTGAAAAGTAAATAAGAGCGTCTGTGGTTGAGATTTGTGCGGGATAAATCATTAGAGGTATTAAGTGTTTTTGGAAGGAGATTTTTAAGCCATTTGGGTGAGTATATGTTGAAGTTTTGATGAAGGATTATTTCTTGATATTCTTTTCTTTTGAAGGGTTTTATGTTGAATTGTGGGAGTTAACAGCAAATTTTTGCTATAATTTGAAATTTTGATCAACACTATAGTGCCAAAAATTAAGCACAATAATCTTAGGAAAAAAAACATTAATTAAATCTCTCAAAATATTCACCTTTGGTCTTGCAAAGAAATCCAATAAAGTCCCTCAAGACTTGTTCAGAATTGTTCGTCAAGGTTACTTGTCAAAAGTTTATGAATAAATTTAAGGAATCTTCTCACCACAAATTCACACATTTATCGGTGTGAAAAAGAAAAACAAAGTCCCACAGCTACATTTAAAATCACCCTCAGGACTTCATAATTAATCATTCAATCATAACAATATATCAAGTGTGAAAGTTTTCACAGATGATTGACTTCACATATATGAGATTGTTTTAGTTTATTGAGAAGTATAGTTTTGAGAGATATTGCTGGAATAAATTAAGAGGTAAGTTTGTGGTTTATTTAATGTTTTTTCTCTGTTTTTCTTCAATTAGGATTTTCATGATTATTAGCTATTTTTATAAAATTTAAAATTCAATTTTATTCTACCGAAAATTTTTAATGACATTTGTATTTATAATCTAAAAAATTGACCTATTGTTTCTGAACATAGAGATCTATATTATCCTTAAAAAATATCAAATACAAAACATTTTATCGAAAATATTTCCGATAATCCTACAATACCTTTGAGCTTTATTAAATCCATTAATTTTTTTTTTTCAAACTTTCTTCCTTTTTAATTTCAATTTTCCGAAAAAAACTTTCTTTCATTTTGAACTTTTTGACTTTTTTCTTTATCATCATTCCTTCAATTCATTTCAATCTTCTCATCGACCTGAAAGAAAAGTTTTATAAATGATTTTTTTTTTCTTTTCTCATTTCTTGCCTTCTTTTCGTATTGCTCTCAACATATCACACAAAAAAAAAGTTCAAATCCAACTTGAATAATCCCTTTGAGGGAAGAAAGCAAAAAAGAATAAAAGTTTTTAATTTATTGTGTAGTGAGGTCTTGAGGTCCAATCGCACAATAATATCGAAAAATTGAAAAATACAGCAACATATCAGAAGGATAAAACGAAGGAATTTTTCTCTTCTTTTCAATTTGAAATCGATTTATTGTGAAAAGGGATAAGTTGAGAGAAATTGATAAAGTTGATGTGACGTTTGAATGATTTATTTATGAAGTTGTCTGAATGGAAGAGATAAAAATAATAATGAGAGTGGAAGTAATTTTTTGAGTGATTTTTGGACGGAAGATTTTTTTTTTTTTTTTTTTGATAAATTACTTGGAAGTTTTTGACTATTTATTGAAGACAGCGTGGGAGAGTTGCTTTTACATATTCGAGTTAGTACATGATTTTCGGAGTTCGGATTTTTGATTCAAAAAATTTTACATAAAATCTCGACGGATCCTTTAATTTTTTGGATTTATATCAGTGGATAATGTAAATTAAACATATTGCTTTTTTAAAATATTTTTTATAGAATTTAATTAGGTTCGAATCCAGGTACGGCGAATGGTGCTTATTTTTCGATTCCGATTTTTAAATTATTGAAACAAAAGAAAGTAAATAATCGTATTGATTGCTTATAATTAGTTGAAATTTCCGTAAAATTTTAGCAATTTTTGTTTCATATTTATATTCAAAAATGTTTCTTATTAGAATTTTAGCATCCTTGATTATTCTCTGTTAAGGTTTAAAAGAAAACTACAATATACTGATTGGTGCGGGTTTCTAGGGTATACTCTAGAGTTTTTTTGAAAGTTTATCCTTAAGTACTTTTATAGAAAAAAATTTTACGGATAAAAATACCTTAACATAAACTCTAGAGTAAATCTTAACCCAGCCTCGTATATTCAAATGAAAGTAATCAAAATGTCATCTAATCTCGTTTCTAGAAAGAAATAACTAAACAGAATATATTGTCCAATATTACGACAAACAATTAAACCAAACACTAAGCATATCCTAAAAGCTACCGTTCAATACTTCTATCGGCATATCCTGACCAAGCTAATAATAAATTATTTGATTTTCGTTGTATAATTCCATAATTTTTGTAACATCAAACTTATTCGATAATATTATTATATCATATCTCATATATCATCTCGTCTATCATCATAATATGATGATGATTCTATTTGAATGAATCCCAATATTACATATATCTGACTATATATGATAGACTGACGCCCTTTTCACATAAAAGAAGATAAAAATAAAGACGGCTAAAGAAGCAGCAGTAGCAGCAAAATGACCAATAACAATTTATGTTTGGATTTCACGATATGCTGTGTATGTTGTAGATGTTATGTCTATATCAATTGTGTTACACAATGAAGGGCAACGAGACGGAAATTTTCTTTTTTTCATTTCCACACGCTTCTTACTATTTGCCTCGTTCTCTTTATTTCTTTGCTTTTATTTTTCAAACTCAAAAGCTTCTTCGTCATTTTTACTACTTTCTAAATGATTCATCAATTTTATAGACATCATGTAATATTCTTCAAGATCTCTTTCGATAAAAAAGAATCAATCAATTTGTTAGAATGAAAATATTTGGATCATCATCGGATAAAAAAGGATAAAAATATGAGAAATTTTTTCTCAATGAATTTTAAAATCTGACGTCATTATTTTCTAGTCAATAGACATTGAAAACATTTTTACGTCATAACTATTTTCATAATTCATGTAAAATTCATTATGTATCCAAAAACGTAAGCAAAAGTTGTTGCTCAGGTAATTGTGGTTAGATAGTTTTATCTTCTTAGAAGTTAAACGAAAAATAAAAATACTAAAAATAATTCAAACTCGAGGGGAAAACAACATGGTGAGAAAAAAATAATCAATTTCTCACCGATTTCTCACCGCGGTGAGAAATCGGTGAAAAATTTTTCACCTCGGTGAAAAATCGGAGAAAAATTTCTCACTTCTAGAATTCGACTCAAACTCTTCTTATTTGAGATGAAAAACTCTTCGGAAAAGCCATTTTTCGCGATGATTTTCTTAGTTGGGATGAAAAACCCCTCAAAAAAGTCATTTTTCGCCTTGATTTTCTTATTTGGGATGAAAAACCCTTCGGAAAAGCCATTTTTCGCGATGATTTTCTTATTTGGGATGAAAAACCCCTCGGAAAAGCCATTTTCGCCTTGATTTCCTTAGTTGGGATGAAAAACCCCTCAGAAAAGCCATTTTTCGCCTTGATTTTCTTAGTTGGGATGAAAAACCCCTGGGAAAAGCCATTTTCGCCTTGATTTTCTTATTTGGGATGAAAAACCCCTCAAAAAAGTCATTTTTCGCCTTGATTTTCTTATTTGGGATGAAAAACCCCTCGGAAAAGCCATTTTTCGCGATGATTTTCTTAGTTGGGATGAAAAACCCCTGGGAAAAGCCATTTTCGCCTTGATTTTCTTATTTGGGATGAAAAACCCTTCGGAAAAGCCATTTTTCGCGATGATTTTCTTATTTGGGATGAAAAACCCCTCGGAAAAGCCATTTTCGCCTTGATTTCCTTAGTTGGGATGAAAAACCCCTCAGAAAAGCCATTTTTCGCGTTGATTTTCTTAGTTGGGATGAAAAACCCCTGGGAAAAGCCATTTTCGCCTTGATTTTCTTATTTCGGATGAAAAACCCCTCAAAAAAGTCATTTTTCGCCTTGATTTTCTTATTTGGGATGAAAAACCCCTCAAAAAAGTCATTTTTCGCCTTGATTTTCTTAATTGGGATGAAAAACCCTTCTGAAAAGCCATTTTTCGCGATGATTTTCTTATTTGGGATGAAAAACCCCTCGGAAAAGCCATTTTCGCCTTGATTTCCTTAGTTGGGATGAAAAACCCCTCAGAAAAGCGATTTTTCGCGATGATTTTCTTATTTGGGTTGAAAAACCCCTCGGAAAAGCCATTTTTCGCCTTGATTTTCTTAGTTGGGATGAAAAATTCCTCGAAAAATTTAGAGATTTCCAATTCAAAAAATTTTTTAACATTAAATTTTAAAATTTGGTGAGAAAAATATTGGTGAGAATTTGGTGAGAAATCGGTGAGAAATTTTTCACCGCGGTGAGAAATCGGTGAAAAAATTTTTCACCGCTGTGAGAAATCGGTGACAATTTTTTCACAATTTCTCACCAAATTTTTTCTCACCATGTTGTTTTCCCCTCGGTACAGTTTTGAGGTCTTTGCCACATATTGTGTCTCCTTTGCTAGTACATACTATCATCTGGATGATTTATTTACGGCACTTTGCGCACACGAAAGATGGTAAGGTACATTGTGGGGTACATCATGTCTTAAGACGTACTCGTGTCTTTGCAATGTGCAGAGTTTCCAAGTGGTTCCGAACCCACTATAAACTGTAAGTCTACTGGGTGTGGTACAATAGATTCAGTACTTCAATGAATCGCAGTGCCTCAAACTCAAATGGCTGGGCCCTTAAATCCGATTGAATTTATTAAAACATCTAAATGGTTTATTGCGCAAAAATTTCAAAAGGAGTTAAACATGTCTTCATATTCAAATTATTAACTAATCATTTCCACTAATTGTAACATCTGTAACAAAAATTTGAATCTTTTTGACTTTCTAAAATTTTATTAACATTTACTTGTTGCTAACTCGCATACTGAATAATTTATTAGCATTTTATTTACATTTTACAAAAAAGGACTGAGGTCGAAGAGAAAGTTGTTCAAATATTTTAAAATATGACCCAAGATTCTAATATTTTATGTTTACATTCTTACATAAATATCTATTCATAAGTTTTCTTTTGCCAATTTATCGATTGAAGGCGTTTGCCATCATTAAGAGTCTGAAGAAAGGAACTGCTATAAATTTTTCATTAATACATAAATCTTCGACAACAACTTTATGAACTGTTGACCCATTATTTATTTTTGGAAATAGTTTAGCATAACAAGATTTTCATAGTCAAGTTGCTGGCACATAATGAAAGGCAATTGGCTACCTTTGCAGTTTAATTTGGGTATGATCGTTATGAAGGTATTAAAATTTTTTGTTTAATCCTTTTGCGGTTTAAATTAAGGTAAGGGATATTGGTTCATTTTTGAAACTTCAGGATGTTTGGTGGGGTTTCAATAAATTTAACGTTTTGAGATTCAAATGAATTTTATTCCTATATTTTTAAAGATTTTATGAATATTTTATTAATTGCAAAATTATGATCTAAATTTTTCAATATACTCAAAATGGATAGTATTAATTTCAGCCTTAATTAATGTAATAATGAGTTTTCAGAATTCAATTAAGGCAGATAAGATAATATTCAACAAATTTATGTAATTTTAATTAATTGAAACTTATCCTTATGTGTCTACAACTCCATGTTTGTACTAAATTGGAAAATATACAACATATTGTTTGACTTAACGCACAATGTACACAAAGTTATTCTAGTTAAAATGCAAGGCATTTGTGGTGAACAAACAAATTAGGTACAAAATTCTAACAACAAATTCACATTGAAATTAAGTTTCATGAATTTTAATTGAGGCCTGTAAATTAGTGACAATATTGGTATTAATTAATTCTTAGAAATTACAGAAAATTACCAACATTTCAATTTTGAATTGAAATTATTGGAAATTTTAAAGTTCAAAAATTAATTTTCAAAAGTTTTTTCAAAACTCTCAAAACTTGAACATCACATAGAAATTAAATATTTCTTAAACGTACTTTAAAGCTAGATTTTCTTATTACATGTTTCACAACAACAGAACAAGGAAAAACAAAACAAAAATTTTCTTTCTTCATTCTTCAAGGCGGTTCTGATAAAATTTATTTCTTTAAGCATCCCTTAAGCTATTTATTTTTCTTTTTTTTCACCCAACAAAATAAATGAATGAATGAAGCGAAATGAGAAAGAAAAAACAAACTTTAAATGGGTGCCTTGCCTTTTGTACACAACACAAGCAACTAGCATCCTTAGATATATCAATGGCAATATATTTATCTTTACGAGAGAAAAGGTAAGAAAAACTTTTTTTGTAGCTCCTATATCGTAATTTCTCGTGTGTTTATGTATGTATATGGCACAGAATATTTTTTTTTTAATTTATTAAAAAATTAAATTTTAGGAAATGAGAATTTTTTGTTACCTTTTTTTCACAACGAGTAGCACAACAAATTTTTCACTTTTTTATTTAAATTTTTTCGTTCTTTAAATATGTATCCTTATAATTTCATTGATTTATCTTTTTTTTCTCAAACTTAACTGAAATTTAATCCAAAAATTTTTCTTTCGATGTGTATATACATGTGCTACATAAATATGTAAGATACACAATTCACTTCACATTCCTTCTTTAAACAGTCGTGAGAAAAAAAATTCACATCACATTTTTCCTTTCATTGCCTTCATGTGCTCCTTTTCTTACACATTCTCCATTATTTTATTTTCTTTCTCAAAAACGTAATAATTTCTATTCAAATTTTTTTGTTATTCTTCTTGATTCATACATACACACACACATGGGAAGCTTTTTTTTCTCTTTAGCTTCAAGGAATAAAAATTGAACTGGTGCAAAAAAAATTTACATTTTTATTCGATTTTTCTTTATTTTCCTTCCTTTTGGTTCCTCAACAGGAAAGATATAGCAACAATTTTCACGTTGCGCATAAATTTAATAAACTTTTCCTCACTTCACTTTAAAATCATTTTATTCTCTCTATTGTACGTGTTTGCGTAAGGATTTTAAATTAGTTGAAATTAAAATTCCGCATCCATCACATAATTACACTAAAATATTTTCTCTCATTTGCGATCAAATTCAACAAAACGAGATGAATATTTTTTTTCTCTTTCTTTTTTCATTTAATTTTTTTTTTAGTTCCAAATGAGGTGAAAAATTAATCCAATTAATTTACATCGAAATTGCCGTACACCCTTTGCCTATTTCTTTTAGCTGCTGCTTTTAATTTATTTTAATTTTCCTTTTTTCCTAATATTAATCTAAACTTGCTCACTTGAACTAGGCAGGGAAATTTTTTTACAAATTTAATTTTTGCGCGTGTAGCACCGCACCATCCGTTCACTTCGCGAGACCGTCTACTTGTGGGAAAATTTTCTAAAGTATTGACTGGAAAAAGGGAGAAAAGGAAAGGAAAAAATATTTTTTCAGCATTCAATGTTGAATGTTTTCGTCATCAATGTTTCAGTGCTGAATGTTCGACTACCGCATTATGTTTAGATTGGAAAGAAAACTTCCAATAAAAAGTTTCCAATAAATTTTCATTTTCATTTTTTTTGTACATATCATGAATGCTTCATGCAACAGATTTTTATAACATCTTTCAATTCTCTGATTATATCTATGCATGTCTAACTGTGTGTCTATAGTGCAACCTTTTTCACATATATTGCTAATTTGATAGGTTGAACTGAATAAAAAGTATGGAAACAATAATATGATAAATTTTTTAGTCACACACAGACACACACCGGCAATATAAAGATGATGATGTTCATGCCATATCGTAAGAAAATTAGAAGACAAAACTTTTTCATTTAAAAGTGTCTTGTGATGCGGAGAGAGGTTGCAAAACAAAACATCAAAAAAAAGAATCTTCTTTTCACTCATTTTTTTGGGTACGGTGGGTGGGTTGTAGATGGAAGAATGAAAGAGATAAAAGTTGTTTTGATTCTGTGGTAATGCAATTTCCATCTGAAATGAATGAAAAAGTGTGGTTTGAGTGGCTTTGTTTTATGCATTTGTGCATATTGTCAAGCTCACTTTGTGTGCTTTGTTATTCATTGTACATGAATTAAAGATTTTTGAGGAATAATTATAAACTTATTATTCAACATATTTACTCATAAAGGATGCGATACATTTTCAAACAGAATTTTTAAACATAAAAATTATCAAAGATGACATATGATAGATTTATAAGTTCAAAGGAATTTAGGATCACTAATTGATATGTTTATAAAAAATATAAATCAATATCCTTATTTAATTTAAATTGCATGTAAATAACAAACAAAATTATTTTGTAATTGAACAGTAAACATAAATGAACAATTCTTTTTTTTTATTACAAGGCCAGAAAATTTCAGGAAGAGAGCTAAAACATTTTAAATCTTATATTTTGAAATACTTTTTTTACAAGATCAAGAAATTTCTTTAAAATATAATTTTGTAACCCCTAAAATTTTCAAAAAAAAAATCTTAGTTGGAAAATTTTGGACTGAGTATGAAAATTAGAAGGAGGCTCGAAAAATTCTTTGTCAACTTTGCATCCTATATTAAACTAAAATACAGCAAATTAGTCAATCTTAAATCATCATTAAAATAATGGAAATACATTACTTCTCCCTTAATATATCGCAAACCGAATATGAACATATTATATGCATAATAATAATTTTTAATTTTTCTAAAAATAACTCCCAATTCTTTTAAAAAGCTACCAAAAGAAATTATCTTTTAATACATCAAGTCTATCACTTGAAAAAATTCAAGTCATCTCCCATTGATGTTCATGTAAACTGAAAACTCATCTCAGTTTAATTTTCAATCCAAGTATTTTTAAAAATGCGTTGAAAGCCCTTTCTTCTTACTTTATTTCTCGTGTTACTTTTAAGGATTGCAAAAGAATATGTTTTCTACCTGTTCATTCAGCATCCGTCGTCTACACAAACTCATCTTATACATTTATGATATATGAAAAAAAAAGTAATGAAAACTTTTTAATTAGATATTGTTGAATAAAAGAAAAAAGAAGTGAAAGATGAATTTATTTTTTATATGACAGGTTGAGAATTTTATGAGCTTCAATTCTTAAGCTGACATGTCATTTTAAATCACACACCTGTGAAGGTTTCTAATTGCCTTTTTATTTCTCCTTAATTCGCTTACTTAAAATAAATTAAATTTTTTTCTCTTTCCTTTTTTTACGACAAAGTTCTTAAAAAGGAATTTCTTCGTTTTTTTTTCTTGGATTTTTTGTCGTACTTTTTTTAATCACATGTGCTTATGTGGGAATGAAAATATGTGTACGTGCACCTCAATACAAGAAAATCAGTGTATCGTTCAAAAATAATGTAATGTAACCATTTATTTGGAGTTTGTTCGTTTGTTGGTAGTACCAATCTGTGTAGGAGAAAACTGAGCTCTCATAATTCTTAGAATTGCCTTTGTGAACGAACAATTTGAACTGAAAGTCACCGATAAACAATAAAATGATGTTTCGTAAATGCAAACTTGAATTCGTTTACCTTTGGATGCAGCAACAAAAATGTCAAATAACATTTTTAATTAAAAATTCGAAAGCATATCCTGCATCAAAGCAAACAAATTTTGGCTGCACAAATTTCCTGCAGCTGATTGCAAAAAAGAAACATCAAAGATTGTGACTTTTTGAAAAAAAAGCTATTGGGGTCTTTATTTCAATTGACCTTTTATGCTCTACAAATTTTAGCTCTGAGCATTAACATATACTCTTTTTAAGAAGCTTTAACTCCCATGTAACCAAATGGAAGATCGACGTTTTCCCTAAGAATCTTCCATGGACGATACGTTTGTTTAATGCATGTACCATCCTAAAGGAAATATTATCCTATGGAAATGGAAGATAAACGGACAATTGCATTATCCATTGATGCACTATAAATTTTTCTATACAAAATTTAGCTGAATACTCTTGTGAAGTATATTTGAAAATCAAATTTAGAACAAAATTTCTGATTTTTCTTGAGATTCGAACTTATACATCCTTTCAGTTATCTTTGAATACAGAGTTGGCATGCCGATGGCGGCAATCGGCGAAAGCCCGCCGGTGTCAAAAATACGTCGATCGGCCAAAAAATATGTCGATCGTCCAAAAAATATGTCGATCGGCTAAAAAGTTTTTAAAATTAAATTTTGAGCTTAATGCTCTTAATTTTCAGAAATGTGATTAAGAATCATAGAAAATGAACCAAAGAATAGTTAAAATATCTAAAACACTTTTTAAATAACTTAATTTTTTCAAATAAGCAAAAAATTAGATAGGCTGAAAGTATTAGCTTCGATCTCTGATTTTTATGCTAGTGTTATTTAAATTATATTAGTCTTAAAATTTTTTTAAAAAATAAATTTGGAAAAAAATGGCCGATAATCGGCGATCGGCGGCAGTTTTCTCCTGCCACCGGCAAGTCGCCGATGACCGATGACACCTGCCATCGGCAAGTCGCCGAAGGCCGATGACACCTTTGGTTACATGGGCATTAAAAGTACAAGCATTTTAATTCAAAAATTTACCAAACAACACAATAATTCTTTTGGTCAATAAATTTTTCATCTTTTATTAAATGAATGCTTAATACCGCTAAATGCTCTCTCAGAATTTTAAATATTTCTCAAAAATTTATTAATGCTCCTAACGCCCACCAAATGAACAACTCACCATTTCTAAAATACGGTATGAAGCATCATTACCTTTTAGTTCATTTCTCATTCAACGTAAAGAAAACAAATGAATTTAAATAAAACCAACAGAGCAATAAAAAGTAATTTGCTAAATAAATACCAAATTCTGAATCTAAAAACACAAAAGTTTATAAAAGAATTTTTACTTTTTCAGTTTTTAATTTAAATTCTTTTTTTTTTTTGTTCTCTCTTCTCACTTTCGTTTGTACATTTAAGACTTGTCGAGGTAAGGAAAAATTATACTAAATCTCGTGTGTATATCTGCATATTTCTCTTATATTTATTATAGGTAAATACAACAGCGAAATGTATAGCATCATGGGAGAGAGAGCAAAAGCAAAACGAAAGGAAAAACTTTTTTTTTTCTTTTCCTTTTAAATTTAATTTATGTTTTTGTGCCTGGCAGTAAAATAAATGAAATAAGCAGTAACATACAAAAAAAAAAGCAGCGATGAGATTGTGAACGAGTAAGTGAATGAGAGACAAAGTTACTTTTACTTGAGTAAATAACATCATCTTAATAAATAAGGCAATGAGTGAAGAAAGTAAAGTGAATGAGCAGTACGAGAAAATTGAGCGAGAACGAGACGAAATGAATGAAAATACATAAAAATGTAAGAAGCATAAACATGAAGCAGATAGAATGGCATTGCTATTACTTGAGGAGCATTCCATAAAGCAAACAAATGACTTGATATGAATAAATTCATTTAATGATGTAAAAATAATGAACCACAATTACCCATTGCTGGGTAAAGCTTATATCCTATTTATGTTGAATGATTTCATCTCCCATTCCAGCCTCGCTTTTTATATACACTTCATCGAACGCCCACACAATATACAATGTATTGCCATTGCATTATACTCAAATGATATATACTTAGTGCTAAAGGAATTTATAGATATGACAGTCATTCCGATAATGATGATGATGATGATGACAAAAAGGAGAGAAAGAATAAACAGCAAACAATACATAAATAGGTGGTTTGAAAAGTCACACTTATTTGATGATTAGCTTAGACGCATTTCACAATTATTAAGGGTTTATTGTATTTTTACTATAAATTGCAAATTAAGTAAACTTAGTGCCTCCGAATGTCTGAAAGTATGCTTCCGAATTATTCTTTTATGTTCAGGAGAGGGGGAGGTTCAAGATCCCCCTCCTCCTTCTTTTGAGTAGATGGGAATGAATCATTCGACAATTTTAAATACAAAAAAAAATTTTTGACCCCCTAGAAAAATTCTTGCTGCACCCCGTTTCGTTATTGATGATTGCATTTTTTCCACTAATAAAAAGCAGACCTGGTTCTAAAAACTTTGATCTACTGCTATCAAAACAGACCGACCGACAAACTAAAAACCTCAAAAAAATCAAACAATAAAACTCATCAAAAAATCGGTTGTATTTGTTTATCGGATTTTCTTAGACAGATCTACCTTGATGCCTGTAATGGTGAATAATTTTTTATTATATGGATTATTTGACTTTGGCTATGTGAGAATCTTCTTATTGAAAATAGAATGACATCATCATGCCCTCTCTTGTGTATAGGAAACAATGCTATGTAAATAAATATGTGGTTTTATAGCGTGATCATAAATCTTTAGCTCTTCAATACATTATTCTATACTAACCGACAACTTGAATCACTCTCTGTAATGTTCTTGTTGATACTACTTCTTTTTATAGAGACTGACATATGTATATGTATTGTCGAGAGCTTTTCTTCTCTATTGCAGTGTAGGTTACGTATATATTGAATTGCATTAAAAATAGACGTTTTTGTAAAGGATAAGTAAATTTGAGAGGCAGGGGCGTAGCCAGGGGGGTGCTAATGGGCTAGAGCTAGACTAAAGCATCTCCCTAGAAAATAAAATTCTCATAAATAATTTCATAAAAAAAATTTTGGAAAAACTTCTGCGTTTTCGTTACCCTTGACCGCTGTAATAACTAATATGTATAATTTTTAAGAAACAGTAAGAGAGAGAGAGAGTTATTTCCCGAAAGGCACAGATCGGATAATCAAGATAAAATCCGGCACCAAGCCGAAGTGAGGCCAGCACCAAGATGCCATACAATTTAAGCCGGAGTGGTGCTTGCCTCACTCCGGCTTGGTGCCGGATTTTATCTCGATTATCCGACTTGTGCCTTTCGGGTTTAGAACAAAAATCGTTTTTTGAGCACCCTCCAAAAAAAATTTTGGCTACGCTCCTGTTAAGAGGTTTTAACATTTATGTCATAGAATTTTAAATTTTCATCATTCTTTAATAAATTCACATTTTGAATTTTTGTTTTAAAAAAATTTAATACAGTAAGCTACTGAATTCTCATTATTAAAATAATCTTATTATCAGTCTTCAATTTTTAATTATTAACTTGCGATAATCAGGAAGGATTTAACTCATATTAATTTACTACTCCTCTTAAAGTAATTTAAAGTCGTGCTTTATTTTTTCCCCTTTTTCTTCTTGAATTTCATTCAGTATCAAAATGCTGTTACCATGTCGACAGTATCATAACAGAAAACTGTAGAATGAAATATGATGGGATGTCTCTGGCAGACAACTCTTTTTAGATATCAAAGACGCGGGCGGTTCGATGTTGATCTCAATATACAAAAAGGTAAATGACATTCCTGGTAAAAAGACATGTTTCCTTCCTTTTTGTTGACTCAAGTATCATTTTTTATCAAACTCAACTTGATATTTTCTCACTATTTAATTGATAATAAAGTTGATTAAAGTATTTTTTTACAAAAATATGAGTTGCTAGAATTTTTAAAAAAAATTTGCAGACTAGGGAGGTGTAACAACATTGCTTGTTGTTCAGATTAATAAGATTTTTTTCAAAAAGCTAAGCTTCAAAAACTGCGACTTAAAAACATATAATCAAAAAATTATTACAAAATAATAATTTTTCTTGAATTTCCTTATAAACGAATAAAGTTTTCCTTTGAGTTTTTTGACAAACAGAAAATCATTTCTAGGAAGTAAAAATATCATCAAGAATAGATTTGAAATAAGATAATATTAAAGTGAGTGGACAACCGATTAGAAACTTTTTTATTTTTAGAATAATTCGTATTATACATAAACCTTAAATTGTGGCTTTTGACATTATATGGATTCCTTTTAATTTTTTAATTGTAATATATTTTGCTTTGGCAATGACATTTCAAATTGGATTGGTACGCAATCTTAAACAGTGTTGATTAAAATTTGTTTCAGGATGAAGCAAAATTCGATTTCTGTTTTATTATACCATAGCTCGAAGTCGACTCGGATTTTTTTTTTTTCTCACAAATTTGGAGTTTACTCCGAGTCGACTCAACTCCATACAAAATTTCATCGACTTCGAGCAGTATTTTATTATACTTTGCTTTCTATGGCAACAAGCAACAAAGAAAATGACTGTACTTTTAAAATTACAGCAGGTAAAATGACAAATATGTCTAGTCTCGACTCTCTCCGTAACCTCATGTAATATCAGAAATATTTTGTTCAAAACTTTAAACAAATCATGTTGAATATAAATGCCCGTAAACTTTATCTAACAAGATTAAAAAATAAAGGAATTACATGAATATATCGGATCATATTTCATAAAAGAAAAAAGGAATCGCCTCAAAACTTTTTACCCATTAAATCTCATTTGATAAGGAAGAAAGGAGAAAAGAAGAAAAAAAATTCAATTGTATTGACGATCTATTGTTATAAAAGCTTAACTAAAGAGTATCCCTTAAAATTTGCCGTAGGATATTCAGGATAAGAAAAATCAAGTTTCCTGCTGCCATAATTCATTGTATTCTCCCATATATAAAAATTTCACATCATGCTAAGTCGATTGTTCACTATAAATATCACCAAACGATGATGGCACATCTGCCATGACATAAAACATTTTGCAATTTATTTTGGCTTCACTTCCTCATATTGTCATTATGTGGAACTTTTTTCTTCTTCTTCGTTGAGCACAAAGGAAGCAGGAAAAAAAATGAAAAATTGAAGTTTCAAGGAAGGAAAGAGCATGAGAAGAAAAGTGGAGAATTTATCGAGTAGATTTTCGAGACCTCAATTGGGTCAAAGCATTTTGTTTGTGTAATGATGATGATGATGAAGTTCAATTCATCACCAGATGATGTCGAGTCACATAATTTTAAACAAATGCTGCACTTGAAGTTCATCAGTAAGTCGAAGTTTTAAAATTGAATTCATGGGGTTGAAGTCGGTTTATTGCCATCGAATTAATCACATTTTATTGTTCAAATACAGCAAAAAAGGATTATTCAATGGAATGTGAAAAGAGCATGATGTCAAGTATGTGTGTGTGTGTATATAAATTTGCATGGTTCATGGAACTTTGATCCATCATTGCTCCTTTTTGTGTTGTGCATGCAAACGAGAAGACAATGAATAGTGATAACAACGTTACTGATGAAATTGTCTAATATTTTACACTTTATCTCAGAGATCGAAGCCGACATTTTCGGCTTATTTCATTTTTTACACTTTTTGATAAAATTAAGCTATCTACAAAGTATTTTAGATATTCTAACTATTCTTTGGGTCATTTTCTATGATTCTGAGTCATATTTGATAAGATTAGAAGTGTATTAAGCTCAAAATTTAACTTTTAAATTTGTTAAGCCGATAAATAAGCCGCGGCTTATTTCTCGGCTTAACAAAATTAAAAGTTAAATTTTGAGTTTAATACACTTCTAATCTTTACAAATATGACTCAGAATCATAGAAAATGACCCAAAGAATAGTTAGAATATCTATAATACTTTGTAGATAGCTTAATTTTATCAAAAAGTGTAAAAAATGAAATAAGCCGAAAATGTCGGCTTCGATCTCTGCTTTATCTACGTTGTCACCTACCTATAAACTCTGTAGCTTAATTTACATGTCACTAAACAGTGAATTATGATAAATATGTATGAGAGAACGACAATATCATTTCATTTACTATGACGTTGAATGGTTTATGAAATGATGAAAAAAATTGTTTCTTTTTATGATATTCTCATGACAGGAACAGCATATTAAATTATATTTTTTTTTCGTGCCATGAATAAAGGGTGAAAAGGTCATGACATCAATACAATGTGCAGGAGGAAAGTTAAATTAAACATTATTGTTTCTTTCTTTCAGACTGAAAGAGATTTTCAAGATAAGTTTAATTGATATCTGAGATGTAATTTTATGACAAAAACTAACTAGTTTATTCCATGAATCCTCGAATCCAGTGTTCTAGTGTGCATTTAATTTAACATTTAAAATAATTGAAAATATCTAGCATAGGGGTCGTTCACTTAGAACGTTCGCTTTTTAGAGGGAAGGAGAAGTTTGAAAAAATGGAACCATTTGTAACAAGGGGGGGTTGACAATTTGTAAACATCTGACTTGTTTGACTTTTTTGCCTAACGTGCTAAGTAAACGGCCCATAGAAAAATACTTAAATCTTTTAAAATTCAGACTAAATCTGGATACTTTCTGATCAATTTTCTTCGAATCTTTTGACATCTTTTGGGATAATATTTTGTACCTTATAACATTTAATTCTCCTCAAACTGGAAGGATTTAACATTGTCTTATAGTACAACCACACAAAAATCATTTGATACTCAGTAAATAAACATGTTCATCCCCCCACGTATTTATTCATGAACAAACATCTTTGGTATTGACGTATGATAATAGATAGCTTTTATACATGCAAAATTACGCAAAATAATTTGATTTTTTTCCCCTTCCTTGTTCTCTCTGTTTTCAAATTCATTTTGTAGATCCCTAATCGTTCAGTAAGAACAGAACAAGTTTGAAATGTCAAATTAAACAAGCCATAACATTGATTCAGTAAATTGACATGTAAGCAAATTGATGTATGTAACTGTACACGTGCAAAAGAAATTGATCAATTTCGAGAGCTTTTGCTCTTCTTGTTACTCAAATGTATACATGATTATGAAAAAAAAAAAATTAAGAGAAATTTGTTTGCGTTTAAAAGTTTAAGAACGAACAAGAATTTTATGTCTAATCGATAAATTTTCAATGTTTTAATTTTTATTTTTTTTACAAAACTTTTTCTAATACTTACATAAGTGCTTTAATTGTCAAAATTCATGTTGAGCTGAAGAATAGACTTTCAACCTTACTATTTATTACTTATAAACAAAAAGAAAAGCATAGCAATATCTATGATACATCAAGAGAGCAATTTCAGGAAAAAAAAGATTTTTTGATTATTCAGATCAAGAACTTCAGTCAGTTTGTAAAATATTACTTATGGGATTTGTACATTTATTTCAATACGATAATGCTGTATTATATTGTATTGATTCATAAGAGATTGCATGATAACAATTTTGGAGATATTTTTCCAAATATTAATAAAGTTAAAAATAGCTTATTTTTTTAGATCAAAAACAATATTGCCTTGAGTTGAAATTTCAGAGTTGGGGTATTACGATGGAACGAATTAGGATGAAATTTTTTGGCCCAAAAATTTTTGGCCAAAAATTTTTGGTTCAAAGAAAATTTAATCTTTGGATTTAAAAATTAAATCACCCAAAAATTTTTGGCTAATTTAAATGAGCCAAAAATTTTTGGCCCAAAACTTTTAGGCTGTATCTTAAAAAATATAAATAAAGAGATAGAGGCCGAAACTTTTTTGTATTAAAAAACTCCTAATTTATTCCAAGTCTCAACCTAAAAATTTTGGCCCAAAATATTTTGGCTACAAAACTCCGATTAATTAATTCTAAGTCTCAACCTGAAAATTTTGGCCCAAAATATTTTTGCTAGAAAACTCCGATTAATTCTAAGTCTCAACCTAAAATTTTTGGCCCAAAATATTTTTGCTAGAAAACTCCAATTTATTCTAAGTCTAAACCTGAAAATTTTGGCCCAAAATATTTTGGCTGCAAAACTCCAATTTATTCTAAGTCTCAACCTGAAAATTTTGGCCCAAAACATTTTGGCCTCTATATTTATTTATATTTTTTTAAGTTTTGGGCCAAAAATTTTTGGCTCATTTAAAAAAAAATTTTTGGGCCAAAAAATTCCATCCTAATTCGGTCCATCGTAATTACATCTCCCGAAATTTCAGACTAAATAAATAAATAAAATTATTTTATATTACACTCAAGAAAAAAAAGTAAAAACATTTTGTAGATTTGTATGAAAAAATCTAAAAACATTTTTTGAATTTAAATCTTAATAATTTTTTTTAGATTTCTAAAAATTGTTTTTAGATTTGGTTTGAATTTTTAAAAGTCGTTAAAAACTTAAAAAAAAGTTTTTAAATTTTAAAAAAATATTTTTAGATTTTCGAAAAAATATTTTTTAAACAAAAAAAAAATAATAAATAATTAAATTTGAAGCTTAATTGTGGTCATTTGATTTGGTATATTAAAAATATACACAAACTTCAGAACTTAGAAAAATTTTGGCACGTAATTGTGCATTATAAAATATTAAATATTTTATATGGATACATATGGAAATAAAACTGACACTTATATCAGTCATTTCTGCGAATTATTGTTTTCAAAAAAGTAAGATGAAAAAAAGTTTAAAAAATTGTTTTTAAAATTTAAAAAATTATTTTTTAGATTTTAAAATTTAAAAACTTTTTTTTTAGATTCTAAAAAAAGTTTTTAAAATCGTCAGTAAAAACAATCTAAAAAGAAGTTTTTAGTTTTTTTTCTTTGAGTGTAGGTATCAAAACTCAAATATTGACTGTAATTTATTTGATTTTGTTTAAACCCACGATTTATCATCTATTTTATATTTAAATTATCTTCAAGGCAAGAAATTTGTTGTCTTTAATAAAAAATTTTCAAAATTTTCTTTTAATCAGAGTTGCAACGCAGGCAGCCTGCGCAGGCGACAAATTCTCGATAATTTGTAAGGTTTTTCTATCAAAATGAAAAAATATCTATCAAAGAATTTGTACGGTTTTCACCTGCGCAGGCCGCCTGCGTTGCAACTCTAATTTCAATAAAAAAGCATCGATCTCAACCAAATTTTTCCAAACTCTTTATTTTGACAGCAATTTCATAATAAAAGTTGATGGAATAAATAAGTCTTTCTAGTTCTCTTTTGAATAAAAATGCTTGCAATGCTGTAAATCATCAACAGCTAAGTTTTGGCAACATCAGCTTCTTCTCTAATGATGTGTTTTGTATGTTTAATCAGCATTTTGGAAGCAACAAAATAACGATAACTTATATAAATTTTTTCGATAATTCCTATTAGGTTTTTAGTAGAATTTCAAGGAATAAAAGCGCAAATTGATGTATTGAATATCAAAATGTGAAAAAATTGCAAAAAATTTCAAATTTATCAAAAAAATTTTATTTAAAAAAAAAATCAACTTAAAATCTGTCGTGATATTTATGTATGTTTAACTGTTATTCAGCACATAATTACTTGAACTGACACAAATAAAATTTATTAAGGAGATAAAACAATAAATTTTATTGTGCAAATATAAACTGCGTTTCCTCAATGCAAAGTTTCAAGAACAATGACATATAGTAAAGCATTTCTATATACACGCACGTAAATATGTAAATAAAAGTTATTTAGATTGTAGAGATTGACTTAGAAACAAAAACAAAAATATTTATTAAAGGCAGCACGTAGAGTAAAAAATCTGAATTATAATCTGAAATCTTCAAGACAACACATCCAATATCTTATCAGTTGAAAGAGAAAACAAAACATTTGCTTATCCTACAATCTGAAGCAATTAAAAAAAGCAACTTGAAATTTAGTTTAGCTTGGCAGGTCAGTAGAATAAGTAGTCATAAAAATGGTAGCTAATATAATGCACATTGAGAATGAGAAAGGCAAGAAAGGTCGTATAGTTTCATATGAAGAGGCTTTGGAAGATATAGGTTTGCATGACAATATCCAGCAGTTTCCCGGAATAATAAATATAGATTTGTTTGTTAGGATTTGGTCAAGTACAAATCGAAGTGCTTTTTGCAATGGGATTTGTACTTATGGATGTTATAACTGAGACAATGGGTATTGGAAATCTCATACCAGCAGCTGTTTGTGATTTGAATTTAGATGGAACAACTAAAGGACTTTTAACATCGATGGTGTTCTTTGGTAAATTTTTTTTTTGCTTTTTTATTTAAAATAATTTAAATTTAGTCATAAAAACTCATTGTCTCCCTTAAAAGTTAATCGAAAAAATATTTTACATTAATCATATTCAGGTGAAGAATGAGTCATTCGTATTTTGATTTAAATTCCTAAATATTAACTTTATTTCCTTATTTTTCAGACAACAGAGTATCTTTTAATTTACATTCTAAATGAACATAAATATATCTATTTAACAGGCATTGTATTCTCAAGCTACATATTTGGCTACTTAGGAGACACAAAAGGTCGACGATATGTCATAATTTGGACATTACTATTTTCAAAACTTTTCACATTTATTGCTACTTTTGTTCAGAATGTTACAATTTTTATGGCTTGCCGATTCATTACTGGAGTATTGTGAGTACAAATTTATTTTAATATTGGGGTATTTTTAGATTTAAGGTCGATCATCTATGACGTCCAATTTTGTGTGTGTGGGGAGGTGGGGAGGAATGGAGACGAAGTATTGTATGACACTAAAAATTTTCAAAATCTAATTTTTTGAATAAAGATTTTATGAGGGGGAGAGGGGGTTTAAAAATCCAAGTTTTTGATGAAAGTCAGAAGTGAACGATCCTTTTATAAAGACTAGATTTAAAAATGTTTAAATAGTCAAAATCAAAAATCGAGAAACCCTACAAACCACAAACCGTATTAGATTTTGATCATCACCAACTACCAAAGAGTGACATTGTACGAAAAAAGTTTACCACCGCTGCACTTTCTATTTCAGTAATTAATCATGTTGATGCTAAAAAAATCACACCTTCATGTCAGATGAGTTGACAATTTTGATAAAAAAAAGCAACAAGCTGTGTTATGAATTTTTTTGAGTAATCTTGTGTTTTGATTAGCACATAATGACTAGACTTTTCTTTTACATTGTGATTCATGAAAATTTTTAATGACTTGCTTATAAAATCCATATAAATATTCACATTTCTGTGCCTACATTGTATCTCAGTTCAATTGCATGCTAATTAGCAGAATGTTAATGAATTTCCTAATTACAGTATTGGTGGATATTCAGGAGTCATGTGGGCTTATCTTGGAGAATTCAACACAGCAAAGTATAGACCCGCAATTTTAAGTTGGGTTGGCGTTTTCATTGGAGTTGCTTATACAGGAATTCCATGTAAGAAAATTTAAAATAAATTTTACTTTCAAAAATTTTGAATCCAAATTTTTAGTCATTGCTCATCAACTAAATGGATATGAATGGCGCTTTGAACTTTATTCTGGCTACGAATTTCGCCCATGGAGATTAGGTTTAATAATATACTCAATTCCCGGAGTCGTAGGAGGACTTTTATGCATACGTCTGCCAGAAAGTCCCAAATATTTGCTCTCAATTAAAAAGGATAATGAAGCATATGAAGCAGTTGAATGGATTCACAAAGTCAATAAAGGAAATGAAAAGCATACAGAATTTGATATCATAGCATTGAAAAGCGATGAAGTCGGAACTGAAAATGACTTCAAAGGATTGTAATTTTACATCAAATCAAACTGTCAATATCCTTACTAATTAGTTTATTAATTCTTAGAATTGGAATCCTGAAATCCTTAGTAGATCAAACAATTCCACTCATCAAACCACCTTACCTCCTTCTATTTGTAGCATGTTGTGCTCTTCAATTCGGTACGTTCTTTATATCTGCCGGATTGGGATTGTTCCTTCCAGACATACTCAATAAACTTTCGAAATATCGCGACGTGACATGTGATGTAGGCAGCGAATGTATTTATCATGTTTGTGATGTTGCGGGATTTGAATTTCAACAAGACATGAACATAACTGCAAACAATGAGGTTGTGTTGAGCTTTAATTTATTGAAAATAATTAGACAGAGTTGATTTTTTGGTTACATGAATTTTAATAGCTAAAGCTCTAGATTTTTCTTAAAAGATCTTACGCCAAGCTTTTTGGCTAGGATACTCACCAAAAACTCACATCTGCTAATTAATTATGTTCTTAAATTTCAATAATTAATATCGTTATTAGATTTGCATTGATTCTGTTGACTCGAGTGTATACGAAAAGATGATAATACTTGGATCTGTTTACATCTGTATGTATGTTGTTATAGCAGCCGTCATGAATCGAGAACGAAGAAAATATATAATTGGTGAGAGTAACATATTTGAAAAATTTCAGCAAACTCAATCTTGTCTTATTTTCAAGCTTTAACATTCATCTTGTCAAGCACTTTTGGATTTATTTTGCCATATATCTATAATCAGATATTTATCACTCTTAGCTTTATTTTGACGATAATTAGTGCTGGAATGAATATAACACTAATTAATGGTGCTGCATGCGATATTTTTCCTACGTACTTGAGGTAAATTTGTTTATCTAAGATTGTTTAAGAAGCAATTAAACAAATAATTTGCAAATTATAACTTGAGATTTTCTCAAGATTTTCCTGTTACTAATATTTTTTTTTTTTTTTGAACTTTTCACCAGATCAATGGCTGTGAGTTTGTCAATGCTTGTTGGAAGATTTGGAAGTACTGTTTCATCAAACATTCTTGGAAACTTATTGGATGATTATTGCTACCTCACCTACAATATATGTGCAATTGTTGCTTTGATTTGCTTTGCAATGTCATTTATTGTGACCAAATAAAGAAATTTGAAGACCAAAAAAAAATTTTTATCTAGTGATTTAGGGTAAAAAATATTGAAATTTGTACAAAACGAACAAATTTTTTTCAATGGTCTGTAACTTTCATTGGAAGCAATGTTGATTTCCCAAATTTTTCCTAGGACTTTATTTGGTTTCCATATTTTATTAATCAATCTTGAAAACAGCTATTTTTGCAGCATAAAGCACTAAAAAACGTCTTGAGATTTAAATATTGAAATTTGTACAAAAAATATTGAAATTTGTACAAACAAATATTGAAATTTGTATACCACATTATCTCGATTTTTGCAACCAAAACTTGGGAAAAATTAAATTTCTTGAAGAATTTTTATTTGAGTAGGTTCTGCATCATCTTGAGCTGCTTATTAGTCCTTTAAATTAAATTTAATTAATTTGTTTACACAAAAACAATTGAAATTCTTCACCGCCTACTATTGAAATTTTGTACAAATTTCAATATTTGTTGTATACAAATTTCAATATTTGGAATGAAGTGGATTTTTTTCGTATAAGCAGTGATTTGCACGGGCAAAAGTTTAGTTAATCGTAAACTTCAATCTCCGAGCAAAGTCATAAGACCTTAATATGTGGACCAAAATGTCTTCTTAGCCAATTTTTTCATGTTCCAAAATTGTACAAAAATTTTTTTGTGATTTTGTTCATACAAATTTCAATATTGTACAAATTTCAATATTTTTTACCCTATTTACAATGAGGTATGATTTGGGTATAATAGAAAATTTTGAAATTAAATCAAAAATAATTATTATGCTAAAAAGGTTGCAAAGCTTAATTCTTTAATTAAATTCACCCTATATTGATGGATTTATGATTAACGAGTTATATTCAGATTAACGTAATTAAATTTTCTAAAATTATTTTTTTGCGAAATTAATGTGTAAATCATGATGAAGTCTATATCATCATAAAATATCCATCGGTACCATAAATCATCATTATTAGTTTGTTTACATAATTTTAAACAACACATTAAAAATTTTTGTGGCTATCTTTCTAAATTTAAAACTTTTGTAACCACATAAATAAGAGTTTTTCTGTTTTTTTTTAATAGAAAGTATAAAAAGAATGTAAAAATGTTCTTTTATTAAACCCATTGGATTCATAATTATACAGTATATTAGTATAAACAGAGATAAAAATATCTTAATGTGAATAAATAATAATTTTACAAATACCTACTGGGGGCCGTTCACAAAGTACGTTACGCAAAAAAATGACTTTTTAGACCTCTCGTCCCCCCCTCGTTACGCTTTTTGTATAGAAATTCTTTTGTTTTGTTTAATCTGTTACAAAATCTTAGACCCCCCTCCCCCCTAAAAAGCGAACGTACTTGGTGAACGGACCCCTAACTGAAACATAAAAAAATTTTATGAAACTTTTTTTTAGAAAAACTACTTTTTTCATTAAAAAATTCAGAACTTTTTTAAATAATTTTCCAGCATTTGGTAAAATCAGACTTTTCTGATTTTACCAAATTTTAATTTAAAGAAGTACGATATTAGAAAAATTTTCCAACATTTCATTGACAACATGTTCCTTTAAAAATGGCAAATTTTCTACGAAAAAAAACAACCTTCAAAAGAGGTATTTTTGGTATTTTACTGTCTAAAGAACATCAAAATATTAGTACGCCTACCTGCTCACTTTTTAACCATCTTCATCATCATCATCATCATCATAAAATATTTTTTATCCATCTGATAATGAAATGAAAATACGGATATAAAACACAAGTCTTCATATGTTTACATAAAATAATTGAAAGGAAGGATGAGTAGTAAGGGAGCTTCCGAAAAATGAAGCAAAAGTAAACAAAACCAACGCAATGCGCTTAATTATCCAGTATTAGTCTGACCACAGTTAATCATAAAATCAAACAAACCTCAATTTCAGTATGCTCTTTCTGTATGTTGTATGATGTCTGTGTGTACTGTTTGCATATGTGTATATAATATAATTGTGAGGAGCCCAGAAGCTTCATTGCATGTGCTGAATATAATAATGAAATTGTATGAAAATACACACTGAATTAAGCTACAATAATAATAATAATTTTCGTTCTCATGTGCTGGATATAGACACACTGATACAAAAAAAAAAGAAACTAAACAAAGATATATTTATTTTGTAGCATCAAGGACTTGATTAATGCTCTGAATGTCAAGTATATGATAAAATTACAATAAACAAAAATGGAAATGAAAAGGGAGGAAAAAAATTCTGTACAATACATTCAGCATATACGTGATATTTATTTTGTTGGGAAGTCCTTCTATTTTTATGGAAAGAGCTTTAATGAAGCGAGTTGGTGACAATATTTGTCAGATTGTCGGATTCTATTGAATTTTTGTTCTATTGCGATCCAAAATTCTTTATTTAAAGGATTTGAACCCTTTTCTACTTATGTCATTGTTCATTCAAAATATGTACCAACCTGAACTCGCATTTTAAGGAAGCCTCGATTTGACACCCAATTTACAGAAATGCGTTTAATTTCGGATTGCCTTTCTAATTCCCAAACATGACCTTTTAGCTCTCATCTTACAGCAGGCAGCTCTAATGCTGAATCACATTATCATTGACAGTGGCATTGGACTTCAATTTGATACATTTGTGCAGATTCTTATTCTGAATTAAGAAAGCATGAAATTGATGTTGAATAATTTCATTCTTGTCTAACAGCATCTTATTGTAATCTTCTTGGAATCACCTACAAAACCTATTATTTTTGTCCTCTAGTCATATCATTTTGTAGCACAAACAAATCTTGAAATGTTTTTGACAAGTCTCACAATTCTAATGACAACAAAGAAGAAGTTAAATATTCACGTGCATAAAAATTGGGACGTATGCTTTTTGAATTCACAAGGAAAAAATTTGTTGATATGTCAGCGTGCAAAATTTCGCTTTTATATTTCCACGAAATAGCAACTTTCACGTACTATGCTTTGCTTTCTACATCACTTAACACCACATCATGTCACGTTTGAATGTAATGTTGTGCTATTGAGCTGTGATACCAACCAGAGTGCATTCGAAACAACTTCCGCTTGTGTTATATCCGTGATATTCATTTTGATGCAAATGAGAATTCAAGAACAAACGGAGGCTATGGAAATTAAATTTCAGTAATCTTTAAAGATATTGAATGTTAAAAATCTGAACTTTATCTTGCCTTTAAACTTCCTATTTTTTGTGATTTATCCTGGAACTTGTTCAAAAAATTTTTTTGCATGCACCTCTGGTTTTTTCCCTAGTTCATGGCTGTACAATTTACTAGCGTAATTATGAAACAAACCTAATTATTCAGCATCTATCATTTCCATAAAAACTTTTCAAATCAACACCCCAAATTAATATCGTTTGCAGTTGTAAAAATCGTTCTCACATTCATAAAATTCATACGCAAATGTCGACTCGACTCGACGTAAAATAAGGTAAAAATAAGAGAAAATGAATCAAAAAGGAGGTAGATTGCAAATGTTTACTTACCGGAATTGAAATGCGCACCGTTATGAAATTAAGAAGAATAAATACAACCCGCGAGACACAGTGCTAACAGCCGTACATATCAGTGAAATGAATGAATCTACAGACAAGAATAAACTTTTGTTGTATGTGTGTATGTGTATTTTATTTATTCCAACATCTGTGCATAATAAACATGTGTTGCGAGAAGTCAGCAATGAATATATGTTGAGTAAGGACTGGATATGAATGAGGAAGCATTTTTCGCATTGTTTTCACTTAAATGTGAGTTGAATATATTCCATATATGTATGAATCTGTATAGCAGAGTATGAGAATGAGGAAAAGTTGATGGAAGTAGCTTTCATAATTTTTCCTTTTTCTTTCTAATTTTTCTAAACGAGAAAGGCGGAAAGAGTAGAAGGAAAAAGCGTTGAGAACGAAAAATTATTACAATGATACTGAGTTGATGCTTTACTGACGATTAAAGCGATGTTGGGGAGAATAGCATATTCATTGATGACGTAAATCGAATTATTGACTTTTATGAGCTCCCCCCATCAATGGTAGAAAAATTTGGTTAGGTCTCTTAAGTTTTTCGTACATTTAGTAAGATGGAACTTACTTATGCTCAGAAGATCTGAGCCGTAACTCAATAATCAAGTTTTTTGTTAACAAAATTTAGAAAATTTATTTTCGAGGGGTTACTAGGAGAGATTGACTAGATATGAATTGTTTTTGAACAACGAAATGAAAGTGAACATCTAAAAATCATTCCAAATTTTTGAATCAATTCACTGCAAAAGGTGATGCTTCCCACCCCTTCCCACGTCCTAATTAAATTTTAAAATATTTGTAAAAGCTCACATTATACAGCAACATCATCGTTATCGTCACATGATGTGCATGATGTAAAAGCCAATTTAAATGGAAGTAGAATAATTAATTAATATGCGGTAATTTTAATTACCACAGCTCTTGTGTGTATGAGAGTATGTCTTTTATTTTCAATAATCAAGCAACATATAAAGGCAAAAAAATGTTTAATTAAAGTATGTGTTGTACATAATATCAATTTAATTTTCAGTAAGATTTTCTAGAATCCAACTCATGTAATTAGGTACATCGGTATAAATGCCAGGATAACCAGTCACACCCCGTCCACATTGTGAATGACCTGATGCCACAATGCCCATTTGAACTGCCTTCAACCTTCCATTTACAATTGAGTATATCAATAATGGTGATCCACTATCGCCTGTAAGAAGAATAAATTTTATGTGTAAATTAACATGAACTGACCGTTCACAAAGGGGTGATTTGTCAAACCTTTACAACTATCAATGATTCCTTCTCCGCCATAGCACGCGTGACCTTCCGACAGTTGAATTGAAGGACGATGAAATGATTGACATGTTTCTCTTGGAACCTTTGGCACCACAATCTTCATAAGTACGTCTGAGTCACGACCATGTTCAGTAAATCCAAATCCGGCAACCGTAGATTTATTTGTAAGCGTTTGTTGCATCTCGTTATTGATGGGTAGACAAATTGGAATAATGCCTGTGAATGGAAACGAGAAAAACGTAGGGGAAAAAAATTTTATATATAAATTGAGATTGAAGATAATCCAAAATAAACACTGTGACAATAGAAATGAAAGCTTTTGTTTCACATGTGAAATTGAAAAAAAGGGAAAAGTGTGTGATTTTTTTTAACAGCAAGTAACAAGGTTGAAAATTTTTTATGAGCTTTAAAACATTTTACATGGTTTGTAGCTTGTGAGGGTAGAGTCGTAATTTTACGTAGAAAAATGGCCTTATTAATCAATTGTCAAAGCAACAAGTAAGGTTTTCATAGAATTGAACAGCAAGTTTGACAGTTGAAGACGCTTATAAAAAGTTTTGGTAACAAAATTTGAATTTCAAAATGCAAAAAAAATATTTGAAATAAAATTGCTACTTTTTGAAATCTGCTATATAATTATTGATAAATCAAAAACAGTTAACTGCCATTTCCATTACAAAAAAATAGATCAAATCAAATTAAAAATTTACAAAAAAAAATAAATCTCATCCAACATACCTCCTCTCTTAAACTCGACATTCTGTGCCATTCTCACTAATCCAATATCGTTACTGTGCTTTGGATTGTTGTATCGTGAATGTGGTATCAATAACTCAATATCAACATCCAAGACAGGTGGATTACATTCCCTTTCATCATCATAATCAGTAAATTTACAATCAGGATTTGTTGTTAGATCGTATTCACCTAATCTGACGCCAACAACATCATATCCACTTGGTAGTTGTGTGATGCAATGTGCACAGGTCAACACGTAACGTGAGGAGATTAATGAACCACCGCATGTAAATTTATCTAGACGTCCAACTTTGTATTTTAGTAGAGCAAACCATGGGAATTCTCTCAAATCCGCTTGCCTGGTATGGAAATTTATTATTTAGCATTAAATTTGTATTTTGTGGAAAGAAATAAACAACTTACCGTCCACCAACAATCCGTCTAGATGGATCAACTAGACCACATTGATCCATATCAAGTAACTCAGTACCCTGTCGTTTGGCTCTCGTATCTTCAAATCTCACATTAAAATCAGGAGCTTGAAGGGATGTTGTGTTGATAAATTGTTCAGGACAGCAAACTCCATTCTTTAATTGACTATTTCCAAATGAGCATTTAAGGCTTTTCAAAAACTCTTCATAATCAGATCTTTGGTCGATTTCCATTGAGTAAAGTGTGCAGTCTTCTTCAAATACACATCGGCTTTTTCCACTACTTAATGGACATTCATTTAGTCCTTCTAGAACTTTTGTATCAAGCTCATCAGTATCATCATCCCGAGGTTTATCGGCTATTAAATTATTTTGTGGAATGCTACCACCCAATGCTGCCTTTATCCATGTCAAATACTGCTCAACATCAGTAAAAATGTATGGCTTGCTTTCATCAGATGACTGCTCTGTCCTAATACTCGTCGATGAGAATCCCTTTAATGTATATTGTCGTCTAACGTTATCGTATGTCATTATTATTGCTCCAATAAATGATGAAATGTCCGTTTCATTAGAATGGATGTTTGCACAGAATTGACTCGTAGTTAAATCCGTAAATTGTTGATCGAAAAACAAACTACACTGATTGTGTGGAATGTATGCAATATTAGCCTGTAGAAGAGGCCCTTGTTCAGTTTTCATAAATGCAATGCTTGATTTGCTTTGTTGAGAATTTGCATCTGACTTATCTAAGCATATTGCATTTGTAATTTGCTGTGGAGCTGATGCTTTTGGATTTCTAGAACGTGATAGTTCTACATCTAGTTCAATTATCGCGATGTCATTTGCAAACTTTGGCTGATTGTAACTCGCATGAATGAATATTTTTCCGATGAGATATTCATCATTTTCAATTATTAGATGATCTCTGTAATGGAATTAATGTATATGAATAAGTAAAAAGTTGGAACAGGTTATTTATGAAAGAGATTTATGTGCTGTAATCAATGTTATGATAGCGCGTTTGTCATGTAGGAATTGTAAGATAGATTGTTCAAGTTCAGTTCCCATAAAATACTATATCAACGATCTGAATCATAAGTTGAGGCTCCAAAATCCCCAAAATTTACAATTAAGCATTGAAAAAAATAATCAACTTAAAAAAGTTAAAGTCAGCCCCTAAAACCCCACTAAAACCCAAATAAAAAAATTCACCAACAATGGCTTTAAACATTATTTAATTGAGAAAAATATGCTTCATTCACACAGAAACAATGAACCAATTTTTGCATCATCATTCAATGCCCAGGACATCTGCTACTAAACAACAGCAAAAAGCTTTCACTCGACGTACAGCAAAATCTCTTCCTTTAACCCCTGCCTCATGTAAAAAAAAGTTTACCGAGAATTTACTTACAACGAGATATGTGCAGGTAGTGATGCGACACAATGTGCTGGCACAATGACATGCTTCAGTGATATAACCGTACCGAGACACTTTGATTCATAAAAATTTTTACCGAGCTTGTTCTGTTTATACCAAAGTTCAGCAATCCATTCATTTGGTCTTTCTTGTTGTTCCAATTTTCCACATTTTTCAAGATCCGAAATCGTTGTCTGTTGCTGATTGTATGTCGGCAGAGGTGGTGGTGGTTGTATTGGCGGTAAATTTAATGTTGGCGTATTTGTCGGTATGGGATTGTTCAATGGAGCAGTAGTTGGATTTGAATCAACTGTTGGAACTTCGCCAAAATCTATGCTGTCGATATGACAACAAACTTTTTGCGAATTAACTTCAATTCCGCATTGACTTTCACGCAAATACTTGGCAATCTCAGGACTTGTTAGATGGTCGCCATTCAGTAATGCTGTCATAATTGATACACAATATTGAACATCAACGCACGAGCCTGCTTTTTCATCTGGCGTTACACAATCTGGTTCGATTCGTCCTGGGACACCTACGTTGATGGCATTCATAAAAAAATACATAAAAAATGTGTTATTTTATCTGTCATATCTCGTGTGCTCAAAACAAGTTTATGGCATGCGATGAAATTTGTTTTGATGCAAAAATGTGAAGTATGATGCTGTAAATGTTCAATTTACATGCAGTCAAAATTGAGTGTAACACTGATTTTTAGAGACGTGAGTTCTTTCTGTGGCTTTCAAATTTGACAGTTGCAAATTTTTTTTGATAAGTTTTGGATTCTGTGCTACAACATAATATGTTGTTCACTTTTATTAGTTATAAGCTTTCGAGGATGTAACTAAATCAAGAAACATGTAGTTAACATGCATTGTTTTCATAACAAACTTGTAAATCTGCCGTTTTTATCAAAACTAAGACTAAATATTTTTTCCTGTGCTTTCAATTTGTAGCTAGGAAAATACATGCAAATGAATTTGTATGCAATCAATTCTTAAAAAAAGTAGGTAATATTTTTTTGATTAAGTTTTTTTACATTCTTGATAAATCCCATTAAACCACAATAAACTAATTGTTTTGATCAAATTAACGATTAGAATCTCCGCAAATTTTAAATTTAATTCAATTTTTGGTAAAACAAATCAAGTTCCAACCTAGATTATTAAAATTTTCGTAGAAAAAACTCATATGCTTGACATTTTAAATACAAAAGCTAAAAAATGATTATTTTTGTTTACTATTCGGCCACAATACGCTCTTTCTTATCAAGGGTAATTCCCGGTTTTTTCCAAATATTCTATACAATGTGTTTGACCCTTAAAAATGACTATAAAATTGACCAAGGCCGAATGAAATATCATGTGTAACTTTCTATATCAGTGAAATCTATTTTTTTAGTTTTAAATCACCAAATCAAATCCAAATGCCGGCAATTTTTTTACTTTCTTTATTTATTGATTATTTTAAGAACGAAACAGAAATGAACTTCAATCGCATGAGCTCACAATACAATCTTAAAATTATCTCAACTTTCTACGAGAAAATAAAAACTCTCATTACCTTGTATTTCACATATGATCGACAGTATCAAAAACAGAGATAATGTTATGATGATCTTTGACATTGTGATGCTTGGATTTTCCAGACACAATTTTAATATTATTATTATTTTCTTATAAATTTAATCGAGTTTCATTCACATGAAAATCCCACAGTTAAAATAATTAGATAAAGTTGGAAAAATTGCACCTGCGAGGTTAAGTCGCTGCTTCAAGAACAATTTTAATAATAAGAAATTTCACTTTTAATAAATTGAACTAATTACACTTTAAAGTTTTTCGTTTTGTTTTAATTCTTATTAAGTTAATTATTGCACAAAGATTAAATTTGAAATTAGTTAAAACAAAAAAAAAGTTTTTATTTCACAAAATGTGAAACTTTCTGCGATGAACTGCAAATGATAACTGAAAGCTGAGAATTAAATAAAGAGAAGAATGAAGCAACAAACACAAACAAAGTAGAAACTATGTTTGAGAATCTTATGAGTTTTATTCTTAATTTAATACATGAAAAAAGTTTAAAAAAGATTGAGCATTTTTTCGAGAGTGAACAATGAGAAAAATGTGAGAATGCAAAGACAACTGATGTTGATTTTGTTGTGATTGTATAAAGACACTTATTATGCTTCGCTTAATTGCACATTTCTTACGCATCATTTGCATTTGAAGTTCATTGGTTAAGACAAAAAAAAATATTTTGTTTGATTTAATTTTAATAAAAATGTTTAAAAAATGGTTGAAAAATTGAATTGTTGACGATTATGATGTCAGAGATCTACTCAGAATTGTTTTGAGTGAGAAGATTGCCTTGAATAATTTAAAAGAGAATGAGTGAAAAGATTATTTATTTTTTACAGTTAGAGAGAGAATCATTGCTTTATAACAATAGATTTTTTATGGGAAATACCTGATCAGATTACTCATAGCTCACAAATTCCAAAATTCCAAATTTTATTAACGATGCAATAAATAACGTGTTATTAAATCTCGAGAGCATCATCAATAGACATTTAGGAATATATTTTTTGATGATGATATTTTTGTGACGCGTTTATTGAATCAGAATTGATTTTTCGGTTTCTCTTTCAAGGCCGCGTAAAAATTAACAATTCATTATAAAGGGGAAGGGAAGGGGGTCTATTTTGTAATATTTAGATCATACAGTTTTTTCATACAAAAAGCTTAGCAAAAGGATATGGGTTTAGAAAGTCGATTATTGTAAGGTTCCAAATTAACGGCCCTTTACTAATACAATAATTTTTTTAAAAAATTCTCACTAAAGTTCAATTAAAGTCTGACATCTCAAAATTGAAATTTGCATAACTTGTAAATCGTTATTCGTTAAAATTATTAGGAAAAGACTGCTTGCAACTTCAGAAAGAATCAAAGAACGAAAGGTATAGAGGGCTTTAAACTGCAAATTTTCAGTGAATTTTTCAAGTGAATGACTCTTAAAAAAACATTAAGAACCATTAAGAAAAACTGTAAACCTGTAAAAACCTATAAAAAATGTTCAAAGTCCTCGTGTTGTTAATCGAGGGACTTAAGCGCATTTTTGTCGCAGCGATCAGAAATCGATTAAATAGAAATTGCTTTAAATTACAAAATCCCTTAATTCTTCTTTTATCATCAAAAAATCCTGCAAGAAAATACAATTTTTATAAAAAAAAAAACTGTATAATAATAACAGAATCCATTAAATTCCGTCTTTCTAGCATGCTCTATGCATCAAAAGTTTGTTTTCTTGATGATAAATACAAAACCTGACAAAACCTTTCAAAAAGAAAGAAAAAAAATTTGACCAAAAACAACGGTCAAAAAAATTTTAAATTCCAACGGTCAAAAAAAAATCAAATTTTTATCGAGGGGTTTTCAACAATTTTTTTCCTTATATAATGCAGACTACCGTCATAACTTTTCGGACTTCTTCGACATTAAGTTCGAATTTCTTCGACATTTGATTCGAATTCTTCGAAATTCTAAAACAAAAGAAAATTTTTTTAGTGAAATTTTACACTTTAATGGCATTAATACTTATGAATTAATGTTTTAAATTAAACACTAAATACTATTAAACAATTTTTTAAGCATTACGATCAATATTCTTTAGGAATTAATAAGAATATAGCGATTATATTCTAAAAAATTTGGTTTCACTAACACATTCACATGTTTTTGTTTATGTTTACATTTTGAATTTGAAAATTTGCTTAATAGAAAACAAGCAATTTGAAGCATTTTTGTTGCTCAAAATTATCAATTATAATTGTAAAATGTGTCTTTAAGTCAAATTAAATTCCATAAATCTTGAATTATATTAGATTTCAAAACGTAAACAAAAAAATTCAACTGCCAAAAATAATTTAAACTTTTTCAAATCTGCCATTTAACGGACTTCATATCTTATGACGGTAGTCTGATATAATGTTAAATCGTTGATTACAGGAATAGTAGATCGTTTAACGATTTTTTAATAAGCGATGCCGGAATAACTCGATAGTAGAAAGATAATTCATCATAACAGAACTCTTAACTATGTCTGGTTTCTGAGATCTCAGAGCTCATCCAACCAGCCAGTCAGCCAGCCAGCCGAACAAAGTGAAACTATAAGCGTCATTTTTTGCAAAAATGCGCTAAAAAAAATATAACACAAGTTAAATTTAGTCAATGTATGAATAAAATTATGAAGAATTTTGCATATTTAAAAAAAATCCCATGGGATTCACATGTGTTTTCAATTTAATAAATAAATAAATACAAAGATTACATCACGATTCAGATTTATAATGCTTTCATCAGCTTATTTTCTTTTTTAATTTTCGTTCTTGTTATATTCGTTGCATTATTAAAATTTTTATTTAAATTGTGTGGGATGTTATTTATTACTCTTGTATTTTTAGCGCATTTTTGAAAACTTGTTTTCAAAAAGGAAGCTCAATCATGCACTTTGATCGGTCGTTCGGTCGTTCGGTCGTTCGGTCGTTCGGTCGTTCGGTCGTTCGGTCGTTCGGTCGTTCGGTCGTTCGGTCGTTCGGTCGTTCGGTCGTTCGGTCGTTCGGTCGTTCGGTCGTTCGGTCGTTCGGTCGTTCGGTCGTTCGGTCGTTCGGTCGTTCGGTCGTTCGGTCGTTCGGTCGTTCGGTCGTTCGGTCGTTCGGTCGTTCGGTCGTTCGGGTCCCAATTATCTCTTGATCTAGACTTCGTAGCAAGCTCGGAATTGTTTTAATAGCTTCATTGAATGTTTTTATTCCCGCCGTTTGTATTGAAAAGTCAAAAAACACTCATTAAATAGCTTAATTCATCGATTTTATATTTCAAAAAAATATGTAAACAATGCAGGGCAAAGCTATGCTGATGATAAGTTTGAATTTTTTCTAACCGTTAAAAAATTTGAAATTTTTTTGACCGTTATTTCGGATTAAATTTTTTTCTTTTACACATCTTAATTAATTAACATTTAATTTTTTCATACAAAACAAATATAAGTGCGTTTAGAAATTTGAAAAATAATGGATGTGTTCAGAAATTTAAATTTTTCGCTAATGGAAAATTTTGAATTTCAAAAACCGGTAAATCGTAAAGCTACACTCATAAAAAAAATTTTTAAAAAATATTATTAAAAAATTTAAAATTTTATTTTTAAAAATTATTTTTAAAATTTAAAAACTGGTTTTTAAAAATATTTCTGTATATGTAAACATATTGCCAGTATAAATTACATGGCTTGGTAGCTCAGTGGCAAAGCACCTGGCTACCATTCCTAAGGTCAAGGGTTCGATTCCCACTCCGAGCAATTTTTTTGAATTTTTTTAAAAAATTTTTAACGGTCAAAAAAAATTTAAATTTTTTAAAAATATTTTTTAAATTTTAAAAATTGTTATTAAGCGTACAATTTAAAAACAATTTTTAAAATTTTCCATACAAATTTAAAAAAGTTTTTAAATTTTTTTTATCAGTGTATTATTTGCATTGAATATTATAAAAAACAATTTTAAAAGAGTTTTGATCTTTAGTTTTAAACTTATTATTGAAATGCATTATGATTAAAGAAACAGCAATAGAGTTTTAAAACTCGACATTCTTTTCTATTTAATCAATTGCTAATCGCTGCGTCAAAAATGCGCTGAAGTCTCTCGATATAAACGAGGACTTTTGTAATTTTTTTGTTTCTTATACACCTTTAGCTATGCATTTAAAAAAAGAACAGTTAAATGACATTTTTCGAATTTCGTAAAAGCTTCTGTAATTAAAGTTTTATACTTATAAGAACTCAAAATTGAATGAAATGCAGATCAGCCTTTCGGCAAAATTACTACGAATAACATGTTTTTTGAAACTTTTAGTAAACGTTGCGCTGTTAGATGCACACATGACACATTTAGTAGAATATGTATTTAATAAAAATTTTCAAAATCTGACAAAATTTGACATCAACAAACTATAATTAATTTCCAATTTTAAGGATGAAGTTTTAATTAATTTCGTGGAACTTAGTGTGAACTGGATGAAAATGTAACCAAAATCGATTAAATCCTCTGAAGACTTGATATAAGAACAAAAGAAATTTATTGCAACAATTTTCCTGCATTCAATACTCTAATTGCAATCAAAAATAGAATTTTAAACAAACATTAAATACTAAAGGAAGCTTCTCCAAAGCTCTGTGGAAAATTGGCACGGGAAATAATAAATAATGAAAAGATGATGAAACAAATAACCCTAATTATGTATTTACAGTCTGTTCCTCATATCCTTTATCTTTAACCATGTTTTCTCTGTTTTAATATCTAACATCTGACACATATATCGATTTACAGCAGAAAGGTATATGGGGAACTAGTGGATGGATAGATGGATAAAATTTATTTTTAAACACGAAATGAAACAATCTTCGTACCTTTAAAGGGAATGTTGATAAATGATGGCTCATATTAAACAGTATTGAGAGTTATGTCGAGTTTATTTTTTTCAACCGAACCCCCTTCTTCCTTTTAAATACTGAACGTCACTTGCAAATCACCCCTCAAAGGAATCTGTACTCCTCACAATCTATTCTTAATCTTCATCACGAATGCCAATAAATCTCAACAGAATTTTAAAAAGACATTTGAGATTGCAGCAGCTACTCTCTCGCAATAGTAACAGTCGTTTGTTGATGCTGTTGAGTTTTTTCTATAAAATTTATTCCTTCTATTTTATCGTATGTCCATTGCAGTTTGCAATTTGCTACTGTTACTGCAGCTTTTATTGTTAGGTAGAAAATTATTTTCCTTTCCTTCAACGTTCACTCGAGCGTGACCTATACAAAACTATAGAGGAAGTTGAATGGAGAGTAAGGAGAAAATCGAAATAAAAATAAATAAATATTTATCATCCAATTTAATTTCATGTTGCACCTGAAAATCACGATGTATTTCTACTGCAACTGCTGCTTGGTCTATTTCTCTTCGCCACAATCTCATTTCGTTCTTGTACATTTTTTCTTCCAATTCAATTCAATTTATAATGTCTGATGATGTTACCATTATTTTTGTTATTGATGTTTGGGGGAGAAAATTGATGGCCACAATATTGAGTGCGTCATTTCTGTTGCTGACGTCTTTTCAGGATCATGTTCTTTGTTGAACAGAGGAAACTTGTGTTCAATATTCTGCTACGTTGTGTGAATTCATTAATAATATTAGTTGAGGAAATTGTACAAGGTAG
Organism: Chironomus striatipennis; assembly: GCA_026123125.1. Taxonomy (NCBI): domain Eukaryota; kingdom Metazoa; phylum Arthropoda; class Insecta; order Diptera; family Chironomidae; genus Chironomus; species Chironomus striatipennis. The sequence goes on from CM047394.1 coordinate 30,402,392, forward strand.
AATCTTAAGTAGTAATGTAAACTTCTTCCATGAAAATAAGATGCAATTGAGGTTATGAGATGAGACTTTTATACTTTAAAATTTAATTAGTAATATATGTTATATGCCTGGACATGTTTATATTACAATCCCATGAAACCAAAATGTTCCATTCATTTTCCTTTGACATCAATGGAAAACCGAATGTACTATCCATAATTTCCATACAAAATTTTGATACATATAAGTAACAAAAATATTACATTCAAGGATAACTGAAGGAACGCATAAGTTCGAATCTCAAGAAAAATTAGAAATTTTGTTTTAAATTTGATTTTCTCATATACTTCACAAGAGCATTCAGTTAAATTTTGTATGGAAAAATTTATAATACATCAATGGAAAACTCGATCTTCCATATTTTGTTCCATTGCTATGCGACAATATCTTCCTTAGGACGATACATGTATTATACATACGTATTATCCATGGAAGATTCTTAGGGAATACGTCGATCTTCCATTTGGTTACATGGGTATTTTCCTGAATTTTCTCTGAATTAAAGATCCCTTCTCTTGACAGGACAATTGTTCATTAAGAATATCCATTCTAAAATGAAATGAGCTCATAAAGTGCAACATTTTGCATAAAAATTCAGTTCTTAATCAAGTTTTCTTATTACCAGTAGCCGAAATGCAGCAAGATTGTAAGAAGGAAATTTGTAACAAATCGGGGTCGAATAAAATCAATATAATAGGAAACTGGAGTATTCATGCTAGTACAGAAGCAAATTGTGTGTAGATTTTTCCTCCATCATCATCAATAGCAGCAACAGTAGGAGCACAGAAAGAAGACGCATATAAAAAATGTTGCTGAGTAGAATGAAAAAGAGGAAAAGGGAAAGAAAAACTTTTTCTTCAAATAAAGCGCATTAAATGATAAAAAAAAAGTTTCCTACCTCATTCTTTCAAGTTTTATTTGATAGACTTCACTCTCAGCTATCTTTCAGCACACTTTGTGTCATTTCCTGTCGAATAGTGCTTTTTGCAAAGTCGTAAATTAATTCATCATATGAGACAACGACTGCATGCCGTGAAAATGTCATTAAAGATGTAATCGAGAAAAAATAAAAAAAGAACTTTTTTTGTTTTATTTCATTACAGCTCAAACAATCCTGCTGTTTTATCATCAGTTCTTAAAAAAATAATATAGAAAGTGTCACAAAAATGCATAAACTCCTATAGTGACAAAACTCATTGAACAATCCCCATGGATCCTTGAAACTTTTTCTTTCCTACCCCGTCCTCTCAAAAGGTTTTTCTTTTTTTTACTTTATTTACGTTTCCATTAATTTTTTTTTCTTCGTAGTAATTGTACAAATAACTGGTATGATTTTTGAATTTGCATGACTAAACGCATTATTGTAATTATTGAGAAAAATTTAATAGGATGATCTATGCAACTAATGATGTTTATGCAATTTTTATGGAATAATAATCAATGAAATTGCTTTTTCATCAATTTCTAGAATTTGATAAAATTTCCTCATAAATCATAATTTACCTTAAAGGTAGTTTACTTAGCTTAATGCAAAAACCGATTTTTTAGACCTCTACTTCCCCCCCCCCCCTCCTTATTACGTTTGTTTTGTATGGAAAAATTTTTCTTTTGTTTCATCTGTTACAAAATCTTTGACCCCCCTTCCCCCCTAAAGAGCGAACGTACTAATAAAGGCCCTCTACATGGTATTCAAGGTACAAAAATCAAAGCTTTAAAATGGTAACTAACAAATTTTACTTAAACCATTGTCGTGAAATTTCGCAGAAAATATTGCTTTTTAGGTCAATGAGAATTTCTTACAATGTGATTTTTAGAATTGGTTGAACAAATCTCTTGAAAAAGTCACAAATTCGAGGGAAAAATGTCTGAAATATTTTGCTTTGAAATATTTCAAATATGAGTGAAATTACAAGAATTTTTACAAAGTATGTAGTATTAAAAAATCAATAAACTGAGGATTTACAAAGCTTCTCAGAAATATATAAAATTTCTAGAATTATTGAGAATTACATGGAACTATCAAAAATATTTCTACAATTTCTAAGAAATTTCCTAACTGAAAAATTATTCTTAAAAAAGATTCATTCAATCAGTTAATCAGCCAAAGTGAACATCATCATCCCATTCAACCCTAAAAGCATCAAATCATATTGAAAAGTACATAAGAAATCATAAACTTTGTAATTTCCTTATAGCAAACAAACTTTTTTCTTCCTTTAAAGGAATAAAATAAATCCAAATATTTCTTTACAAAAAAAAAAATTTTCGTCATCCATCATCAAACTTGTGTATGCGTACATTCGATAAGATTCTCTTCCTTCTTCTCATACTTTTATTATAGATCATTATGTGAGGAAGATGTGCGGAAAAGTGATTTCAGCTTTCATCTCCTTGTCTCGCTCATGTCTAACCGCACACACACACTCACAAAAAATTTCTCCTTCTTGTTTGAATTTGACTTTATAAAAGAAATTATAGGGATCATGTAAGTGCTTCGTTTAAGTGTGTAAACTTTTTAATCGAAGACTCCTGAGGAGAGGTTTATGATAATGAACTTATATTTACTTATCAATAGACAGATTTTTTGTTTTCAGTAAAAAGGATAAATGTCAATCAAATTTTGTTAACAAGCTATCATCATTTACTTTGAAGCTGTAAGTACAACGATTGAACATAATTTATTAATTTTGATTTTTGAACAAGGATTTGAAGTTTACTTCAAAAAGTTCTCATAAATTAGACGATAAAAGAGTTAAATCTCAAACATATTTCATGTCAGTTCCTGATCAGATTTTTTACTATCAAATCTTCTTAAATTTGTAAGAAAATACGCAAATACTGGAAAACGCATTTCAAGAATTCTTCTTATTATTATTTTCATTTCTTACACCAACAACAATTTCCTTCGTTTACATACCTTCAAATTTTATGTTGTTGCTTTGCATAAATTTTACGCCAAATCATTTATGCCTTAACGCATTCAAAAAGAAGCTTTTACTCTACCCACAGATAGAACGAAGGTGTGAGATGTAGTCTGAGAATAAATAAAGGCTGATAAAATGTGAAGATAAATCATCATCAAACGTAATGCAGGTGAAGAATTGTGATTTAAAAGCTTTTATCGAGTCATGAAATTTTCAAAAATTTTTAATCAATTTGCTAAAATTATTATTCATGATATTTTAAAAATTCGGTAATAAAATGCTTTTCCATAAACTAAGGATTAAATGAATGAAAAAAATTTCATAAAAGCTTAAAAACTTTCTCGTACTCATGATGATTTCAAAAGCTTTTTGATTTTCATCAGAATGAAAAAAAATTTCCCATTAATCGAAAAAATAAATTTAAAAATGTTCAAAAAAGCTCAGAAATTCAAGTACCAATAAATTTCATTAAACACCTTATCTGACAGTCTAAGCCTTTAAAAAAAATTATGTACACAAAAAGTATGTTCATACCAACAAAGTTGGAAGGATTATAAAACATTTTTTTCCAGCTCACGCAACATTCTCTCCGTCTCACTCATTCACTCTATAAAAATGAAAACAAATGAAAAATCTCATGGATTGAAAATTATTACCAGCAACACAGTATTTTTTATTTTTATTCTCTAAAGATTTAAGCATAAAGTTTTGATGTGCTTTTGAATTTATTGGAATGAAACCAGAGTTGAAATCTGACATATATCTGTAAAAATACATTTTCTGTATACAGATATTATCTGTTCTCGGAAAGATTTTTTTCATCTGCATGCAGATCATCTGTATGCAGACATTATCTGCATGCAGATAAAATCTGAATGCAGAAAACAGATATCTGCAAAAAGAACAATAGAATCTGCATCCATCTGCAAAACAGATGAGCAGAATCTATCTGTTTGCAGATGATATCTGTAAACAGATCATCTGTATGCAGATGAAAAAAAACTTTCTGTTCGCAGATTCTGTCTGTATAAAGGTAATTTCTGTAGCAAATCTGTCTTTGTATCTGTTAACAGATATCTGCTTTTTCAACTCTGAATGAAACGCATTTTAATTTCAGTAGGGGTCGTTCGTTAAATTCGTAATGCTTAGGAAGGGGGAAGGATTAAAGATTTTGTTACGCTAAATACAAATTTTTTAAAACTCCATTCAAAATTTGTCACGACTTTTGGGGGGAGGGGGAATCAAAAATTGTCAATTTTGAAATTCTACGAACGACCCCGAATATCTTTTTTTAATTCATCATTTTTTGAAAATTTTTGGAAGTTCAAAGGTAAGGGAGGGTTGAAATTTTTTTCTTATAAGCAATAATCAAAACCAATAATAATTGGACAGTGTGACAAAAATTCATTTTAATCGAAACTTAACAAAAATATTGCTAGTAAAAACAGAACAAAAGGAGAATGAGTAGACATAATGGAGAGGCATTTACCGTAATTTTCATAGTCGTAAAAATCGTAATTTAATCGCGAAAATTAAAAGCTTAACTACTCAACAGAAGTCGTTAAAATTCTCATTTTTTTTCATGAGTAAGGTACGTTTATGAATGTTAAAGAAATCACCCTAATTCGTTTAAATTTTTAATATTTCATATCAAGTTCAGGAAGTAAGAAGGAGCGGAAGTTAAAAAGAAAGTCAAGAGAAGATCAACATTTGAGCAATTGAACCAAATCCTATGTTCACACTTAAGGCAAACGATGCATGCAGTTATCAATTGAATATTATATCAGCTTCATATTTTCAACTGTACAATTTTTATTGAATATCAGTTTATATGTCGAAGGGCCTTCTGATGAGATGAGAAAAAGGGTCCCTAATAAAATCATCCCAAGCGAACAATAACAATAATAATAAGGATATATCCTTCGACAGATTATATTTATTGCTTTTCCTTGCGATTTTTTTTTCTCTCATGCCTCTTCCTCATCTTTTCTCATCGGCTCATCCTGCACAATTTTTTCGTTATTTTATTATTTTTTTCTTCTTCATCATGAAAAGCTTCTCTTTAATGCCTGTAAAGATTCCTTTTTCTGTGTAGAGATGTATGACTAAGAAGAGGGCATTAAGCCACTCAGCAATTGGTAAGAAAGATGTAAAGCAAAAAAAGGAGATGAAAGAAATTTATTGAAAATTGACCACCACCCACCTACTCTTCTCATTTCTACTGCAGAAGTTGTGGATTGCAGAGAATCTTGAATTATGGGTTGTGCTTTTCATATCAATTATGAGATTTTGACGCATTTATTATTAGGTATTTATTTTTTTTTAATTTGTAACGGTTTTTTGGGAAATTAAATTTTGAAATTTGATGTCATTCAAAAATTATTCCAAAATTATTCTACAACTGGACATAGCGTTCATCGCCAAACTCATTTTTTCTAAAAGCGTTTACGAAGAATTATAAACATGACATTGTGGCCATCGGCTATATTATCCAGGATTATTTATTTTTCTTACAACGAAACGTGGTCCTTTTTGTATACATATTACGGCAATCAAATTGAAGCGTGAAAGATTTACTGCCATTCACTCTTCGAGATCATTTCAGTGCCATTTTCCTTGCTACGTAAATATGTGTGTATGTGTGATCATAAATAGAGTAAATATTTGTTTAGATTCACATTGATGTGCGCATTTTTTTGATTAAATGAGCTATTTTTAGATGAGGATGATGGAATGAAGATGTTGGCTTAGTTGTTGTCGATGTGAGCGGACAGGTTGTTGAATCTGAGGTTAAATCTATGTCAATAATAAAATATCATTAAGATTGAAATCATCATACCTGCTTTATAAAATTGTTGATATTTTCGAAGTGTTTAGAGATAAATTTGTTGGGAATCAAACTTGTGCTTTTGCAAAAAGTCTCAGTTTTTCATAATAACTGAAGAACCAGCTTTGATAATTGTAGATTTGATTACATGCTCTTCACCAAATGGTCATCACCTAGCTAATCAGTTACTGCTTCGGTTTTATTATAATTTTCTAGTATACTGCATACATTTCATGAAATATTTTTTTTAAAACCTAAAACTTTTTAGAATCCAGTCACAAGAACTCAACAACACATCATAGACAAAAAAAAAGCTAAAAAAAAATAAATCTGACCCCAATTTTTATTGCATTCCATAAAACACTAACGACACAAAAATGTCCAAATTAAAAATATAAAGGATGATTATGACCTGATATGTGTGACTGATAACGCAAATAAAATGCGTATAAGGTTATTAGATGTCAATAATGGTATTTTATTACCACAGATCAATGGGTGATGACAATAAATAAAGTCATGAAAAATCCATTTTTTGGTGGCTGTTAAGTATTTGAAAAGCAATTTAAGTTAAATCCTGTCTTTATTCAGGTACATAAAGCGTAAAGTATATCAACCTTATCTCTAATTCACTATCTCATCCTAATTACCACATTGCACATTAAAAGTATCAGTACAGAATAGGGCACAAAGCCAACAGCAAGCTATTAATAATTTAGATGCTTGTTACTTTATACAACTTTTTATTTTTTCATTCTCATTCACTCACAAGCAGAGATTTAATGGCTTTTATAGAGACATATTTCTTCTTATAGATTATCTATCTTTACTTTTTTATTTTACTTAAATCCTACTCACTTTATGGAACTTCTATTGCACTTCTCATCTTGTCCTCTCGATTTTATTCATCTACTTCGTAACGGGGTTGGCGACTTTCTAGTCAATTCAATTTTTTGTGGATTTTTGTAGGTTTCTAAAATATAATTTCCAGAAAAATAAATTATCTAAATTACATCCAGAAACTTCAAAGACCCGTTCAATAAAAATCAGGATTAATCTTTTCTATATCTCGAAACATAAAAGCAATCCCTTTCCACAATCCACAAGCTATACATCTTTTATATAAATTTATACCTTCATTATATATGAATGTCATAGACTCTTTTTATATATTTATTGGATTGGATCGTATGGAAGAAAAGAGAATCTGAAGAGGTTGGAGACTGAGTGAAATGAAAAGCATAAAGGAAAATAATTTTCTTCAACAAAGACAAGATAGTCAGTGTGTTTGGATTGAAAATGTTAAGGATGGTAAAAAGAGATTCAAATTGAAATTTTTGAATTTTGTTAATTTAAAAGAACTAATTATAAGAAACTGAATGAAATTAAGTTTACTAAGAAATAATTAACTGTAAAATATATTAAAATATTTTAATTAAGTCATTCCAAGTGATCTGTTCAATCTCATCAGCTCATGCATTCCAAATATTCACATCAGCATAAAATTATCCCATTTTAATGTTTGCAAAGTCGTTCTTCATATCACATCTTATTCCTCTTTATACATGAATCTAGTTATGAGTTATCTAGTTGTGAATATGCATCTATCTACTTATTATAATGGTTTATTCTTTTATTTGATATGGAAAATCAAAGCGTATACGTTTGAGACGTCAACGATGATTATCATGATTATGAAATGGAATCATGCTGATAATGCAATTTATATATTATTTTAATCATGATTGTAGTTTGTAAGCATAAAAAAATGAATGAGATTTTTGCACAGATGGATGAGACGATAGAGAGCTGTAAGATGAATTGATTAATCGGCAAATGTTGAAGCAAATTTGATTGATTCTTGGAATCGAATGAGAGTTGATAATTTTAAGTTCTACAAAAACAAAAAATTTGAATTTAAAATTAGAGATATAATTAATAAAAAATATGATGTAATTAGAATAATGAATAGAATTCACTTGCGAAATTTTTCGCTGCGTATGATTTTTCAGTTTTGATGCTATAGAGGCATTTATATTCATTTTCAATCCAAACAAAAATAACTATTCAAAAAGCAAAAAACTTTTTCAATTAAGATCCATGAATTATGTAGTTAAAATTTTCCAGTATCATTCAAAGTAAATACAATGGATTATGCATTATCTTATTTTTATACACTTTATCTGCATTTTGTTAATTTTTTTTCTCGGAAAGAGAAAACTTTCTCGTCCTCTCAAACGTGCCGTTAAAACATTTGTCATATATACTCGGGTGTCATTTAAATGAAACACAACGAAGTTCTTTTTATATTCAATATTTTTATTTCCTTTTTGACTTTGCATTGTAAAAGTGTGGAGAAAAAAATTGCTTAAAAAATGCTCGAAATTTTGCAATGTACTTATGAAAATTTTATAAGAAATAATAATTATCAAAATTAAATTTTAAAAAATTTAATTGAAAATTTAAATTTTAAAAAATTTAATTGAAAAATAGTTTTTAAGATTAATGAAATTATTTAAAAAATAGATTTGGGTAAGAGGTCGTTCACTTATGATGTCCAATTTTTAGGGGGAGAGAGGGTTCTGAGACTGTGTAACAGTTTTAAAAAATAATTTTTTTTTATGAAGATTTTGTGACAGAGGGAGGGAGGGGTCTAAAAATCCAAGATTTTAATGGATGTCATAAGTGAACTTCCCCTAATCAAGAAATTCGGAAATTGAATTCAAGGATAAATGTTTTTATCAAAATTTCAAAGAAAAAAAATGTTGAACAAAATTTTTCGAAATTAATTAACTCAAATTTGATTTGCAAAAATGATTTTAATCCACCATCAATAAAAATTATTTCGTAGAATTTTTAATACAATTCACAATTCCATTAGTAAAAGTTCAGGCTCTTAAATTATTCATTTTTTTTTTTTTTTTCATTTTTCATTGAATATTTTCGTGCAGATTAGCACCCAATAAAGCTTTATATTTACTTATTAATAAATTTTATTCACCAATAAATATGCCGTCATCAATATTTTCCCTCTTAAAAAAGCTTAATAAATAATTGTTAAATTTCAACGATTTTTTCCGAGACAGAAAAACTTTATGTAGCATGTGAATGGCATAATGAATATAGAAAGGTTTCTAGAGCCTTTAGATATTTAAACGAATTTCAATACGAATCTACTATGAGATAGCACATATGAGAATAAAATATCACTAGGAAAAAAACAAATATAAACAATATCCATAAAATGAGGAAAAAGGAAGTGTCATTGATTTTGTTTTCAAACTTATTTGAAATTTACAAAGAACGAGTCAATAAAATCTTTGTAGAAATGTAAATAAAAGACATTTAGTTTACATACCTAGATTGAGAAAAAGTCTATCAAATTGAGTCTATCAATCTGTTCCTTTAAGGTTTTAAAAAGTAAAAAAAATGAAATTTTAAGGTGAACATTTTGAAGCTCTTAGAAGTAAAATTTATTTTGGAAATCATGTAAAAATTTTAAATAAATTTTCTTTGTTTTACGAATTGTCACATAGCATGAGCATCAAGTTATATTAATAATCCAATTTTATAAAACATTCAATTTCACAAATGGAAGCAATAAAATCAATTACCTAAAACTGTTATTAGTTAAATTATTGGATTCTCATTCACTCTGGGCATTATTTTATCGATCGCAAAAGAGCATTAAAATTATTTTTAAAAATTACAATAAAATATTTTCTTGTTTTAGATATTTTAATAATTTATAAAAATTCAAAATTATTTATACCAAAATGACATTTTATGATAACCAATCTTATAATTTATTTTCATTTCATATTGCGCCAAATTTCTCACACAAAACTATGCATTAATTATCCATTAACTATTCATTAGAAGCAGACAAAGTGAACGTTTCATACATTATTCAATATTTTTCGCGAGAGAAAAAAGGCATCAAAATATTGCTGCATGTACCAGAGGACCGATGATAAAATATTTATGATTCGCTTATATTTTCGCTGCATTCCCAAAAGCATACCATTTGAATTCATATTTCATTCACTTTAGTCAGCAAAAAGTGAGCGAGAGAAAAGGATGAAAAGGAAAAAAATTATAAATGTGTGGGAGTGAGTCAGGAAAAGGGGAAAATACTAGCCTTCGCTGCACATAAAGGTATCATATTTTGAGAGAAAAAACAAATCGGTGTCATAATTTGGTATGGATGTCGAGAGTGTTCTTATATACATAATAAATAATAAATTTTTATGAAATATCTATGAGTGAGTATTAATGCTGACGGGAATTGCTGGATGCAAAGCATTTTTGTGTTTAAAGTTAAAATTGCAAAATGATCAAAAGTGTTCAAAATTGACCAAAAAATTATCAAAATTTGTCAAAAATCAATCAATTTATTAAGCTCTTAATCTAGCTTAAAAATTAGTAAAATTTACACTTAAATCACAACTTAAAAGTTACATTCAACTATTTGCAGACAACACAGACAATATTTAATAAAATCCCCAACAATCTGTGAAATAAGTTCTAAAATGATAAATTGAATAACATCTTCAAACATTGAGGTTCATGTGATTTTCTTTTTATCTTTAGAAAATTTCAATATTTGCATAAAATTTCTTACAACAAGCAAGCCAGCCAGCAACATCTCATGAATTATTTCTATTGAAAATTTTCATGTCTTGAATCAAAAGACAAATATCGAAAGAAAGAGAGAGTGAGAGAATAAGATGAAAGAGGACCGGGATGGGAGGTAATGTATATGTGACAAACCATAAAAGAAAAAGTTTAAATGTTATTGACAATGTTTCTGGCTCTTGAATGCACATGATATGAATGGTTATCGTTATGTTCCTTTTATCAAAGGAATGAATCTATGAGGAAAGTTTTCCGTGTTCCACAATCGAAATTAAAGTTTAGTATGTGATGAGGACAATGCAATTTAATGTGAGTCTGGAATTCATCTCAAATGTGGGATTTAAAATTATTCAGACGAGAATTTTTTTTCTGTGTTAAGAACCGCATGGTTTTCGAGATATTGCACTCACATCTCTAACTTTTTTAATATTAATTGCTCTGGAATTATCTGTAAATTTTTATAAGAAATGTGAAATGAAAATTTTACATAAATGTGAAAAATTTTTAATAATAACGTGAAAATTGATCATTTCTTGCTTTTCATTTAACTTCAATGTAATAAAATTATGAAAATAAAACATAAAAAATTCCATATAAAATGCTCTCTCCATTTAACTAGATTTGCATGAAATAAATTTTACATCATGTTCATAAAATTCAATTTCAATGAATGCCAACGAATGCGGATAAGAACTAATTTTCAAACTTTGGTACTTAATTTTCGAACGCGGCAAAAATAAATTGCAAAAAATTCAAATTTAGTTATTCCGTTAAAATAAATTTATCTTAAAAATTAGAACTTAATAATTTTTAAGTAGTATTTTCACTGCAAAACGATTATATATTGCACAAATTGTTGTATTTTTAATCAATCTACGAATAGTTTTTGTCAAATTTAATTTTTTTAATAAACTTATTTTCGAAAAGTTTTGTAAACAAATGTGTTTGTTTACATTTGCTACAAAAATTAAAATTGAGAAAAAAAGTTAATAAAATTCATTCGGATTTTAATTTAATGTGTTGATTCTGGTAAAATAAACGTTTAACTAAAGATTTCGACAAATAATAAGTCGTATTAAGTTTTAGAAATAAAGATTTTGTGAATAAAAAATTTAATTTAATTTTCGAAAAAAATTCGTAATTCGTTATAAAAAGATCCAGAAATTTTCAAAATTTTCGAAGTCAACTTCTCTTTAGTCTCTTCGCAGTTGTTGGAATGAATGTTTGTAAGACGTTCAATCAAATCAAATTTTCCTAACTATAATAAACAATAGTTCAAAATATATTGTAATGATTCATGTACAATTTAATAGACATCATATGTAAGTTCATTTTATCAGCATTATCCATGTCACAATCAAACTCAAGAAAGTTTATTAAATCTTCATATATGTATTCTTCATAATATCTTAAAAACAAACAAACTTATTTCAAATACATCATAAATTTTGTATGATTTACTTGCAATAATTTAAAATGAAGATTGGAAACTGATGCAGTTTTGAGTTATTTACTCTTAAGTAAATGTGTAATAAAAGATTTAAATTCAATTCTCGTCTAGACAGGATGTTATTGTAGTTTATATTTTGAATGGGTTTTAAAGTGAAGAATTTTAAGAGAAATTTTCCTGAAAATTGCCAATTTTTTATATTTTTGAAGCTTTGCTGCTGAAATAGTCCATCAAAAAATTCTTGGCACATTCATTACCAGTTAATTATAAAAAAAGTTTTCGAGGGGGGTTTTGAAATTTTTTGTGTGAAAAGAAAATTTTAGGCAAGGAGAGGGGGGAAGGGAATCAAAATAGGAGGAGTTAAAACCCCAAAAACCTGTATGGGGTTTTGATAAGCAAAAATGAACGTAAAAAAATCTTAAACCCCCTTCCTAACCATTACGAATTTTACGAACGACCCCTTTAAAATTTCAATTAGATTCATTCTTTTAAAGCATGCTCATGAACAACCCGATCAAAAATTCAACATTGCAAATATTTAGCATTGTAAAAAGGCACCAAAAAGTCAAATAAGATCAACAAAGTCAACCACTTAAAAAGCATCTGACTGAGTTAGTATTCCTGCATGCTATGTTGATAAGAAAAATTCACGTGAAAAATGAAAATAAAATATGAGGAAAGAATTTTTTTTTACTGAAACGAACAATAAAGCCAGGAACAAAAAATTTTTCTCTCGTATGTCTGGAATGCACGAAAGGATCCAAAAAAGAATGAAATTGTGGGGAAATTCCTGTCAAGCAGAAGAGAGAGAAAAATTTTCTTTGAAAAATCAAAATGAAAAAAAAGAAGTAGAATGATGAAGAAGGTATGTTAGAGATATGGATAAAAAAATATTAGACATGAAAGAAGAATAACGAAGGGAAAATATGGAGCATTCGAAGTGAGTTGAAAGAAGGATTTGTTAAAGAAATAATGGAAGACGTGTGTAGAATAATTTTTACTTGATTTAATGAAGTAGAAAAATAAGTTAAACGATAAGGAATTTTCTTCTACTTTTCTTCTTCCTGTACGTACGCAATCCTTGTGAAATTGAAGTGCGTCCTAGTCTTAACACACATACATTTAAGTCAATCACTCTAGTGACGTTTGACATAAAAGATTAAAGGAATTAAGATGGGAAAATTTTGAATGAGTAGGAGACTTGAGTGTGTTGAATATTAAATAGGTCAAAAATTTATTTACCTTTTTTAAAAATTCAATTTTAAGGATTTAAAGATTTTATGGGATTATTATTTTATAAATTTTTAAATTGATTCTTTATTTGGAAATTTCAAATGAGGTCAAAAACAAATATTAAGTTAGTTTAGTTTTAATAAATGAAATATTTTGGTAAAAGTATTTTTTAAGAATATAAGCATATAAAAAAAGAAATACCTAAGTAAAATGAAATAAAATGAATATTTAATTGCAAATTCTATCAATTTTGATTACTGAGTTTTACATGATTTTATTGGAAATGAAACTTTTAATATAAAGCACAGGTGAAATGTACTTTTGTAGGGTTGTATTCATGTTTGCTTTGTGTTACATTTTCATGCTTTAATTCCATATAATCCTTTGTAGAGAAAATCTTGGAATTGGATCTCGAAAGAAATGAATATTCAAAGCAAAAATGAATTTACAAAAATTTATGTGATTCTTGTTTATGTTAAACTTCCATGCTGGTTTTAAAGAATAATTTTTTTTTTTTAATTTTAGGTATCATTCATTCTATAACTAGGTATTTTAAAAACTTTTAAATTTGATTTCATATTTTATGGATTAAATTTTTTTTCAAAAAATGAAAAATTAAATAAATTATTAAATACACAGCTCGACTTATTAAGTTCTAGCATTAGTTCAACGATTTGTTAACAATAAAATCAACCTACATCAGTGGCGAAGCCAGGAATTTCGAGAAAGGGGGGGGGGGATGAAAATTTAATTTTTTGTATGAAAAATTTGGGAGGATGATTTTTTTTTTTTTTTCATCAAAAACCCCTAGCAAATTAAAGAAATTTGCCAATGAGGTGGGAGAAAATTCACCCATTTAGCCTCCCTGGCTACGCCACTGATCTACATACAAGACACCTCAATTGTAATTAAAGATTGAATTGAAATCTAAAAACTGAAATCTAAAAACTTGGTCCTGAGTTAAACACAGAATTCATAGACACATTAAAATTCACGTACGAGACAATTCTCAGTCAAGTAGAAAAGTGGAAAATTCTTAAGTACACAACAAACATTCAACTATAATATACAGAAACGGATGAATTGATGCTTTTTTCCAAAGATCTCCTGAACATTCACATAATATCACATATCGTATCTTTTGCGTACTAGAGCGTTCATAATTTTTGTATCTAAAAAAAGGCACAAAAGCTTCAATCTAAAGCATGTGCTATGCAGAACAGAGCAAAGGAAAGAAATGAAAAAAATATATACAAACAGTAGGAAAAAGAGAGGAATAAAAAAATTGTCATGTTGAACACAAAATTCAACATATACGATTTTTTTATTTCACATTCAATGATTTCATCGGATTCATAAATTTATGTTTTTTTTGTCTCTCAAGCTTCTCACTTGTGAATTCCATATATGACATAAAAAATAAATAAATTTGTGTGTATTGAAGGAATGGTAGAGATATTTCATCCAGCTATCCCATGATGGCATACAGAGAAAAAAAAATGAACGAGTCATAAATCCGACAAAATCCTCGAAACTCTCACACAATATTAAATAATATATCTCTTCCGTTTATTGAACAACAACGTTCATTAATAGCCATTTTATGTTGAAGGCCATATGATTGTCGCTATTGAATATATTGAAAAAAATTATTATGCGATTCACTCGCTTAATCCAAAGTGCTAATTGAGAATGCTCTTATGAATAAAATAATGGATTTTTAAAAGAAATGGAATTTTAAAATATGATGTTATTTATACATCTGGAATTTTTCGTCCTACACAGGTTTTGGTTCCTCTCAATTACAGGTCTATTTACACATAATTTAGTTCTACTTCTTTAATAATTTACTACAAAGAATCAACATTTTATGAAATATCAAATTTCATATTTCAAAATTTTTTTAAAATTTTATACAGTTTCAAGGGTTCAATTAATTATGATGTAACATCATGTAACACAAAAAAATTAGGCATCTTTTTAATTTATCCTTGCATTTATCATAAATTTGCTTCAAAAAATTTCAATTATTTACGAAAAATGTCACCAAATAACAAACACACCCCACCCTCCTCAAAAAGACGCTACGAAAATAGTAAACAAGCCAATTTCCTTTAAAAAGCTGCATAGACCAAAATCTTGAATGTAAGCATCGACAGACAACAAATATATTAAACAGAAAGGTTCATTTCGAGTCATTACGGTATGTAATTTTATCAAAATCCTATTCGATAGTAATTTGAGATTTTTTTAAGACATGACCCTTTCAAACTTCATAACAAATTTTACATCTTCTTGTACACACAAGCCGGACGTTTTTATTAAATTTCATCAGGAAAATTTCCTTTAAATGGTACACAAAGTTTTTTTTTTTTTGTTGGATCTTTTTTAAGTTTTCAGATTTTTTTGTGTTCTGTGTCTATGAAAGAATGAACTGAAAAGTTCAAGGTTATAGGATTCTATTTGGGCCTAAATGTGTATTTAAAAGGAATATTGAAGCAAAATAGATTGTGCTTATGGAAATTTACTTAATTTAAAATCCATTTTTTTGAATTTTTTAATAAGTAGGAAAGGCTTGCGTTTTCATAAAGACATATAGCTTTGTGAAAATTTGTCAAGTTAAAATACTAAACAAAAACTCAACTTGACTAACCTACATTCATTAGCAATAAAATAAGTCAATAACTTAATCAAAACATTCTAAAGAAATCCTCCATAAAATCAACCAATTAAGCATCCGAAAAAAATCCATCACCTACAGACTATATAGAATACAATGAAGATTTTGCAGATAATAGTAATAATAATTTATGTTAAGTAGGAAACTTTTCCGACACTTCAAGGTATTTTATACTTCTTTCACCCACTTAGAGAAGATAATATGAATAATGAGCAAGTAATCAAAATAATTAATTAATTCGTTAATGAGCGATGAGTTGAGAAATATATCAACAGTATATTTACTTCCTTCAGTAATTGCATTATGATTGAACTTTTGGAGAAAAATAAGAAGTTTTTAAAGCCATTTTTGTAGCCAGGCAATCAGGTAGTAAGGATGAAAATGAAATATTTTTCGAAAAAATTAAAACTCAAAAAAAAAATTAATTTCAATCAATTTTAACCACTTCCTCTAAGGTGTCGACCCTTATGACGTCCATCAAAACTTGAATTTTTAAAATCTTCTTCCTCCCTCTATCACAAAACCTTCAAACAAAAAAAAAACTGTTGTTTAATGCTTTAACACAGTCTCAAACCCTATCACCATTAAAAACTGAACGTCATAAGTGAACGGCCTATAATCAAGTCGAAATAATTGCTAGAAAAATTTTGTTCCTAAATAAATGAAGATTCTTAATTACTCAGCATTACATTTAATATTTTTTTCTCAATTTATGATACTTTATAATTAAAAAAGCCACTGACACGAAACAATGATTCAAAAAGCTATTATCCCATGCCATACCAATCATATGCGGATATAATTTGCAGCATAAGCTCATGACATGTACAAGCAAGCAAAAAATAGGTCTTACATCAATCCTAATAAAAAATGACATAGTCACTATTTTCAATCGATATACGTCTATACGGATGAGAAAATAACATAAATATATGATGGAGAATGAGATGATGAGTATTGGCTTGAAATCAAAATCATATTCATATTGGAAAATAGGTTACTGAAAGACTTTCATAACATCAAATGTGTTCTCTATTTTTTCCTCCATTCCCATTCTCACATTTTTCACTCGTTTATTCCAGTGGAAAGTAAATTGCCTTGACAATCAGCCACTGCAACATTCGTCCTTATTTTTTTTTACATTCCATTGATCTTTTGATTGCTGAATGCTTTAATGCTGAAGCTTTTTACAATGTTGACTGTGAGGAATGTTGAGACGACTGCTCATAAATAAATGCTTCTTTGTAGTCACACGGAGAGAGAAAAGAGAATAAAAACTTTTTATTTTCCATTGCCAAAACAAAAAAGCAACATCACCCAAAAAATGAATGTCGGTTATGTGTTTTCAAAGTGAGCATTCGACAAGATAATTCTTTTTTTAAGGTACAACAGCAACATCGACATTAGAATGCCGGAAAAGTTTTTTTTCTCAATTTTTTTTTTATCTTCTTTCATATAAATGGTTCCGCTTTGAGTCATCGATTCATGTATTTGTAGACTCTGAAGTATGGTATCATGTGTCTTTCAAATGATGTTCCTGTATTTAGTAAGCTATTGAGAGCAGTTTTCTGTCATATGTATTGGGTGGAAGTAAGAATACAGAATACCCAAGAGGATGTGAGAAAAATTCTTTTTCACGACTTTTGTTGATGGAAATGACATCGGCTTTTAACAATAAACCTTGATAAAGTATGTATGATGATTTTCTTTCTTTCTTTCGATCTGTCTCTCTTTTCTTTTTTCTCCCTTTTTATTCCCTTTAACAACAAAAATCCTATAAATCCATGTGGGAAAAGCTACTGTCAGATTTATGCCTTTCTGTAGAACTGGTTTGGAAGTTACGTTTTTCGTTTGGGAACACTAGATAGAGAGCGCCAAATTGGTTCATTCTTATAAAATTTTAAGTTTTTACTTAAAAATTTTTTTGAAGCTTTCCTTACTTGTGGAAGAACCTATAATGCAATGATTTGAATCTTAATAAACTTTAAAAATCTAATTTATAGCATCAGTCTACACTTTCAATGAACTTTTGTTTACAACAACCCAAAATGCCACACATACTGAACTTTACATTCAATAAGTGTGCCAAAAAAGCTTTTCTCGTGAATTTGCTTACGGAAAAAAAAGAAAAAAGGCGAGAGTAAAAAGCGAAAGAAATCAAAATATATGCCGTGAAAGGTGTAATATGCTCAAGTATTCGTAGAACGAGAGGAAATGATGATGACAAAATAATTCTATTTTCATAGTCCTCGAGTCATGCAAAGAGTAAAACGTAAGTTGATGCAAACGAATTAAAAATAAAGTGTGAATTTCTGTAAAAATTTATCGTGTGTGGATTTTCAATTTAGATAATTGCTGTCCTAATGTGATGACTTTGTAAATTATTGCTTTTCCAGTTTTATGTGAACAGTTTAATTTTTTTCGAATTGGAACTATCCCATCTAAAGGCATCCAATGAATTTTAATTTTTGTCTCATTTCAACGCATTAAAATTATTTCCATCGTGATAGATTATAATATCTTATTTTTATTGATTTATCAAAATCATAAGAGTGTCTTCATCCCTTATTTTGAAAAGATTACTCTTAATTTCATATGGCCAGCAATAAATCCATGTTCACACAAACTTCCACGATGATTGAACCTCTTACTAAAATATTATTAATTTTTTTAAATTTACGTAAATTATTCACCTACAGAAACTAATATTAGCAGCTAATATGATTGAGCACAAAATATTCTTTTGACTTCACAAAAGGCTGTTAATTAATTATTCAATATTAAAAACTAAGCACAAAGAAAAATTTAAATTTTTAATGACTTTTAAAAAGACTCGTTTAGTGGGAAAAATAGCGTCTGTGCTTTGAGTGAAAACTAATTATTAAATTATTAAGGAAATGCCAAATAACTAATCTCAACGATCGCGAATTTTAGATAGGTATTACTTGTCACCTTGTTACTATGGGAACTCAAAAGAGATTCTTTTACCATTTATTTTAAAGAAGCTTAGTGCTGACTCCTTCTATATCCAAATTTGAAATTCAGTATTAGAAAAAAGAACAAGAATAAAATTTTGTTTACAAATCCCTCGAAAAAAGGCACATTAACCTCAAATGATCCGCTTTAAAGTTATGCAAATCTAAATGTTGACATCAATTTTTAAAATTCTTAACATCCATCGCATCAAAGCGACATGCCATAATGTAAATAGACATAAAAATCAACTTAAAACCATTACAATTTATGAAGACATCAAAAGGGAAGTGTACCATGAAGCAGTTTTAAGTATTTAAGGAAATAAAAAAAAAGATGTAAGGACACTTAAATTTTGTGTATCTTTTCACTTCCATCCACCTTCTCATATCATGCAATAAACTGTCGTGATTGTATCACACCTTTTTCACTTTTCATTTTTATATTTATGTAAAATGGGGCAAAACGACATTACAGGCTACATGAGCATGTAAATGATTTTTTTTCTCTTCTTTTCTTTCTTGACGCTCGTCTAAGTGAGAAATAGCTCAAAATAAAAGTTTATTCTCCATCCACTATTTTGTGCTAGTACCACATAAAATGAAAAGTTAATGTTTGATAAGAATGGAATATTCAGGACTGACGATGTCATTGCTGACATTTTGTGCGCTTATAATTTCCATTCCTTACACATTTTTCATGAGATTTAAATGAATGTTTACTGTACAATTTCAAGTCATGTCACTTTGGAATAACAATGAAAAATGAAAGGTAGATTCAATTTTATTTCTGTCAAAATCAGAGTACCTATTAAGTTGAGTGTGGATCAAGCTTTAAAAGTAAATTAATTTTTAAAGTTGGAGTTTTCAATTCATGGTCATAATATAAATCTTTGAAGCTTTTGACATATTTAAGGTTTCTACTCGATATTTTGCACATTAAACATTTCTGAAGACACTTTTTTTAGATTCCTGACAAAATCATTTCGTAAGCACACTTTTATCTCATCCAACAACTTTTTTCATTTCAAAAGCAAAGCAAATAAATAGAAAATTTTAAGTCATTCATATTTACCACCTGTAAAATCGCATCATGAAGGGAGCATATACTGGCATAAACACACAAAAAGAAAGAAGAAAAAATATTTTCCGCCTTTTACAAATTTTTCCCTTCTCTTAGTTCTCAATTGATATTCCCAAAACTCACAAAGAGAAAATCGCAAAAGTGTATTGAATGTGAAAAGAAAATATACATAAAATTATATTGACATGAAGGGAAAGTTTTTTTTTTCTTGAATAAAGCCGATTTCTAAAAGCATAAGCTAGTACATGGAAAAGAAACAATTTTATGTCTATATATATACATTCACGTTGTCTTTAAAGTGCGTCAACCAAGCATCATTTTACATTGAATTTTATCTCGTGAGAAAAAAAAATAAAAGAATAAAAGCTTAAATGAGTTTTCACTCATGCTTCAACTTCTTCTTCTTATTTACCTCCATTTTTGAAATAAAATCATTTTCTTTTTTTGGAGGGAGAGAAATGAATTCCTTCCTCATTCTCAAATATCACAAACACAGATTGTGTGTGAGGAGGAGATGAAAAGAGCATAAATAAGTAAGGAATTTATGAAAAGTTTGATGATATTAGCGTTTTTTATATTTTCTGAAGAAATTGTAATCTTGAACTTGATTTTAATGGATGTGAAAAACTGAAATTTTTACAACAAATTAAAATTTTAATTTTGTTAATTTTTTAAAGAAAAAAATAAGTCTTAAAAAATATCAGACATTTCAAGGATCTAATGAGAGTCTTGACTCATCAAAATAAATGCTAAAAATTATTTTAAGAACCGACGTGGAGGGTGGGAAACAGAGGAAGAAAGAAAGAACAACTATGCGGAAAGATTAGCGATGAAAAAAATTTCTTCTTCAAATTTTTAGTCTTCATTCACATCATAAACATACATAACAAGAAATAAAGCTTCGTTTCCGTTTTTCTCTCATCATCATCATGATTATCATCAACATCATCAATTCTGCCTTTTTATTCATTCATTCTCTTGTGTGTCATATCGATTCATATAAATACTCACATATTATTAAAATTCCTTGACGCAGTAAATGGAGGTGTCGCTTCCATATTTTTTGTGATCTTATAAACATTTCTTTCCCAGAAAAATCTGTAATAATAGTAATAATAATAATAATGATATAAAGGAGGTGAATGAAAAATTATGATGATGACGATAACAATTGCGTTCAAAAAAAGGACAGCTTTGCCTTTCTTCAATTTTGCTGCTATTGCTTTTACAGCCAATGCTGCTGTGATGCTAATAAAAAATACTTTTTTTGTAAATGAATGTCCATGAGGGAAAGATGGTGAAATTTTAGTGCTTGTGATTTTCATTTTATATATGTGCAAAATTAAAGTAAGTAACTGAGGTTTATATTCATCATTTAAAAAAAATGTTATGAATCTCCAGTGCTTATTCGCTCATCCACAAATAAATACATGAAGGGGAAGTTTCATTTGATGAACATTTTAAGAACTTATCTTTTTCCTACAGATAGACCCTCCCCACCCAACTCGCTTACAATTCAGATAAGATAAAATTTCAAATAATAATTATCAATGTAAGTTTCACGAATCAGCCATCCCCCTCTGCACCATACATGACCATTATATAAAATTAAACTTTATGATGATAGCATTCATGCATCATATGTAATGTTGGGATAAACAGGAAGCACGTTATTTTGCTAAACGATGTGAGATATAAAAAATGATGAGCTTCTGCTTCGTCTTCGTTCACCATATTTACATAATCAAAGCATTAATGTGATTAAAGGGAAATAGACTTGAATACATTCAGGATAAATTTTCTTAATGATGAAATCTGTTAAATTGAATCATCAAAGATAGCAAAGAATCAGAAATTTCTTATTTCATCTAAATAGGTAATTGAAAGTAAAATACCTAGATTAGCCTAGATTAAAAGAATTCTCATTGAAAAATTATAGTAAAACAGTAAAGTCTAAACAGTAATTTCTTTTAACAAACAGTCAAATTGGAATCTAGCAGCAATCCAACAACCCGTAATGAACAAATACTTTATCTGCAATGCATTGCAGATTTTTAATTGAAATTGTCTCCGAAAAAAATCTCAAAAATCCTTCCACGTGCATCCAAAGTCTATTTGCTGTAATCTCTGTATCACTAGAATAAAATCCGCTTATAACTTTGTTTGCTTAATCTAAACCTACACAGGCTTAAAAACAGTTTTTGTATAGTTTAATCTTTGCATGAAAATTTCCTTACGAAGAGTATTCTGTTTGCTGTTTTTATTTGATTCTTTATATAAATAAATGAATCAATCCAAATGAAAATGCAATAAGCGCCATCCTCACTTTGAACTAAAATTTCTCGTGTGTATTGACATAATATATATTATATTTGGTATCGTTGGAAAGCTTAATACAGTAGCTATCTACCACTGGTAAAATTTTTTGATTTGGACTTATCCATTTTTTCACAGAACACCTCAAAGCTTGAGAAAACATGCAATTTTCAAACTAAAATTTTGTGTGTGTCCTGTGCACAAAATTTATAATTTTTTGTTGTGATGATAGCTACTATGTACCAACTAAAACCCGCCACTTAAATCAATTAGAATTAATCAATTGGTGCCGAGATATGAATTTTTGAAGTTTCGCAAATTTCGAAAATTTTTTTTTTTTGTAAATTTATACGTTGACTCTTTATCTCATTTCTCATGAGTATTACCACCAAAAATACAATGTTTTATATCGATGTTAAGCTTAAGACAGTAGCTAACAATATCTGTAACAAGTTTTTGATATAAATCAATTCCGTTCCTTACAGAATGCCTCAAACTTTTACAAAAAATGGGATTTTCAAATAATAATTTTACGAACATCTTGTGGACAAATTTTTTTTTTCTTTATTGTATCATAAACTACTTACAATAAACTAATAAATGCTTTTTAAATCAATTTGTTTTAACAAATTGCAGTTGAGATATGAATTTTTGAAGTTGGGACGATTTTTTCATATTTAAAAAAGTAAAAAATCATAAATTTTTGCTTTTAATTTCATTCCTCGTGTATAACTTCACCATATTCAATGATTTTGGTATCGTTGGAAAGCTTAAGACAGTGGCTAGTCATATATGTAGCAAACAAATTTTTTGGACTTATGCTGTTCCTTACAAAATGACTCAAATTTTTTGAAAAATATACTATTTTAATTCAAAGTTTCTGGCTGCTTATCTTAACTTAATATAGTGTAAAGTATGTTTTAGATGTTTTCATATTTAGTTGCTTCCACAACACTAAAAATAATAATATTTTATGCTCAGAACTTACAAAAAAAATCATTAAAAAATGTTATATTTTTCAAAAAATTTGAGTCATTTTGTAAGGAACAGCATAAGTCCAAAAATTTTTTTTGCTACATACATGACTAGTCACTGTCTTAAGCTTTCCAACGATACCAAATTCATTAAATATGGTGAAGTTATACACGAGGAATGAAATTAAAAGCAAAAATTTATGATTTTTTACTTTTTTAAATATGAAAAAATCGTCCCAACTTCAAAAATTCATATCTCAACTGCAATTTGTTAAAACAAATTGATTTAAAAAGCATTTGTTAGTTTATTGTAAGTAATTTATGATACAATAAAGAAAAAAAAAATTTGTCCACAAGATGTTCGTAAAATTATTATTTGAAAATCCCATTTTTTGTAAAAGTTTGAGGCATTCTGTAAGGAACGGAATTGCTTTATATCAAAAACTTGTTACAGATATTGTTAGCTACTGTCTTAAGCTTAACATCGGTATAAAACATTGTATTTTTAGTGGTAATACTCATGAGAAATGAGATAAAGAGTCAACGTATAAATTTACAAAAAAAAATTTTTTTCGAAATTTGCGAAACTTCAAAAATTCATATCTCGACACCAATTGATTAATTCTAATTGATTTAAGTGGCGGGTTTTAGTTGGTACATAGTAGCTATCATCACAACAAAAAATTATAAATTTTGTGCACAGGACACACACAAAATTTTAGTTTGAAAATTGCATGTTTTCTCAAGCTTTGAGGTGTTCTGTGAAAAAATGGATAAGTCCAAATCAAAAAATTTTACCAGTGGTAGATAGCTACTGTATTAAGCTTTCCAACGATACCAAATATAATATATATTATGTCAATACACACGAGAAATTTTAGTTCAAAGTGAGGATGGCGCTTATTGCATTTTCATTTGGATTGATTCAAATATGAGTAAGGATAAGAATGATTTTTCTTCATTTCGTAGCAACATTAATCTGTTTTGAAAAAAAAATGACAATTAGGTAGGTTAGTGATTTAAAAACTGATTTTTAAATACAATTTTTTAAACAATTTTTATAAATTCTAGTGAGCAAAATCAATTCTAAGTAACATAAAATTTTAATAAAAATCGCTAAAAATTTCCTTACTTATCTCTTCCATTCCATTAATGCGATTCATAAATATTTAAAAAAAAAATGTAGTTAAGGAAATCTCAGTGCCATCGTCATTATCATCATGACATTCATTGTATTCACATTGTATACACACCAGAATAGAATACATAGCTTAACAGCATCAACTATGATGATGAATAAAAAGAATTTTTTTCTCCATTAAAAATGTAATTTTAGTTTCAAAGCTTTTCATAGAAGCAAGTTGACGGTGTGGCAGCTGACAGCAGTGCTACTATGTTTTATTATGATATGATCAGAAGGGATCAGTTAGATGAGCTTTATATTCTTTTTTTACTGAGAGTCATGCTTAAGAATTCAAATATAAATTGGTGTCTAAAAAAGACTTAACCATAACTTAGCAATATTTAACCAAGTTATCCACCATCCTAGTGTAAATAATATTTACAACAAACCAACAATAAAGATTCACTTCCATCCATAATGCATACAAAAAGTCACTCGTGCATCTATGATGCAGTTTACTAAAATTATTTCCATTTGAAACTTGAAAAAGAAGAAATTTGCATTTACCTTAAATGCAAAATAGCGCTTAACATTTCAACCGTAATAACAGATTAAATGATCTGTACTAACATTCTCACGTACACAGACATCGTAGTGATGATGTTGATTAAAGAAATTGCTGCATAACAGCAAAATGATAGTGAAAATATTTTTTTAAAAGCATAACAGAATATTTTCACATCCATAAATGTGATGTAGTCATGTTATGAAAGAAAGAAAAGAAGGAACGAAGGAGAAAGAAAGAAAAAATATTTTACCAAGCTTTAAAAAAAAGGCACATAAGGGAAATAAGTTTAATGACAGCAATTTCGCAATCTTCCATGTTACACATATATGTAGAGCGTACGATGCAATTAACTTGCTTGCTTTTCTTCCTCAACATCCCTCCTCTACATCCCCCTCCATATCGTCATCCTTTCTTCTTTTTATTACAATTTATACTTTTGGTTTGGGGAAGATTTTCATATTTCATTTTTACGGCTGTTCCCTTTTCACACTCACTACATCATGGTACAAAAGATGAAACATAAATATTTCTATTTTTTATGGAGGTTATAATAAAATATTTCGAGTAACTGTGCCTCACCATATGGATGTGTAGTATCTACAAATTAGGAAAAGTAATTCATACAATAATTAATCACTAACGACTAAAGCTATATATGTACATATAAGCTTATGAATATTACTTGAGAAATATTTCATTCATTAATCTAAATTTTTAGGATACAGCATACAATTCTTATTAACCAATGTACTCCATTCAAATTTTTAACTAATATATTTCTCGAAAAATGTTATTGAAATAATTCTACAAGACTGTTTATTGTATCACTTAAAATTGTTTATGATGAAGTTATTAATTTGAGAATTTCATGTTTCAATACTTGAGAATTCAAAAGAAAAGTAAAATGGCTTATTCATTATTATTTTCTGGGTACTTCCTCTTTGCAATAAATAAATGAAAACAAAGCAAATAAAATTAAATTTAATATTTTTATTACAAATATTATTTTTAGAGCTCTAATAATAACTGATTCGATCAAAAATATAATTTATTGGAAATTTTTAGACTTACCCACGTTTTTCCAAAGAATTGAAATTAATTAGCAGTTGATTTGATTTTATTATAGAATCATGATTTTAAATTTCTTGGCTTGATTTTGATTATTTTTGTAAAAACATTTTAAAATCCACTGAAATTTAAAAATACAGAACTAAATAAATACTCACAAAAACCAAGTTTCAAATTTATGAAGCGGGAAAAAATCCATCAAAATTCAGCATTTTTTTCGCTAATTTTCATAACAACTGACACAATATGCTGCAAATCTGCAAAGAAGACAAAAATCCCCTCTCAAGAAAAGAGCATTTTAATAGTCTTAATTCATTGAATACTAAGCAGATGCCATTTTAAAGAATATCATAAAATTTAAAAAGCTCTCAAAAATTTTCAGCAATTTCATTAATTTTTCAACTCCATTCCTCATTTAATTAAACTTAATTTAAGCTCCCATACCTAACAAAAAATGCCACTCGTTCATAACTAATTAATCCAAATCCCCAAAAAATCCTAAAACAAAATATTAATCTTAATTTCTTAATTTAAATCTTTCACCTCTTAATTGCGTAACCGCACCAAAAATAAACTTTTTATTTATCATTCTTTATTACATGAGAGAATGGCAGAGAAACTGAGAGATACAGCATGATATCATTAGTATCGGTATTATTACCGCAATTTATCATATTAAATGTAATTTATGAAAAGCTTCTTAAACTCATTCGCTTAATTTATCGTCATTTTAAAATTTAATGATGTGACAATTGATGTTAAATGGGGGAAATTTTTTTTTAGCAAATCGCGCAAAAATTTTTCCACAAAAGAAGAAAATTTCTTCGCCACATAACGGCAGGCAATAACAGAAGCAGTAACAACAACAGAGTGTGAAAAAATGGTATAAAATCTTTGACATTCCACAGAATACTTTTCTCGTTTTTATTTTGCTGACATAGGCGTAGTATAATATGGCTAACTTGCAGTCTTTCTCGTTTTTTGGTATTACTTCTCCACATTTACTTGTTTTGTTCTGTAAAAAAGAGAAATTTCTAGTAAGTTCGAGACTTATCAAAAAAAACAGTTTGATCACTGATCATATAAAGGGGCCGTTCACTTAGTAATTTCGCTTTATAGGGGGGAGGGAGGTGTCTAGTATTTTTTAACTGGTCAAACAGAAGATAAGTTTTTTCATCCAAAAAGTGTTAAATGTCCCTCAAATGTGAATCAAGTGTGAATTCAAAATTTCCACATTTAAATGGAATTCAAATTTCGAAGAAGCACCAATAAACATGACACTTCATAACTTTATACTCCGGCTATAGCAATCAAGTACGATAAGCACATTACATTTGTATGTACTTATATACGTACGAAAAAATAGACCTAGCTGATCTTTTTATACGTGCACATAACAGATATAAATGACAATAATATAAAAAAAATTCTGTCTGTATGAATGTGAAGAGCTGCGAATGTCGGCAAATATAAAAATTCCTTTTTCGGCACAATACATATATTTGTGAAGATTTCTGTTTGCTTTTGTCATATTTTTGCTTAAAGACATTTTTTTGATTATCACATCAACAGCAATATTTCAAACATAAAACTGACATATCTACATCTATCTATGAGGAAGTGAAATGGATATACAAAGAAAGAAATAGTTGAATGGGGATATCTTCAGCATTTTTGGGATCATAAAAAATTTTGAGGGTTGTCGGGTGTCAATGTGCTGAGTAAAATGAAAATTTGAGGTTAAATTTTAAAGAAATAAATTTTTTTGTTTTATTGTCATTAGTTTAATTAGGATCATCATGCACTCCATAAAACTGATGAATTCCTTTCTAAATTCAACAACAACCAGCAAACAACAAAAAAATATTCTACATAACACAAAACAAATTTTCTGCATAAAATGACAAACATCCCAAAAACTCCCCAAAATAACCTACAGAAGTAAGTTTTAAAAAAGGACCTCAACACAAAATAAAATACAGCAAAGGAAAATAAACATTGTGAAAATAAAAAACTTTTTCTAGTTTTTTTCATCCTACCAGTCTTGTTGCTTGTTTTCCTTTCCTTTGTATTAAAATAAAATGTGACCATGAAAAATGGGCTTGAGGGACGTAAATGACTTTCAAACAATCTGTCGTTTGTTGAAATTTTCCCGAATTACATTCCTAAACTTCCTTTTTTGTTTTGTTCTAAAGTAGTGGTTCCTTTTTGCTTGAGGAAATTATCGTTACACGCAAATTGAGTAATAATCATATACATAAAATATGTAAGACGTGGATTTCTTTGAAAAAGTATTTTTGTTGATGACATGGGGTGGGAGATGTGAGAATTATTTTGATTTATGAGTTTTATTTTTTTGTGACTTAAATTTTTTAAAAGAAATTTTTTAGAGTTTTTATATATAAAATTTTTAAGAAACAAAAAATTTTATTTGGTCATTAGACACCAAAGCCTTCTATCCAATAATTATTAATTTTCA
The DNA here is from genome assembly GCA_026123125.1 of Chironomus striatipennis. Classification (NCBI taxonomy): domain Eukaryota; kingdom Metazoa; phylum Arthropoda; class Insecta; order Diptera; family Chironomidae; genus Chironomus; species Chironomus striatipennis. Next base: position 30,430,767 of record CM047394.1, read on the forward strand.
ACTGAAAAATATTATACATATCCAGGTGAGTTTGAAGACCAACTCCATCTCCTGAATTAAAATATAACCCTAAAGTTGAATTTGCAATAAAATTTCCACACATTTCCCATCCATTGCCTTAAATGTGTCGTGGTAGGATCATCAAGAAGAATTTAAATCGTGAAACGTGAAATTAATTTCCCAAGAAAACTCTAAATTTTTACGATATTTCACGTAGGGTTTTCAATCCCGGGATCCCGAATCCCGAATCCCGGGATCCCGGGATCCCGCTGTTTTTTCAGTAACCTAATCCCGGGTTTGAAAACAGTCTCAATCCCGGGATTACGGGATTGAAAATTTCCTTAAATTTACAAAAATTAACGATGAAAAAAATTTTTTTTTAAACTTTTTTTTCTGCAAAAATAATTTTCTGACCAAAATTATTTAAAAACAATGAGTTTTTAAATTGATAAATCAAAAATTTTTTCTAGATTTATTTTATATTTGAGCTTATATTTAAGCAAGAATTTCGATTTTTGAAACACGAAGGAAAAATCACGATGAGTTCAATTTTTTTTTTCAAAATAAAGTTAAACTAGATCAAACTTCGATTGACACCACAAATTTCGAAAAAAAATAAAAATTTTGTATAAAACTTAAAAGAGTTGACTTTGAAACAAAAAATGTGAAAATTTTCATTAAAAATTGATGAAATTTAACTGCTGATAGGGTCCTTTTATTAATCTTTTAGATGGAAGAATACTTTCAATTGTAAAATTAAAAAGATTTGAAGTATAAAATAACTTAAAATAATACTCAAAGAAATTTCATGGCAAACTCTTTTAACTTTCATACAAAATTTTGGAGCCAATCGAAATTTGATCTAAACTTTATTTTGAGAAAAAAAAATATTTTTAGGTATTCAAAACTTGATTTGTATGAAAATTTTTTGTTGAGATTTTTAAATTCAAGAGTCATTTAAGTTTTGCAATTTTAAGGAAAATTTTATAGAAAAAATTAATTTTGAAAAGATAAATTTATTCAAAAAAATTAAAATTTTTTTAAAAGTAAAAGCTAATGATTAAAATTTCTAGATACTACATAGATAAAACTAATAGTTTTGTTTAGAAAAAACCATTAGTATTAAAACAATGCTTTTTCATAAGCTAAAAAATTAATTTTTACTCATTTTTTCTTTTGAAATTCAATCCCGGGATCCCGGGGGATCCCGGGTTTAGAATTTTTGAATACCGTAATCCCGGGATTGAAATTTTGGTCCGGGATTGAAAACCCTAATTTCACGTGATGAATAATTTATAAATCTTGAAAGTCATTTGACTTTTATATGTGATACAGCGTGATATTATTTTTCATAAAATAACTTAGAATAAGTTTAATTTATATCGTGTTAGATTTAAGGTTAAAAAGTCAGTAAAAGTAAATTTTAAAAAAAAAATTTTGACCGTTACTTTTCAGAATTTCATCAATGACATTGGAACAAAAATTATGAAATTAAATGATCCAAATATAGTTCATCTTGTTCATACATAACATAAATTCATTCGAATGGACATACATTAATTAAAATCAAGTTTTCATCCAGTTTTCATTGATAATTTTAAATTAATTGAAGAAAAAAATATTTTAAAAGCTAAAAAATTGAGGGAAAAATGAGAACATCCGAAATAGCTCTAATGATTATTTTAATATTATTAATATAACAATATTATAAGCTCCTGCAAAATGAGATTGGAACACGGAAATGAGTATGCTTGGAGTATACTCCAGAGCATGCTTCAAAAGTATACTCATTGAGAATAAATAAAAGCATCGATATTATGCTTTTAGTGTTCTCATGTTGTTCTCGTAAGTATGCTTAGTGAGTACATACATGTAAGCATATGGTTTTTTCAAAAAAAAAAATACTTTTGAAAACATTAGTAATTTACTCATGAGCAATAGTTTTTAAAAAATCAATGCAGTGAAATTTCCAGAAATTTCTAAAAAGCAGATTTAAGAGTCAATTTATTTCCATATCTATTTCATTTAAAAAACTATTAAGCTTTCCTTTAAAATTCTTCTTGAGAAGCTAAGGGGTCGTTCATAAATGACGTTTATGGAGGATGAGGTCGAGGACGAAAACACTATAATTTCTTAGAATTCTCTTAGAATCCTATTGTTCCTTTCAAGTTCTTTTTTGAAAAATTACTTTATTTCGGATGTCATTTATGAACGAGCCCTAATATCTTTTCTCTTTGCTTTTTTTTATCTTTATTAACAAAGCCAACAACCTTTGCTTTATTTCATAAAATTCCTTAATAATGCCAGCATCCAAATCACTTAATCCTACTTTCCAACAAAAATTTCTTTTCATACTCCTCACATTGTTTTAATGGCATCATTTTCAAGCAAATCCTAGCTATTCACAAAGAAATTAAGAACAAACAGGCCATTTTCACATGGATTTATTTCTACAACTCCATAAATTTTTTAAAACAACCATAAATTTACCCTGCATTAGTAGGTCAAACTATTTCATCTAGAGATCTACAAAAACATGAAAAAAATTGTAGTTGAAATTTTTTATTTCAAAAATTTTCTCTTTCATGCTGTATTCAGCAAGGAGTTGAAACAAAAATTTCATCATTCTGAACAGTTAGTCAGAAGCAATATAAGCTTTTCTATAAAACCCATTAACTTCTAATTGCTGTTTTATTTCCCATTTCCTTATCGAGATTTCACTTCAACGTCGTTTTCTCGCGAATCAAAATGAAAATTCATTTATAGCATCATGTAAACTGCACATATTCATGCATGAATAGATAAAATGAAATGGCAAAAGTAATTTAGATACGATAGGAAAAAGAAAACTTTTTTTATTATTCCTCACTATATGCATTCATGTTCATCTTCAATTTACAGATAGTGTTGAAGTCTCATGAGGTTTTTCTCTCAGCAAAATGGAAAATTGAATCTATTTTGATTCAATTACATTCACTTTTTTGCATTAATTAGAAGTTAAATGGAATGAGATTGTATTTTTATGTACATTGAAACATCTTTTTGGTTTTGAGATGTAGAACATGATAAAAGAACTTTTAGGTATGTTAAAATTTTATATGCGATTTTATGAATGGAGCATGCTTTTTTCGGGGTCAACAGGTAGCAGTAATGTAAAGGAAGATTTATTGTCTTTTTCATTTCCAAATATCTTTAATTATGCATGCTTTATTGTATGTTGTTGTCATTGTGCAAAATTTTTATTGTAGCTTTTATCCGCTTTTATTTTTTACGGATATAAGGACTTGATTTTTTAGAAAACGAAAGTAACTCATTCTGAATAAATGTTTTTTTAGTTGTGGGTTTTCCTGTACATCTTTAATTATTTATTTTCAGAATTTTTAGAAAATAATTTCAATGATTTTGTGAGAAATAAAATGAAAAACAATTTCAGGAAAGAGAGAGAGTCATTAAGGAGTGATTATAAAAAAAAATAATAAAATTTATTCAAATTAAGTTAATGACGTATCAATCCTTCCACAAAATGTTAATCGTCATTCATAGCTAATGAAAATAAAATCAATCTCAATTTTATTTTTAAAATGTCGATTTGCACATTTTTGAACAGATTCGATTTGAATAACCAAAAATTTCCCATACAAAAATTCAAATTTTTATTTTTAACTGTCATTTGTCATGCGTTTCGATTTGAATAAATTCAATTTGAATAGAAAAATATTTTAACCAGTGGCGTAGCCAGAAGGGTCCATGCACCCTCTAAGGGTTTTAAAACGTGCTCTCGCTGCGGCTCAAAACTCTTAGAGGGTGCTCGGACCCTCCTAAAACGCTCCTGATTGAAACAAGACAACTGCTCAAATCGAGGACCCCTGTACATGAAAAATTGTTATTTATTTCTGCCTAATTAAAATTGTGAAGTTTTCAATACATGTTCAACGATAAATTTTATGTCGAAACACACAATTTTTTCTAAGGTCTACACCAAATGAGAAAATATTCTTGTCCCAATCCGCAATTTGAGTGAAGAGGAAGAATAGTTTGACATGTAAAAATTTGTCATCGTTGTTTGCTCTGGTCTCAGGTCTGGTCTTTGCTTCTTCATTTTTGTTTGGGTTAAAATTATAGATATGCCTCTGGCTTGTGGATATTAGAATCTAGTAGAGAACAGGGAAAATTATGGAATAAATTTTCATGAACATTATTATTGTTTGCAAGGCTGTCTCTTCTTACATTCTCAAGCTTGCTAACTCGAATAAAATTAAAAATTATCTTCGCTTTTTTCTGAGGCATAAAGTAATTGTGACATGGTCATTTTCTCGTCAATATAAATACGATTTACGATCAACAAAACTGCATAAGGGCAATTTTTATCACATTTTGATCTAGTTCGAAACCTATAAACTTTTTATCTTGTAATAATTCATAACTATTGACAAAATATCGACAAACATTTCTGCTGACATACCCAAACATCAATCAACATAAAAAGTAAAGTAGATATTTTATGTTTACTTTTTATTGAAAGTATCATAGAGTACCCATATGTCTCTTTTTATTACGTAAACATATCAATTTAAGAAGAAGATTTCCAAATGAAAAGTTTGTCTAAACTTTCACATTTTCACATACATGCACACATACAGACTGCCCTTCAATTCCTCTTAACATTTTCGACCTAACAAATCTAACCTCACAAACTTTGAGTGTACGGATGTAATGGAAATGGAATAAGAAGATATTGTAAACTAAAAGTGTCTCGATGAGTAGGCGATTGCGACGCATTTTCAGAGCACATGTTTATAAGAAGCTCATGCTGTAGGAGTAAAGAGGATTTAAGTTTTCGACATTTTGAGATTTCATTTCACCCACGAAAGGGTTTAAATCCCTAAGAAATTCTTCATTGTTGCTAAATGTTTGTAGACTGTTTGTATGAAAATAATAAACTGCAAAGACAGAGGATCAAGCTTAAGAATACAAAATAAATAGACTGCCATGTAAACTGCAACTCATTCTATCGTTCATGAAAAGTCACGTTGCAAAAAAAGGGAAAGGAAATATGACGAAATAAAAAGAAGGAAATGTGGTGAGAACTAAAAATAAAAATAATAATCTCTCTATCCATAACAAGAGAGTAGATGATGAGTGCTTATATCAGCACATTTGTCCACATAAAGGAATTATGACATTATGAGCAAGAAGAAGTGTTTTGGGTCAATTTTTATAACCACCAACTGAACTATAATATATTAGTGCCGTTTTCGCATGAAGAATGAGTATATAATATGAAATGTAACATAAGTAGAAGATAGATGCATACAATAAGTACCAAAGCATATGAGAACGAGTGTTGTTGAAACATTTGTTCGTTACGTCCTCAGTAAACACAATGACGATGATGATGAAGAAAAAAAAATACACCCGAAAAATAAGTGTGTGGCATGGTTGTTATCATGATTGAAATAGAGCGTATAAGAAACTGAATAGGACACATCCCATAAGACATAAAATGTTATGAGCAAATCATCCTTAATTATTTTCAAGTTGCGCCCACAGCATATAATGTACATATGGTTGAAGAGTCGTTGTTTGACCATCACGGATGAAAAGCACAAGCACAACATGATAAATTATCCGTCTGAACATCATTTTCTCTCTCTATTTGTGTTATATTTCTAGCTTTTGATTTTTTTCGAGGCCACATGAAGAATGTAGAACAAATGCTTTATTTATTGTCCATCTATCCATCTGCTTCTTCTTTTTTCCTTTCTTCCATGTTATGTTTGTATTAAAAAGAATCTGTTTTTCATTTTATTATTTTTCTTTGTAATATTTTTCCTTCCGTGCTCCTTTTGTCTTTTTGATTCTTTTATTTTCTCATGGTCACATCATGGTCACAATATGTTTTCCACATCTAATATAACATTAATTTCAATATTGCACAGTATTGACTGAGTGAGAGAAGATATCGTACTACAAAGCATGAACTACTTCTTGAGAAGTAATTTTGAAGTGATTCCTTTTAAGCTCTTCTGTTCTTTATTTTCTTTTTAAAGCTGCTGAATGATTTACTGCTTGCTGTTACTATCATTTGAGGTTAGACATTTTCACAGAATTTTGCTGCAAATGAAGTAATCTGTCATAATGATTCGTAATATTACAGTAAATGTGCAACTGGATCCGTGAGATTACTCAGGTAATAAAAAAAAAATGTTTTTTTACCTAGAGGTCCTTTGTAGAATTAGTAATACCTAAAATAGCAATTTTTACCTCCGCCCCCTGAAAATTTTTATATGGAGCATAACAAAATTACAAACCCCTCTCTAAGCGTTACGTTTTTTACAAACGACTCCCTAGAAGGTACAATATTGACCAAATAAATTTGATACTTAAAGCATTCATTATTTTCATAACAATTAAGTGATTATCCCATTTATGTACGTAACTTATTCTGACTGGTTAATTCTCTTAATTATGTTTATGAACTTCTTCATAAATGTTTTGATTACAAAACTTCTAACCAAATTTTGTTTTTGTAAATAAACAGTTCCTGTTCCTCATTATGTGTTGGCCTCATTCAGTTATAATAGAAATTGCTTGTTAATTATTTCCATTCAATAAGTTTTAATTTTTTTCTTCATAAATATTTTTGAAAGTTTGAATTTGAAAAATAATAAAAATATTAAGCATGTTTATAATCAATATTTGATCAATAAAGTCAACTTTTGCCGGAGAACCTTATTAAATATTTGCTTTTCGAAAACCAAATCAAGGCCATAGAACTCCCAAAATTGTGCATTGAAAAATCATCCATGTGCAGCAAAGTGCAGTAAAAATTAGTTAGGTGTAGTAAAGTGCATCAAAGTGCATAAAAGTGCATCAAAGTGTAGCAAATTTAGTGAAAGTGTAGTTAAAGTGCAGCAAGTGTAGTGATTTTATTTTTGACTTTAATGGGACAAAAAAACTAAATAATTGTTAATTAAACAATGAAAAGTTGATAACTAGATCAAATTAGCATAATACTGCTTAACACGGACAAAATTCAATCCAAAAAATAAACTTTTATGTTTTATAAATTTTTAACTTTTTTAAGAAATGCGAAATTTATCGTATTTAATTGAGAGTTTTTAGCGTATTTTTGATGCAGTAATCAGTAAATGATCAAAAAGAAAAAAACTTCGAGTTTTAATAACAATTGTTGTTTCTTGCTCATATTATAAAATATTTCATTAGAAAATATTGAATTAACGTCCCTACAGTTAGTAGGGCAAAAATTTATTTAGGGTAAAAAATATTGAAAGTTGTACAAACAAAATCACAAAAAAAAATTTATACAATTTTCGAACAAAAAAAAAAAATTGGCAGTACTTTTGTTTGAGGAGGTGGTTCTGCATCATCTTGATCTGCTTACTCCCGTCCATTTTCGGGACAAAAATCAAAACTTTAAACTACAATAACTCGAAAAATAAAAAAAAATATTTTTAAAACTATTGTTTTAAATTATTTTTATCAGTAAATGACATCAACTAAAGCTTTAAATAAGAAACTAATTTTTTTTTTTGTAGTTTGGAAAATATTTGAGTTTGAAATTTTTCAAGAGTCCCGAAAATCATACAAATTCGGGAAATAATGAATCCATAGTTGAAACTCAATCTTAAGGTTTCAAAACCCGTTAATGATTCAGTAAAGTAAAGATAATATCATAAATTAAAAAAAAAATGTAATTATTTTTTTAAAGTTTTTAAGCACCTATTTTAATAAATTTCGTGCATTTTTTAAAAAATTGAAAAGAAATTCATGTTTGTTTAAGAAAATAATTTAAATTGTTTGAAATGTTAACTTAAATTTTAATTTTTCATACTCATCTTTTAAGTTCTGTCAAAAATTGCTCAGTAAATTTAGTTTTCCAAAATATTCATAAATTTTTGGCATTTTAATTCATTTTTTGTGGAATTAAATGAAGTGCATTAAAGCATGAGTCAAGTGCATCAAAGTACAGCAAAATTTAGTAAAGTGCATGCAAGTGCATGCAGGTGCATCAAAAAAGTATCAAAAAGTAGTAAAGTTTAGCAAAGTGCAGCCAAGTGTAGTAAAGTTTAGCCAAGTGTAGTAAAGTGCATTAAAAAATTAGTGAAATTGTTCAAAGTGTAGCATTGTAATACAAAGTGTACTAAGTGTAGTAAAATATCAGTAAAAAAGGAGGAGAAAAGGAGTAAAAAAGTAGTGAGTGTAGGTAAAGTGCAATTAGTTCTAGGGCCTTGAACCAAATTATAAAATTAGTTCTGTAATTAGTATTGTATTTACAAATTTGTTTATTTGCAAATAGATTTGGTCAAAATGTAGAAATGTTTCCTATTCTTGATGACTTGAATTTGTGGTTTAAATTACTGTGTGAATTGTCCTAACCAATGCCAATCCCTTGTAAATATATAGGAATCTCAGAAACTTACTTAATTTTTTTTCAACTCATTTTATCAAATTTAATTTTAAACAATGGAAATTCTCAAGGCCGACTTTAAAGCTCCACCAATGGTTTAAAAATATCAACATTCTTTAAATAGAACTTTGTTGTTATAAAAACAATAAAAGAAAATCATAAAGAGGAAGTGGAGCATTATGAAAATTGTTCCGAAAACAATCGAAACATCTCCATCATCACAATTTCTTGATTGTAAAAATACACGAGATGGAAATACTTTACTGCTGTTTTTCTAATGAAAGACACCGAAGGCCATTAATTTTCTACTTTTGTTTCTGCTCCTTTTTAGCTTTCTTTTTCGTCTCTTTAATTTCTTTTATCATCTGTTTGGACTTAAAATTAACATTTCGTGACACATCTGACTTTGTGATAATGATAATGAAGTAGTTAACTAAAGCCATGATCTGTTCCATATACTTTACATTTCATGTTAACGCTTCGTCTCTTTTGCGTTGTCAGTTCAATGCTAGTGGATTAACATTAATAAGTCTCTCTCTATCCACAAGATTGTTTGAAGGAAAAATTTTTCTTTTCTTTTCAGTGAGTACAGCACCACACACGAATGAGCACTAAGATTTTTCTCTAAAAAGTTTTCCAGTTTTTACATTGAACACTAACTTTTCATATTTATGAACTTAATGAAAGATGTCTTTAATAGAATTTGGTGATAATTCACAATATTTCTAACTAAACTTTTCTTTTAAAATTGAATTTGTAGATAGTTATACTAAACGGCTATTACAGTTAAGACGAACACATTGTGTAAAATTTTCAATTTATTATAGATGTTATAGATCTTCAAATGTCTCAAAATTGTTTGCATTTCTTAAAATATTTTTAAAAATCTCTCTATTCCGAGAATATCTTCAGATCTTATTGATCTAATATTGCGTAAAGTATAACAAACATCCTTTTACATCCGAAAAAAACACGAAGAATTCAAAAATAGCACAATGCAATGTTTTCGTAAGCTCTTCTAAGAATGAGATCTGATATCAGTGTCTGAATTTATTTCCGTCAAATCTTCTACATTTTTTATTTATAACTCATTTTAGCATTTTATTACCTTACAAATCCTATAATTACGTTCTAAATGAGATGGTTCAATTTAGAATTAAATTTATTCTTAAAAAATCAAATATTTTTATCTCATCTCAATGCTAATGTACAATAAAAGATTCGTGTATGTTCAAATATAGATGAAAATATTCAGAAGCAAAGCTTTCTCAAGTGGAATCGTGGAAATTATAAAGATGATTCCACTCTTATTTTTCTAATTTCTTTGATCAAGAATTCAACTTTTCTGTTTCTAACATTAAATCCACTTCTTTTTTATTTCGAGTTTTGCCTGTCTTCTTGTCTGCCTTATTCACAAATATTATCATCATTATTCTTCATGCTATTAGTGGAGCATAAAAAAGAAAAAATTCTCAAGAAGATGTGCTCATGTTCAGCACAAGGATCACATCATTCACTTTCATTCATCTCAATGTGAAATGCAACTCAACAAGACACAAAGATACGATATTATATCTGAAATTTCGCTCGAACGGGAGACATAAAGGGAATTTTCGAAGAAAAAAGTGGAAAGGTAGAGTTTGAAATGAATTTTGAGAATTTAAGCGCTTAAAATTCTTTAATAGAATAAATGCATGGTACCTGAAAAATGAAAGGGGTCATATTTAAAATTCGTAATGCTTAAAATGACCATTTTCGACCAACCTCCCCCAACCCCTAAATGTAACAAACTTTGTTTGAGATTCCAAAAAAAAAAATTTATTGCATTATTGTGATTAATTTCAAGTATCCTAAATAATAAAACAACATTTTTGCAGTCAAGACGTCAATCAAAAAGCATAAACTTCTACTACACCTATCGATGGTACACATCTACACCAAAAAGTCTTTGTCAACATTTTTCTTCATTTCCTGTGTTTGAACTTTAAGTATTAGTGAATAGCATGGATATTTAATGAGCAAACAGCATCTGAACAGCAACAAGAAAGCGCTGAGTCAAAGAAAAGGAGGAAAACACATCATAATAAGTGGAAATGTACACTGATTAATAAGAGACACGTTTGCAATAATCACCACTTGAAATCTTCTGCTTCAGACATGAACTATAATACGTAAGAATATGAGAGTAAAAGCAAAATGATTGTCATCCGGTAAATGTCCTTTGAAGGAGCATCGTATCATTACCCCTTGATGAATAAAATTTTCTAAATATCATGATAACATTTGTTTATGTTGAGGCTAATAAATTACCATGACTTTTTCTTCTCTTTCTTGTAATGCTCATCATGAATGTTTTATACGTATGTAAATGATATTTTTTTGATGAAAATTAAAGCACTTTAGTTAATTGAAAATATTTCTTTCTTGTTCATTTTAGTCTTTTTTTGTTGTTGCTGTTCTTTTCAAATTACTTTTGCCTTCATTATCAGAAATTTTCTTTGTCACATCAATGAGAAGTCGCTTCATCCTTTTTTGAGTTATTTTGTTCACTCATCTGAATGCAAGTTAATTTTTTACAAAAGAACTGTTTTAGAAAAACTGGTTTTGATTTTATTGTGACTACTTCTGTCATGTCCAATCCCTTACAATTCCTACCAATTTAGTGGCTGATCACATTAAAAATATTTCATCTAAATCACAATAAAAAACCTAATTTAAAATTTAAATCATTCAGAAGAATGTTCTGTGAGCCTTTGGACAATGTGACTCATTGACTTATTTTTGGTGTTAATTTATTGAGGCTTCAAACTTGAGTGTAAAAAATTTCACGATTTTCTTACACAAAAGTTTAAAAAGTCATTTCATTCAGAATAATCGTTTGAGATACGAAGGATGAATAAAAAGTCTGCTTTGTGCAACCATGCAGATTTTACTTTGTAAATTATTTTGCATAATACTTTTACAGTATGTTGTGTATTCGGAAAAAAAGATATTTGATGGATTTTAAGCAATGTTACAACTTGTGAATGCTAGTTTTAAGCAGTTTGTTCATTGAACTATAGCTTTTTTTAAAATTCAAAGCTATAATACTTCAATTGAGAGATCAAACATTTAAAGCTCCTCCTTTCCTGCTATTTCCAACAAGAAGTTGAAATCTCGCAGGAAGTAAATTAAAAAAAAAAGATTTTAAAGGGGAGTTGATTATGTCACAGGATTTCACTTCTTTAACATGAGTCTAGTTATTCCCAATTTTATTGAGTAACATCATTAAATTATCTCACTTACCCCAAATAACAAGAAATCACGCAAAATACAAAGGAGAAGCTTAATGTCACATAAATCAATTTGAACAAAATTTTATGTGGTTGAGAAAATTGAAAACATACATATTGAGCAAGCACGGAGAGCATTGAAAGGGAAAAAGAAGAAGAAGGAATTTAGGACAAAAATTTCATGTCAATAACTTAAATCCAACACTAAGATCTTTCTAAGCTGACACATAGAAATGTCGGCAAATAAGAGAGAACGAATCATCCCATCTTTTACTATTCTTCATTCAGTGTACCTTTTTTACGTTCATCTCATTTCCACAGAAATCATTTAGCACCATGAAAATTGTTCACCCTTCTTTTGCTATTTTTATGGAGTTTATTTTGGAGATCAAATTAAATTGGTAGACTTAATGAGCTTTAGGTGGCTGACTAATTAGAGAGGTATAGTTATTAGATTGAATGAAAAGGCTCATGAGCTTAAATTTAGTTTAAATTTTCTAATAATCTTTTATATGATTTAAGCCAACAAATTAAATTTTCACATAGTGGGACGCAATTGATTTGAACAGTTTTGTTTCAAAAAAAAATCATACATTTTGTTGTATAATTCTTTTTAAAGATCCTACTAAGTCCATATTTTTTTTTGAAAATTTGACTACGCACGTATACAAATCAAATCTATTCAAATTGAGGACTCCGTGTACATACTGAAGACAAAGAAGATTGTTTATTATCTGGTATACAGCCTTTTGACTAGATTGTAGTTGTTCAAGCTCTCATGCATACATTAGGTGTCGTCTCTCATTTATTCTGATTATTTATCTACGTGATGCTTTTACAGATGAAAATATAAAGCATAACAAAGAAATGACGTTCATAATGAAGTCGAAAAATGAGATGCAAAATGAAAAAGAATTCAGAAGATGAAACTTGGAAGTAAAATTAATCAATTTTTCTTAAATAGTTTATTTAGTTGACAAAACAATTTCAATGTAATGAGAAATAATGAATTAAAAAATTAAAATCTACTTAAAATTAATGAAAGTTTTCAGCTTTAGAATTTGGACGATAACGCTGTTATGAGAAAGAAATTTAGTCAGAAATACCAACAATACACTCCCCTCTAAAGAACAAACAAATTAACAGCGTGAGTTATAAAAACTCAATCTGCAATTATGTAAGTACTTAAGAGTAGATTTTATGCAACTAAAGACAAAAAAACAAGACAATGTACAGAACCAAATGACTTCAAAAAAATAAAATTTCTTCGTGAATATTAAAATAAAGAATGAATAATGAAGCTATAAAAAATATGAATTGCTCGAACAATACAACAAAATAAAATGAATTCGCACTAAGACCATTCACTTGAGAGATTAAAAATAAAGAATAAATTTTAAATTTTATTATATTTTTTATTTTTTTCTTAATATATCCAGAGAATTTAATATGATAGTAGGAAATTACTTAGCTTTAGATGAGGTATTTAGTAAAGTTTATAATTTTCAATTTAGGAAAGTTTAAATTTTTAATTTGGTTGTCTTATCAAATTTTATTTTTAAGCTTCAATGCACAAATATGTTTTATTCTAAAATCAACAATTATTTAAGGAACAAAACAATAAACCATCATTAGAACCATTTTTCATGTTTTCCATTAAATTTTACATACTTCAACTGCTCAACAACAAACTGACATTTCAAATTTATGGTCATCGTCACACAAAAATACAAGGACATAATACAATAACGGACAGCTTTTAGCAAAAGAAAAATTAAATGAGATGAAATATGCAATAAAAAAGAAATTTTCTTTGACACATTTTTCCAGCAAAGATTCTTTCCAGGCATGAAAAATTTCTTAAAAGCATTAATTTTACAGAAAGAGAAAAATTTTATTTTTAATCCTCTACAATTACCAATTTAGGTTTTAAAAATGCCTTAAAGGGCGTTTCTCGTGCCAAATAGTTGAATTTTTGCTTGTTTCATTTTTCAACTCCTTCAATTAAAATGAATCGTTTTAAGAATGAAAATTGAGAACAAAGGAGATTATTTAAGGTACAAAAACTGAACATCCAGCGAAAGACTCTGAATTGAATCGCCGGACTATTTAATTTCTATTCATAATATGCTTAAAATGGATTTTTCTTCTGTCATGTCTCAAATGTGCGCCAATATTTTAGAGAAAAAAGGTTTGTAGTTGAAGCTGAGATATTAGATCTAGCCAAAATCTAATTGAACCCAAGATGGCTTCCCCATAAAATTTACACTAAAAAATCCATCAATCCTCTTTCATATTAGGTATTACGAAAAAATAGATTAAATTATTTTAAACACAACATTTTGAATCAAATTAACCACTGGCACACACAACAATGCCTACATTACCACTAAAAACCATTCTCATCTCCTTCCATTCATTCCCACTTCAATGCTCGTCGAAGCGAGAAGCGAAAAGATGTGCAAAAATGAAATGCCGAGATGCTTCCAGGTAATTACATTTTAAAGCAAAAATTACAGCTTTTTTACTTATGCTGTAGATATTCAAACAAAATTCATGTACTAAAGGAAACCGCAAGGCTGATGTAGTAAAATACATAGAAAAAAACCTCGTAATAAAAAAAGACTTTTTTCCTCTGCTGCTTTTGAAATAATAAACGGAAAAGAAAGGAGGAAAAAATTGTTATGCTCTCATTCGTAATTAAAAAATTAATGGCAATAGCACAACATTTTAAAATCACAACAATTAAACGGGAAAGAAAATGAGGGGCTTTTTACTTTTATAAAAGATGAAGTTGTAAGAATTACATAAACTTTATACAACATTGTAAACTTTAATTTCTTTTTGGTGTGAATGAATTAATGTTACCTCTGCGTTTGTGGAATTTTACTCCAGTTTAATACTACAATAGAATTATTTTATGTTCATGATGGAAACTTTTTGTGAGATAAGAACATACGGGTTTTAAGGGGGTGATTTAAGGAGGACTAAGGAATGGTACTGTCATTTTTAATTTGTTGACTGCTGATATGGCAAACTTATTTTCTGTATTTTTTTATTTAAGAACTTGCTAATTAAAAATTTAAGACTGAAAATTCTAATGAAAATTTATAGCATTCGATGAAAATAGAAAAATTATCTTGATATAATTGGAACCAAGTGATTGATCTTGTAGATTCTTACACGAGGCATTAAAATATTTAAAAATAAATTTTTTACAAACAAATTTGTTTTTGTTAATAGATATTACTTTTTATTTTTACAGACAATAATTGATGGTTTCATGAGTTCAATACAAATTAGCAGTGGCGTAGCCAGATGGGTGAATGGGTGAATTTTCACCCCCTTCATTGGCAAATTTTTTCAATTTAGTTACTAGGATTTTTCGTGAAAAAAATTGGAAATTCATCTTCCCTTAAATTGTTCATAAAAAAGTACATTTTCATCCCCCCTCCCTACAAAAATTCCTGGCTACGCCACTGGAAATTAGTAATTACTTCATTAATATCTAATCCTATCTAATCTTATTTTAAAAATATCCATCAATACCGGGAAAAAAATCACAACAGCAATCAACTCAAGTCATAAAAATTATCAAGATTAATTTCATTATTTTCCTTCTTCAACATTAAACATTTGGTTGGTTGCAGATACACAAAAGTCAATTAAATGGAAAATATTTTAACCACATCATCTCGTGTAACATGCTCAGCCACATAACAATAATGAATTAATGTATGAGAGAAATGATGTGAATTTCATATTATGAAAATATTCATTTTTTTTGTTTATTTTTATTCCACATTCAATTAAATTCTCCTGCCGCTCATGTAATGGCATATGGGAATGTGTAAAATATAATTCCATAAACCACTTTACTACCGCAATTTTTGCCGAAAAAAATATTATTTTATTCGCTTTTGTTTTGATTGTAAAAATTACAGATACAACAGACACGAAAGAAGATTCCTTTTTTGTTCATTTACACAATTTTTTTTTTCGAAGCATTAACGAGAGTAACTAAACAGAATGATGAGGGAAGGAACTGCAAAGAAGAGAAGATCTTGAAAGGTTCACATACAAAACACCTACGTGATATGGTTGATACACGAGAAAGGCAGAAAATTGGGTGAATAAGAGCCGAGAAAAGAATTTTTCTTTCTTCTTCCATGCCACATCAACAAAATGATGATAAAAATGCGTGAGAAAGTTGTTAATAATCCACAGGTGAATTTTGAGAATGAAAATAATTCTTTTTACTTTACAAAAGCACATATTATTTTGATGATGAATAGCATGAGGCTGTTGAATGTATACTTTTTTTTGTTTAATTTTTAAGGTGCATGAATTTTTTGGATTTTTCATGATTTACGAAGGTATGCAAAAAAACCTTCTAAGAAAATTGGATTTTTTTCTAGATTCATTTCAAGGTTAAAGTATTATTAATTTTGCAAATCATTACGTCTGATATCAAATTTTCAGGGTTGTGTGAATGCATGTTTTAAAGTAATTTGAGAGTAATTTTGATTTCTGATAGATTTGTTTGAAACTATTGAAAATTTTCTTTGACTTGCAAAAACTTTTCAAGATATATTTATCCTCAAGAAATCCATCCTTAAAGTCAAGAAATAAATTTTAAAAAATCTTTTGGATCTTCACTTATTACATACCGCCGCTAAAATTCGGGTTTTTACCCCCCCCCCCCAACAAAAGAATCACGTGTGAAAACAATAGACTGAAAACTCTCAGACCCCCTCCCCCCTCAGTGCGTTACGTAATAAGCGAACGGTTGCTTTAATAGTATTTCTTCTTTAAAGTTTCACTAACTTCACTCATCTAATAAAATTAATCTCTAAAGATTCATCATCCAATAGAATAAATCACGTACAAGCACTTATGAACCAAAATATTTACAATTCAATAATTGAAGAGTCTTACTAAAGCTTAACAAAATCACTAATAAATACTTTTAAAAACTTAAACAAATACTCGCCCAATGTCGATTATGATCCAACGTTATATCCATCATGAAAACACTAAGCATTAAAGGAAATGTGCATGAGTTTGCGATATGCTATCATACATGATGTTATATGATAAAAAGAAGGACGACGAAGTTATAGGCGATATGAATAAAAACAAATAAACGTTGAGCCAGATAGAGAAAGCAGAATTATGGAAAATAGAGAGACTGAATATGAAAACTAAATAATACAATAAAGCCATAATGTGTACATGGAAATAGAAAATGAACATTTTATGCTTCTTCATTCGACACTCATTTATGGATAAATAGAAGAAAAATAAAGCATACGTTGGACAACAGTTGAAGCTATATGTCACATTTATTTACCATTTAATTTTCCTATTATAGCATCGACTTTATCTCAAAATAAAGCAAATGGGAGTAGCAATAATAGTAGATATTATAGTGCTGTAAATATAAAAGTAGTTTATTAAATACGCCGGTCACGTAAGCCAACTTTGTCTCACTTGCTTTCTCTCGCTCGCATTTTACATTTGGACATAAACATACATACAATATAAAACAGAAGCAGAGCAGAGCAGAGCAGAAAACCAGCACCAGCAATGAATAAAAAATTTAATTTTGATACCAAACAATAAAGTTAAGGGAAATTCTTTTCTCATCTTATTTTTTTCTGTTTTTTTTGCGATGTCAAATGCGACGCTAAAAAATAATACGACAGAACATAAAGCTTTATTTTTTAATTTGCGTGTCATCTAAATATGTTGAAAGCCGAACACAATGTTGACATTAGAAAATGAGAAGAAGATACAAAACAATGCACAGGCAGTGTTGCTATCTGGCTGTTTGCTGGAAATTTTGATAAAATCTTGATTAGCATAGTTTGGAGACTGGCATGTTTTAGGTTAGGAGATGAGGATTGAAAAAAACAGTTAGAATCAGCTTTCGACCGAAAATATTCAACTAACCATAAATTGTTAAGAGCACGACTAAATCCACGCAGCAACACTGTACAGAAGTAAAATGACGGAACAAATTTAATTAAAATTGTAAGCTTTTTTGTCGAAATATGCTCAATGTAGATTGCTTGTATGTTGTGGTCTTTTCATCTGTTCTCACATTAATTTTCTTACAATCTTGTTTTCCTGGTTTCTTTGAGCTTAATTACTTGTTGATGTGAAAAGAGAGGGAAAAAATTTTTTATCTAAAGACATGTTGAGGATGAACATTTTTGAGGGAAGATTATGAAGTAATGTCAAAAGCAATTTCCTGTATAATATGTTAAAATGTTTCTTGTATAATTACTTTTTTTAGAGCTGCTTTGTAGAAAGTAGAACATTGTGAGATGATTCGTACATCAAAAGCTTCCTATATGAATGCATGCAATCATTAATTTATTTCTTCCATTAACATAGCCTGTATTCACAGTTATTGCTTTAATTTCTGAAGAAAAAATCATGCCAGCAAAATCAATTAGTAAGCAATAAAGCAACAAATTGATATAAGAGGTAGGAAATAATGAAACATACAACCACGCAAAACTCAACTGCTATTGACTGTCAATCAATGTTTGGATTCTTAAATATCACACGTGAAGAATAAATCAAGCACTTAACAAAAATATGCACATTAAATGTTTCTATTATTTCTGATTGCATAAATATCACGTGGGTTTAATTAAGATGTCTTTTTTAACACAAATTATAACTATGCCAATTTGCGTCATTATAGTTTTTAATAACTTTGTAAAATGTCTAGACATCCAGTAAATATTGACATCTTTTTTTCTTTAATTTTTTGAGTCGCTGCTCCTAAAACAATAAAAATTCTCTTAATTAAATTAAGTATGAACTACATACTATGTAGGTGTAGGTTGGTATATTAAAATTTGATCACAACAAAATTTTAATGACGTAAAAAATATTAAGTTTTACCTAATTATTTAAGACAAAAAATCGTATGAAGATTTTTCTTAAGGAATTCAATGAAAACCCTAAATTACAGCAACTTTAACTGCTTAACTAAAACAAAACAATTTCTAAAAACCTTCCTCAATGTAAGAATGTAACAACCTCTAAATCTCATAAATCTATCTAATAATCTAAGATCTTTGTACTAAAAGAAGAATTATGGATGAAAAAGTTTCGACTTAAACCGCGACAAAAGATGTTTATAGGAAACTTTAATGCTCTTTATTGTACTTTAACTGATCGCGAATAGTATTACAAACAGCAGTTAAGAAAACATACTCATTGCTATTTCTCTTTCTCTCTATCATTCCAATTTCGCATCATTCTAATCTAAATGCTCTCACATATAACACAACAATTTTCATCCTTTTATTTGCTCATCTACTGCTGTCGCACGATGCAGGATAAAATCCCCGAAAAATAATAAGTCCACGGTCCTGCGGGATAAAATCGATGCCCAGTAATAGCATCGAAACGGAATAACATCGAATCGCAAATCCGGAACAAGATCGAAATTATTTTTATCATTAGACCGTAATAACTTCACTTATATAAGCCAAGTGAAGTTATTCCGACACAGTGATGGAATAAATTCACTTATGAAATGTAAGTGAAGTTATTCCTGAGATTTGTAAGAATTTCAAAAATTGTTCATACACGGTCCAGGAATAACTTCACTTACATTTTGTAAGTGAAGTTATTCCATCGCAGTGTCGGAATAAATTATCAACATTTTATCTTTCGACATTATTCCAATATTGTGCATAGATAAATTTACAAGTGAAATTAATCCGATTTCGTGTAAAACCCAGGATATAAGAAAGTTCATATTTTTTGACAAAAATATTTTTGAAAATATATTTCTTTAAAACTTTAGTTTGAAAGTCTCTATACGTTAAATTTCATTACTTTATTATTTATATAATTTGTATATATTTATATATTTTATTTAACGACTCAAAAAAATCATTATTTAATTTTTTATATCGAATTTCAATTAAGTTTAAAATTACCAAATACCTAAATGGTAGAATTTACTATGATCATAGTAAATTTGAATGTAACGACAAAAAAACCATAATTTTTTAAATTAAATATTTGGGCTTATATGGAGATTTATTTATCCAATATAATATAAATCCAATATTCAGGAATAAGAACATCTAGTTCCAAAATATTAAGATCCAGTTAGGAAAAATAATGAGGATCAGACACATAAAAATAATTTCAGGTAAAAAAAAAAAAAAACAAACTATTTGAAATTCTCAATTTTCAAAAATTCTCTCAAAAATCTCTATTTATTAAACATAAATGATAATAGTAATTCTTTATTTAACAAATTTATAATGATGGTGGAACTACACGAAATAAATTGATATTAACTTAACCTAGTCGATTTTAAATCAACATTAAATGACATAGTAGATAGGTTTGAAGCATTAAGTGATTTTGAAGATTGATATTACAGTTGAAAAAATTATACAAAAAAACCAAGAATTTTTAAATTAAGTAAATTATAAAAACAAATAATTAAGAAAATAAAAATTGTAGTTTAATTTTTAAACATAATCGATTAGACTAACTAACATCTAATAATACTTGTAAAAAAGCTTAATCGTCACATTGTAACTGAGCAATTCTATTAGAAGGTTTCATAGAATTTTTTTCAAAAAATTTTTAAACATTATTTTCTTGAATAATATGATACAAATCTTATTAATCTACCTAAATTATTAATTATTAGACCATTTGGATTGTAATTTGTTAGTTCTAGGTATTAAAATAGCAATTTATTGATAAAAAATTTGTTAATTTTTCTCTACAAATTACTCGGTTTCACTGTAGACTTTTTCGTGGAATTGATATTGCAGCTTAACTAAAGATTCTCAAAATGTGGATTTCATATATGTTAAAGCTTGCAGATTTATCTATCTTTTAGTATATTTACTTCATATTGAATGATCTTTGATAAAGAGAAATCGATTAAAACACTTTGGAGACTTGAGTAAAATTTTTATTGTGAAACCGAGTAATTTATTGGTAGAATTCAAATTTTTCTTTAATTAGATACTTTAGATGCTTCTAATGAAGTTTGACGTATAGATTTTACTAAAATCGTATAGATTTTACTTCTGACATGTTTTGTTGTCAAACAAATACAACAATGCAGTAAATAATGAGAAAAAATAATTTGGAGAAAATTTTGGAGAGAAAATCTTTCCTGGAATTGCCCAATTCTATTATTTGGTAATTTTAAACTTAATTGAAATTCGATATAAAAAATTAAGTAATGATTTTTTTGAGTCGTTAAATAAAATATATAAATATATACAAATTATATAAATAATAAAGTAATGAAATTTAACGTATAGAGACTTTCAAACTAAAGTTTTAAAGAAATATATTTTCAAAAATATTTTTGTCAAAAAATATGAACTTTCTTATATCCTGGGTTTTACACGAAATCGGATTAATTTCACTTGTAAATTTATCTATGCACAATATTGGAATAATGTCGAAAGATAAAATGTTGATAATTTATTCCGACACTGCGATGGAATAACTTCACTTACAAAATGTAAGTGAAGTTATTCCTGGACTATGTATGAACAATTTTTGAAATTCTTACAAATCTCAGGAATAACTTCACTTACATTTTATAAGTGAATTTATTCCATCACTGTGTCGGAATAACTTCACTTGGCTTATATAAGTGAAGTTATTACGGTCTAATGATAAAAATAATTTCGATCTTGTTCCGATCTTGCGATTTACTCTCCAAGTGAAGTTATTCCATTTCGATGCTAATACTGGGCATCATAAAATCCCCGAAAATCGCAAAAATTTTAAAGTTCCCTGTGGGATAATAATCCCACTTAGAAATGTTGGTGGAATTATTATCCTCCCAGGAAAATATTAATCCCACATATATTTATTAGTGGGATTATTATCTTCATGGTAAATAATAACTCCACTTACATTTACTAGTGGGATTATTATCCTTTTGGAACTGGATTTAAATTTTAGATTAATTTAAATCCTAAAATATTTTTGTCACTGTGGATAATTATTCCACTTGTATTATCAAGTGGAATTATTATCTCTATGGATTTTTAACTGGATAAAAATCCCACTTAATAATTTCATGAAATTTTTGAAAATAAATGATAAATTGATAGTTTTGAAAATTTTAGAAGTTTAATATTTGGTGCACTGTATTCATGAAATATTAAAAATTTAAATTTTTAGTGCATTTTTGAAAAGGCTATTATTTTCACTTTGTTCGGCTAGCTGGATGACTAGATAAGTTATGAGTTCTCAGCTACCAGACATCGTTGAGAGTTTTTAATATATATTTAATCGATTGCTAATTGTCGTCGCAGAATCCATTGTAATCGCAGAATCCATTGATTAATAAGTTTTGTAGGAGGCTGTTCACTTATGACGTCTATCAAAATCTTAGATTTTCAGACCCCCTCCCCTCCTCTGTCACAAAATCTTCATATATAAAAATTCTTTTGTTTAAAACTGTCACACAGCCTTAGACTCCATCTCCCAAAAAAAAAAAAAAAATAGATATCATAATGAACGACCCCTAGGGGCCGTTCACATAGTACGTTCGCATTTTAGGGAGGAAGGGGGGTTCGAAAAAGTGTAACCATTTGTAACAAGGGGGGGGGGGGTATTTGAAAATGTAACGTTCTATCAGCAATAATAATTTTACAGTATTCAAATAAAAAATTTAATGTAAAATTTAGGTTTTGTAATATTTTGATCATGTGAATTTAGTTTTTATACATACGTTAAAGCAAGTTAGTTAAGTATTTTTTTTTTCAATAGATATCTTGTTTTAAAGTTCATTTTGGATTTAAAAAAGTTAATTGAAAAAAATTAAAAAAATTTTATGCCAACATTTTTTATAAAATGGAAAAATTTTGAACGTTAAAGGGGGGGGGGGTTGACAATTTGTAACCATGCGTAACAAGGGGGGAGGGGGGGTCTAAAAAGTCATTTTTTTGCGTAACGTACTTTGTAAACGGCCCCCTAGCTTAAATTTGTAAATAATTTCGAAAATTTTTGATGCAATACTCTATGGGTAAAAGTAAAAATTATTAAAGTGTTTTAAAAAAAAATTCATTTTCTTGGAAAGGCTTTTTTTAAAAAAAAAATCTTATTTTAGGTAGTTATTCCATATATTTGTGTTAATTTCCGTTAATTTGATTTAAATCTATGATTCATTTATTTTTATTCATATATTTCCTGGTTAAAAAATTCTTAAGATATTTAATTTTACAAGAAATTTAGGCTTCTGCAGATTGTAATCTTGACAAAATTCCACACAAGAATTATAAATGTTCAAAAATCAAAGATTATAATCTTTATACAAAGATTATTTCAAAATCAGAATCTTCAAAGATAGATTAATCTTTAATAAAAAATCTTCATGCACAGATTTTGATCTTTGAATTGAACCAAACATTATACTTCTAAAATTTTCAAAACTATCAATTTATCATTTATTTTCAAAAATTTCATGAAATTATTAAGTGGGATTTTTATCCAGTTAAAAATCCATATAGATAATAATTCCACTTGATAATACAAGTGGAATAATTATCCACAGTGACAAAAATATTTTAGGATTTAAATTAATCCAAAATTTAAATCCAGTTCCAAAAGGATAATAATCCCACTAGTAAATGTAAGTGGAGTTATTATTTACCATGAAGATAATAATCCCACTAATAAATATATGTGGGATTAATATTTTCCTGGGAGGATAATAATTCCACCAACATTTCTAAGTGGGATTATTATCCCGCAGGGAACTTTAAAATTTTTGCGATTTTCGGGGATTTTATCCCGCAGGACCGTGGACTTATTATTTTTCGGGGATTTTATCCCGCATCCTGTCGCACTGTTGGAATTCACAATGCTAAAAAAGCAACGCCAGAGGAATTGATTTTAATAGAAAATAATGGAAATTCTATTTTTAGTTCTTCCTTTATTGCATTTTTGTGTAAATAAAGTTCCGAATATTTTTTATGGAATTTCGTGATATTGAGATTTAAAGTGTATTTATTAAAGATTTTATTTTGTTGAACATTGGTCCATATTTCAAAAAAGATTGCTGCTTGAGGACAAAATTTGTTTGATTTCATGTTTTTCATGGCTTATTTGAACAATCTCAAGGTTATTATTTAAGGTTTCACAAACAATTCTTTAATGTGTTTAAAGTCAGCAAAAAAGTCTTTAATATCGAAGATTTATTCTTCTGAAAACAGAAATTCACGATTACATCGATAAACTTTAAAACATTGATTCTATACCAATTACATCTATGCAAATTCTAAAAATAATATAAAGAAGTTTTCAAAATGCTTAAAAACAAAACTTTATCGTCCCCAAAAATTATAATAAAATTTACTGCAAAAAAAAACTTTTGTATCGCTTCAATATTCAAAATGCAACTACTTTGATAAAAGAAGAAAAGTTACAAGCAATTTAACTCTAAAAAAAATATGCTAGATGTAAAAGTTTTGCTTCATATAACTCAAAGATTTAAATTCGATATTCCTAAATGTATATTGAAGATTTTGGGAAGCTTAAAATTTTAAATTTCTTTTGAAATCTTTCACATTCTTTATTTGAGATACTCACAAAATGATATTGAATTTCAACAATTTCGTTTCAACAATAGCAATCTATTAGATACAGTTGTAAACATACATAATACATCATTTGAAGATTAAATCTCTTTTATCTTTTGAATACAAATTCTACGAAGAATCTTTTGAGTTTTGATTGTATGATGAATTTCTGTAAACTTGACAGATGTTTGATAAAATTACGTAAAGAAAATCCTTGCATACATTTTGATGAACAAATTCAAAATCTTTGAAAAATTTAAGTTTCAAAATTTATAATTTAAATTTTATTATTTTTGGTCAATTTTATTAAATAGCAAAATCTATTCATATCTTAACCAAATTGCAACCTTTATAAAGTAATAAATAGTAACCTTTCTCTAGTCAGTTCCTCATTGAACATTCATGACAATGAAAAGAATCGATGATGATAAAATTCTCTGGAGCCTTTTTTCATACAAAATCCTTAGAGCCACATTGTCTGTTTACAGCAATATATGAATGTGTATTATTAAAAAATATTATGAACAGAAAAAGAACATTGAAGTTAGTCAAGAAGAAATCCGATAGCCCATACTGTAACATTCTTTTTATAATATGAAAATTCCGATAGAATTTACGCATGGCAGTAGGAACAAAATAGAAATATAATCTATTTCTAGCTAATATATGTAAAAAATATGTGTTAAAAATGATTGATTGAAAATCCTGAAAATTTTTTGACATAAATTCAATTTAAGACTGGATTTGATACTTTATACTATATCCAAAATTTCAAACAAAAATATTAAAAATTCTAAAAATTTATGCTAAAAAATTTAAAAATCAAACTTCTTCTTTTTCATAAAAAAGTTTTAAACAGCTTCTGAATTCAGCTTTTATGTTATGCAAAATAAAATGGCATAAGAGAGTTATTTGAATGCAAGATTCTAGTCATGAAATGATTATGTTGTTTAAAACGCATTTTAGTCAATTTGCATATTCAATACTTTTATAACAAACATCATCTCTACAGAACCAAAAACCTTAATTGAATGACAGACAAATCAATTCACAGACACATGATTCTTAATTTCTTTAAGCAAAGATACCAAAAAAGCATTGAAATTGTCTCTTTCAGTATGCTGGCACGTATTCCCATTGAGAGACACGTTAAGAAATTAAAAACGAATGGCACACATGTGTGTATGTATGCAGTAGATGTAGAATATCATTTCATGCATCTATCCAAAAATTGTGGAATGTTCTTTTCGAGATTATATTGGGATTATGTGTAACGTTTTGAAAAACCTCACATCCTAACATATGCATTTGCAACGTTGTATTATGGCTGTGTCGTTTATTATTTTTCTATTCCTACATACTAGATACATTCCCGAAAAAGCGCAGCACTTTAAAATGTTCAAAGTACTTTTTGATAACTTTCTTATGTGCATGCATATTATACGAATCAAAGTAAATTTGGACTTATTTTTTGCTATTACTTAAACTTTGTTTACTATTGCTGCTTGCTGCAGTATTCGGATATGTACACATGTGAGACAGAAACAAGAAATAAATAGCACTCAGCATATTGAGTTTATCACAGTAAACTTGCCAAAAAATAAGGAATTTTAAAAAGCCAAGAGCGTCATATGCTTTAAAATAAAAAGGAAATACTTCCATCAGTTTTATTTTTTTTTTGCAGCACCAAAAACAAGAAGAACGGCAACTTAATTGTGGCACAAAATATCTCAATTTCATTTATCATTCTCATTTTATAATCAGATTTCACTTTAAATCACATCAATTTTCATTTTATATAACATTTATACAACTGCAGCAGCTCATTTACCATACACATAAATGCACACAGAAAATGGAGCAATGAGAAAGTCGTTTCTCTCCCACTTAAATAAGTGAGAAAGAGTAAAAAAATAAATTTTGTTAATTTTTTCCATCTCTTTTCCGTGATAAATTCTATATTTTATTTTTATTTTATTTAAATGTTCAACTTCATTTCTCAAAAACCCCACTTGTATATTCCTAGAAAATTAAATATGATTGCAATTTTTACTCAAATGTCTGCATAATTTAATTTAAGTGTGAGATTTCTGAGTGAAACTTGTCGTCATTATTTGAATTATTATGTGTACAGATTTTTGAGGTTAGGTCACTCATCAAACAATATTACAAAAAAAATTACTAGTAGTCTTCAAAATAATCCAAATTTATCTAAAACAGGGGAATATTTAAAGTAAGAATGAGTAACTTTAAAATCCTTTGAAAAAAAGTTTCATTTGTCTATTTTTGAAAAAAAAAAGTAGGAACTAAGTATGTAAATATTTTTATTTTCAAAACAGTCCTATTTGATGTTCACTTAAAAAGCTACATTCCTATCCTCAGTCATGTGAAATATACGGTCCATATTCCTACTACAACTAAGTTTTTAGAGTGTTCTACTTTTTAATAAAAAGTTGGAAACAAAAAAAAAAATGCCATTTAGGTCGTATATTCACAATAGAATAATTTTAATTTTAAAATGGAATCCATCTGAGTGTCTACATACTCACATAAGTGTAGAGTTTTTAGATTCTGATTATAATTTTCATCATCAAATTTTAATTTTAAATTTTTTACAAATCCTTGAGACATAAGAATGTACAGATATAGAGCACTAAGAAGAATGAACAAAAAAATTTATCATATGAACATGTGAGATTAGATGTGCTTCTAATTTCGTTGCATGAGGAAGCAGAAAAAAAATGAATAAAATTTATTTCTGGTTTAATTCGCAAAGAGCCACATTGCCTCTTGGGCCATTGTAAAATATGGAAGGGGAAAATAAAGAATTTTTTGAGTAAGTTCCCTTAGAAATGTTTTATTATAATTTGATGAATTGAAATTTTAAGTTATTCCAAATTCATGAGAATAATAAAGGCAACAATAGAATGTCTGAAATTTATCAATATTTGAATAAGGGGTCACTTTTACTTAGTACGTTACGTAAAAGATCGACTTTTAGACCCCCTCCCCCCTTGTTACGTTTTTTTTATGAAATTGTTTTTCTTTTGTTTGACCTGTTACAAAATCCTAGACCCCCTGCACCCTAAAATGCGAATTTATTAAGTGAACGGCCCTTAAAGAGGAATCGAAAAATCTATTTCAAAATTAGGAATGAAATCTCTCCTGCCAAAATCAAGTTTTGGGGTCAACGACAATATTTTTGGAAATCACTTTGATTTTCTGAGAGAAAATATCCATAATCCTCAAAACCATTCCTTAATGTATTGCTACGTACGCTTCCATCCAAAAGTTCTTATTTATCTGCACAAATTCCTTACAAAAAATTTATCATCACAAAAAATTTTAATGAAAATGTGTCTAAAATTATCTCAAAAGATTAAAGATATTAAAAGGAAGGAACCATATTTAGTACACAGACAAAGATAAAAGGAAGAGAAAACGATGAGGAATTTTTAGAGTATGAAAATAAAAAATATATTATTAGATGAGGGACTTTTGAGTTTGTGAATGAAAAGCAAGGCAGATGAGAGGTTAGGGAATGAGGAGATAAATTTATTATATCTAAGAAATATTTAAATTAAATTATGTTGCGCTATATAGCGCATAATATCATCCCATCAACGATCCATTCATACACACAGACACACTTCCACGTATTACTATATTATACACCCACAAAAAAATATGAACATTAAAAAATGAACAGAAAGAAAGGAAAAAAGTCATCATCATTGTGGTTTTTTGCTCTCATTCATTCTCTTTTTTTTTATTCTTAAATTAAAAATAAATTTATGATTCAATTTCTTTTATGAATATCATTAAGTATTGAGGCACATGCAGACACAATTTCTCATTTGATAACGATTGTGATGATAAGTGGTGATACATCATCATACTGATGTAAAATATAATATACATTATGTAAATGACTTTTCCATAAGGAATAAAAAGGAGAGGTGGAATCACAATAATTCATATCATGATAGAAGTATTTATGTATAAGGTTGTAAATGAAAAACGAGGAAATGGGAGAACTGCAATGATGATGATGATACTTTGTTTGGTTGGAAAGAAATTTTTAAATTTTAATAAATCTTTTTAGCGCATTTTTGGAAACTTGTTTTCAAAAAGGAAGTTTTCAAAAAGGCATCGTAGAGAGCTCGGGTTTGTTTTATTAGCTTCGTTTTATAAAGTTATTGTGGCCACGGCTATTTAGAAGTCTTAAAATTGAGTTTAAACACCTTAATTATCAAACTTTTAATTTTTTCATACAAACAAAATATGAGTGCGTTCAGAAATTTGAAATTTAACAGTAAAAAGTAATGGATGCGTTCATTACTTTGCATTGCATGTTATGAAAATCGATTTTAATGTATAAACTTTAAGAGAAAGTAAGGGTTTTGATCATTAATTTTAGAAAAGGAGTTTTGATCATTAACTTCAAACTTTTTGTAGTAATATTATGATTAGAGAAATAGCAATAGAGTTTTAAAACTTGTCCATCTTTTCTATTAAATCAATTGCTAATCGCTGCGTCAAAAATGCGCTAAAGTCCCTCGATATAAAACACGAGGACTTTTGTAATTTTTTTTTTATAT
The DNA here is from genome assembly GCA_026123125.1 of Chironomus striatipennis. Taxonomy (NCBI): domain Eukaryota; kingdom Metazoa; phylum Arthropoda; class Insecta; order Diptera; family Chironomidae; genus Chironomus; species Chironomus striatipennis. Next base: position 30,459,679 of record CM047394.1, read on the forward strand.
ATAGAAAATGCCTGAAGAATCCTGGCATAAATTTTATTTCATATTTATTTTTCCGAAGCACTTCAAAGAAATTCATTGCAATTACGTTTCCGTAATTATTTTATCATCTTTTACAGTATTTATTTCAGTTCTGAAAAAAAATAAGGAGGAGAGCTGATATAATTTATTGAGATATCTTTGTTGCTTATAATTGCAATAGCTTTTTTAAAATGCTTATTAGAGCATAAGTCATTTTAACTTTGAAAAAAAAGAATAAAGAATTAACGGCCTATTTCACTAAGATGGATAATCCTATCCGAAGATTATCCCTTTTTACGATCCGAGGATAATCCACAAAATTTTTTCACGTTTAAAATTTCATGAAAAATTAGAAAAAGTTATTTTTAAAATTTTTTTAAGGATTGATGGATTTCACTAAAAAAAGATAATCCATGGATAAGGATTATCTAGTGATTATCCAGGATAATCCCCACACTGAAAATCGAAAATGTTAATCTTGGTCTCCCCCAAGTTTTTCATTTTCGGATAATCCACTTGATAATCTCTGGATAATCCCTATCCATGGATTATCTTTTTTTAGTGAAATCCATCAATCCTTAAAATTTTTTTACAAATAACTTTTTCCAATTTTTCATGAAATTTTAAACGTGAAAAAATTTTGAGGATTATCCTCGGATCGAAAAAAAGGATAATCTTCGGATAGGATTATCCATCTTAGTGAAATAGGCCGTAAATTATTAATAACGATAAAAATTAGTAAATGAAAAAAAGATCTCCAGTCATATGCCCTTGATTTTAAAAATAAAAATTTGAAATAAATGCTCAAAAAAATAAATATTATTTAAAACTCTAATTTGATCAATAATATATCCTCTAATAACAATTCGGATCGCGTTTTTGTTTTTTTTTTACATCTTAACTCAAATTGTTTTGTCTAGTGACAATTTATTTAGATTTTTTTTTTTGTATAAATTAGCAACTCAGTTTAAATTTGTTATATTAGTAAGTAGAAACGCGACTGTATAATTTTCTCTCGAATTTAAATGTAAACTTTAGATCCTCAATTAACAAGCAATAAAAATTAGCTTACAAGCAACATTTAAATCACCTTGAGGCTGCTTTTCCTAATTAATTATCATTATTTATTGGATTTCTTTTGAAAGTAAATTTCACAAACACACTAAATAAACATTAAGCCAATTACTGTTGCAGTAATTATAATCATAGCGTATAAATAAATGCTTTGAAGGTTTATCTTTGCTTAAAGGATAAATCAGTATGAAAAATGAAAACAATACGAAGGGGTCGTTCACTTATGATGTCCAATTTTTAGAGGGAGAGGGGAGTCTAAGGCTGTGTGAAAGTTTTAAAGAATGGAACTTTTTTGAATGAAGATTTTGTGAAAGAAGGAGGATAAGGTCTAAAATAGGGGGGGGGGGGCATCATAAGTGAACGGCCCCAGAAGCCTTCTATTTAAAAAGAGTACGGAGCTCGTGTTTTTTTGTTTTGCAAAAATTCGTAACGTGTAGTTTTTTTAATGGAAAGTTATGAAAATTCTGAGAAAACGGAAATGAAAAATTAAATTCTTTGGAAAACTCGTATGATGCAGACTGAGAAAAATAAACTTTTTTCAGTAACTTTGACCCCAGCCCGAATAGCACTAGTCGATTAATCGAGAGGAATTCCGCCATTACTATTTGGGAATGAGACTTTAAGCGTTGAACAAGATGACTGGTTTGTAATTACATCATCTATCAATCAACAACATCCATGTCACATATTTAATTTTGAATCTATAACAGTCAATGAATGGCAGAATAAAACGTAATTTCTCAGTCAAAAAAAAAAACAATTTATAATATTTTGAATCCCCATTCCTTTCATTCCATTCGTAACTCATACAATCTTGTATGCTGCTCATTTTATTAATTTTTATACGTATTGCCAAAGGCGAAAACATAAAAATTTGCAAATATTTTGCAAAAGAAAAAAAAAGTCAGCAAATAATGAATTTGTTTCTTTAAGCATACACACGCTCATTCTCATTCGTTTTATGGAGCTTTTGTCGACATGAGTATAATTTTCAAGAAAAGTATCACATTAAATTTCCTTTTTCTTTTTTTTTGCACACACAAAAAAAAATTTTTTACGATTTTGTGAAATACGCAAATGGAAAGAAATGAATACATAGAAAATATTTATAGAGTTTATCAAACAGCAGAAGTTTCATTTTATGGCCTGTGAGGATGAAGAAGTACATAAAGCAATTTCATAATATAATATATGTGAGAACGAGTTTTTCATCTGCAAAACGTGTATTATATATACATATATTTGAGGTATCATATGTTAGATTAGGTATTATTATTGAGATTTCAGTGGTAAGATAAATGAAAAGGTTTCTTATTCCATTTCTTGCTTGCTTCCTATATGTCTAATCTCCCCCTACTTTTTCTTCCTTCCAACTGAGGTATCAGAAACTTTTTTCTCAAGCTCAAAAACAAAATCCACAAATAAATGTATGGGAAAAAATATGAAATGAGAGAAGAAGGAAAAACTTTTCATTTCCCATCATCCTCATTTTTCTATGTTGCATTAAAATTTATTTCATATCTCTCTCCCTCTTTTTGCGGAATTGAGTTCAACTTTACTCAACTCTATGGCTACTGACTTGTTTGTTGTGAAACAAAACTAAACAATTTCTATATCATTTATCATTCTTGTTTTGTTTCCTTTTCTTCGATTTTATACGTTTGTTGGGTTCTATGTGTGACTGAAGTACCATGGCATATCATGTCCAAATGTTCTGAAACTTTGCCAGAATTAAGTCCATATTACATCCAATTGCGTCCAGCAAAAATTTTTTTTTCGTCCTACTTCCTGTGCCTGGATATGGCAAGTCAAAGTTTTGGGTACTTTTGCCGTCGTACTTCAGGATTTAAAATGGCATGATTTCTTAAAACTAACTTTATGTGACATATTATATATTAAAATTAATCTACTAATTACGTCCAATTGCGTCCCGCAAAAATTTTTTGGAACTGATGTCCCTAACGGAAGTTATGGCTACTCAAAGTTTTGCTTGTGGACCAAAAAATTTTCTTAGAAACTAATGATATTGTCAAGTTATATATCAAATCACATCTTCTTTTTCTCAGGAACTCAAATATAAAAGAATTATTTACGTCTATGCTGACGTTTTAGACCTATGGCAGTTCCGTTTTTGTTGTCGTACCTGAATATGAAAAAGTTTCATAATTTTTTTAGTATCAAGTTATATGTCTAAACATATCTATTTTTCACAAGAAATATAAAAATGGAATCATATTTTGAATTTGACCATCCATAACTGACTTATGTCACTTTAAAGTTATGGTTGAGCATCAATGTCCAAAAATAGAAAAAAATCAAAAAATGTATGTTGTATATCAAAAAATATTTAAATTTGATGACAAATTCAATTATGACAAAATAATTTTAACTTTACTAAAATATTTTTAAGAAAAATTTAAAATTAATTTTTTTTTTAAATAAATTTAAAAATAAAAATCTCAAGTTATCAAAACTTTTTTGAGATTTTTTACACGCTTTTTTAAACATTTTTAAACAATATATTTATTTCAGGTCAAAATTAAAAATTAATACTAAATCAAAATTTGAAATCGAATCAGGATTTTCGTAATTATAAAAATTCGTTTTATCGTTTTCTTCAAATTTTTAAATTATATAAACGAAATGTCGAAAAAATTAATTTTCTCAAGCAATTTCACATTTCTAATTTTGACCTGAAATAAATATATTGTTTAAAAAGGTTTAAAAAATCTCAAAAAAGTTTTGAGAACTTGAGATTTTTATTTTTAAATTTATTTTAAAAAAAAATTAATTTTAAATTTTTCTTAAAAATATTTTAGTAAAGTTAAAATTATTTTGTCATAATTGAATTTGTCATCAAATTTAAATATTTTTTGATATACAACATACATTTTTTGATTTTTTCTATTTTTGGACATTGATGCTCAACCATAACTTTAAAGTGACATAAGTCAGTTATGGATGGTCAAATTCAAAATATGATTCCATTTTTATATTTCTTGTGAAAAATAGATATGTTTAGACATATAACTTGATACTAAAAAAATTATGAAACTTTTTCATATTCAGGTACGACAACAAAAACGGAACTGCCATAGGTCTAAAACGTCAGCATAGACGTAAATAATTCTTTTATATTTGAGTTCCTGAGAAAAAGAAGATGTGATTTGATATATAACTTGACAATATCATTAGTTTCTAAGAAAATTTTTTGGTCCACAAGCAAAACTTTGAGTAGCCATAACTTCCGTTAGGGACATCAGTTCCAAAAAATTTTTGCGGGACGCAATTGGACGTAATTAGTAGATTAATTTTAATATATAATATGTCACATAAAGTTAGTTTTAAGAAATCATGCCGTTTTAAATCCTGAAGTACGACGGCAAAAGTACCCAAAACTTTGACTTGCCATATCCAGGCACAGGAAGTAGGACGAAATGAAATTTTTGCTGGACGCAATTGGACGTAATATGGACTTAATTCTGGCAAAGTTTCAGAACATTTGGACATGATATGCCATGGTACTTCAGCCACACGGTTCTATACTGATTTAAGAAAAGTTATTTTAACCACACTGCAGATTTTTTTTTAAAAAAATACTTTTAGAATTTGCTTTTTCCAGAACTATAATTATGCATATTTATATTTTTTGCTGATTATTTAAAAGTTTCTGCACCAATTATTTAAATTTTATGGTAAAAATTATTTTAAACTTTCTGGAGGTAATTTACAATTTATTTAAGGATATTATATGGGATAGACTCGGATAGACAAAAGAGTATCAAATTTATAAAATAAGAATTTTTCGAATTTTTAATCAAATTTTACCAAATTTCAATCCAAATTTGAATTTGATATTAACATAATAAAATTTTTGAATTTCAATAATTTTTAAGGTTTTGAACTCAAAAGCAAAAGTTATTCGTCAAACATTTCCATGTTTGCTGGTCATTTGCGAACCCTAGATTCTATTCTTAACTTTATTCTCATCTCATGTTTAATCATAAAAGTGATAATAGAAATTGAGTGGAGGAAGAATAAGAATACAAAATGAAAGTTTATCTTACGATGACAATGGAAATAATGAAATGTTTAGTGAGTTTTTGACAAATCAAATTTTCATCTCTCATTTCCTTCTTGGACAAATTCAATTTCAAGTTTTATTACTTTGTAAATTATTTTTTCAAAGTTGTTGTTTTAATGATGAGGAAAAAGGCGAGCAAAATAAAAGCTTTTATAGACCCTTCAGCCAATCTCTTTTACACAAATAAAGGAAGTGCAAAAAAAAAATCTTAAACATTTCCATGAAAAAAATAAAAATCCTACGAAACTTTATCCAACAATTAAAAAAAGAAGAAAAAAAAAATCATTCTTAATTGATTGACGCAAACATTTGTTCGCAATTAATTTGCATAACGATGTGGGAAACACTTTTTTGATGTTGGAACTAATTGCAAAAGTTTTATTTCCTATGATTGAGTTTACTACTTTTTTTTTCTATAGGATAAAAGTTTAGTTTTGAATTTTTCAATCAAAAGTTTTTCCTACTTTATTTAAATTTCATTTAATTGAGCAATGAAAAACATTGTTTGGAAAAGTTAAATTAATTTCATGCAGAAAAAATTATTTTTAAAGGAAAACTCAGTAACATTTTCAACAGTACCAGCAAGCTGAAAATCGAAAAACATCATTCATACAAAATCTTTAAAGCCACTTTAAGCACCATCGAAAAACAACAACAAGCAAAGTCTTTACGATTTTTATTAAAGATTTTCCATATTATCGATTTTTTATTGACTTTTAATGTCCCTTTGGAACTTGAATTTTTTTTTTTCTTATCCTCAATTACCCATAACAAGTTATGAAATAATATTTTTTAGCGCATTTTTGCAAAAAATGACGCTTATAGTTTCACTTTGTTCGGCTGGCTGGCTGGCTGGCTGGCTGTATGAGCTCTGAGATCTCAGAAACCAGACATAGTTAAGAGTTCTGTTATGATGAATTATCTTTCTACTATCGAGTTATTCCGGCATCGCTTATTAAAAAATCTATTATCTCTATCTACAATTCCTGTAATCAACGATTTAACATTATATAAGGAAAAAAATCGTTGAAAACCCCTCGATAAAAATTTGAATTTTTTTTGACCGTCGGAATTTAAAAATTTTTTGACCGTTATTTTTGGTCGAAATTTTTTTCTTTCTTTTTGAAAGGTTTTGTATTTATCATCAAGAAAACAGACTTTTCATGCATAGAGCATGCCAGAAAGACGGTATTTAATGATTTTTGAAACTATTGTATAGTTTTTTAAATGAAAATTTTATTTTTTGCCGATATAGAGAGAAATTAAGGGGTTTTGTAATTCAAAACAGTTTCTATTTAATCGATTTCTGATCGCTGCGACAAAAATGCGCTTAAGTCCCTCGATTAACAACACGAGGACTCTGAACATTTTTTATGATTCTATCTGTGCTGTGTCTCATAAAATTTTTCTTAAGGGGATTAAAGAGATTTAACCTCAAAAGCCACAACCTTTATGTACATAAGTACATCTTTTTGATGCATGTTGAACATAATGAGCTATTGAATTTACTCGTAACAAATCATTCAATTGAATAGCATTCAAGTGCCATCAAATTAACCTCAATCAAATTTTCTTAAAGCTTTTCATCAATTAGTCCTAATTATAGAGGAAAATGGAAATGAAAATCTGAGTGCTCTTTTTATTAGACATAATGAAAGTGTTCTGTTGAGGAACAGCTTTTCGTTAATGACAGTCAATAAATAATCAGAAAATGGCTTGGAGCATTCATTGTTTGGGCGAAAGAGTTCCAAATAATTTTTCAAATGATTAAAAAAAGATCTATGAGTCAACTGGAAACTTAATCTAAATTTTAATTCTCAGTTTTCATATTCATAATTTTTTTAAATTTAGCTGCTGCTAGGTCCACAAATTGTCTTAAAAAAAGATTTCGTATCATTAGTATTAGAACTGCCAGTGTTAGGTATTGATTCCTAAATTCAAAGAGACTAAGATTAAGTGTTTTGAGAATCATCAATCTTGATACCTAGAAAGTACAGTAAATTGCACGGCAACTTCAATTATCATCCCTAACAGGCAATGATGACGATATTCCGACGCGATCACGATAGTGATTGTAATCACTATCGACCTTTTTTTCATATTTTCGTGATCGCATCGTTAGATTACAATCAGTGATTACAATCAGAACATGCCAACTTGCATAAGTTTGATTGTAATCACCTGATCACAATCAACGATTGTAATCAAATATGAATTTTCGTAATCAAACAAATAAGAAAAAAATTATGATTTACTCGATTGTAATCACTGATCATAATCATTGAACGTGATCAGTCGTGATCACAATCACTGATCGTAATCAATGAATATAATCATTGTGAACACAATCAATGATTATAATCAATGATTGTAATCGTTGAGCACGCTCAATCATGAGCATAATCATTGATTGTGGTCACTGATTGCAATCAAATAATATTATCGTAATCATTTAAAAAATTACTTGCACGATCAATGATTGTAATCACTGATTGTAATCATTGAACATAATCAATTGCGATCGTGATCACTCGATTATAATCACTGAACATGATCATTGATCACGATCAGTTGTGAATATGATCGTTGATTGTAATCACTGATTGTAATCAAATATTTTTTAAAATCATCTAAAAAAATATCTTGACAAAAACTTGCATGATCGTTGATTGTAATCACCGATTGTAATCAGTGAGCGTAATCAATCGTGAACGTAATCATTGATTACAATCACTGAACATAATCAATGAGCGCGATCAGTTATGAGCGTAATCAATGATTGTGGTCACTGATTGTAATCAAATAAAGTTTTCAGAAACATTAAAAAACTTACTTGCACGATCAACGATTGTAATCACTGATTGTAATCAATGAGCGTAATCATTTGTGAATGTGATCAATGATTATAATCACTCAACATAATCATTGAGCGCGATCAGTTATGAGCGTGATCAATGATTGTAGTCACTGATTGTAATCAAATAAATTTTCCAGAAACTTTAAAAAAGTTACTTGCACGATCAGAGATTGTAATCACTGATTGTAATCAATGAGCGTAATCAATCATGAACGTAATCATTGATTACAATCACTGAACATAATCAATGATCACAATCAGCTATGAGCATGATCAATGATTGTGGTCACTGAACATAATCAAAGATCATGTTCAATGATTGTAATCACTGATTATAATCAAAAAAAACTTTTCGTAATCATTAAAAAAATTCGAAATTAAAAAAAATTTTTTTGATCATGCTCACAACTGATTGTAATCACTGATCATGATCATTGATCACACTCACAACTGATTGTAATCACTGATTGCGATCACTGATTACAATCACGATCGTAATCACGAGAAAAATTGATTAAACTCGGATTAAACTAATTATTAAACAGTGTAAAACTTCTCTAACAGTTAAAAATCAACCCCCGTGCACTAATCGAGCGTTAAAACTGTAAAAAAGTACATCAAAAATATATAGTAACTTAAATATGTCTTTTGCCATATTTAAATTATTATATAATTACAGATGGTGACTTCAAGGAAAAACGCGAGATCTCGAAAGTTAAGCAACGCAACGACAAAGGATGGGTGACCGAAAAATTTCTAAGTATAAAAATTTCTAATACAAAATATCTAATACTAATACTAATACTAATAACACTAATAGTAATATGAAAAAAATGCTTAGAAAATTTCGGCCCCACCGAAAAAAATAATTTTTTTAATTTTTTTCGTAATCATTCCCCCCCGAAGTGATTGTAATCACTGATTACAATCACTGATTACAATCAATGATCATAATCAGTGATTACAATCATTGATCGCGATCATTGTGATTACGATCAGTGATTACAATCAGTGATTATGAAATTTAAAAATTTGCATGCAAGTTTTCACTTGCATGCAAGTTAGTGATTGTAATCAGATACGATAATGATCGCGATCAGTGATTGTAATCAAATTAGCGCGATCGTGTCGGTACCGTACTGTAATCAAATGAATGTATGGAGTGATGACGAAAATTTTCGTCATCACAAAACCGTTTCGTAATCACAAATATCGTATCTGATTGTAATCATTGCCTGTTAGGGGCATTAATCAAAAATACCTTTTTTCCAATCAATATCATCAAATAATAAAATCCAATGGAAATAAAAATGAATGCCCTAGCCAAGTTGGAGAAGGAGTTTTATTCCAATATTATCATTATGCTTTTCAAAAAGCAATAAAAAATTATTTGTTATTAAATTGAATTTCTGACCATATTATTTGTATTCAATGACCCTTAAAAATGATGATGATTTTATGTACATTGAAGTTAAGCCATTATTATATGTTATTGTTATCGCCATAGACATAGTCCATGTATATATATTTTCAGTAGCCCCAAATCATCTTAAATTGATGATCATCCAACTAAATCCTTAAATTGTTTATATGATGATTATACAGAGCCTGTACATTATCATAAAATGCTCTTCTAAACAATAAAGTTGATTGTGGATGATTTGATTTGAAATATTATTATCATTATCATCACTCTCATGGCTCGCATGATGAGAGTGAAATTTCCGTTAGATAAAGTGAGCATCACTTTACACTTGTAGAGTGCCTTAATTACCTTCTCGTTCCTTCAAGCTCTTAAGAAATTTCTTATTCACATGAAACTTTTATTTTCCTCCTTTCTGGTCTTCACTTTCAATTTCAATTTCTGTGTAAGTTTTTATCTACTACTTAAAGGATATCGGATATGACATGCAAAGAAATCATTAGAGTATTTCTCGTTTATATATATAAAAAATAAAGGTTAGGTATAAAGGACTTGTGTTACCTGTTGCAACAAAACGTTTCCAATTCAATTATTTCTTCTTTCTTTTTTTCTCACTTGCTCTTTCCCTTCTTGTCTCTTCTTCATCATCCATCCCATACCGCCTGATAATATGTATTATATAGAAGTGAAAAGATGAGAGTAAAAAAAATATTGAAATAAAAGAAAGATTTCGAATTGCATGATGATGCTGAATTGACATTCTACCGAGATGTGCTTCAGATATCGTTTGAAAAAAAAAATCCCAAATGGCACGAAAAGTGAAATGAATGTGGAAATGTGAATGTGGGGGGAATTTTTGTGATTTTAAATCAGATTGCATGGATTAAGTGAATTTTGATGAGTTTCGTGGATAGATTTTAATGATTATGGAATAAAATGATTAATGATTAGCTCATTTTGAGAAGTAAAAGAAAAGTCGAAAATTTTTTAAAGTTGAGCTTTAAACCTAAATTATCAATCGTAGGTAAAAGTTAATGGAAGATGTCATGTTCTTTGTCACTGGAGGTCAACCTTTTTGGTGTCTCGGCACACTCTTGACCAAATTTTATACACACCAGTTGGCCATCATTGTCTATGTTAAAATCTTTCATGGATATTACATGGTTATTTTTAGAAACTTTCAATAATAATTTTGGCAGTTAATAAATTTTTTAAGGTTTTTCTATTTTCGAATTTTTCAATGAAAAAAAATTATTTTCTGCAGCTCTCCCCCTCTAAAATTTCTAGCTATGCAACAGATAATGCTTAATTCGATCTTAATCCCATTTTAAGTATTCAGTAGTATTTAAATATTTGATTTTTTCACCAATCTATCAAGATATAACTTACGTGTCATAAGTGATTTCAACTAAAGATGCTTTCCAATACTTGAAGCCAAGAGATGTTTAGAGCAATTCAAAATACTTGGAATGTCCAATGACTAAATATCTAAAAGCATCTAAAAGTATTTCATTCACTGTTTTCATGATGAAAGTGGAGCAAACGATGAAGTATCCTCAGAATATATACTTCAGCTTTTCAAACTCACAACTTTTTTATTTCATAAAAAATCTAAAATTACGGATTTAGATTTTTTGAACACTTGAAAATTTTCCGTTAGAAGTGCTACGTATAAAATATCAAATTTCAAGCCTGCTTGTTGAAAAGCATCAATTTTTTGCCTTCGTTCCAGCAATTATTTTTAAAGGCACAAGCTGTGTGCTTCATGTTGTCATCAAAAAATTTCAGCAATTTTTTAACCATTTCCATTAAATTTACTAAAATATGTTACAAAATCGCAACATCGAAAATCACATCAGATCACAAACAATACGAATAAAATATGAATTAACAAAAACATTCATGCTGAATTCCCCAATCCATTCATTCATGCAATTTGAAAGCTTTCTGTCGAAATCATCACATATTATTCAAGTTCCATTCTTGATGTCGCATGTATGAAATGTTTTTCATTGAACATTTTCAACATTTGCTTTCGGAATGGAATTTGCTGTAACAGTCTCACATTTGCAGTACTTTCCTCATGAATAAATCTATCTTTTCCCCTCTCTCTTCCTCTTGTTCTGTGCACGGAGAAGACAAAAAAATTCAAACTGTTTTAAAATACAAATAATCTGGGTTATGATCCAGTTTATCTATCCATGTCTCTGTCTCCGATTCTGTCTTTAATGTTCCAATGCCTTCATTCTTTATTCAATGTCTGCCAATATACCAGGCGCACGTAATTTCACAAAATAATAATGTTAATAATAATAATGCGAAAAAAGCAAGGAATGAAAAATTTTCCTATTAGAAGCATCTGGTGATTCCAAAATAAGGAATAACCGAAAGCATTCCTTGTTTTCGTATTTTTTGTTGTTGTTGATGTTTCTTTTTTTTTATTGTAAAAATGTATGAATTTTCAAACACAAAAAACATGTTTCAAATCGTATAAATTACATTGCAATGCATGGCCAAAGAGCAGATGGAAAAATTTGTAGCTTTTGGTTTGTGGCTTTTGCCTGTTTTATGCACTTTTTTTCGCCTCTCATTCATGAATAATACAAATTTATTTCTGTTTTTTTCTTTCTTTCTTTTTCTTCTTATAAAAATAAACTTTACTGTAATTTTTAATACCGAAAAATCCTATAAGTACAGTTGGTTTTTAAAAGCACACAACAAAAAAAAAATAAAGGAATTGTGCAATAACATTTTGATTTATGAATTTTGTTTGAGAAATAATAATCATGGATTTAAGTGATAATCTGAACAACTCAAAATTGCTTTTCAGAGAAAACGATTTGAATTGTTATGGAAAATTACTCTTGAGCAAGTTTATTGTAGATAGGATGTGAATATTGGAATTAAATTTGAATTGATAATAATTTGGTTTAAAGCGTTTTTAATTTGAAATGTTTTTACTGAGGTTTTGAGGTTTATTTATTGAATTTCCAGAGTTTTTTTTTCAATAATAAAACTCATTTCAAAATTTATAAACATTTAAATTTAATATCATCCAATAATAAGACAGATTGTGATACATTCAATCTAAATACAATTTAGGTTAATATTTTAATCCATTTAGATGTGAAAGCTTTTCTTCAAGACCAAACATACTGATAACATGATACTTTTGCTCAATAGGAAGTTTCTAATTCTTCTTCATATTCTTCTGATTTTATGGAATCTAAAGTAATAAAATTAATTAAAACTTTTGTCTATTTCCCCAACAATATCATCAGCAACAACAATAACAGCATATGTGGAATTATGTACGAAAATTTTGATTTGAGTTTTTGTTTTTGTGGCTTCTTCAACAATTTTTTCATGTTTAGAATTTTCTAAATGCTAAAGGATATGTAAAGGATTTATTTATTTTTTAAATTTTTTTATAAAGCATGTAAACAATACAAAAACAATTGAGGAATAGCTTCTTCCGAAAATGGTTTTTAAGCTTCTTTTAATGAGTCTTTTGGGTTTTTCCAACTGCTTGAATATTTTCTCATAATTTTCTCTCAAAACATTTTTAATTTTTAAAAAGATTCATCATAATTTGATTCCATCAAAAATCATCAGAAGCGCTAATAAAGATGAATTTTTTCAACATCGATAACGGCCAAAAAAATTTTCTTTAATTTAAAAAGATTTTCTGAGAAATGTTTACATTTCCAAGGCAAATAAACCATCTTTATGGCGATACTAAAGAAACAGTGAGCAAAAAATGAACAACCAAAAAGGAATCAAGATAAATTTTTTTTTTTTTTTGAAGAAAACCATAAAAAAAATTTTGTAATAAATCCTCTTAAATGATCAAAGTTTTCAAATTTAATGAATTATGAATTACATTAACGTTGAATAATGAAATGATTTAATTTCGTGCTATGAAATGAAAAGCGCAGATTCAGCGCAAAATTTTTGTCCATTCATTTTTTATATGTTTTTTAAAATTTATTTTGAAATAAAAATGCAACGTTTTGATTTAAATATGAAAGGATTTAAATTTTCTTTGATTAGAAAAAATTTATATTTTGTCAATAGCACGTGAATTGTTTTTATGTCTCTTTCTGATACCTCAGATCAAAAACTGGTTTCATAAAATCTTATTTGGGGTCATTCACTTATGACGTCTATCAAAAACTTTTTTTAATCCCATCTCCCCTTTGTCACCGAGTCTTCAAACAAAAAAATTCTTCTGTTTAGGGTAAAGCCTCAGACCCCCTCCTCCTTAAAAATTGGATATCATAAGTGAACGATTCTTCTATGCAAAATTCGTTTCTAAATACTTAAATTTCTTCTTTTCAATCTAAATCAGAATTTCCTGAGCAGTTATACGAAACAATATTTTATAGACATGAAGTGTCTTCCACAAAGTTTATGCCAAATTATTCAATTCAGCTGCTCAAGTTTATATTTAAATGTTAATCAACTGCCAAACAGGGGTTGAAACCATCATCCAGAACAAAAGGATTTTTGATCCAATTTCAACCTATTTCATCCGGGAACAATAGATATTTCATCCAGATGAAGTCGTGTCAACCCCTAGCTGCCAAACTTCAAAAACAGATTAAAAGTACAAAGTGAATGAACGCATTTATCATCCAAATTATGAATAAGTTTGAATATGTATAATGAAGTTTAATAACTATTGACTTCCGATTTCAAAATATAACCAAAACAGCGCAGATAATCTGCCATAATCAAGAATTCAAACCCCATAAATTAGAAAACTTATGTTTCACCAATCCCCAATAAAGCCAAAAGAAATGCTCATGCATAATATTGTTTGAGAAATTACGAAGCAACGTTATTAACTTCTTATTCCCTTGAAGATTTTCCGCATAAATACATTTCTCGTAGAAATATAAAAATCCATCCAAAAATCCCAGCGAGCTTGAAATAAACATGCTAGAAAAGCCAAAAGAAAAACAAAAAAAAAATCTGAATTGAGAAATTGAACATAAAAATCGCGATGCTTTTGGTATTGACTTAAGCTCTTCATGCTGTTTCTCGTGTGTTATTTTTCTTCACAAATAACATAATCATGATTTCATGACTGCGGTGGCTCATAAAGATTTTTTTCCCACACAGTTCACTTCCCCAATGGATTTCGTTTCCCTCACAGTTTTCGTTTTTTTGTTTTCTCAATTTCATTCAAGTAATGCCTTTATACGAGCATATCTAAAGATCTATGCATTTCTCCTCGTTTCATCAATACATTGTGCGTACAATGAATATCATCATATCATTTTCACTTTGATCTCTATTTCAATTTAAAAAGCTAAGCAAGAAAAAAATAAAGAGTCTCAATCCCCAACGAAATATGTACATCCATACACATTCTTTTCAATGTTCACGCTGTCATTATCAGCACAAAATCTCATTTGATGTGCGTGAAGAAGGAAGAAGAAAAAAATGTTAAATTGTTTTTAAAAAAACATCACAAGGAAATAAAAAGAGGAGAATGGAAGAAAAAAAATCGTGAAAAGTTCATCGTTCCTTGTCGTTTTGTATTTTATGCTCTTCTCCCTTCTCTTTTCTTTTTCTCGTTTTTTTCACTCCAAAGTATCTAATCGTGACAAGATTTGCAAAAAAAACGAATTCTGCTCCTCTTGTGATGTCTGGCTGATGGCAGGCATGGAAATGAGGAAAGAAGAAAGCATAAAACTTCATTGACATAAAAAAGGATTTTTTCCATCTCTTAACGAATGAGCAAAGAAGAAATAAGAAGATTTTGGTGACAAGCCGTGAAGACAATTTTTGTGAATTGAGCGCATTTTTAAGGCTGTTTAGCTAGTTGGTAGAAAAATTAAGAATCTATAGCATAGGGATCGTTCACTTATGACGTTCATCAAAAACTTGGAATTTCAGACACTCCTCTTCCTCTCTGTGTCACAAAAATTTCAAAAAAATTCCTTTTTTTAAGACTGTCATAAAGCCTTAGCCCCCCCCCCTCCCTTCCTCTCCTAAAATTGGACTTCACATGTGAACGAACCCATATTGCTAAGTCATAATTTAGAGTAATTCTCTGCTCCTTTTGATAGGAGTTGGCAAGCTAACAGTCAAAGTTGTAAATTTACATCACATTATTTTGAGGTCTAGAGTATACCTACGCTAGCTTACTTGAGCAATTTTTTGTCCAATCCTATAACGATCAGGTTGAAGACCCTTATTACTTGGGGTGTCGTGTTTAGAAAATCAAAAATTTAAAATTAAATTAGATTAGAATTATTCAGATACTTTAGTCGCATTTTATAGGATCTGAAATTGCAGATATGCATCCAAAAAGTGACACATAAATATGCACACTTAGCTCCCCTCAAACTGACATTCCTGCAAGTAACTAAAAGCTGAGAAATTTTTACCTAACGTACATAATCAAGTCAGTCATCAATCAATATAGACAAGATAATTTCAAAAGCACATTTGTCTTTCAAAAAAAGGAAGCAAGCACAAAAATTTGCAACCAGGAAAAATATTTTTTTCATTTGTGAAACGTGACGTATTTCGCGGATATAAATGAGAATGAGGAAAGAAAGACGGCAAGAAAAAAAAATCGAGAGATTCTTTAAGAAACATTTCTCAAGACGTCCTTTTTCATGCGAAAAGAAAGCTGCAAAAAGAGCTTGAAAAAGCAAGGCTGAAAATGGAATTTCAAACAAAGCAATTTATGTCCCAATTTAACATTTCTTTTAAGATTTTTCTCGCTTTCTCTTCTTTATTTTTTGCTCTGTTGTTGTTGTTCTTTATTTTATATGCATGAGGATGTATATCGTATGTATTGTATATCGTATGTCAAAAATTCCTTCCTCAAAAAAATAAGAATGAAATAACATTGATTTTTATCATCAGATAGAAAATGTACTTGAAAATGAGAAAATTTTATGTTCGCACAAGTACAAGCAGGAAATAATAGATGAAATGAGTCAAGTGCAATTTATGATGAAAAAAGCTTTTTTTATATTATTTTATTAAATTTGAAATGAATCAGTGGTATTGAAATGAGGTTAAGTGGATGAAAAATGAAACATGTGTGCTTTGTTGAATAGATCGTTTGTATATTGCGTCACACAATGAAAGATGATAGATACATGGGGGTTTTGATTTGCATAACTTAAATATTTATCAATATTTATTTATAGCAAAATGTACGTCATACAAAATTTAAAATTATAATTTTTAACGGAAATTTTGAATTCAAAAATTAAACAATTATTATTTTGCTTTAAGTTTCAGCACTTAGCTGATTTAAGGTTCTAGCTCAATTTTATACATCATTTATGAACCTTCCTCTAAAAGCCAATACAAATTATATTGGCTGGTGAGTTTTTATAATATAATCTATGGCAACCGAAAAGGATTGTTATTTAATAGAAGGCAGGATATGAAATTACACAAGAAGAAATTCCTAGAAGCACTCCTACGTACTTTCTTTTATTACTTATTTCTATTACATATTTTTGAATGAATTTATATATTTCATTCAGTAATTCCTTCACACTGTTGCCAATAATAACGAGCATATGCCTCCATTCCCATTATGCTGGCGCTTTTATTGAAGGTATAAAACTTTTTTGGCATATGGATTTTATAATCAACTTTTATAACATTGAAGAATTTAAATGGATTTTTATTTACACAAATTCAATATTTTGGAAGAGATTTTAAAGTGGCAAAAAAAAAATCCAATTTGACCTGAGTTTGAAGAGTTAAACATTTAATACCCAATTAAAAAAGTTTTAAATTAATAGTATTTTGGTAGAGAAATTTCATGAAAGAATGAGGCTTGAAGCAAAAAAAGAAGATGACAAGATTCACCTTGGTAATAATTTGTGTAAAGAAAACTTCAGGGAAGTATGAAAGAATAACAACAACATTAAAGCTGCTTACCAACGAAAATTAAGGTTTTAAATAAAGATTTCGATGAGTCGCGTCAGGAAATGATGAAACTAGGTCGTATCAACTTGTATCAGCAATTTTGAAGAGATTGATTGATATTTAAGCTGAATTGTTATTAGAAAGCTCTTAAAACCACTTAAAACAATTTTCAAGCACATAATTTACTTCATACATTAGTTAAATACCATAAATGACAAGTACAATATATTATTGTTACTACTTGGGGCCGTTCATTCAGTACGTTACGCAAAAAACCGACTTTTAAGTTCCTCCCCCCCCCCCCCCTGCTACGTTTTTTGTATGATTATTATTTTTTTTGTTTGACCTGTTACTAAATCCTAGATA
The DNA here is from genome assembly GCA_026123125.1 of Chironomus striatipennis. NCBI lineage: Eukaryota > Metazoa > Arthropoda > Insecta > Diptera > Chironomidae > Chironomus > Chironomus striatipennis. The sequence continues at coordinate 30,477,415 of CM047394.1, forward strand.
CTCCTCCCCCCTAAAAAACGAACGCACTAAGTGAATCACCCCTTTGTCAAAAGTTAAGATACTGTGGGTCTCAATTTAAGTAAATTTTTTGGTTCTAGAATTTGAAAATTTAAATTTTTTGTAATGTGAACACAATAGTTACTCAAAATGAGTCTACATACTTAAATCGAACCCCCCTCCCACCCCCAGTACTTGATTTCACCAACCAAAGATTATCCTTTTTAAATTTGAACCCTATCTATGTTTTTTTTTCAGAAATTCTTTGCATTTCTATTAGAAAATAATCAGCTCCTACTCTTTCAGTTCCTATGACAAATACACAACAGTCGCTAACCAAGTTTTACGTCATTCGTCCTATAATTATTTGTTTTGATAAAAATAAAATTCACCGTTCATAACAACTTGAGCAAGTACCATTCTAAAATTCAATTGAATTGCGCTTTTTCAGACTCTAATGTTGTAAGCTCTAACTCAATATCTTATTTATAATAAGTCTCACAGCAGGAAATAGAAAAAGTTTTTTCCTTCTCTCACTTGCAACTCCAATGGAATATTCTCTTAACATATTCTCTTTGACAGGCATTAACATCTGCATATAAAAGTTACTCCATGCTACACATATTGCGTCTTCATTTATAGAGTGAAAATTTAATGAGAATATATTGCAGCAAATAAGTTCTCGTTCAGTTTGCACTAGACACAACCATATTAAAGCTTCTTATTTATTTAAAAAAAAGGAGCATAATAAAGAAATTTATGAAGAAAAGTTTGACTCTATAGAAGGTGGATAAGTTTATATTTAATTACAATTTATGTAACAGCTATGCGAATAGGAACGAATAAATTTATTGACATAATCATTGTCTCAAAGTTTTTTTTTTGTGCTCTATTTTGTTCTTAATAAAAACTTTCGTAGTTAAAGAAGCTTTAAGCTTAACGCATAAAGTTGAATGCCTTCCATAAAGATTTAGCCACAAAAAGTATCGATTTTAGAGACATCACCTTTAATACACTCTTTGCTTATATCCAGCATTAAAAGTCACCGAAATAACTCAATTTAATAATTTAACACCAACGCAAATACATCATGCTGTGTCATGAAATTGTATGTGTGAAATATCACATGGTGAAAAGTGCTCATTTGTACGGACGTGGAAAGTAATCCACAATTTAATGTTATCCATTCTCCCTTCTCCAAATTAACTTTTACGATGAAACCATTTTGCATAATTTTAATAGCTTTCATCGTTTGAATGAATAAAAAAAAATTTAAGCAATCTTTTCGTGAGGAAATGTGCTTTTTATGCTTAGTTTGACTGATTTTGGGGATGTTTCATGCTTTGTTAACTTGATTCCTTTGAGATTTTTTTTGTGGAAAAATTATTAAATTTGGAAAAAGATTTTGGCATTTTTGGACATTTTTGAATTGACAGCTTTTTTGATGTATTTCACAATTATGAAGATTATTTGTGCAAGTGGTGTCCAAACTACGATTCACGACACGTTACACAGAAAATTTCAAAATAACCAAGGAACGGTTCACTTATTACGTAACACGGGGAGGGCGGGGGTCAAGGATTAGAATAATAGAATTTCTAAGAATTTTATTGTTCTTTTTTTGAAAAATTGTCGGTATTTTGTTTCGTAATAAGTGAACGGTCCAGAAACAAGCCTGCTTCTCAAAAAAAAATTATTTTTTGTATAAAAAAATTTTATTAAATGTATTAAAAAAGATTTAAGAAATTAGTGGTGAAGATGATGAAAATTCATCTATTCACATCCTTCACTCCCTGATTACGCTACTACTAAGTGATAATTTTTAAGGGATTTCATCTTTTCATTTATGATGGAAGAGAACTTAACCTAAAAATTTTATTTTCGAGAATTCTGGCTACATAACTGCTAGCTGTATGGTTTCACTCTTTTAAAATCCCAAAATGCGTCACTTCTCAACCTCATTAACAACTTTCCATACTGATTTTACATTTTTTAAAGCAATAAAAGAGAATGAAACTTTACAAGAGACTTAAATAAGAACGATGGCAATGAAAAAGCGAATAAATATATTTTAGAACGTGCCTTTATGCTGATATGACCAGATGACTTAATCATTCATTTAAAATTTTCTCATTTTTATGCTCTATGTGGTTTTGAGCTAATTAATTAAGAAATTATGCTTAATTTCCATTTCTTACTAACTTGCCACAAATAATTCACAGTCTTGAAATTTTTGTAATAATTAAAATTGAAATTCATACCTAGTATTTTTCAGTGGATGAAACAAGAGAAAAGAAAAATTATTTTCTTTGTGCTTTTTCTAGGAACATAAAGCCTTCAAAATGCCTTTTTTTAAATTCACAAAAAAAGGAGATTAATTTACATCATCATCATCATCAGCAACAGCAACAGCAATGCTCGGTAGAGAATAATGATATTACAAGAAAAATTCTCTGTCATAAAAAAATTTTTTCCTCTTTGAATTTATTCTGTAATTAATTTTTCTTTATACGTAAAGAGAATTCTTGAGGGTATAAAATAAGCTTTCAGAAACAAAAAGCAACTAGTCGAAAAAAGAGCTTTAAAAATTCAAATGTTTTTTATACTTTACTTATTTATGGAAAATGAGCTTCTTGCCTAAAAGCATTTTTATAAGTGATGGCCAAGTTTTATGAAATAATTTGGATCTTAAGTTGTGTGTGGCAGGAGCGTAGCCTAGAGGGTACTATTGGGGCTAGAGCACCCCCCTTAAAAATAAAATTCTCATAGAAAAAAAATTCTTAAGAAAAATTATTGGAAATTTTTGAAAAAATTTTTGTCGTTTCGCTAGCCTTGACCGTTGTAATAACTAATATACACTATTTTTGAAAAACAGTAAGAGAATGAGTTACTTAGAACAAAAATAATTTTTTGAGCACCCCCTCTCAAAATAATCTGGCTTCGCTCCTGGTGCGTAGGATCTAATAATTTGCTTTTTTAAGCCCATCTAACAATTTACTATGAATTCAATTAATTTAAATGTTAGGTAATTCAATTTTTTAATCAAGTTTTATTAATTAATTAATTTTTAATAATTTTAATACCTAATTTTGTACTAATTTAATTTTAGTAATTACTTAAATAAAGTTTAAATTTTAATTTTAATCAAGTTTATTTCTTACTTTTCTTCTTACTTAGCTTGCTTTCTTGTCTGTTTCATTGATTGTCAGCATCAGCAAAATTGATAAAATTTGTAATTCTGAAAATATTAGAGTTGGCGTCATTTGTGAACTACCCCTCCTCCCATCTTTCCTTAGAGACTTCGTTTTTGTTAGTAAACTGTCTAAATATCTCGGTTTTTGCTTTATTATTCAATTTATTTATTCTTCTTAATTTATAAGCTGAAAATAATTAGAAATAGAATTAATGTATCAGTTTTTGTTATGAATTCTCAATCCTTATTATCTGGTATTAATTTGTTATACTTTTAGAAGATCATACCTTCTTACTGATTGTTTTCATCCTTATTTACCATAAAACCAACAAAGTCTTCAATTCTAAGAAAGTGTTTAATTTGTACAATTTTCGAGTAAGATTTTTAAGCTCATGTTCTTGGATTAAATCAAACAAAAATGTAGCAAATTTATAAGGTATATGATGAAGCATTTTGGAAGTTATGTATATCTGTTGATAATTCTATAGAAACTATAGAAAATTAAATTTTTTGAATACAAATTGATGATTGAATAGTTTCTATTGATCTATAGTGAATCCAGGGGTGTAGCCAGGGGGGGGGGGGGGTCAACCCCCACCCCCAATTTTCGCGAAGTTTATACTAGATATTATTGAATTTTTCAGATCCGGACCAAAAAAAAAAAAAAAAACGTCGAAAAGTGGCAAAAACCCCCCCCTCAAAAAACTCCTGGCTACGCCCCTGAGTGAATCGTAGAGCGTTTACAAAGCGGTTGAACAGATTTCTGTCCCGAGTTAAAACTGCTAATTCTGACAACTTTTTCTGTTTTTGTTCTGCCTCCTTTTCTACAGTCGTTCGTCGAATTGACATCGAAATCCAACAGTTAGAATCTCAAATCAACCCCAACCCCCACTCAAACCAACATCCAAACTAAGTCAATATCTAGTTAAATCACAAATCTCATTGAATAATTCATCATAAAAAAAAGAAATATTAGCTTAAAGAACAAAACTGTCAATCCGCAACAAGCAGCAGACAAACGCAGCAATAAATGGAATAAAACAAATGAGAAAAAAAAGAGAATAAAATAAATTGAAATTGTATAAGATGAGATGAACTGAATATAATAAATTGATGTCCTGTCATATTCAGTGACAAAAAGTCTAACTGCTTTGCTCTCTAGGCGACACACAAGCTTCAATTTTAAATTTCCAAGAGAAGTACAAAGATGAATTTTTTTTCTCCCAAAAGTTGATGATTCAAGATAACTCAACCTTTTTTTGAGGATTCCATGATTAGGTAGCATATCACGTGTTTGTCAACATCAAGCAGTTAAAATTAAATTTCATAACTTCATATTTCCCCCATGAATTTTTCCGGCGCTTCTCATTCCAAATAAGACATGTTTCGAAGATAATTCCACAAAATATAAAGAAGAATCTTGATTACACATCCTATTGATGTATGTATAAGATGATACCAGAGGGCGAAGCCAGTCGATGTTTAGCCGGCTCTAGCCGGCTAAAAACGGCTAACGTTTAGCCGACTTTAGCCGGCTAAAGAATAACGGTCAAATTTCAAAAATCCCTTTAGCCGGCTAAAGTCGGCTCAAGTCGGCTAAAGTCGGTGGCTAAGGTCGGCTAAGGACAGAAATTTTCGCTTGTAAAGTGTAATACGATTTCATACAAAAATATAAAATTTTTAATCCTTTTTCAGCTCAGGTTCAAATCTTAATGTATATATTTTTTAATTTTCATCACTCTTTAGATATTTTTTTAGTTTTTTTATAAAACAACAAAGGTTTCTCATCTATTTGATATAAGAAAACCAATGCGAAAAATCGCTAATCCGAGAAGTTTTTCATTTCAAATAAGAAAATCAATGTGAAAAATCGCTTTTCCGAGAGATTTTTCATACCAATTAAGAAAATCAATGCGAAAAATCGCTTTTCCGAGAGGTTTTTCATTTCAAATAATAAAATCAATGCGAAAAATCGCTTTTTCGAGAGGTTTTTCATTTCAAATAAGAAAATCAATGCGAAAAATCGCTTTTCCGAGAGATTTTTCATACCAATTAAGAAAATCAATGCGAAAAATCGCTTTTCCGAGAGGTTTTTCATTTCAAATAATAAAATCAATGCGAAAAATCGCTTTTCCGAGAGATTTTTCATACCAATTAAGAAAATCAATGCGAAAAATCGCTTTTTCGAGAGGTTTTTCATTTCAAATAAGAAAATCAATGCGAAAAATCGCTTTTCCAAGAGATTTTTCATACCAATTAAGGAAATCAATGCAAAAAAAACGCTTTTCCGAGGGATTTTTCATCTCATATGAGAAAATCGAGAAAAAAATGTTTAAAAAATCCTCGAAAAATCCAATTTTCGCCAAAAAAACTAAAAAAATATCGTAAAAGTTATAAAAATTAAAAAACACACACATTAAGATTTGAACCTGAGCAAAAAAAGTATTAAAATTTTATATTTTTGTATGAAATCTTATTATACTTCACAAGTGAAAAATTCTGTCCTTAGCCGACCTTAGCCACCGACTTTAGCCGACTTGAGCCGACTTTAGCCGGCTAAAGGAATTTTTGAAAATTGATCGTTATTCTTTAGCCGGCTAAAGTCGGCACAATGGTCTGAAATCGAAAAAAATGTTCAAAAATACAAAAAAATCATGTCTTTTAAACCTGAACTTTTGAATGCAAGATTGTAAATCATAAAATGATGCATCTTCTGTGAGAATATCAACCTTCTAATCGTTGTCTAACTCTGTCAATAATTTTCCAAAGTCACGAAAAATTTGTTTAGAAAAACACCATGAAAAAGTTTTCATAAATTTTTCTACTTTCTGTTGTTTGATACATGTTCTAATTACTGTCAATACATTAATTAATACTCAAATTTTATGTTAAAACTTATAAAACATTAGTCACTTCCTTTATCATTAGGGAAAATGAATTTAAATTTTTGAAAATTTCCAAAACTTTAAATGGTCATAAGTTAAAAAGGGGTTTTCGGGGGTCTCTGAAACCTACCAGAATCCAAAGATTGAGTCTTAATTTACCTTCTAATCATGCTCTTGTAACCTCCTTTTACCTCCTTTTCCAGAAATTTGCATTTTAATTTCACTTGTTTTTCCATACAAATTTGCTTGTGCACAAAATTTTTTGAGAAACAATTTTAAATTTTTGATGAAAAATCATGTTTATCTTTAATTTCATAAGCTCATATTTTCAGAGATGTATATTTAAGACATGACAAAGCTATTGACACTTTCAAAATAAGGAAATTCAACTAAAACTTTGGGACCTCTAAAGTTTCTACCAAAATATAAAATTTGAACACTTTTTTCGATTTCAGACCATTGTGGTCGGCTCAAGTTTTTTTAGCCGGCTAGAGCCGGCTAAGCGCGACTTCGCCCTCTGGATGATACACGCATATCTCTCTGGAAATGACACGAGAAAATTGCTTATTTATTCTTCTTTTTCTTCTTCTGCTCCTCGTTTTTGGATTAAAATTTATTTATTTATTTAAATTTTTGTTTCCTCTTCTATTGTTCCAATCAATGGCAGAAACAAAAAAGTTCACAGCTAAATTCACAATAAAACTTCATATCTATATCATGTATTTTATATTCTAAAAAGGGATACACAACAATTGTATATATTGTATATGCCGTAATTCATTCATAAATTATGTCATTTCTTTTCAATTTCCTCTCCTTTCTCTCGCTCTGACGTTCATAACGAAAATGAGAGAATAAAAAAGAAAAGAAAAAAAAAATAATATACAGCACAAAAATCATTCAAATGATCCAAAACAACCTTTTTTTGCTACCTACTACAAGTCAACAACATAATTTATGAATGGAACAAAAGAAATTTCTATGACACATAAATTGGAATATAAATTGCAATATTATTGAAATATATTAGGTTAAGAGTCATAAGAACAATAAAAGAAACATTCTCAATAGTGCTTAGCTTAATTATTATCAAACTTTTTTTTTTTTGTTAAGTTATGCCTCATAAAAAACCCACGTCTTTCCTGTTTCATTGTTTTATCTTTTTCCTAATATTTTTTGTTTTTGGCTGATCACACATGTTGCATGTTAACATTTAAAATATAAATTACAGAATAAATTGTGCAAATTTTTTTTTACAATTCCTTAAAATAATGTGAAAATATTTTTATAATCTATCTGTTCATAAATGACGTCTGATGGTAAGGGGTTATTCACTTATGATGTCCAATTTTTAGGGGGAGAGGGGTCTGAGGCTGTGTGACAGTTTTAAACAATAGAATTTTTTGTATGAAATTTTTGTGATAGGGAGGGAGGGGGGTCTAATAATCCAATGATGAACGTCATAAGTGAACGGCCCCTAAGAAACTGTTCAGTTATTAAGTTATTCAAAAAACGTCTGTTAGACCCTCCCTTCGATGTCCAATTTATTCAATATTTTTCATTTTATTGCAAGGTCTTAGACCTCCCATATACCCAACGAACATAATAATTGTACAGTCCATAATCATGGTCAATTTTTATTTCATCCGCCACATCATTTGGCTATCAAGAATTATTAGAAAATAGAAAATTTAGATTCCCTACTTTTACCCTCTCAATGACGTCATTTACAAACGACCCTCCTCACTCTTACATCCTTTTTCTTAGATCATATTTCCTCGACTAGAATTTAATGTTGCTGTAGAATTAGTACGTTCAGTCCTCTGTGATATTGTTTCAGGATCTTCGTCATCATCCTCCGTATTGTTGTCTATTCGTATTGCTTGGTACCACTTATTCGTTAAATCTGTCATTTGACTCTTACAATCCCTTAATTCCTGTTGAAAAAGTGTAGGTTTGAATTAATATTTATGGTTGTTATTTGTGTCAAGTCAAGTGAGTATTTGTTCAAGAAAATTCAATGTTAAACAGCTTCATACCTTATTAGAGAAAATTCGTGTAAAGAAAGGCGTAAAATATTTTCGATCCAATCGAGCAAATCCACCAAGTTTTGAGTTAGTAAAACTAACTTCCTCCTCCTCAGTTAGCTCAGATAAATGTTCAGAATCAATTGCTTGACCAAATTCACGAGTCTTTGACAGTGAAATAATTTTATGCTTGCTTTTATTCCTATTTCCTGAATGACTTCGTGGTCTGCTACTACTACTGCTGCTATTATTGTTATTCAATGCTCGACGATTCTTTTTGCCGGGCTGCAAAACTTTAAGCAATGGTAATGTTGATCCACCGAAAAATACCTGTTGAATTAGTCAATATTTATGTAAAATTTCTAAAGCTTACAGAAAGTTATGAAGGAACTTACAGTCGTAAAAAGCACAATAATTAATGTTGTCGTTATCACAACTCGACGTGTCTCTTCCTTAGAATATTCCAAATGTAAGCTTAGCGCATAACTAATAGCTCCACGAAGTCCACTAAACCACATAATAAATGACATTTTTGGGGTAATCTTTGTAGTACGAAATTTGTTTACTATCCATGTTAACGGAAAAATATTTGCGGCACGTCCAATTAAGCACAGAGCAATACTCCATATAACTAATGCTAGTTCCACTTGATGTTTGAAAGAAAAAATGGCAAGTCCAAGATACGAGAAGATACTCGTTTCACAAATGAATGCCAACGTTCTCATCGTCTGTTGCATTGTTATTTGTGTGACTGTCGAAAGGTTGAAGTGAGTGTAATGACTCATAACGATACCGCAGAATAGTATAGCCATTATGCCAGATAAATGGCTTCCCTCGGCTAAACAGTAAGGACAATAAGTCACGACGAGTAGAAAGGCCAATTCTAGTGACGGATGTTTTCTTAAATCTAAGAAAATAAATTTCAAAAAACCGTTAAATATGAATTCAAATTCTCGAAAAAAATCATTTTGAATTTTTGAAGAAGTTTAAATTTTTGAAAACCGTTGAATTTTTGACAAATTTTCATAAATTCAAATTCTTTAAAACCGTTTAGAAACGGGCATGGAAAAATTAAAATTACGAAAATAAACAATGAATCATCGATTCAATTGTAAGTGACGAAACTCATGAGTAAGCACGAAACTCACCGACATATTTAAGCAACAATGCACTCATTAGGGCAAATAAAACGCCAATTCCAGCACTACTGAAAAACATCATGCAGAAGCGATTAATTGCCAATATTATAGCTTCTCCTCGTCCAATATTGAGCAATTCATCGCCAGCTCCTTTTGAAGGCATCACAGTTGTCGTTAAAACAATAGAAATGGCATCATTGAGAATACTTTCACCAAAAACTAGAAGGATTCAAAAATTAAAATGAGATCTGACCATTAAGCATGTAAATCAAGCTTACCCAACATATTAAGTACGGGATCAATGTCAAGTGCATGAAAAATTGCGATTGTTGCAACCGGATCCACAGCTTTAAAAATAAATCAATTAATAATAGCTAAACGATGTAATTAAATTAATAGTTACCTGAAATTAAAGATCCAAAAGCAAAGCTTTCGATGAAATTTAGTCTATAAGCAACATCGGCGATTCCAAGGAGATAAACGCCACTTCCAATGACTAATGCACTTATTGCCGTGCCCAAAATAGCAAATACACATATACTTCCAATATTTTGAAAGAAGTTACCCTTATGCAAATTATATCCAGACTCAAAAATAATCGGTGGTAAAAGAACCAAGAAGAAGCCAGTCGGCGAAAAGATTTCTTCACGTTCTAAAATTTCCTTAATGCTTGTAAAATTAAGTATAAATCCAATTAAACTTCCAAGTGCTATCGTCACAATTGATTCAGGAAGATATTGGAAATTGGTCTGGAGCATACAATGGATTAATAATATGCATAAAGCTATTACACAAAGGACGAAGAAGAGAGACATTGAGGAGATTTTTTCAGCTTCTACGGCATTTTTTGCTTGTATATTATTATTTTCAATACTCGACTTTGACGATGTTGCCTCTGTGGTTGTGCTTGTTGACGAAACTGACGTGGTTGTTGCTAATTAATAGATACAAAATATTAATAAAACGTAATTAATAATCGAAGAGCATTATATGCATATTTTGACATAATTCGCACGCGCAATCATTTTAACGAATAAAATGTTCATAAAATGTTTGAATAATTAAGTACTTTAAACATTCTAGACTCTACTGGATCTTATCAATTTTTTTATTTTTTAATTACGAAATATTTTTTTTTTCTTTCTTTGTGATAAAAAACTTACTAATTGTCGTCTCCGTCGCGTTTGATTCATGCTGATCATTTGTGACTGATACTGTTGGATTAGTAACATTATTTGTATCTACATTACTCGAATTAATACTTGCTGTTGGACTAATTAATGAATTTTCACTAGGCTTAATTTCCTCTTCCAAGGATAATGCAATATTTGATGAAAAAATAATAAATAAATAAGAAACTGCTATCCACTTAATCAACATTGTTAGTTTTATGCTATTTTAAGTCTACTAGTAGTGTAAATTATCCATTTAGAATGGGAAATAAATTAATTTTTCTATTCCGATGCAAAAAAGCTTTTTTTTGCACTTTTGTTGTTTAGATCAAACTGATGAACCTTTTTAAAGTTGTGGAACTATTTTGAGTCATTCACAGCACACAGTAACACGTGAACTACGTCTTGTGAAACACTGACTATGAAGGATGCGTTCAGAAAATTTTACTGTAATCATCAGTTGGCAGATTTTGAGATGATTCTTCTTAGAAAATGTGTAAACTTGCTAATTAAAGATCATAGATTGATGCATGCTTGTTGAATAAACTGTTAAATTCCAATAAACATGATAATTTTCAAAAAATTAAATGTAAACAAAACTGCAGACGAAATGAAATTTTATTACTGAACGTACACATTTGGTACTTCCACGATGATTTTTTTGTGTCTAATAATTAATTTAAGTTTCTCAATGTTTACTTCAATTACCTGAATATTATTAACATTCAATGTAAATTAATTAAATTTTATAATTGAATCACCATTCTTCTTACAAGCATCACTATTTGGAATCAAAGATTTTAAGCATTCCTCAAAACTATATTCAACACGGAAGTCTAAAGTGCAAGTCTCAAACGACAGAAAATTCGCAAAAAATAAATATCATAAAAATAATTAATTTTATGCCATTTTCAAAGAGTTAAAAGGCCATTAAAGCATAGAAATTATCAAAAGAGTATCCTAGAAAGTCAACACAATGGTAAGTGACTAAATTTTAAAGCTCAAAATGCTAGAAAATTGAAGAAAAATAAAAATCACAAAAATGGTGGAAATTCTTATTAATTAATTGATATTCTAAAATTCTATAACATACTTCAATTAATGCTTTATTTATGATCTCATCTAGTCGATCAGCGAGTTCCTGAAAGACCTTCCCGTGCACAATCACGAAAATTTTTCTCAATACAATGTGGATAATGCAAGAACCAAAAGACCATCGTAAGTAACAAAAAAAAAGTTTATATCCAACATAACAAAGTCATTTCAATGTGTGTGCTTAATGACTAAATTTAATACGTTCAATTTTTCACGTTTCATAGAATATATCTACCTACAGTTGATTATCCAGCAGATCAGAGTAAGTTAACCATATTATATTGATTTATTAATGTATGCAAGCATTAACTTATGGATTATTATTATTTATTTTATTTTAGTTATAATAACAGAAAAGAAAAACATTCTCTTAAGATATCTTCATCAAACGTGGGAGAAGAAGAATCAACCAAAAAAGAGGGAAGGAACTGAACCAACAGACAACCTCCTTCGCAAAAGAATTCGCCTTGACAGAACAGATTCAAATCAAAATAATAATAATTAATTCATTTATCATCTAAAAATAAAAAATAAAAGTCTTTCTTACCTCTGGAACTTCTACATACATGAACTTGCTGCTGCTTTTTTTTACCAGTTAAATTTTTATTGAGTTTCTTATAATTTTTCAAAAGTTGATATTATTGCTTGATAAATTTCTCGCCCTTATTTTATGAGACATGAACCCTTTTTTAATTTTTTTTTCTTATTAGCATTCTAATTATGAATTTACTGTAAGAATAAGTGTTCAAAGTTCAACAATTTTGTTAACTTCCATTTTCATTTTGTCGATTATAATAATAAACGTGAAATTATAAGGAAAAACTGTCTATGAAATATTGTGACATTTTTTCAGCTGTTCGATTTGCAAGCGCACACATGGAAAGAAAACCTGATAAAATTGCGAAATTACAACTGGAACTAAGTCATAATTAATGAAATGCATACATTGTGAGTAAGCGAGTTGAAAGCTTTATTAAATTGTGTATTAGAGGTCATATATTCAGTTATTAAGTCCAATACTTGAAGAGAGACCTTCAAAACTCACTTTGAAGATGTTTGAATTAAAGCAAAGCAGACATGAATTTTTACTCTGTGGATGCACATAATGGGGGGCCTTGATTTGAGTACTTGTTTGGTTCCGGAAAAATTCAACTCAAATCGAAACGTATGAAAATGACCGTTAAAAAAAGAAAATTTGAATTTTTGGATGGAGATACTTTAATTACTCAAATCGAGGTCCCCCAGTAAACTTACCTTAAAGTGATTGTTTGGATCCAAAATTTTAAATAAAAAATAACGTTTTTCAAAAATTTAAAATTAAATCAAAAAATTTTTGGACTTCAAAATTCAAATTAATTTTAACCGTTTAATTTGAACTTCGTTTGTTTTTTTTAAATCAATTTTTGAACTTTAAAAAGTTTTGAATAATTTTTGACAGTTAATATTTTAAATTTTCTTAGCCGTTATTTTACTGTAATTTTGAACTTCAATAAACTTTTTTTTTATAAACTTTTTGCCTGCGACGAGAAAGTGCATTAAACAAAAAATTCTCCGCCAGAACATCCATAAAAAACGCAAAGAAAAAATTTTACGTCAACAAATACCTCTCAGTCACATGTTTTCCCCGATGTCATGTTGGAATTTTCCTGAAAATTATTGTCCAAGGAAGTAACAAATTCTCATAAAAATATTTTTTTTTTGTCATTCTCTTAACTTTATTTTTATGCCCCATTCATTCATAAATCATTTTACATCTACGGCTTCATTCTCAATGAAATAGAACAGAAAGATCCACCAAAATTATTATAATAATTTTAATTAAAGTCAGAAATTAAATTGAAAATTATTTTGTCATCTAAATTATCCGTCTACGAATGTTTAATCTCGCAGAGCATCTTGCAAATATTTAAAGAATTATGGGCAAATATTATTTACAGGTTTGTTGTAATTAATAGAATTTATAATGTGTGTATAAACTTATGGGACAAGAAAATAAAATAGAATTGCATACGAGCATAAAACAGATTTTATGCCATAATTATTGATATCCTTAGTTTCTCACTATCATTAAGCACTACATACTCGAAAAATATAATAATCAAAAAATAATAATATTTGTTTTAAAAAAATCATAAATAAATTGTAGAACATAAATTTGTTGTTTATTTTAGGAAAAAAAAATATATTTTAAAAAAAAAATCATAAAAAAATTCTTCATCATTAATTCGAAATTGAAGAACTTTTTTTTTGCATATTCTTTTGTAAATAATTGTTGTATTTTTAAGTTTCACATTCTCTTATAATTGAAATTTGTTTTCAACTTAGCTTAGTTATATATAGAAAGGATTCTTCTTACACTTTACTTATTCTTTTTTTTTCTTCTTCAACTTCCTTTTTTTTCATAAAATACCACTGTGTTGCAATAATATTTCTTATCTCTCTCTTTTTTTTGAAAAATATAATTAATTATTTTATTATTATTTTTTGATGTTGCTGTTTGATTGCTAATCATTGTTGAGAAAAATCCATTAACACAACTTCGTCAATTTTTTTTTTTTTTTTTTTTTGTTTTTTTATCATTAATATAATAATAATAATAATTATTCTGCATTTCCAGAATCCTCGCCATCTCCATTCTGCGATTCTGTTTCTGACTCGCTGCACTCATCGTCAAAATCGTCATAAAAATCTGTCATATCGAGCTGTGGATGGAAATGAGAGAAAATGGAAAAGAAAAATTAATTTTAAAAACTTTGTGTAAATAAATATTTCCTTAATTATTTCGTGGGATGTCTACTTTCTTCTTTTAATTTAGAATTGATGGCTATTTATAATGACTTGAACAGTTGCTTTACATTACTGAGTCGTCAAAAGTTTTTCATTGGTTTATTATTATTAATTTTCTTCTAATTTGTAATGAATTGCTTTTTATCTAACTCATTTGCAACAAATTAATCAATTCGGAATTTTGATTAAGAATTGGTAGTTTTTTAAAAATTTTAGGTAATATTTTTGAGATTTAAAAAAAACGTTAAACGGAAATCTAAATTTTAAATCAGATTAAATTCAAAAATTTTGAACTCGGAAAATTCAATAAAGTTCAAAAATTTGAACAATTTTTGACGGTTAGTGTTCAAATATTTTTTGACAGTTAATTTTTGGTTGTCCATGTCAAAATAACGAATTTCAATTTTGCGAATTTCTGTTGTGGAGTTTTTTCTTGGAGTTCAGTCAATTGCTAAATTCAAATAATATCAGTTAATTGTTGCAATTCCACACATTACAAATAAAATGAATAATCACCAAAAAATCTCTTAAAGAGTCTTTAATTAAAACTATTTCAATCCAATCCATTTCCACACATATTAACCAGCAAATCATTCGAATCAATTACTTTTTTTTTCAGCAATAACTCAATTAACTGTTTTTCAAGGTCCCTAAACTTATTACACTATTATTTGATGATGGTCTTCTATTGTTTCGCTTAGTTAAGTAATAAGCTTCCGTAAAGCACACATGTGCCATTTAAGGTTGCCGATTTGCTCAATTTGGACATAAACATTTTCACTGCACGATCAAATGAAATGAAAATAAAAGCTTTAAATGCACAATCATCTCAACCAGAGTTGTTGAAATTGGCGCTCATTTTGCGAAACATTTTGATACAAATTTGGAAGATTTTATGAGCAATTATTCAGATTATAACTATGACTTCAGACCATACAAAGCTAGTCACATGAAACCACTTGAAAACAAGTATAACGGTGGTCACTCGTGACCGACGAAAGCGCATTTTCCGCGATCAGTAAATACACAAAGAATTAAAACCCCAGAATTACAAAGCCAAATATTTAACTATAACCATTCTTTATTTACCCAAAAATTTAAAATTGACAGAAAAACAATTTGATTATTTATATTGAAAATTGTATGAAAATATTGAAAATTTTAACAAAAATCGTCGGAAAAACTCGGGAAAATTGTGAAAATGGAAAATTATGACATGATTCAATATTATATGTCATATGAAATCAAAAAAGTATCAAAAAAGCAAAAAAAATTTTTGTCATCGGTGGGATTCGAACCGAGGAAGGCTGAGTTTTTGAAAAGTCAACATTTTAGTGCATTCGACCACACTAACACATACAAAGAAATGGCATTTTGGCACTTTTTACGCTGGTTCCAGCAGAGGAAGTGACCATTCGTGCTGATTTTTGGTTACATGGTAGCCAGATATGTCACACACATTTTAAGCCAAAAACCGCATCAAAAAAGCTTAATCCCTAGGAGGAGATGCGATGACAGACAGACAGACGGACAGACAGACAGACAAAGTGCGGACAATAGCGTCCTTTTCCCAAGGGGAAAATGCGCTAAAAAATCAAAAATCAAACAATTTTCAATCATTTCGATGCTCTACTTTGTTACACTTTCCATTTATATAGTCATTAGACCTTCTCACTCTTTTTTTTTTGTTTTTGTTCCACGAATAAACAATTCAATCACAATGCGCAATTCGTTTCATTTGATTTTGCCGATAATATGAGATGAAATAAGGCGGAAAATCTATTCATACAACCAGTTGCAGTAACCATCCCTCGTTTAAATATTGACTTTAATCATTAAACTCACTTGAGGTTCTTGATTATTTGGATTTGTTTTAGGTTTAAGACAATATTCCTCTAGAGTAAGTGGGACGACAATTCCTTCTTTTTCAGCTTCTACTTTTGCTTGAAGTGCTTGTTTCCTATAAAAGATGATAAATAAATAAACAAGAAAAAATTATTATTATGTGATGCAATTATATTGAACGATAGCCAAATTAAATGAATATTTTCTAAATTTGTAAAATATTTAATCATGTCATTATAATTCACCTGATTATGTTAGGATATTCATTATCACGGCCATTTGAGTCACGCCATCTTCTATACATAACTGATGCATCAACATTTGCTGGTGAAAATGTGTTCGGTTCATTGAGCAAAGAGATTACGGAGAGTAAAATTGTGCGAACATTTTGAGTTGGATTCCATCGTTCGCAAGGTAATTCACCGCTATAAATAAAATAATAATAATAATGTTAAAATTGATGATTTACGCAAGGGAATCATTCATAAATGACACATTGAAATTTAGTACAATTAAGACAATTAAAGTACCTTTGTGGGTCATCGATTGGCGGATGTAAAATTGAAATGCACAAGTCACCATTCTCATAAACATTTGGGTGCCAAACTTTTGTGATAAATCTTATTGTTGGCGGTGAATAAGGATAATCTTGTGGAAATTTCATTATTGCCTGAAAATTGTAAAGAACATAAAGTTATTGATTATTATTATTTATCGATATTTCACTTGAACATTGCAAGCACGTTTTTGTTTTTAAAAATAAGAGAAAAAAATGAGAATGGAAAAACGGAAAAATCCACCCAGACTACATATGTTTAGTACAATGTGACAGAAATAAGGCATGAGAAAATGACAAGTTTTTACATATTACGGCAAATCATTGTGTCCATATATATATAGAAATAAATAAAAGTATATAAACGAAATGAGAAATAAGTAACTGTGAAACAAAGACTGTCCTTTTATAAAATAGATAAAGGTCATTGTCATCGTCACAAAAAAAAAAAAACGCAGCACACTTTTGAGAGAGTGCTGTATATATATTTATTATTAGTTTTGTCAATTTTACGTATCTTATATTAAAAGAAAGCTTGCGTCGTATTAAAGAAAAGCAAAAAAACAAAATCAAAACTTATGAACGAAATAAACAATGTGTTATGTCTTTACGTCGCGTAGACCTTGAAAATTTAGCGTTTTTCATATCTCATTGCAAAACTCTCAATTCATTCGTTACATGTTTTTGTCCATTATTATTATTATTTTATTTATAATGGAAATGATAAAAAAAAAACTAGAAACGAGGTTGTCTATTTGGAGTGACTGCTACGCAATGCGAATGCATGTTTCCTATCAATCGAGATTTAGTTCAATTTAAAAAGGTTTTAAATTTTTAATCTAACACTTTTAATTCAAGGATTTAATTTAATCCGAGAGTTAATTTTTTAATCCAATTCAACGATATTTTTAATCCAAGGATTCAAATTCCTGGAAGTTTCACTATATTCACATTCAAAATTATCCATGAGAATCTCAAGTTTAACACGACACATTATTCATTTTAAAAATACACAACAAATTTAAAAATTGAAAATAGTAATAGAGTCCAAGCATGTATACATAAAACATCTGATTTTGATGAAAATGTCATGATTAATAATGCAATAGATTTCACAATCATTTTTTTTTTTACCTTAAAATAGCCACCTTGATAAAG
Source organism: Chironomus striatipennis (assembly GCA_026123125.1). Taxonomy (NCBI): domain Eukaryota; kingdom Metazoa; phylum Arthropoda; class Insecta; order Diptera; family Chironomidae; genus Chironomus; species Chironomus striatipennis. The sequence goes on from CM047394.1 coordinate 30,495,269, forward strand.
TGTTTCTGGCGGTCCAAAGATACCGACCTGAAATTGATTGATATAAAAATAGAAAAAAAAATTCAAATTAGTTAATTATTTACTACACTTCTTTCTGTTTCTTCTGTGTATATATAAGTTGGGGTGATTAAGCACAAAGAAGTCTTGAAAATGTACAAAAAAAAAAAAATTCACATGAAGAGACAATGACGTTTAATGGCACTGAATATTGATGAATCATGTAATATTTTTTTTTTCAGCTCAATTGATTATATTGATTAAGGATGAAGATGAATTTTGTTTTTGGGTGCTAGGAAAATCCCATAAACATCCATAAATTAAATATTACTTACACTCCACTCGAACATATTATCATCATTTAATAATTTCACTCGAAATCCTTCTACTGGTTCTTCCTGTAATACAAAAATATCATTATATCATTAGTTGATGTAAAAAATAATCTAGTTAATACAGTTTTGACTTAATTAGGCTGTATATTTTGACTCAGCTGTAAGTTGAGTCTTTATTTTGAAAAAAATGAAGGTGAAATAATGAAAAAATAATTTTAATGTACCTGAAGTGACTTATATTCTAATGCGAGAGCTCTCAGTGCTGATGAATTCATATTGCGTTTTGATTTGTGGATTAATTAGACCACAATAAAAGTGCCTTTTTCAATAAAATTTTATATCCAATTAAAAATTTCTTTAAATTTCTTTCGAAAATTTATTTTTTATGTAAATTTCTTGCAGTTCCACTTTTGTGGACGACTTCCTTCGATAATTTCACACTCCTTTGACGTTTTAATGATAATTACGCGGTACAGCGAGCTTGTAAATATAAAGTAAATCGTGAAAATAAAATAAAATGATCTTATGAATATAAATTCTTTAGACTTTCTGTTTGCATCTTTTTGTGTACGCTTTTATTCCAACTACCTTTTTTTTCTTGTTGTACGCTTTAAATATACTGCTTACGCGATGAAAACTTGATTTAATAAAGTTTTATGAAAATAAATTGGGAAACTTTTTTTTTAGGTAAATGTTTGTTTTTCAAAATCTTTGATCAAAATGTAAAAATTTAACGGATTTTTAGGTAAAATTTTTGAAAATTTGGAAAAGAGTTTTTGAACTTAAAATTATTTTGAACTTTTTATTTTATTTTCTTTTATACTGAATTAAATTGCAATGTAAATGTACAGAATTAATCACAATTTAAAGTTTTATAATTCTCCTAAATCCGACTCTGTAAATTGTTCGAAACTTATGCATCATTTTTTCGCATCTTGAGGGGCATTTCTTACAAACAAGTTAAACGACCCGTTGTGCAACAATAAATTAATATCAAATAAAATCAAATTAAAATGGTAAATTAAACAAGTTCCACCTTAATTCTAGTGTTATTCATGTGTTTTGACTTCTGTTTAAGTGATTCAATTGATTAAAACTAGTAAACTTTCGTATTTATTGTGAAAAAACGTTTTATTATTTTCATGTGCGGAATTCTTCGAGAACACAAGACTCATTTTCATAAAACATGAAGTCTTATGACTCATTAATGCTTTAATTTTTCAATTTCTCTAATAATCCAATATATTTAAGTACATTAAGTAACATATCAAGCTGAATTAACTAGATACAATAAGCAGATTGAATTATGTCGAAAATTTATGGTTATAATTGATTTTCATGTCTTTTTAGGTATCATTAAATCCAGTTCGTATTCTTAAAAATGAAGCTGAAGAGGAGAAGGCAGAATTGGCTCGTTTATCATCGTTTGTAGGAGCAATTGCTATCGGTGATTTAGTTAAGAGTACACTTGGTCCAAAAGGAATGGATAAAATTTTAGTATCTTATGGACGAAGTGCTGGATCCGTTGAAGTCACAAATGATGGAGCTACAATTTTAAAATCTGTTGGCGTTGATAATCCAGCTGCAAAGATTTTAGTTGATATGTCAAAAGTACAGGACGATGAAGTTGGCGACGGAACGACATCAGTTACTGTACTTGCTTCTGAGTTACTAAGAGAAGCTGAGAAGCTTATTGAGCTTAAAATTCATCCACAAACAATTATTGCTGGATGGAGACGTGCTGCCGATATTGCACGTGAAGCTCTCACTAATTCAGCACAAGATCATTCAGGCGATACCGAAAAATTCAAGGAAGATTTAATGAACATTGCACGAACAACTTTAAGTTCTAAGATTTTATCTCAACATAAGGAACTCTTTTCTAAATTGGCAGTTGATGCTGTCTTACGTCTTAAAGGATCCGGTGAATTGTCAGCAATTCAATTGATTAAGAAATCTGGTGGAACTTTAGAAGATTCATTCCTTGATGAAGGATTTTTGCTTGATAAACGTCCTGGCGTTCATCAACCAAAGCGTGTTGAAAATGCAAAAATTTTAATTGCTAATACACCAATGGATACCGATAAGATTAAAGTATTTGGATCTCATATTAAAGTTGATTCGATGTCAAAAATTGCAGATCTCGAAATGGCCGAGAAGGAAAAGATGAAAGACAAAGTCAACAAGATTTTGAATCATAAATGTAATGTATTCATTAATCGTCAGTTAATTTATAATTATCCAGAACAACTTTTTGCCGATGCTGGTGTTATGGCCATTGAACATGCTGATTTTGATGGAATTGAACGATTAGCATTAGTTACAGGAGGTGAAATTGTTTCCACATTTGATAATCCAGAAATGGTTAAAATGGGAACTTGTGAGCTAATTGAACAAGTCATGATTGGCGAAGATACACTTTTGAGATTCAGTGGAGTGAAATTAGGTGAAGCATGTACAATTATTATTCGTGGTGCTACACAACAAATTGTTGATGAAGCTGAACGTTCATTACATGATGCTCTATGTGTCTTGACAGCAACTGTCAAAGAATCACGTGTTGTTTTCGGCGGTGGATGCTCTGAGTCATTAATGGCATGTGCTGTACTCAAAAAAGCCAGTGAAACACCTGGAAAGGAAGCAATTGCAATGGAAGCTTTTGCTCGTGCTTTATTCCAACTTCCAACAGTTATTGCTGATAATGCTGGATATGACTCGGCACAGCTTGTGTCTGAATTGAGAGCCGCACATACACAAGGAACCTGCACAATGGGTCTTAATATGGATGTTGGAAGAGTTGGATGCATGAAGGAACTTGGAATTACTGAATCATTTGCTGTTAAACGTCAAGTTTTATTGTCAGCAAGTGAAGCTGCTGAAATGATCCTTCGTGTTGATAATATCATTAAATGTGCACCACGAAGACGTACTCGTGATAATCGACCATGCTAAAAAGCTTCATTTTTTTTATTAATTGCCTTAATCATCATGCTGCATTAATTATTTTCTCCTCTTACCTACTTCTACACATTATTTTGCACTTAATTTTACCAGTTTTTGTGTTGATTATAAAAAACGAATAACTGTAACACAGTAATTAATCACATTTCTAATTTAAATAATAAAAATAAAAATACTTTTTGCATTAACTTGAATTTTACCAAAAGATCATTTGTGTTTTTATTGGTTTCTATCTTAGTTTTTAAGGTTTTTCAGGATCATTAATTAATCTTGCGATTAAAAAGTATAGATTAAAAATTTAACCGTTTTCAAAAATTTAAACTACAACGGTTTTCAAAATTTTAAATTTAAATTTTTTTAAAATTCAAAAATTTCAAATTCAAATTTTTTTAAAGTTCAAAAAATAACGGTTTTCAAAAAAAAAAATATTAAAGTGAGCTTTTAAAAAATTTCTCCTTCACATGTTGTTTATGTTTAACACATAATGAAGCAAGTAAACCTTGAAATCATTTAACCTTCTATTTTTCATGTTTTGATCTTAAAAAATTTCAAAAAAATACGTTATAGAAAGTTCACGTGAGATTTGAGGAATGTGACATTTTTGAAAACACCGAAAATCAATTTTATAAATGAAATGTTTAATGACTGGCTGTAAGATAAGATTATTATTGTTTAATAGTCAATAAGTGATTGATTAGTAACAAATTCTCAGTGGAAACATTGTTCAGAAGTGAAATATAAAAATGTCAATAAAGAAATAATTTTGCCCAGCTTTTGAGTAAGTTTTGCTATTTTGAGACACATCGTAAATAAAATTAAATCTATTAAAGCATAAATACGTCAAATAGAGCATACAAAAGTGCACAGAATCATTAATAAACCAATAATAATTTGAAATTAATTGAATAAAAGTGATACAACCCAATAAATTTGAATAAAAAGAAAGTTTTAATACTGTCCCAAAATCGGGTAAGACATCATTCGACATTCAGATGACATTAGAACTGAAAATTTTCGCTACCTTTTAGTTTTTTCAATAAGATTATTTTTGGTTTTTATTTGTAGTATTTGTGGTAATTATAAAACATATAATATGTATATTAAGGTCTAAATCTCTCGAATTATGAAAAGTGAAAAAATATTAAAGGAAAATAGCGAAATTTAGGTGAAAAACTAATAAATTAATTGCGTATTAAGAATATTTTTTTAAAAAAAAAGAAAAATAAATTAGAAAAGAAAAAGTTAAAAAGAATCAAGTTCCAAGAACATCTAAAATGCGTTCAAGATCAAATTCTGGTGTTCGGCTGGATTATTATCAGCGAATTGTTCATCGTTTGATAATGTCACATCAGCAGCCAGTGACAGGATTATTTCCAGCAAGTCCTGCAAATCATCATGCTTGGGTAACATACATACATTAAAAAAAATATGAAATTTAGAAGAAAAGAAGAACTTTGACATTAATCTTCAAGGTCTGAATAATCATTTTAAATTAATTTATTTCTCATTACCACGTTTTTCTTAACTTGCTTTCTTATCTGTCTTTCTGTTTATCTGTCTTTCTGTCGAGAGCAAAAAAGTCGATCGATTTTTCGACCACTTCTACTGCTCCGTTTGGGCTGATTTTTTTTACATGCATGTATTCCAATGGACATTTTCATATTCCATCGTTTTCATATTTAAAAAATGCATCATTTAATTATAATTAAATATTAAAAGTTAAATAAGGAAAAAATAATCCGACATCAATGATGTATGTGCTTTCTTTGCTTCATACATCATGTGTTAGATGATGAACATAATCTTAAATGATTCTTTATATATTAATTAATATTACCAATTATTAATTTCATTACTTAAAAGCTGTTTTATGATGAAATCTTATCATAAAAAAATATTTTTTTCATGGAATCTCAAAGTAAAGATTTAAATTTTTAAATAACGGTCAAAACGAAAAAAACAAGGGGGTCTTCAATATTAAAAATTGTTCAATATTTTAAAAAAATCACGAAAAATACAACAAAACATCAAAATATCAATTAGTTAATGATTGTATATGAACATTTAATCAATAATGTTTATACTATTTATTTCTGTTTTATAAATATTGCACTAAAAATCACATTTTATTTAAAGGGTAAATTTTTTGAAAAGTGGACTCCCTTTGTTGTAAACAAAATTAAATTCCATTTTGAAAATTAATTAAATTAATTGTTGTTTTGTGTTTGTGACTGAAATTGTGACCAAATCTAATTTAAAGGACATAAAATATTTACTGGATCTTCATTTAGAGGACATAAAAAGTTGCTGGATCTTGTTTGATGGACAAGTATGATTACTGCATATCATTCGTACATAAATGCTCACTGGATCTCATTTTATGTTCATGAATGCTTACTTAATCTCATTTTATGATCATGAATGCTCACTGGATCTCATTTTATGATCATGAATGCTTACTTATTCTAATTTTGTGATCATGAATGCTCACTGGATCTCATTTTGTGATCATGAATGCTCACTGGATCTCATTTTGTGATCATGAATGCTTACTGGATCTAACTTTATGAGCATATATACTAACCTGATCTCATATTATGATCATGAATGCTCACTGGATCTCATTTTATGATCATGAATGCTCATAGGATCTTATTTTATGATCATGTATGCTTACTTAATCTCATTTTATGATCATAAATGCTCACTGGATCTCATTTTATGATCATGAATGCTTACTTATTCTCATTTTATGATCGTGAATGCTCACTGGATCTCATTTTGTGAGTTCGACATTCCTGTAATCTATGATAGTCGAACGGAACGAAGCGAAGCGAAGTGGAGTTCGACATTCCTGTGATCTATAAAAGTCGAACGGAACGAAGCGAAGCGAAGTGGAGTTCGATATTCCTGTAATCTATAATAGTCGAACGGAACGAAGCGAAGCGAAGTGGAGTTCGACATTCCTGTAATCTATGATAGTCGAACGGAACGAAGCGAAGCGAAGTGGAGTTCGACATTCCTGTAATCTATAATAGTCGAACGGAACGAAGCGAAGCGAAGTGGAGTTCGACATTCCTGTAATCTTTAACAGTCGAACGGAACGAAGCGAAGCGAAGTGGAGTTCGACATTCCTGTGATCTATAATAGTCGAACGGACAAAGCTTAGTGAAGTGAAATTCAACATTCCTGTAATCCTCTACCTCTAACATTATTGAAATTTGTAATAGTCAACTGCAGATTTTGGATTCATAAAGTAAAATTTGAAAATGGTCGAGCGAAGCTCGAACATAAAAAGTTTGAACGTAGTTCAAACCAGGTTGAGCGAAGCTCACAAATTTTTACATCCTGAACGAAGCGAAGCGAGTGAAGGTGTGAAAATTTTCCAAATACGTACCCAGACTTTTAATTCATATGGCAACTGTAAAATGTTCGAGCGAAGCTCGAACATAAAAAGTTTGAACGTAGTTCAAACCAGGTTGAGCGAAGCTCTGCAAATTTTTACATCCTGAACGAAGCGAAGCGAGTGAAGGTGTGAAAATTTTCTGAATACGTACCCAGACTTTTAATTCATATGGCAATTGTAAAAATGTTCGAGCGATAGAAAAAATTTATCGGATTTTGTGACAAAAAATTTCACTGTAATTTTTCCTTTACAAAAAGATCATCAAAAGCTCATAAAAATTATAAAAAATTTTTAAAATACTTTTTTTACTTTTTGCTCTTTATAACACTAAAAGTAGAAAATAAATACTTATAAAAAACTTTTTAAAAAACCACGTTTTTCGCGTGCACTAAAAAGTAGAAAATAACTTTGTTTTGGATTAAATATAATTTTCTTTAAAATTTAATGTTTCAAAATTTTATTGTTGATTCAAATCGCATATGACCTAGTACGACTTAATGTTATCGTATACTTTGACAACCAAAAACGTGGGCGCATTACTTCACAATGAACAGTTGTTTACAATAGATTATAGTTTGAAAAATTTTAATGCAATTTAGAAATTTCAATTTAAATACTTTTTCTTTAATGCGCCCACGTTTTTGGTTGTCAAAGTATACGATAACATTAAGTCGTACTAGGTCATATGCGATTTGAATCAACAATAAAATTTTGAAACATTAAATTTTTTAAAGAAAATTATATTTAATCCAAAACAAAGTTATTTTCTACTTTTTAGTCCACGCGAAAAACGTGGTTTTTTAAAAAGTTTTTTTTATAAAGTATTTTTCTTTCAACTCCATTTCGACTACACAGATTCGTGATAATGTCTATTGTATTTTGGCTGTCTGGGGACTATCAATGGCATACAAGAAAATTGCTGATCAAGATGAGGATCGTGCAAAAGCTTATGAGCTTGAACAAAGTTGTGTCAAGTTAATGCGTGGCTTACTAATGTCAATGATGAGACAAAAGGAGAAAGTTGAACGATTTAAAATAACACAAAATCCATTAGACTCATTGCATGCTAAATATTCGAGCAAAAATGGACAGGTCGTTGTACGTGATGATGAATGGGGTCATTTACAGATAGACGCAATTTCATTATATCTTTTGATTCTCGCACAAATGACTGCATCAGGATTGCAGATTGTTTTTTCACTTGATGAAGTGTCATTCATTCAGAATCTTGTATTCTATATTGAAAGTGCATACTGTATTCCAGATTATGGTATTTGGGAGAGAGGTGATAAATCTAATCATGGACAGCCTGAATTAAATGCTAGTTCCATTGGTATGGCAAAAGCAGCACTTGAAGCTATGAATGAATTAGATTTATTTGGTGCACGTGGAGGTCCAGCATCCGTTATTCATGTTTTAGCCGATGAAGCTCACAAGTGTCAAGCTGTGTTACAATCAATGCTACCTCGTGAATCCAATAGTAAAGAATTAGATTCTGGATTATTATCAATTATTGGCTTTCCAGCCTTTGCTGTCGACGATCCAGCATTAATTGACGAGACACGAGACGCAATCGTTCAACGTCTCCAAGGTCGATATGGATGTAAAAGATTTTTACGTGATGGATATAAAACACCGAGAGAAGATTGTTCACGATTATACTATGAACGATGGGAATTGCGTATGTTTGAGAATATTGAGTGTGAATGGCCGCTCTTCTTTTGTTATCTCATCCTCAATTATGCATTTCATGGTGACAAGAATAGTGTCTCTGATTATGTAGCAAAATTGGAGGATATTATGGTTAAAACTGAGGAAGGCATGAAACTTGTTCCTGAACTTTATACAGTTCCTCATGACAGTGTTAATAATGAATATAAGCATCCTGGATCGAGTCAGAGACAGCCAATTGGACGAGTAATTAAGCATTTTATATTATTTTTATCGATTTATTGAATTAGCTTGTAAATCTTTGCAGACACCATTTTTATGGGCTCAATCGCTCTACATTTTGGGAAAATTGCTTCAAGAAGGATTCCTTGCAGTCGGAGAACTTGATCCATTGAACAGACGTCTCGGTGCACAAAAGAAACCTGATGTAAGTGCAGTCTTATTGGAATTATCATTGAAATTTATTCATGAATTCTTTTATTCATTAGGTTGTTGTCCAAGTCGTCATATTGGCAGAAGATGATGAAATTCGTAATAAACTTGCTGATCATGGATTTAATGTCCAAACAGTTGCTGAAGTTGCACCAATAGAAGTTCAACCAGCACGTGTATTAAGTCATCTTTATACCTATTTAGGACGTAATAAAAAACTTGGATTAACTGGTCGTAAATCAAGAGATGTTGGTATACTTAGTACCAGTAAACTGTATTCATTAAAGGACAGGATTTTCGCATTCACACCGCAAGTAAATAACGAAAAAAAATATGAAAATTAACAAAATAATTAGAAAAGTTTCAGATTATGGACAGAATTTATAACTCTATATATGTGCTAGTTCATTGAGTACATCAATGAAATGGACATACAAGAGAGGAAAATAAAGTCCATAAAATGAAACGAATGATGTACTAACTTTTGGACGAAGTCACGTTTCGGATAGAGCAACTGAAAGACAGAGTGAGGGAAAAATAAATGAAGTTGAAAAGGAAGAAAAAAAAAAGTTTTAACAGAAATTCCGAAATATAAATTGATGATACTCATAAAGCTTCTTAATTTATCATCAAGGAAGTTTAATGTTTTGACTGGTGCAGTATTCTATCGTAAAATTATGACGCTATATGTAGATGATAAAGTTGCTTATATCGGAACGTGACATCATCTTCAAAGTGAAATTCAATTTATTTTTATGATTGCTATTCATCATGAGATCGCTTCTTTTCCTACGTAACATTCCATTACTTTCATTTTAACTGGTTAGTAATTTTTTGGCCATTAATTATAATTATGAAGATCATTTGTTTTCAATGGAAGCGATTTCGTAAATTTTTGGAAATTCATATTCGCATGGGGAATTAATGAGTGCATTTTTACTGAATATTGTAATTCTTGAATCTCAATTTTGAGGTTCATAAATAATTTAACGACATTTTTAGATTCAAATTTAAAATTTATTAGAGTTTAAAATTTTATGATTCAAAATTTAACGTATTTTTTGAAGTTCAAAATTTAACTTATTTTTGAAGTTCAAAATTTAACGCATTGTTAAGTTCAAAATTTAACATACTTTTGAAGTTCAAATGGAAAGTTCAAAATTTTTTGAACTTAAATTTCAAACAAAAAATATTCGTTATTAAAAATTAAACATATTTTTAAAAATAAAAAAATCAAATCCTTTTAAAGCATTTATTCTAAACGATTCAACAATATTAGGCAAAAATGCGCTCCTAAATTGATTCATGTTTTATTTATTAAACATGACAATAATTAAGCTAACTCAAGCGAAAATTGAGAAATATGATTAGCAAATCAAATTAATAATAATGAATAATGAAAAGGTTTATTATTGAGAAAGAAAATCATTAAGTGTAATACAATAATAAATCAACAACAATATTTTATAGTTTTCCGATTTAACAAGGTTTTATATAGCATCCGATAACGAATTGATGATTGACATTTTAAAAGGGGAAATCAGTTTTCTTAAGTCCGCTTGGCAAAATCTGCTCGGCAGACCACTAATTACGCTGGTATTGAAAGATATTCAATTAGGTTAGCATCAAATTTATTTTAATTCTAATTTTTTTTATTATCATTTTTTAACTCAATCCATTTTTCATCGCCGTATTTTTCTCATTTCTATTTTTTGTCACGAGATGTGAGGAAAAAAAATGAAATGATGAAAAAACTTGATGAAAATGAGCATCTTAATTAGCAGATAAACAAACAAGTTTCATTAAGTAAATTTCTTCGTACAAAAAATTTTCACTAACAAAAGTCAAGGGAAAATTTGTACATTTCTATGGATGGGGGTTTATTTGTCAATGACGTCCGTAACTAGTTGTTTCGATAGAGTTGATTTCTATCTTAAATACAGGGGGTTCTCAATTTGAACAGATTCGATTTTAATAACCAAAAATTTCCTATACAAAAATCGATTCGATTAGAAAAATTCTGTTCTGAAACTGTTCAAATCGAGGATCCCCTGTACAAAAAAAATTTGATAGACATCATTTGCAGATGACCCCCAAAAAAGAAAAGAAAATTCATCTTCACATGTGACATAGTTCAACCCACAAAAAGAAATGAAAATGAGACAGTGAAATGTGATAGTCGCGTGATGAGTCACATGGTCTTTTGAAAATTCATGAATCTCTTCCTTTAACCTTTTTTTGTTATTCGATTGTTCTTGACTGATGCTTTCAAGCATGCTGTCACTTCTTAACAACATGAATAAAATGAAATTACAGGAGAAGAGAAATTTTTATTTGTGTACAATCAATATGACAAACGCAATTTGTGACAGTTAGTTGGCTGCCAGTTTGTGAGGAAAAATAGCATGTCAAATTCACTTAACATTTCCATTCAAAATGAAGCAGAAAACCTTCAATGGATTCACTTTTTTATTTTTTCTTGCGTTGATGTTATTTGTATAAATAAATACAAAAATATACACACAATTTCATCCTTACTACCTCCCCAAGAAAAAAAACTTTAACGCTGTATTATTATATTGAATAAAATCCCGTGCTCCATTAAATATGGAATTATTCATGAAATTACCACCTTAAACGAATCCAATTTTACCATCAACAGAAGAAATTCATGAATTTCAAGGCATTCACTTTTCCTTATGTCTTCCAACTTCTTCTTCTTGTGCTCCCCCCACACACTCGCTTCCTTGAAATTTCACAAAAATAAAAGATGAAAATTTTTGTACATAAGAAAAGAAAGATGAAAAAAATCACAGCTTAGGTCATTGAATGAAATTAAAACAGGGAAAAAAAAGTTTTTTTTTTCGTTCTTTTTTCTTTGAAATGCAAAATTAATTTCATTCATTGAAATGAAAAACTTCCCTCCTTCATTGTCTCAACATTCTTTTTATTATAGTTTTAATATTTTTTTATGTTTCTTAATTTGAATTGCATGCGAAAGACAAACTATATTGATATTAATTCTTTTATTATAGTCGTGAAAAATTATTTCACTTTACAAAAAATTCAAAATGAAATTTCTTTGCTTTTTCATTAAAATTTGAAATGAATGAATTTGGATTTGAAAATTTTCATTAAAATTTTAAAAATGCAAATTTCAAGAATTTTAAAACTTTTAATCAAATTTAAATTCATAAAAATTTTTAAATTTGATTTTTCTGAAATTTGAAAAATTTTATTAAATTTCAATTTGTGTTCTTTTAATCAATTTGATCAAATTTTCTTTAAAGCTTTAAAAGATTAATTTAATTGGAATTAATTTTTTTCATTTTCTTAAATTCCTTTTTTTTTTTTTTAATTTTCTAAATAAGCGTTTTAGTTTTTGTCACTTTAAAAAAAAATTAAAATTTTGTCTTTTTTTGAAATTTGAAAATTTATCTCAAAACTTTAAAAGTTTAACTTAATTTGAATTAAATTTTTTCAATTTTTTAAAACTTTTAATTTTCTGAACCTTTTAATTTGACCTTTAATTGTGCAATTTGTCTTCATCATTCAATATTTATTCATTTCCTCAAAAAAAGTTATCAAATTTCAAAAAAGGAATCAAATATCCTCAAACTCATCATATTACCAATAATTAGGGATTTCAATCCCGGTCTAATTTTTCAATCCCGGGATTACGGTATTGAAAAATCTTGAACCCGAAATCCCGGGTTCAAACCCGGGATTGAAATCAAACTAAAATTAGGTATAAAAGCACTTTTTTGATGCATAAAAATGCAAAAAATTGGTGATTTGTATTGGTGCCTTGTAAAATCACAGAAGCCTAATAAGTAATTCCGCTGCATCGAGGCAAAAAAACTCAAATTATAAGAGCAAAATAAATCCTCTTATTAATCTAGAAGGAATTATTTTGGCATTGTGATTTTTGAATTCCAGAAATTATTTTGATTTCTAGTTTTTTATATCACTATGCTAAAATAATTCCTCTTGTATTTTCAAGCATGTGGAATATATTTCAAAGAAAATTTTGATAATTAGGTATAAAACATAAAACTAATAAAAAAATTCAAAACTTTCTGCAAGTAAGTTCAAAAAAGTTTTAAATACTTTTAAAAAATAAAAAATACAAAGACAAGTTTTGATCTGGAAAATTTTTGACTACAAATCTTTTTAAATTTTATAGCTTAGTAATTGCAAGTTTTTAACTCATATCTTGGAAATTTCTAAACCAATTGCTACCAAAAGCTTATATGCACATCTTCAGACCAATACTAAGTTGTTAAAGGAAAATTGAAGTAAAAATTTATTTCCGTTGTAAAGTTATGCGACCGACAAAATGACCATTTTTAACCCTAAAATATAGCATTGTTTTTATCATATTACGAAAAATTTTTCACTAATCGTTACAAGAATTTTATATGCACATCTTTATAAAAATACCAAACTTTCAAAACAAAAATTAAGTTTAAAGACGTCTTTATTGTCAAGTTATGCAACGGACAAGATAATTTTTGCTCTTAAAAATGAAGCATCAATCGAAAAACTTTCAATCCCTCGAAATTTTATAATTTTACCGAAAAAAATTCAAAACTTTCTTTAAATTTAAGTTCAAAAAAGTTTTAAATTCTTTTAATTAATAAAAAAATGACAAACGAACAAAAAAAAAAAAAATAAAAATTTGAAAAATTTTGAATATTTTAAATTTCATCATGAAATTCATAATAAATTTAAAATTGATAAAAAGTTCAAAATTTTGACTAAATTTAAGTTCAAAATGGTTTTAAATACTTTTAAGAAATTAAAAATGACACAAGAACAAACATTTTTGAAAATATCCAAGTGGGTGATAGTTAAAAAAACTGATTGAAATTGATTGATCTCCCACTGGGAGATAATTTTTAAATATTCAAATTTTCATAGATTTTTAGTTTTTTTGATCATTCTTTATTTCTAAAACGTATTCAAATTTATTTTTAACTTAAATTTGTTAAAATTTTTGGAAATATTCAAAAATTAATATACCTATTTTTGATAAACTACAAAAATATAGAAAACTAAACATTTTTTTGACTTTATTTTTTTTTTTTTTAATTCAAGGAAAAATTTTTCAAAATGATTGAATACCGTAAACCCGGGATTGAGAATTTTTCAAAAGGATTTATACTTTTAGTTAGATTGAAATGATTTTTCCACAACACAAGTCACAAAGAACCTGACAAACTTTTTTCTAAAAAAAAATCTTATTGTTTTTTGTGTATTTTTTATTGCATTTAAATTGAATAACGGAATGACAATTTTTTTATATTTTTGTAATTGTAGCTAATAATCTTCATAGTTATTACATATTTTTTTAGTTTGAATCAATAATTGATCTTGTAAAGACGGTTACGGATTTCAAAAGGAATGAATTTTGTAGAAAAAAAAGAAATTGAAAATTGCAATATTCAAGTGGAATTGGTGGACTAATTGGTGGAACAATATTTTAAACAATCATCAAATTAATTGGAAAACTATATTGGACATCTAACTTAAATAATATCTCAAAAAAATATTCATCAAAATTATTTCATTTTTCATCCAAATTTTTTAATCATAAAAACTTTTTTGCTTATTTTTTTATTTACAAATTTTTTCATATTATATATTGTGACCTTCCACAAAAAAAAATCATTCTTAAAAAAATTCAAAATTAAAAGAATATTGATTATGATGAGTACTATACAACACGAGATCCCGACCTTCTTGCGAGTAATTTTACAAACAATCTAGCATTTTTGGCTCAAAGCTGGTCGCACACTCTTGGTAGACCTTTACACGTTTTAACGTTTCACTCATTCTTGTTAGGTAAGCCATCATCACACATCCTTCATTTCCTTCTTATTTTATATATTTTTTTTATATATCTTCCTTTATTGATTTTTTTACTTTGCCTAAAATATTTTTTATGCTGTGAAAATTTTATCGATCAAGGAGCAGAAAAGAAAATTTGTTTAGAGCTGATTACATTCTTTTTTTTGGATGTAATTTGGTGTTTAGCTGTTTATATGTTTAGAATAGAGCTCAGGGAGTGTCAATGGATCTTGAATTTAGCACTCATTAATATGTTTAGCTGATATTTTTCTACCAAAAAATAATTTCTTTTGATTAATTTAGAATAGATTTACTAACTAAGTTGTTGTTTTGGAGGTTTGAATTGGGATTGTTTTGGGTTTAAAAATTTGGGGAATTGCACTCGTTTCAAAAATGCACAATTAATTATATTTAAAATATTCACAATTTAAAATTTTTTTGAATAGTTAAAATATAAAGATTGAATAGTCAGAAATTTTGACTTTTATGAATCTTCGATTTAATTGAATCTTCTAAAGTTTATAAGATAATTAGGGAAAAATATACTTAGTGGTATAAAAATGGTTTGAATTAAAAAAAGGTATAAAATGTATTTTTTCAACCTTAATGAATACATTAATAACATGAAGAATAATTCAGAAGAAAAAAACGCTTACTAACTGTTTTAAAACAAATCTTCAATTGTTTCGATTTTTAATTTTTTTTTATTTTTTATTTATTTAGGTAATTAGATTTGATAATACCTAATTTTTTTTTAAAAAAAAGATAAATTTGATAATTTTTAAATTTTTCATAAACATATTTTGAAGTAATTAAAATTAATTATTTGATCATGTAAGTTTCAATTTCGGTTGATTGCAATGAAGCTTACAAAGCTTACAAATTTTAAAATAATTCTAATTCAAAGAATTGCAGACATTCTCTGACTTTTCAGCTTTTTAAGCAAAGCTTTAAACTCTTCCACCAAACCTTTCTGCTCCTTGTTAAATTTTATACTTAGCAAAATTCGATTAAGAAAATTATTCAAAATTCTACCATTTCCTTAAATAAAATTAATCTCAATTCTATGAACCTTGTCAAACAAAACAAAATTCATCAGAATCATGCACACAAAAAAAAAAATTAATCATTTATATACAAACAGAGTAAAAAGTATACCCAGCACAATGAGCTTTACTCGGGCTTCTTTAACGTTCCTGTTTTTTGTTGATTAAAAAATATTTTTCTAGCTTTTTCCCCAAAAAGCGTTGGACTTTTTATTAATTTTAATTTTCCTACATTTTTCATTTGTCCGATGATTTTTCCACCTTTTTTGCAAGTATTTCTTTTATTTATTTTATTTTTTCTTTTAATTTTATTAATTGCACAAAAATTGTTTTCTGGTGATAGATGTGACTTAACTTTGTGTATATATAAAATTCACGATTTGAAAAGCATTTTTGTGACAAAAATAATCATGTTTATATAGTCATTCAGACTGTTGTGATATATCATTTTGACGACGACATTTTGTGACACGGAAATTGCTTTCTACAGACAGACTACAATGATGTATTGCAATGGGATGCTAAAAAGTATTAATTAGTATGATAAATTTAAAATTTAATGACAATTTTAAGTGGGATAGTTTAACTTTTTTGACACACAGCTGTTCTTCATAATGACAAAAATCAGTTGAAATAATTTACAAATTTTTTTAAATCATTAATTTTTAGATGAAATTCAAATTTCGGAATTTGAAGTAAAATTTTTGAACTTTGAAGTTCAGTTTTTGAATTCTAAGTTCTATTTTTCAATTTTTAAGGTCAAATTTTGAACTTTAAGGTCAAATTTTGAACTTTTAAGATCAATTTTTGATCTTTGAAGTTTAATTTTTTCAACTTTAAAGTTCAAATTTTGAACCTTGAAGTTAAATTTTTAAACTTAAAAAATAAATTTTAAAAATATTGACAAGATCATTCATTCTCTCAAATACCTAATTATTCTCTTACAAAATATATTTCTTGTAAAAAAAATATTTCGACAAATGTATTAAATCTTGAAAATTTAATAGAAAGCAATAATCTTTAAATGACTATATTTATATATTACAGTCTTATTCAAAAATGCACCGTAGTCACCTAATTCTAGAAGAATTTTAAAAAAATTTAGTTATATGTTTTTTTTCTTTTAATTCAATTTTGATGTGTGTATATAACATCCTTCTCTTGTGTAAATATTTTCTTATTTATTGACATTTTGTTTTCTTAATTCTTTCTGTTTTCTGAGTTCTTAATTCTTTTTTCTTGGTTGAGGATTTTCTTTTGTGTTTTTTGAGCATGCAAATTTTATTCTTTTTTGTCATTTATCTCTCCTTCATATCCTTCTTGTACATTTTCTTTTAAACGTTTCTTCGATAATTTTTTACTCTATCAAATATTTTTTTAAAAAATAAATATTGTTATAATGTGAACATAAACTACTTAATATCTTCTCTCTTCATTTATGAATCATGGACACGACAAACAAATCTGTACAGACCAAAATCGTATTCCACTCGCAATGGTACAAACAATGAAGAAATTAAAATCAGGTTATATCAATGGAACTCGTGTGATGCTTGGAAATTTGGGAGATTTTTTGAACACATCAGCCGTCACGGATTTGAGCTTTTTAGGCAGTCAGGAAGATGGATATCCAGATAGTGAGTTATATAGATGAGAAATAGTTACTTTTATAAGATTAGCAGCTTCACGAATAAGTATTATCATTGATTAGTTACGACCATGATCATCCTTAACTTTGCTTCCATGCTTCTCATGGATTAGTAAAATATTTCTTAAAATTATTTTTTTCAATTTATTTCTATTTTAATTACTAACAAAAATCAAAAATACCTTTTCTGTTTCCATTTCCTCATCCTTAAAATCATCAAACCAAAAAAAAATTACACAAAAATGCATTAAATAGAATTGAATCCAGCTGTACAAGCATACTTGGATGAGCACTTGTTGAGATCAATGTCTCAGAAGAACACTTTAGCCGGAATGAGAGGAGGATCTTTGAGACCACGTAATTTACGCCGTCGTATGTCTGTAAAAGGAGCAATCAAGAAGACGCGCTCCATTAATGTAGACTGTAAGTATATTCCTTATAGACCGGCCGTACATCGGCAATATTTTTTCACAGTACACAGAAACATGATAAACAAAATAAACACATAAAATAAATAAGTACAGACAGTGAACTAATAAAAACATATCCTCTTAACAATATCATCCTCAAAAAAATACATACATCCATGTTCTATATCCTTTACCTATCTGTTCTCTCTATGTTTGACTATTTTATATTACTAACTATTTAGCGGAGACATTGGGAATGGAAGGTAATGTTACTGAACGTAGATTATCAGTTGCCATAACACCATTATGGTTAGATTCTAGTGCTACCTCAACTATTCCACCGTCGACGCCAGGCCCCGATAATCGAGAGGTTACGCCACGTCCTGAAACCTCTGAGGATGGTTTGCCACCAAATAAAGTCCAAATTCAGACGTCATCTGATGTTCCACGTATAACACTTCCACCACGTCATCATCGTGTTGGTCAATCGGACACGAATTTTGAAAATACAGAAACTGAAGAATTGCTTGCTATGTTGCGTGAAACAGAAAATCTTGAAGATCAAGGTGACATTTTGCAATATTTGGTGGATACACAAGGATTGGACTTTAATACAGGTAAATATAATTTTCAATTCAAATGCTGTAGACCTTTTTCTATCCGTTTATATATTTTACCTAAATTAATACTTTTGATTTATTTTTTAATTTTGAGGCAAAAGAAAGAAATAAAAAATCGGCTTTTCATTTTTTGTTCATTTTTTTAGTTTTTTGGTACGAAAAACTTTTAATCAATTTTCAATTGGCCAAAAAAAAAATTTTTAAATTAATGTTTGATGAGGTTGATTGTTTAGACGAAATACTTTATATATTTAGATTATTAACATAGTTAAGTTTAACATTTGAACAAAGATTTTAATTGGATAAATAAGTGAGTAGTTTGGGTGTCTGTCTAGTTGTTTCGTTTTGAATGGGATTTAATTTGTTTTTATTAAAATTTTAGTTCTTTTAAAAACTAAATTGGTTTTGGCACTAAATTTTTTTTTTATCTTTTTCATGACTTTTCAATCATTGCTTTTATGACTTTCCAATAAAACTTCCAATTGTTTCCAGTATTCCAATTTAAGTTTTGAACTTTCCAAATTTTCCAGTTGAATTTTTGAATTTCAACTTTTGGTTGTAAAACTTTTTCCAAAAGTTCCAGTCATTCCAATAAACATTCCAACAAATAAAACATATTCAGGAAATTCTAAATTCCTAATTTTATTATTCCATATTTTTGTAAAATTTGTGAGAGATTTTAATGAATATTTATTAAACCTTAGAAAATCCTTTTTTTCGAATATTTTTGACAATCAAAATTTTTAGCAACACATTTTATCCCAAATAAAATCATAACTTGCAGACACTCTAAAAATCTTAATTTTTTATGACTTTAAAGGCTGGTCAGAGTACGTAGTTAATTTAATTTTTTCAAATTTTTATGGTTAATGTAGTAAATTTCGTAAATGAACGGTTAAAGGAGCTTTAAATTTTCAATGTTACGGGCAAAAGTTATGCATTTTTGTGTTGTCCAAGAATTATCTAAAGCTTTCAATATTCATTTTTGTGAATGCTTGGCACCAAATCAGTGCTGCGGATCAAATATTTTAAAAATTCTATTTATGATACTGAATGTGCAAAAAAGTCGTTAAATGTGCACGATTATTGATGTACAAAGTCATTGCTTTATTATTTGCTTAAACATTCAATTGCTTTAGGATCATTCCATAAAAGCGCTTAACGACCTATCAATCAATCAATTCCAACATTAAAATCAATTGTTTAAAGATTAACAGAAATAACTTTTTTATATTTTCGCATTTTTTTGATTTCATGCAAAATTTTTCTTTTTTGAGTTTTTTTGATTTCTTGATTGGCGCTTTTTATTATTATTTTTTTTTTATTATCTCGTTAACGATCGAAAAAACCAAAATGTATATTTTAGTTCATATATTTTTCATCACAGCATAATCTGATTTTATTTTTAAAGTCTCGTGTAGTCAAGTGAGAAACGAGAAAATAGGAAAAGAATTAGAGATTTGCATTACAATCAGCATGAGATTTTTCATTCATTTTAATTTTATTTTTAAAAAAATTAAAAATTACAAATTTGAAGAGTTCTTTTGCAGGATGACTCTATATGTAGAAAAAAATGAAAAAAATTGTAAGTCAAGAGGAAGGGATTAGTTGGAAAGTTTTGTGAGAGCTATAGAATGAAAACTTCCTCTTCCTTTATTTCTATATATATTTTATTACATTTTATCTTCATCTTTAGTTTATTATTACAATAATAATTTTCATTTTTGAAGCACATTTTCCATTGATTTTATTTATGTTCAAAATCACGTAAGCCTTGAAAAAAACTTATTGAAAGGATCATAAATAGTAATAGTAGGGTTAAAATTTCATAGAGAATGCCGATAACATCATTTCCATGTCATGTCATGAAAAAAAACTTGTTCTACTTTTTTTTGGGATAAAATTAATTTTAAAATCATTAATAATATTCATGACATGGACATTTTATAGAATCTAATATTAATAATAATTACATTGTCCGGTCCAACACATCAACAACCAAAAAAAAAAAAAAAATTCTATTCAGTGATAATTCAAAAGTCAACAACAAAAATTAACAATTTTTTTAAACTTTTTTAATTTTTAGCGCATTTTTGCAAAAAATGACGCTTATAGTTTCACTTTGTTCGGCTGGCTGGCTGGCTGGCTGTATGAGCTTTGAGATTTCAGAAACCAGACATAGTTAGGAGTTCTGTTATGATGAATTATCTTTCTACTATCGAGTTATTCCGGCATCGCTTATTAAAAAATCGTTAAATGATCTAAAATTCCTGTAATCAACGATTTAACATTAAATAAGGAAAAAAATTGTTGAAAACCCCTCGATAAAAATTTGAATTTTTTTTTACCGTTGGAATTTAAAAATTTTTTGACCGTTATTTTTGGTCGAAATTTTTTTCTTTCTTTTTGAAAGGTTTTATATTTATCATCAAGAAAACAAACTTTTCATGCATAGAGCATGCTAGAAAGACGGAATTTAATGGATTCTGTTATTATTATACAGTTTTTTTTTCATAAAAATTGTAATGTCTTGCAGGATTTTTTTGATGATAAAAGAAGAATTAAGGGATTTTGTAATTTAAAGCAATTTCTATTTAGTCGATTTCTGATCGCTGCGACAAAAATGCGCTTAAGTCCCTCGATTAACAACACGAGGACTTTGAACATTTTTTTTTCTTCTTTTCTTTATAATTATTAATTTTATTAATTAAGCTTATTGTGTGTCGTTTTTCTTTCTTCTTTCTATTCATAAAAAAATAAATAAAAAAAATAAAAATCTAACATACATAATATTGGAACAACCATTAAACTGGGAAAAATTCCTAAACTATGCCCAATTCCATTATGCTTATGTATATATATAAAAATATGCAAAAAAAACCAAATAAAAATCATCCAGAACTGGCATCAAATGATGATCACTCCAATAACCATTCTAATTCTACAAATCAAGGCATGTTAGATTCTGGTCGCGTTGTAACCGTACGCGACTTACTCAAAGGTCTTTATGAGAAGGCATGTCAGCAAAAATTATGGGGTCTTGTGCGTCATACAGCCGGTATGTTGGGAAAGAGAGTTGAGGATTTAGCAAAGGCAGTAACTGACTTGCTTGTACGACAAAAACAGGTGAGAATGAAGTTGACATTTTTTAAAAGTAGTTTTAAGGCAATTGGACATGAATTTGAAGTTTTTTAAATTTTAGAAAATTTTTGATTGTTGAAAATCAAAATCAAAAGATTTTTAACGGTTTTTTAAATTTTAAAAACATATTTTTTTTTAATCTATAAGTTTGCTTGCTTTAGCATTAGCTGTACAATAGCTTTATAGACAATATCTGCTTCTTATATCTTCCACATCGTACAAAAAAATAAAATATAATTTAGGTAACTGTTGGAATGCCGCCTACAAATGAATTCACAATCACAGCACCATTGCCCGAAGCAGAACTTCGTCAATTGATCCATGAAGCATACGGTGATGATGAGAGTACAGCCATGTTGACACAAGAATTGTTGGTCTATCTCTCAATGTTTATTCGTACGGAACCACAACTATTTCATGAAATGTTACGTCTTCGTGTCGGTTTAATCATTCAAGTTATGGCAAAAGAATTGTCTCGTACATTACAATGTGATGGTGAACAAGCATCCGAACATTTGCTCAACTTGTCGCCATTTGAGATGAAGAATCTCTTGCATCACATTTTAAGTGGTAAAGAGTTTGCTGTAAGCAGCGTAGCACGTGGGAATTTCTCAATTGTAAGCTGCAAATCAAGCCGTGTGAGTAAAAGGAGTCAAATTGGTCTCGGACCAGATCCCGAAGATGATCCATCAACATTGATTGATGATAGACAAGGGCAATGGTTGCGTCGTCGTCGTCTCGATGGTGCTTTAAATCGTGTACCGAGAGACTTTTATCCAAGAGTTTGGACAGTTTTAGAAAGGGTAAGATAATGAAAATGGATATTTTATGTTGATTATCATCCTAATTTTCACATATCCATCTATCCACAGTGTCAAGGAATAGCAATCGAGGGACGAGTCTTGCCACAAAGCTTAACACAAGAAATGACATCAAATGAGCTTAAATTTGCATTGGAAGTTGAGACAGCACTCAACACAATCCCACAGCCAGAATATCGTCAGTTAGTCGTTGAGGCACTTATGGTACTGACACTTGTCACAGAACATAATGTATCACATTCTCTCGGTGGAATAATTTATGTTGAGCATTTGGTTCATAAAGCAAATCAGTTATTTTTGGAGGATCAACGTGCTGTATCTGGCGATGCTACATTATGTTGTGCAAAGTCCAAGGATGGATCAAAGGAAACAACAGCAACAGGAAATTTATTATGTGGTGGTGCCGCATACATTTGCCAACATCTCTACGACAGTGCTCCAAGTGGAAGTTTCGGAACAATGACTTATATTGCCAAAGCAATTGCATGTGTCTTTGAATGCTTACCCAAAAATGGCGATGTCGATTGTTCGATTCAGTAAAGGATTTTTTTTATTATTTCAATATTTCATTTATTTCGGTTCTTTCTCTCACTTTATGTTAGGTATGAAAATTTTTGCCACTTTTAAAAAAAACTTTATCATTATGATAATAATTATTATTATCGTATATAGTTAGGTTTATTGACTAAATTGATATTACATGTATAGTACGAATGAAATCAGTGTTGTCAGTTGATTGTAAATTTGAATGGAACATACGTGGAATTGATAAGATTAAGGAAATTTGTGGCTCGTCATGAATTTTGTCACTTATAAAACTTCAATTTTTTGACCCCTCTACTCGCTGTGCCACGAAATTTTTTATTCAAATAATATGTACGAAATTTTCACGAAGTCTAAGAATTTCTTTTCCTCTAAAAATTGAGCCTAATTTATGAAAGACTTTTTAAAAAATTAAAAATTTATTTATTGTACACGCTGAAAGTCATTACTGTCACTATTTACGACTATAACAGCTGCATATGAATATTAAGGTCAGATTGAAATTTACATAAGTAACGTCCAAAAATTTTTAACTCAGTTCCTGAAATTCATGTCAAATTTCAATTTCACGACATTGTTCAGCTCGAATTTCCGCTAAGAAAGAATCTAGATGTATGAAATGATATTTGCCGTGCCATAGCACATAGTTTGGACAACACTGGTCGAAACTTTAAAAAGAAAAGAAACGAATATGAGAAATGTTAAGGAACGTGTTGTAAATCAATGATCAGAGATCATTTTTTGTTATTTTTATTTTGATTTATATTTTATTTAATAGCTATTTTATGAAAAAGAAACTTTTAAGTTAGAATTATTTTATATAAAGGAAATTACTGTCAGCCTGTTTAGAGTAAATTGAGATAAAGGCACAGGCTCAGAGAGAAAGAAATTTAATAATAATTAAAACAGAAAATGAAAAAATACATTAAATTATAGTGTTTGCAATCAAATTTTATCATAATCATAGAACATACTACATTGTTAATCTTCTGAGCATTTTTTAATGAATGATGGAAAGCTTCCAGCTATGTCCTTCCTTTTATTCATAATTTTTTTATAATTATCTAATTTCAGTGTAAATATTCCTGAAATGTTGTGTGAATTCTTAGTCAAAATGTATTAAAAATCCATAAATGAACCAAAAATGATCCTATTTAGTTATGTAGGCAGTTAAACCTATCCGGAATGCTTCTCCATCTTGGATGCTCGGCTAATGAAATGAAAAAGAAAAAAAAATGTTAAATAGAAATTAAATTAAAAAAAATATTCAATATGTTATTTTGTTGACAAAAAAAAAAAATCTACTTTAATGAACTGTCAAAAAGAAAGATTTGAGAGATTCCCAATGAAAATGCATGACTGATGTAAGAATTAAGGGTGTATACTAGGAGCTTTGGATAAGCCTCGTAAATTGGCAGAACTGCATAATTTCAATTAATTTGTTGTGCTTTATTTTGCGACTTTTTAAAAAACCGAATTTTCAATGAGAATCTTTCAAATTATTCAATTTAATTTCTAACTAAACTTAAACTTATAAAAAATTAAAGGAAAATGACAAATCATAGAGAAAAATTTCAAAAATTAGAATAAAATTCATAGCACACAATCACAATTTTCTTCTTATGATACACACAAAAAAAAATGAGAAAAAAGTAACAAGCATGTCTTATTTTTATTTTCTATCCAAAAACATGAATAACATAATTTATGCTTTAAACTATAAACATTTTAAAATCAGAACAATAAAATGGCAGAATATTGAAAAAAAAATTTTGGGGTTTTTTCTTTTGTTTTAAAGATGTTATCTTGATTCTTTTAATGCTTGTCTTTAGGGTTTTAGTTTCTTTTCAGAATTCTTATAAGATTTCTACAATTGGACAATTGGAAAAAGTAATAAAAAATTCGATAAGTTGGCAAAAATTAGAAATTTTGAAATTTTTATTACGAATTTCTCGATAAAATTTTAAATTTTTCAAAAATTCAAACATTAAAATTTTTTTTTAAAGATTTTTTTCAATCACTTAAGGGCCTTTACGGCTTTATAAATTTTATACTACAACCATTAAAAATTGCATTCAAAATTAAATAATTAGCAAAGCTTCCGCAGATTATAATCTTTAAAAAAATCAAAGATCATAATCTTTGTATGAAGATTTGTTAAAGATTATAATCTGTGGAATCCTTGATAATTAGCAATAATGCTAATTGATTCAAATTTCAAAAAAATTGACATTTCAAAATTTATCATAAAGTTCGTGATAAAATTTTGAAAATTCCAATTGAATCAATCCAAATGAAAATGTAATAAGCGCCATCCTCACTTTGAACTAAAATTTCTCGTGTGTATTGATACCATATATATTATATTTAGTATCGTTGGAAAGCTTAATATAGTAGCTATCTACCACTAGTAAAATTTTTTGATTTGGACTTATCCATTTTTTCACAGAACACCTCAAAGCTCGAGAAAACATGCAATTTTCAAACTAAAATTTTGTGTGTGTCCTGTGCACAAAATTTATAATTTTTTGTTGTAATGATAGCTACTACGCACCAACTAAAACCCGCCACTTAAATCAATTAGAATTAATCAATTGGTGTCGAGATATGAATTTTTGAAGTTTCGCAAATTTCGAAAAAAATTTTTTTTTGTAAATTTATATGTTGACTCTTTATCTCATTTCTCATGAGTATTACCACCAAAAATACAATGTTTTATATCGATGTAAAGCTTAAGACAGTAGCTAACAATATCTGTAACAAGTTTTTGATATAAAGCAATTCCGTTCCTTACAGAATGCCTCTAACTTTTACAAAAAATGGGATTTTCAAATAATAATTTTACGAACATCTTGTGGACAAAATTTTTTTGTCTTTATTGTATCATAAATTACTTACAATAAACTAACAAATGCTTTTTAAATCAATTTGTTTTAATAAATTGCAGTTGAGATATGAATTTTTGAAGTTGGAACGATTTTTTCCTATTTGAAAAAGTAAAAAATCATAAATTTTTACTTTTAATTTTATTTCTCGTGCATAACTTCACCAAATTCAATGATTTTGGTATCGTTGGAAAGCTTAAAACAGTGGCTAGTCATATATGTAGCAAACAAATTTTTTGGACTTATGCTGTTCCTTACAAAATGACTCAAATTTTTTGAAAAATATACTATTTTAATTCAAAGTTTCTGACTGCTTATCTTAACTTAATATAGTGTAAAGTATGTTTTAGATGTTTTCATATTTAGTTGCTTCCACAACACTAAAAATAAAAATATTTTATGATCAGTACTTACAAAAAATTTCATTAAAAAATGTTATATTTTTCAAAAAATTTGAGTCATTTTGTAAGGAACAGCATAAGTCCAAAAAATTTGTTTGCTACATATATGACTAGCCACTGTTTTAAGCTTTCCAACGATACCAAAATCATTGAATTTGGTGAAGTTATGCACGAGAAATAAAATTAAAAGTAAAAATTTATGATTTTTTACTTTTTCAAATAGGAAAAAATCGTTCCAACTTCAAAAATTCATATCTCAACTGCAATTTATTAAAACAAATTGATTTAAAAAGCATTTGTTAGTTTATTGTAAGTAATTTATGATACAATAAAGACAAAAAAATTTTGTCCACAAGATGTTCGTAAAATTATTATTTGAAAATCCCATTTTTTGTAAAAGTTAGAGGCATTCTGTAAGGAACGGAATTGCTTTATATCAAAAACTTGTTACAGATATTGTTAGCTACTGTCTTAAGCTTTACATCGATATAAAACATTGTATTTTTGGTGGTAATACTCATGAGAAATGAGATAAAGAGTCAACATATAAATTTACAAAAAAAAAAATTTTTCGAAATTTGCGAAACTTCAAAAATTCATATCTCGACACCAATTGATTAATTCTAATTGATTTAAGTGGCGGGTTTTAGTTGGTGCGTAGTAGCTATCATTACAACAAAAAATTATAAATTTTGTGCACAGGACACACACAAAATTTTAGTTTGAAAATTGCATGTTTTCTCGAGCTTTGAGGTGTTCTGTGAAAAAATGGATAAGTCCAAATCAAAAAATTTTACTAGTGGTAGATAGCTACTATATTAAGCTTTCCAACGATACTAAATATAATATATATGGTATCAATACACACGAGAAATTTTAGTTCAAAGTGAGGATGGCGCTTATTGCATTTTCATTTGGATTGATTCAATTGTATTTTTTTTTTCTCCTAATTTTCTACTTCATTAAGTATTGGTTCATATACATATCTTAATTAAGTTCTCAATATGATTGAAAAAGTTTACAAAAATTTGTTAAAAATCCAGCATAAATAATCATTAAACCTCGCAAAGTGTCGAAAGTTCACAAAAATTAACCTTTGAATTGGCATTGGTTTTACGTCCGTGTTTAATTGCCTATCAAAATAATTGAATATTCAGGATATAAACTTCCTGTTGATCATTTTGTGGCCATAAAATGCGTCAAAAAATCAATTAATGATTCAGTGTTTAACATGAAAAATGCACAGCAGCCAATTGTCATGACACATACGCGGTATTACAGTTATTTTTTAAATTATTGAAAAAATTAATTTTTGGAATCAGGTGGCTTTTTGACACTCCCCTATTTTGGAAAAAATCTTCAATTTACTAGGATTTTTTGAGAAAAAAATACCAACCACCCTTCCCTCCCCCCTAAATTTTTCTTTACATATAAAAGAAAAATTCAACCCCCCTCGAAAAATTTCTGGTTACGCTCCTGCATGGGCTTTGAAATTTCTTTGTATGGAACGAAAAATTTTTGGATATTTTTTCTCAAAAAATCCTAGCAAATTGAAGAAATTTTCTAAAAAGAGGAGGGTTAAAATCCCCAACCCCCCCCCCCCTGGCTACGCCCCTGTTTGGAATAAAAAAAAAATCCAATTCATTTACTCGAACGGTCGATGATTAATGCATTCAGATGAAAGTTATGACTGCAAAAAAGTAAAACTTTAACTCAATTGAAAGTTCATCAAAAAAAAGAAAAAAAAAAAGATTCAACCCTCGTTGTTATTGTGATGTGGTTTATATTTTTCCGAGTACTGAAGCACTTTAACATTGTTACTGCCGTTTGCCTCTCAAATGATAAATTACGAGTGGAATGCTGAGTATTTTTTGTATATGAAAAGTTTTTTTTTTATTGCACATACTTATAATTGAAAAGCTCTCGAGAGACACACGAACGATGACGGTAGTTGCTATTGCTGGTGTAGTGAACAGTGAAAAATAAGAAAAATTAAAAGTTTTTCATTTCACGAGTGGAATTAACAGCGACAATATAGGGAGGGCAAAATAAAGAGAGAGAAAAATTGTTGAAGGTGTTTTCAAGTCCAAGTGCAATTTTTCAAGTTCTTTCACACTTAATTACGTACAATTAAATTTAATGTCGCTTGTTGCCTTTATTTAATTCTCTCTGCATTGATTTTTCTTTTTCTTCTTGACTTTTTTCTTTTGTTTGGTTTTTTGGTGGAAATTGTTTGGAAAATTTTTCATTTTTTTTGTTTAAAAGTTTTGGTTGTGGTAAATGAAGGTAGGATGGGTATTGAAATGGCATGTATAAAGAAGCAGAGGAACTAAGGGTCAACTTTTGTGTATTTTTGATCAAAATTCATTTTATTAATAAGGGAACGTTCACTTACATAGTACGTTACGAAGAAAAACTACATTGGGCGCCTCCCCCCCCTCTCCTTCCTTCTTCAAAAAATCCAACCTAACCTTAAAATTTCTTGGATCTTTTCGCACTTTCGAAAAATTTTCATGTGATTCCAAATATTGAGAAATAACTTATCATTTTCCGTTTATAAAACACTTGAATCAAGCGAAAAATATAATAAGTAAAATAGTCCCTAAAAATAACCTAAAATATGTAAAAACAATAATCATAACCTCAAAAAAAATCCCAACTCCAATTTTAAAAATTCACAGAAAAAAAAAATCGAAAAGAAGTGAGGAAAATAAACTTTTAATTTAGTTTATGCGGTTTCAATGCTCGGAGAGAGAACAAACTTTGACTTCATTTTGTGTCTGTATCCTCTCTCCTATGACTATAATGCATAAACATAAACATACAAAACAAAAAAAAATAAATTGAAAGGAAAACTTTTTAATTTCTCAAAATTAAACAATAAGTCACAATTCCTATACATAGCACAATGTTGTTTTTTTTTTGTTGTTGCTGTTGTTGATTTTCTTGTTTTCATACAAAAAAAAAAAATAGACGGGAAATGTGGCGACGCTTTTCGTCATTTATGAAACTTCAAACAACTAGACTCTCTTTCTCGTCTCAAACTATGAATGAAGTTTGTGAAAGAGATGAATGATGCACATTGGAAAGTTTTTCATTCTATCGGAGTAAAAAAAAATTGGAACAGAGTGAGTAAAAAAAGTATTTCCTGTCATCGAGTAAAACTTTCACTTACTATGGCATGAAAAAAGCAGGATGTGATATTGTGCAATCAAGCTTATGAACTCCCTTTCAGTTCTGTTCATTTAGTGGAGGAATGAAAAGGAAGTTAAGTACGAGTAAGTAAGTAAGTGGTCACTTGTTTATGAGCTAACAGAGGGAGCAAGGTTAAATTTTATGTTAGAGATGCTGAAATCTGTTATAGTTCAAAAAAAGACCTGGCATTGTGAAAAAAAGAGTTTCAGGGGATCTTCGATAGGAGGACAAACTCGATTTAAGTAACCGAAAATTTCCCACACAAAAATTCAAATTTTAATTTTTAACGGTCTTTTTTCAAACGTTTTGATTTGAGTAAAATTTTTCTAGAACTAAACAACTGAACTGTTCAAATCGAGAATCCCTCTTTAATCAGAAGCGGTTGGGTTGCGTTTTGAATTTTTTTTATAAAAATTTTTTTTTTGTGAGGGTGGGAGGAAGGTGGTGGATGCTAAATATTTTTTTTTTGATGGACCACGAATTTTTTGAGATTCGTTCCATATTTTTTTCCAAATGTTTTATGCCTCGAAAACCCTAGCAAATTGAAGAGATTTCTTCTCGAAGGGAGGAACCAGACCCCCCTGGACTCTCCCGTCCTACAATCCTCCCTTGATACACACCTAAAACTAAGTCATCACCAAAAATCGTAAGCACAGACAAAACAAAGCTAAACCTCCAACTCTTAAGCATTAGCTAATGTAGAATCTACGGAAATTTCTCTTTTCACGCCTCGTCTGCTTTCTCCCAAAAAAAAAGAAATCCACATGTCTGCAAAAATTTATTCTTTCATGTTCCATTTAATTTTCCCATTGAGAAGATTTCCTCATGCCTTCATTTCACTTCCTTTTTTATTCATAAATCATACAAGAAATTGTCGTTATGATCTGATAAACATCAGCAGTGTATGCATGTACAAAGAACAAGGAGATGAAAAATATCACACACAAAATTTTGGGAATGTATGAAATGATTTTTTTTGGATGTCGTTTGTATCTTATTTATTATGGATGATAGGTTGATGGATGAAGTTGAGTAGAATGGATTGTTGTTTGTTGAGAATTTTATGTTAATGAAGCAGTCGTGTGCGACCTTTTTACTGCTTTTAATCAGTTTTTTTTCCTAATTTGTTAATACCATGGGCTTTAATATACTTTGGTGGTAAGCAGTAAACTAACCCGTTCCAAAACAACGGTTCAAAAAATTTCAAAAAAAGACCATTACCAGAATAAGGTATCATTCATAAATGACGTCCTCCAAACTTAATTGAACTACTAACTAATTTTTCTCTATCTTTTTTTCCAAAATGTTCGAGGTTATGTTAGATTATGAAAGAAGATTTCAAACCTCTTAAAATTCTTTTTTGATATGCAGGTGCTAATAAAGAATATCCATATATAAAAGTGAATAAAATTTATCCAAAAATAAAAATTCAAAAAATGACTAACCCACTACAAAAATCTTTAGACTTGCTAAAGACAAAAAAAACAACTATTTATCAATTCCACAGAACTCAAATCTTAAAGCTCCACAGTTCATATCACTTTAATTTACCACATCATACAGCTTTTCTTCTTCAAATTGCATTAAAAACTTTTTCGCTCGAGTTTGGCTTGTGCCCTCTTCCTCCATCCTCCTCTCACTCAACCATCAAAAAGGGAAAGGCTAAGTAAAGAAGAGGAAGAAGTAAAAAAAAAGTGTAGAGGGAAAAGTAATCAAAACTTTGTCACAGTTCCAACATCAAAGCGATTTACAGTAATGGAATTATAATGTAATTACGTATTATGAGCAATGATACAATGACAACGTGATTTTAAGCACTGCTGCTATTCACGACACACAGAAAGAATTTTTTTTTTTTCACACAGCAATAAAAATGAGGCTGAAGAAGGAACAACGGGGAAAAATTGAGAGAAACAAGAAAATTTCATGCTCCAAATGAGTAAAGATGAAGCATGGAACAGACAAAAAAAAATTGTCGAATAATCTTGAAACGAAAATGAATTTTTTATGAGGTGAGGGTGTAAAGGCAATGGCAAGACTTTTTTTGCTGGTTTCTTTAAAACGCGGTGTTATGAAAAAAAATTGTTGAGGAGAGATTTGGAAGTGCTCATAAAATAATCAACAAGAATATTTTCCTAAATTAAATAGAATGTGAATGAACGATAAAGGGAGGTAATATGTAATGCATGGTTTAGAGGTGTCTGCTGATTGTTTTTATAGGATTTTGACTAAAAAACTTGTTTAGTAATCTTCGAGTGCTGCAAGATAATTTGCATGTACTTTTTAATGAATAAAATTAGTTTTGTCTTTTGACGAATAAAAAAAGGGGGCTCAATCTTTTAGTGGTCGTTCGTTCATGATGTCCAATTTTCAGGGTGAATGGACGAGACTGTGTGACAGTCTTAAACAAAAAAGTTTTTTTGAAGAATTTGTGACAGAGGGGACAGGGGTCTAAATATCCAAATTTTTGATGGACGTCATAAGTGAACGGTCCCTTAAATACCTAATTAAATTAAAACTGATAAATTTCAAAATTTAAAATCCTAGAAATTCCATTTCAATAATTATAATAATTTCAACCCAAACTTCTCAGTAAATTGGCGCTTGTTCCTTCATTTCAACATAATATTATGATGATAAATGATAAAACTCTTTCTGTTGGCTTCCTCATAATGGCAAACTAATTAATAATTAGCATCGTTAGTTTTGATTATAAAATTCTATACAAAAATCATTTTCGCTAGCCATAACTTGTGCCACAGCAGATTTCAAGCTCATAAGCTCTACTGCTTCTGTTTGAAAAGTGCTATCATTAATTAATTTAAAATATATTTAATGAACTGTATAAATTTTTTGTTCGACTGTCTAACGTGTTTGCATGCATAATCTACTTGATGCGTGCATCAGAAATTTTATTAAAAATGTATAAAAAAAAGTCAACAATGTTTTGCGTTTGGTGCTGCTTTGAAAATTGTCAATTTAATTTTATCTGATGTGTTAGCCACATACATGATGTTTGTTGGGGATGCAAGCGGTATCAATTTGCCGTAAAATAGAGAAAAATTCATCGAAAAAAGAGGAAATTTTAGGAATACTTTTT
Organism: Chironomus striatipennis; assembly: GCA_026123125.1. Taxonomy (NCBI): domain Eukaryota; kingdom Metazoa; phylum Arthropoda; class Insecta; order Diptera; family Chironomidae; genus Chironomus; species Chironomus striatipennis. Next base: position 30,527,734 of record CM047394.1, read on the forward strand.
ATGGCAATAAATATTTTTTTAGTGACATGAATTTGTGAATAAAAATCTACTGGGAATTTTCTAGATTTTATGACTTTTTGACATTCTTAATTCCAAAGATCAAAAGTGCTCTTTAACATGAATTAAACTTGTCATCATTCCATGAATAAATTTCAAACTAAATTCAATGAGTTCCTTAAATTCTCACCATACTCCCTATCTTCCTATAAATAATGCGATTCATCATAAAACTTTTAACAAAAGAATTTCTCTCATCTTCTTTTAAGATGAAAAATTATTCTTTGTCATCTAAGAAAATAATTTTACCTTCTTTTGATCACAGCATTTAACGGCATAATATGCTCTATTCGATAAATGTATGAGCTGCAAAAATGAACATTAGAACACAAAAAATATAGAAAATAGCAATAAATGTGTATGGAAATATATTTAAGTAGGGAAAATTTGGTGAAAAGTTTAAAGCGCATTAAAAATAAATCAAAATTCTTGATCGAGTTGAATTTTGTACGGAAAATTCAAATTAAAAAAATTATTGAAAAGCATGCAAATTGCAAATTTATGATTTTGATTATTTTTAAATTGTGGCATTTAATGAAAACTTGAGTCCTTAACTAGAATAGTTGGTTTCCAAACTTAGAGGTCGCTCGTAAAAATTGTATGATCAAAAATGGCCACTTTCGACTTCCACCTTCCCTTATCGTATCAAACTTTGAATGATATTCTTAAAATTTGCTATGAAGCATAACAAAATCTTTGTCCTCTCCTCCCTCCTTAACCGTTACGAATTTTACGAACGGCCCTTTATAAATGACATAATATATTTTCAAAATCAGTGGCCTCCTCTAGGCTAGAGGACTTTCACAAATGTCGTCGTTTATTATTTAATATTTTAAAATAAAATCAGCAAAAAAGGACAAACATTATCAGTCCTTGCATTTTCTATGATAAAAAAAAATCCTGTGCCAAAAAAAATAAAAATCGCAAAATAATTTATGAGCATATGAAAAGTTTAAACAAGTGTATCGTTGTGTATGCTCATGTGAGGGTGTGTTTATGTACATACATATTCTCAATGCATGTCTCAAACACACGAAATCGCTGAGATGAGCACACAACAAAAAAAAAAGAAACTGAAATTTATAACCCTAAACATTTTTGCTACGCTTAATTAATTTCTTTTCAATGCAGAATATATGAAAAAAAAAATTAATTTCATTCACAGATGCCAAGTGTTCCTTCCAATTCCTCCTATCGCGTCTATATACATTTTACATTTAATAATAATAACAAAAATTTTTAACGCTGCGAAGACAGCAAAAGCATTGAAAAACATTTAATTAAATAAATGATTTATGAGATCGTATAAAATAACTTATGTTGCCAGCATAACTTTAAGTCTTGATGATAATAAAAATGTCTTTCCAACTATCTCTCTTTCATTTCTTTATTAACTTTAAAGCACTTCCCAATAAAAAAAATACAAAACAAAACGGAATTTTCAGTTTAAATTCTGTGCACGTATCGTCCATTTTTGAGATTATTAGCCTTCACCCCTCAATCTATATTATTGATATTAAGAGAAGGAATTTCCACTCTATTATTATTGAGAGCAACAGCAACATGAGAGGATAAAAAAAAGAAGTAAAAGGTAAATATTTTTCTTTGCTATACACTTTCTTGCGAGGCGGAAAAAAGGTACATACATCGATGGAATTGCACATGAAATGAACCTTAAAGGCAGAATCGATTTATGTTTTCACTTTCTTGCTTTTTTATGTTTATTAAACATGCTTACTTATTTTACTCGAGTGATTTCTTTTGTAGACTTTTGTGTTTAGTAAGTTAATTTGTGGTTTCAAGGAAATTTCTTTATTCAATTTTATGGTAATTAGTGAGGTGTTTATTATGTGGATTGATAAGATTTTCAAGGAATTTTATAGAAAATTTTAGTGGTAAGGTAGGGACTATTTACATACTTATTACGCCCAATTTTTAGAAGGTAGGAATTGTGAGTCTTTGACAGTCCTATGCAAAAGGATTTTTTTGTATAAAAGTTATGTGACGGAAGAGTAAAGGAGGTCGAAAAAATTTTTGATGGATAACATAAATAAATGACCCACTTGATTATTTTTTTTTTTTTTTTGATTTTTAGAGCCTCTTCTAAGTTCATTTTTCGTTTTTTTTTTGACAACAGGACAGAGGCTTAGAAAGAAATTTTTTGAGGGGGGGTTTTGAATTTTTTTTTGCATAGAACGATGAAATTTTCCAAAAAGAGGGGAGGTTGAAACCCAACCCCCCCATGGCTAAGCTCCTGCAACAGGACCTTTAATTCTTTATAATTCCATGGTATTAAGTCGTTAAAAAAAATCTAAAAAGTTTAAGAAATCTGTATTATACGGTTATGACGTTTGTTTCTTAAGAAATTAATTTTAGAACAGTCAAAAAAATTAAGTGCCCAAATCAGGGTCCAAAATTTTTTTTAAAAATGTGAGACATGTTCAAAAAGCTTCTTAGTTTCATCATTAATAAAAATACTCCAGAAGTGAATCTATTCTATATCTATACATTTCCCAAATTAACAAAATTCCAATAAAATCCCTAAATATGTTATTAAACCTCTTGATTCCTCCAGCTAGCATCAAAATCATTTCAACAAAAACTCTAAAACATCAAGAGTTCTTTTTTGAGCATCGATTCCAATAAACTGAGACATAAACAACAATTTAATAACATGGATAGGTAAAGCATAGCATAGCTGAATATCAGTAAAAAGAGATCAAAACCACTGATGATTTACTTTTTGCATCATTGAATTTCAAATAAAACATTTCTTGTGTAATGAAGAAAAAAATTACAAAAGTCCTCGTGTTTCATATCGAGAGACTTCAGCGCATTTTTGGCGCGGCGATCAGTAATCGAGCTACGAATTGAAAGTATATCAACTTTCAGGACAGATCTTGCAGTATTCTACATAAAAATAACGATAATTTTACAAAAATGTTACAACAACAATCAAAGACCCTTCCGTTTCAATTTCCTCGCATTCATTGTGCATGAAAAGTGTGTTTTCATTATGCACAAACTAATAACTTGCAAAACTGAACAAAAAAACTTTTCGTAGAAAATAACGGTCAAAAAATTTTCAAATGTCAACGGTTAAAAAATATTTGAAATTTCTATGACGTGAAGTTGCAGTCATGTGTTGATTATTTTTCTTTGTGAAATTCAAAATTAATTAATTAAGGTGTTTAAATACAAATTTAGGACTTTTAAATACATTTGCCGCCAATAACTCGATGAAACGAAGCTAATAAAACAAACCGAAGCTCTCTACGATGTCTAGATCATGAGATCTCGATCTTCGATTTTTTGCTGCCGATCAAAGTGTATGATTGAGCTTCCTTTTTGAAAACAAGTTTCCAAAAATGCGCTAAAAAAAGCGAGAAAATGAAAGGACGGATATGTGGAATAAGAATCCCCACAAGCAAGTGTAAGTAAGCATAGAATCAAATAAAGAAAAAGAACATCAAATAAATGCTCCGATATCATTTTCTGCCTTCATCTTTTAGTGAATGGATTTCGATTTTCCATTGAATTTGAGAAGCGATTTCTTTTTTTTTGTAGACGTTAAATACCGTGTAAGACGAGAGTGTGGCTGTGCATATAATATTTCAACATTGAACTGGATGGAGGAGATGATTGAACGCATTTTTAAGTCATTCTTGATTACAATTTTCAATTTCAATTTCGTGAAACCTTTTTTTCATCACTTCCATCGTGGCTTTTTATAATATTAATAATCACATGTAAGCTCTCATACTCTACGATTTTATAGAACTCAGACTAGGTTTTTGGAATTAGATTTTCTCATCTCCCTATTCAGAATTTTTCATTTGATGAAATTTCACTTCTTTTGCTTCTTTTCACGTCTTTTTTAAGGTTGAATGGAAAATGGAAGAAGTTCACGATTTTTTCATCTTGAATATTGCATTGAATTTTAATTTGAAGAACTGAAAAAAATCAGCCACATGCCAAATTTTTAAATAATCTAATCAGTAGCGTAGCCAGGAATTTAATTTTTTGTATGAAAAATTTGGGGGGGGAGGTAATTTTCGTTTTTTCCAACGAATAACCCTGGCAAATTAAAATAATTTGTCATTGAGGGGGTTGAGAAATCATCCATTCCCCCCTACCCCCTGGCTACGCCACTAAATCTAATCAAAAACCTCTGTCATAAAATTGCATAACATAGAGGCGCAATAAAAAATCTTTAATGCGTTTCTTTAACAGACAAGGTCAATGGTACAACAAACTAGGCAAACAAAATCAAATTAAAGCAAGAAAAGAAGTAATAACAATAATTAAACGTTAAATTACATACGTAAATTATTTTAATTTATTTTAACACAAGCTTCAATTTTACACAGTTTATGGACATGATTTAAGCATGTTATATATAATTTTATTATTCTTAACAGGTGATGCAATGTCTCAAAACTTTGATGAATAGTTCTTGAATCAAACCGTATGAACTTAGTGCTTAAGGAAGTAACTTTCTGTTCTTAGTAAGTTTAAATAGATCGGCAGTCGTCAACATATGTGCCGCGGTACCAGAAACAATTCGGGGAATTGTTTAAATCCTATTCTGTTTACAGCTTCGGTCATAAGTTAAAACTTAGGTGCGCAATGATACAAAAAAGGTTGTTCACCTCTGCATTTGACAATCATTGAATTCAGCACTATAGAATTTTATTAATAGACGTGTCCTCGATCTGCATAATTATTTGGGACTGGAAAAATTTTATGTAAATCAAATTTATGCAAACCGAGAACTCCCTGAATTTTATGTTCTATTTTTTTTTTTTTTTTTGTACATATAACTTCTTCTAACACCAAAGCAAAGTTTATTGCTTGCACTCAAAATTAGTCCCGAAACATTATTAAGGGCAATGTCCAATTTTAATTTGACCTTTACTTTGTAAACAACAAGCTAAGTATTGTGAGTCATTTGCATTATATTAAGCACTGAATTATATTAAATGATATTTAAATATGTTTATAGCATATAATGCACAAACTTAGCAAGTATGTTATATTAATGATAATGTGATTTAACAAGGCCTTTGAAGTTTGTTGCTTTAAATACAATTATACAATGTTCAAGGAACTTTACAAAAGATCCATTTGAAACATTAGGACACTGCGTATTAATGAATACCATCAAAAAATTATTGGTACTTTCAGTAATTAATTTTTGTCATAATTTCTACAAAAAGTCTTTTACGACTAGACTTAAAATTCCATATTCTTAAATTAGTAGAGATCAACTTTGTGTCATCAAACTTATGTTCTAAAAATCAGCTTTAAAACTTTCAGCAGCCTTGAAAAGTTGTTCCGCTCGTCTAGGAGCTACAAAAACAAAACCACAAGTTAGTCATAAACCCTGATAAGCAGAACATATGAACAGCTGCAACATAATGTCATACAAATTTACTATACTATGCTGCATGCCATTTACTTTAAAGTTTCATAATTAATTCCATCAAACTTACATGATGATTATGATAATCGATATTCCCACTTCTGTAGCCTAAATTATTTCGATAATATTTGATTCCTGCATGAATTATGAACGGACCGGCAATAATCGAGCATATGATTATGTCAAAAATCACCAATGCAACAGCAAGAAACTTTTTGAATGTCGGGTTGATTGACTGTTTATTAAAGTAACTAATATCCATCACAAAAAAAAAAAATAATTCTAATTTGACGTATTAACTGCCGAAATGCTGATAAGTGAATGAGGTAGCTTGTTGCTGAGAATCATTAAAGGTGTTTTGAGAATGGTCTGAAAAGTAAATTAAATAACAATACGAAACAATGAGAATGGAATAAATGAATAAAACATCAAGCAAGCGAAAACAATCAAATACATTCAAGTAGTGGCTGCTTAGTATATGAAATGTGAGTTGAAGAGCTGATGATTATTATGGGTGAAATGATTTGATTTAAATGTAATTGAATTATTAGAGTGTACCTTAGAAGATTACAATTATTTATTTGGTTGATTGATGGCAAAAAATGACTTTAATATTGTCATCTCTAAATTTAAATTTGTATTATCACTTCTAAATCTAAAAACTGCCAAAAAACTGTTAATACTGACTATTTTTGCCAATGCTGATTTTTTCGCATCACAAAACAACATGCAAGAGAGGATAATAAAAAACTAGATAATCCAGTTTGATTTTTTTGACATTATGAACATGTAGTTCCTCAGTGGCTTAAAAGTTTTTTTGCTAAAAGACACACTTTTGAAAACCTAACCAGATAGTCATCCTATCCTTGCATTTATATTTCAAAACAATGCCTTTAAATTTCATATTTCATTCATAATTCAATCGTACGCTGTTCCACTACTACTTAAGATAAGATAACAAAATTTTGTTTTTTGATATCGCCTTACTTCTTTTGATTTTTATTCTCATTTTCAGTAAACAAGTCATTTGCCGGTTTTTAATTGAAGCACCTCGCATGCCAAAAAAATATTTTTTCTTATCACAATGAAAATACAACAACTAATAATAATCTTTGTGACCTTGATAAGTGTGTCGTTTGGATCAAGAATTTTGTTTTTATTTCCAACACCTTCAAAGTCTCATATGGTCATAGCTCATTCACTCTCGCGTACATTGGCTGAGAAAGGACACGATGTCACGGTTGTGTCTCCATTTCCATTAAATAAGTCAATCAAAAATCACAGAGAAATTGTCCTTCCTTTTAATGCAAAAGCAAAGGAGTTGATGGACAAAATTATGGAATCAACACCGAAGAGCTTTATGGAAATGATTTCATTGATGATGGAAGTGAATTTTGTCGAAGGACAGGAACTGATAATGTCGGAAAAATTTAAGAAAGAAATTTTAACAGAAAAATTTGACTTAATTGTGATGGGCATGAACTTCCAGAACTTCCTTCTTGGCTACGGTGAAATTTTTGACTGTCCAGTAATTATTTTGAGTGTTCAACGACACTTTTCAGGCACTAACTTCCTCATTGGTAATCCAATTACTCCTAATGCGGCGCCACATTTTACCGTCGCCAAATATGACATGCATTTTGTCGATAGGGTTAAAAATTTTATTTCTTATGGAATGGATTTATTGTTTTTTGGATATGCTAACTATAGACAGAAACAAATTTATGAGTACGTATTTGAGGGTCGTTCACAAATGACGTCTGTCAACAAATTTAATTTCAATACTTTTAAAAATGAGGAAAAAGGTTTCATCCTCGTTCCTTCTAATTTACAGGAATATAAAAGTTTGACTTTATTTTCGAACGACCCTTATTTGTTGAACTATTAAATTTTTTATAATAAAAATTCCTTGTTATTTAGTAAATATTTCTCATCAAATCGTCGGTCGTATGATGAAGCTATTAAGAATATTTCATTGATTCTTGTCAATGATCATTTCACTGAAGGTGTTGTGAGACCAAATGTTCCAGGAATTATTGAAGTTAGAGGACTCCAGGTGAAACCGACACCTGATAAATTGCCGGAAGTAAGATTTTTCAATATTTCCAACTGTCTAAATTTGTTCTTTTATTAATATGATTTCTGACAGAACATCCAAAAATTCCTCGATGAAGCTACAGCCGGAGCAATTTTCTTCAGTCTTGGATCCAACTTTAAATCTGAACAAGTCTCGGACGAAAAAATCAAAAAAATTTTGTCAGTTTTTTCAAAAATTCCCCAACGAGTCATCATGAAATGGGATTTTGACACAATAGAGGATAAAAGTGACAATGTCATGCTTGGGAAGTGGTTACCACAAGATGATATTCTAGCACATCCAAATGTCAAAATTTTCATATCACATTGTGGACTTGGAAGTGTTGTTGAGTCTAGATATCATGGAGTTCCAATACTTGGGCTTCCTCTTTTTGGTGATCAAATGATGAATGCAAAATTAGCTGTCGAAGAAGGTTGGGCTGTTGAGATGGAATTAAAGACTTTGGAAGCAAATGAATTTCATGAAAATATTAAGGAATTGCTGACTAACGACAAGTAAGTGTGGCACGTGGATGATAAGATAAGGAATTGATGGCAATGATCCTGATTATTGTTAATAACAAAAATTACCTTGCAGATATTCATCAGAAGCCAAACGATTCTCACGTTTGTATCGTGACAGACCATTAAGTCCAAGAGACACTGCAGTCTATTGGACAGAATATGTGATAAATCACAGAGGCGCCAAACATTTGCAGTATAAAGCAATTCATCAAAATTTCTGGCAACAAAATTCTCTTGATGTCATTGGATTTTTGCTGCTATGTCTGTGGATTATTGTGAAAATTTTTAAAGTTATTTGGACAGTCATAAGGAAGAAATGTTTTGTAGGAAAAAAATGTGGTGCTAAAAAGAAATTGAATTAAAAATTATGGAGCTGAAGTTCTAATATTTTCAACTGTACAATTTTTTTGCAGCTACATAGGATAAATTTTGAAATACGACCAATTCTAACTATTCTTTTAGGGCCCAAAACAAGTTTGAATCACGTTAAATTATTAATGTTTCATTCCCAAATATGGTAAAAACATTTAGTTCCTTAAAAGGTTAATCTGATAAGAGATTAACAACTCATAAATAGTAGTTAAAGATTTATTTATGAACAGCTGTGTTATCAGAATTGATGCTGAGTTTAAGGCTATCACTATTTGATAAGATAAGATATAGTAACAGTTATTTAGAGTCTTGAGTAGGTATGAGAGAATTATTCATTTTTAAAATGCTCAGTTTATATTTGAACGTGGATTAAATAACAACTATACAGAAAGAATGAGAACTGCTGCTGTATTTTTAATAGCAATTATAGCTTTAAATTCTATACAAGCTTCAAGAATTTTATTTTTATTTCCAACTCCATCAAAATCACATGTGATAATAGCAAGAGCACTGTCAACAGCATTAGCTGAGAAAGGGCATGATGTAACTTTGTTGTCGCCATTCACAGCCAAAAGTACATTGAAAAATCATCGAGAAGTCTTCCTTGAATTAGGCGAAGGAACTTTAAATTACATGAACATTATGGTAAAGAATCCTACAAATAATATTATAACAATGATGAAAGGAACTGTTGGAATATCCAATGAAATTGCTAAAGACGTAATGGAATCTAAAGTTATGAACAGTATTATGAAGGAAAAATTTGATTTAATTGTTATTGGAATGGTGTTTTCACATTTTCTGCTAGGACTAACTGAACACTTTAATTGTCCTTCTATCATGCTTAGTGTACAGCGTCACATGTCTTATACAAATCTTATGATTGCAAATCCACTGTCTGTTAATACAGCACCACATCTCACTATTAGCAAACATGACATGAACTTTATTGATAGAGTCAAAAACTTTGCATTGCATGGAATTGACTTGTTGATGTATGAGTATGTCAATTATCATCAGAGAGTCATTTATGAGTAAGATATGATTATAAGCTACGGATAATTATAGATTTTGCAATTTATTGTTTCTATTATTTTAGTACATACTTTTCGAACAATGTTCGTTCTTACGATGAAGCACTTAAAAATTTATCATTAATTTTAGTAAATGATCATTTTACTGAAGGAACGGTTAGACCGAATGTGCCATCGGCTATTGATATTAGAGGGATGCATATTAAAACTGTTCCAGATCAGTTACCTGATGTAAGTTAATCAATGATCTTTTATTTTATATCATATGTATGCATATCCTTGATTTGAAGTTATTGCTAATAATCCAGGGTGTGGAACTAATCAAATTGATCAAAAATGGTCAAAAATGATCAAAAATCAATTTAATCAGTTCCACACCCTTGCCAATAATGTGCCACGGTACATGATTTGGAAATCACTGAAGTAAATGCATTATCATTCCATCAACTTATAGGATATAAAACAATTTCTTGATGAAGCCCCAAAAGGTGTGATTTACTTCAGTCTTGGTACAAACGTCAGGCCTGACTTATTTCCAGAAGAAAAGCTTCAAATTCTACTCTCAGTATTCTCTAAACTACCACAACGAGTCATCATGAAGTGGGAGACTGAAAATGTAAAAGGAATAAGTGATAATGTAATGATCAAGACTTGGCTACCACAAGCTGATATTTTAGCTCACCCAAATCTCAAACTTTTTATATCACATTGTGGACTTGGAGGTATTGTTGAGTCACAGTATTTGGGGGTTCCTATTTTGGGGCTTCCAATGTTTGGTGATCAAATGATGAATGCAGAACTAGCTGAACAAGAAGGCTGGATTATTCAAATGGACACAAAAACTTTAAATGAAGATGAACTTTACAAAAATGTTCAGGAACTACTTTATAATGAGAAGTAAGTAAACAACTGTAGAGATAAGATAACAAGATGCGAATGACCTACTTTTTATTTATTATCAGGTATTCTTCAACAGTTAAGGGATTTTCACGTTTATATCGTGACAGACCATTAAGTTCGAAAGATACAGCAATTTACTGGACAGAATATGTGATAAATCATAGAGGCGCTAAGCATATGCAGTATAAAGCAATTCATCAAAATTTCTGGCAACGAAATTCTCTTGATGTCATTGGATTTTTGTTACTTTGTTTGTGGATCATTGTTAAAATGTTAAAATATGTTTGGAGAAAATTGATCAGAATGACTATTGCAAAATTTACAAGAAAAGGAAGTGAACTTACTGAAAAACGGAAGAAACTTTAGACATAATTGCTAAGATTCTGAGAATAAAATTTTTAATAAAGTGCTACCCTAGCAGCAATTTGGAACGAATCTGGGCGGAATTTTTTTTCCTGACAAATTCGTTTGTTTTTCCGGTCATAAAATGGAAGAATTTTACGAGAAAAATTTCCTGGGGTTTTCTTTCAAAATCTGTCATAAAATTTTTTTTGAAAAAAATTTTCTGGCCGGAAAATGAAAGAATTTGTGAAGAATTTTTCTTTCGTTTTTCTTCCATTTTTCCTCGCAGATTCTTTCATTTTCTGATATCACAAAAAAAAGTTGCAACAGAATTTGAAGGAATTTTAGAGGAAATTTTCTGGCAGATTTTCTCTTGATTTTTTGCACATTTTTTGGCATTGAAGAATTTTAAGAATTTGGAATGTAATTATAATTGTTTCTGTTAAAATATTGGAGTTTTCAAAAATTGTTTTTCCATTTTGCAAATTAAAATTTTTGTTCCGTTAAATGAAAAAATTTTAATTTTTGACTTCGTAATACAACTTTTTAAAGTTTTTTATTATGAAAATCATTACCAGAATATAAATTATGCTCTCTAGTCAAGATTATGCTAAAATCCATACTTAACTTTTAGCTAATAAATTAAAGTTACTTTACCGTTATGTGTTCGTTAAACATAAATTTGTTTAAAAAAGAAAACTGTTTTATAGAAAAATAAATACATAGAAATTCATTGAATTCATGGAAAAACCACAAAAAAGAATAAAAATAGCTTAAAACTATTTTCAAATTTAAATTCTAATTAAACATTTTAAAATTCTCCTATTGAAAAATAATTATGATTGAAATGATTTAAATTCATTTGATTAAAGATTCTTTTACAAATTACTCATATTACTAATAAATCATTTTAGTATTTTACCAAGATATAAAATCGTTAAATTGAAATAATATTAATTTAAAAAAAAATAATAAAAAAATTAAGTTCCCTTGAAAGAATCATGCAGGATTTATGGAAGAATTTATTTGGTCCCCCTGAACCCCTTGGACCCTCCTGAAGCAACCCCACTGGAATAAAGCGTTATAAGTGTTAAAACAATCATAAAAATTATGGCAAAAGAAATTAGCAACTTAAATATGTCTTTTCGCCAAACATAATTTATATAATTTCAGATAGCGGTAGCTCAGCGGTTAAGTTCGGGACTTTGGTTTCAGCGGTCATGGGTTCGAGTTGGCAGAATTTCAACAGAAAATTTCCTTACAAAATCTTCCAAAAAAAAATAATAATAATAAAAAAAGAAAATAAAGTGGAGAGAAAGTGAGAGAAAAAGAGGAGGAAGAAAAAAAAAGAATTTTTTTTAAATACTTTGAGAAAAATTCCCGCAAGATTCTTTCATAATTCCTGCAAGATTCGTTCATAATCCTCTCATATTCTTTCATTTTCTGTCAGATTAGTACAGAAAAAATGAAAGAATTTGTGAGGAAAAATTCCGGCCGGAAAATGGCCAGAAAAAACGCATTTTCCGGGCACTTCCGTGCAGTTAAGGAATTTTCCGGCCACTTTTCCTCACAAATTCTTTGTGATTCGTGAGAAAAAAAATCTGGCCGGAAAATTTCCTCACAGATTCTTTAAGATTCGTTCTAAATTGCTGCTAGGGTAGTGCTTTCATTGACACATACAAAGACATTTCGTAATTTCAGAAAAAAATTTCGTTAATGATCCTAAAATCTGGATGTTTTAAATCAGGCATCACTTGTGGATGGAATTTACATGAAATGATAATAATGAAGTGAAATATTTGCAATCAGAAAATAATTACCTAAATCAAATATGTAACGCATTGGAATGTGATAAGATAACCTTTAGTAATTTTATCAAATTTGATATTCATTCACACTTTGGAGAGAAATAGTTTCAGTTTAATTTTAAAAGCCTTACAAGTAACAGCAGCCATTATCAATTTATTTCCTAAATTCATAAATGGATTTAAAGACTTTATTTATACTCATTTTAATGACCATAAATCAGTCATTTGGATCAAGAATTTTATTTCTATTTCCAACACCATCAAAATCTCACATGGTCATAGTTCATGCATTATCAACTGCATTGGCCGAGAGAGGACATAATGTGACAGTTTTTTCACCATTTCCATTAAATAAGGCAATCAAAAATCACCGTGAAATTTTACTTCCATTAAGTGACGGAGTAAAAAGAACCATGCATCATCTTATCAGAAAGTCATCGTACAGCTATTTCACAATGATATTGGACTCAAAAGAAATGGCATATGAGCTTGCAGATAATGTGATGTCATCGGAAGTTTTAAGTGAGATTTTGGACGAGAAATTTGATTTGCTTGTGGTTGGAATGGTATTTACTAACTTTTTGCTTGGATTTGGAGAGTATTTTGATTGTCCAGTAATTTTGCTGAGTGTTCAACGCCACATGTCACCAACTAATTTAATTGCGGGCAATCCACTTTCTGTAAGCTCAGTTCCGCATTCTTATATTGGGAAAAGTGAAATGAATTTTATAGATCGAGTTAAGAATTTGTTGCTTTATGGGATGGATCTTGTATTTTACAAGTATCTAATGTTTCATCAGGAGATGATCTACAAGTATGGTAGCTGAAGTTACTGTTGACTGTTAAACGAATTTGATTAATTTTTCAGTAAATACTTTCCATCACCTCCGAATCGTTCATTTGAAGAAGCAGTAAAGAACATCTCACTGGTTTTTGTGAATGACCACTTTATAGAGGGTAAAGTACGCCCTAATGTTCCAGCCGTTATTGAAATTCGAGGAATTCACATCAAAAGTGTTCCTTATAAACTTCCAAATGTAAGTCTAGAATTTGAATTAATACCTTATATACTCATACCTTAATAATCCACAGAGAATTCAAGAATTTCTAAACGCAGCAACAAAAGGCGCAATTTACTTTAGTCTTGGATCAAACATTTCACCTGAATTTCTACCAGACGATATCCTCAAAACTATTTTTTCAACTTTCTCCAAGCTTCCTTATCATGTCATTATGAAGTGGAATAGTGAAAATATTCCAAGTATAAATGACAACATTTTAACAGGAAAGTGGCTACCACAAAGCGACATTTTAGCACATCCAAATGTCAAGTTGTTTATATCACATTGTGGACTTGGAAGTATTGTCGAATCAAAATATCACGGAGTTCCGATTTTGTGTCTTCCAATGTTTGCTGATCAAATGATGAACACTGATGCTTCTGTAGAGGAAGGTTGGGCTGTCAAAATGGAACTTCGATCATTGAATGAAGTTCTGTTTTTAACAAGGCTTCCGCAGATTATAATCTTGAAAAAATCCCATACAAAGATTATAATCTTTAAAAATCTTTCATACAAAGATTATAATCTTTAAAAATCAAAGATTATAATCTTCATACAAAGATTTTTTGAAGATTATAATCTTCATACAGAGATTATAATCTTTAAAAAATCTTCATACAAAGATTATAATCTTTGATTTTTAAAGATTATAATCTGCGGAAGCCTTGGTTTTTAAGCAAAATTGAGGAAATGATTCGGAATGAAACGTAAGCATTTATAAATATTTTTCCAACTGGATGATAGAACTGATCTTAGCTTGTATCTAAAATTTTCTTAATTGCCAATTGAAAATCTTCCAGATATTCCTTAAAAGCAAAAGGCTTCTCTCGTTTGTATCATGATCGACCATTAAGTCCCAAAGATACAGCAATCTACTGGACAGAATACGTGATAAACCATAGAGGCGCAAAACATTTACAATTTGCAGGAGCTCATCAAAATTTCTGGCAAAGAAACTCTCTCGATGTTATTGGATTTCTGCTGTTTATTTTGTGGATAATTTTAAAGACTTCAAATTATCTATTAAAGGAGATTCTAAAGATGTTTGGATTTTGGTATTTTAATAAAAGAAGTAAAGCTGATTAAACTAATTAAAACTAATATTGAAGCAGTACATAAGACTGAGATCCCACAAGCAATTTTCTGACTGTCAATATATCAATTAAGATGATAATTTTGGCACAAAGTTTGGATTTCTAAACTTATATTCCTTTAAAAGTCTATCCCTGCCTATCTTTTGCTGAATTTTTAACGGTAAAATTTGATTTAATCTAGTAGGAAGTTCCATATTTTCAGGAATAGTAAAACTTGTCTTTTCATATAAAATTCCTCTAACAGCTACTTTTGCAGCATAATTGACTTCCATTGCTCCCATTCTTACTCTAAAATTTGAATCAACCAATTAGAAAATAATATTAATTCATTTGTAGACTTCCTTACTCTGGACTCAACCAATCTCCAAATACATCTTTGGTTTTCATGTAGTATGGGAATATGCAGGTTGTCTTGATTCTATCATCCAATTTCTCCAGCCTTAGATGTTCATTTATTCCTTGCATAAATCCATTAACTCCAAACTTAGTTGCTGTATACGTACAAATGTATGGTGAGGCATGAAGACCTCCCATTGATGAGACTGACACAATATGTCCACTTCCTTGGGATTTCATTTTCTCGAGAAAGTACTTAGTCATCTGCAAGTGCAAAATTTTAACTAAATCTTTAAGAATATAAAATAAGAACTTCTTACCAGAACAACACCAAGCAAGTTCACTTTGATAAGAGCTTCCAAGTGATTGGGTCCCTCATCTAAATTTGTCACTGATATAATTCCTGCATTATTGATCTAGAAAACAAAATCAAAATGGTTTAGTAAATTTTATGATTTTATGATCAACATTAGGGCATGGACAAAAGAGTGTTAATTACAACTCATTCAACATAACAAAAGGCCAAAATATTTGAATACATTTTTGCTATAAAAAACTTGTTTAGTTTTTTGTCATACACACCAGAATGTCAACATCTCCAAAATCTTTCTCAATGTCACTACGAAGTTGAATGATTTGGTCTGCTTTTGTAACATCTACTTGATAAGCTTTAGCTTTGACTCCATAATTTAAAATATCTTTGACAGCTTCTTCAGCTGCTGACTTGTTAATATCAGCTATTGCTATGTTGCATCCAAAAAAAGCTAATCTTTCTGCAATTGCTTTACCAAATCCACTTCCTGCTCCTGTGATCTAAAAAGTCAAGAAATTGTTAATCAATTTCAATGGGAAGCAGAAAAGTTCTTACCAAAGCAAGTTTGCCTTTAACTGATTTCTTTTCTCGAGGCATAAAGTACATGACAAGCCACTGAATAAACATTGGAAGTAACAAAAGTGCAGCAATAAGAACATCCATAAAATACAAGAGCTTCTTTTTAGATAAAAATTTTTTGTGACGCTTTGTCACTGAACTGTTCGATTCCATGACTATTATGAAACTGACGAAATTTACAAATTGATGAAGATTGTAGAAGATCATCTGCGTTTATTTGGAAATAGACCTGTTTGACAGAAAGAAAAAAAAACATTCAGCTCTTCTTTTGTTGTCATTTTGTGCCGTTTTACATAAACAAGATACAGATTATGACTGAACACATATAACATATTCCAATGATTAATAAATAAAAATCGATCTAAATGTCTTTAGATTTAAATTCATTTAAAATTCTATCTCTATAAATTATTTGCTGTAATCTTAATGGAAGTAAATGTGCAAGTCTTAATCCAAGTTCATAATATTCAGGTATTGTTGCATTCGTTTTCTCGCAAAGAATTGCATTTACAATGGTTTCAGCTGCGTATTTTGGTTCTAAAACTGTCATTCTGTTACTGAAAATTTATATAATATTAATCCTCTCGTATTCATGCATTAATAAAAAAATTTAAATTTGACTTACTTCTGATTCAAAAAATCTTCAACAACTTTGATTGTTTTTACAAATGTCGGAAATATGCAAGTAGTTTTAATCCTGTCATTTAGCTGTTCAAGTCTAAGAAGTTCATTTAATCCTTCCATAAAACCAGTTACTCCAAATTTGGTAGCACAATATGGAATGAAATGAGGAGTTGCATGAAGACCACCTAATGAGGAAATTGACACAATGTGCCCACTTCTTTGAGACTTCATTTTCTCCAGGAAATATTTTGTCATCTTGAAAAGTTAAGACCAATAAAATTATGCAACAAAAAAGGTAAATATAATTTTTCCAGAATTACACTTAGTAGATTAACTTTGACTATAGTTTCAAGGTATTCTGGTTCCTCTTCTAAGTTTGTAAGTGCTACAATTCCTGCATTGTTGATCTTAAAATAAAATCTATTGCCAAAATAAATTCTTAATGTAACTTAATTAATTTATACCAGAATGTCAATATCTCCAAAATGATTCTCAATGTCAGTACGAAGTTGAATGATCTGATCAGCTTTTGTAACATCTACTTGATAACCATTGACCTTGACACCATATTCCAAAACTTCTTTAACAGCTTGATCAGCTGCTGATTTATTTATGTCAACAATTGCTATGTTGCATCCTAAAGATGCAAGTTTTAATGCCATTGCTTTGCCTAATCCACCACCTCCTCCTGTAATCTAACAAATCAACATTTGATGATAATTTTTAATTGTATTTAACTAGATAAAGTTCTTACCAGAGCAAGCTTGCCTTTAACAGATTTTTTCTTACGAGGCAATGAATATGTGACAATCCATTGAACATACAAAGGAATGAACAATACAATTGAAACTATAACATCCCATAAGACTCTCCAATAAAACTTTAATTCCTTCGAATTTTCAGTTGCTTTTCGTTCTTGATAAACTGACTCAAGTGAACTTCTCGATTTCATTATTGAAACACTTCTGTAATTGCAAATAATTTGTTTACTCATATCAAGGCAAAGTAAACAAATTTATAGTGTCTGTTCCTTGAACTTGATTATTATCGTTTCATACATGTAGCTGCAAACAATTATACTCATAAATTGTTACATATTCCAACAATTATTCAAATTAAATCATTACAACTTTTTATATTTTCTCAGCAAAATTTGAATTTTTAGAATCAAATTCATTTAAAATTCTATCGCGATAAAATACTTGCTGCATTTTTAGTGGAAGTAATTGTACAAATTTAGTACCAAATTCAAAATATTTTGGAATTGCTACGCTTGTTTTGTTTCTGAGGATGGCATTGACTATAACTTTCGCTGCATGATCTGTCTCTAGAACCGCAATTCTTGTGCTAGAATATTTTTTTAAAAAAGTCTTAAATGTCTATTAAATTCATAAATTTTTGACTTACTTTGGATTTAAAAACTCTTCAACAGCCCTAATCGTTTTAATAAACGATGGAAATATGCAAGTAGTTTTAATCCGGTCATCTAGTTTTTCAAGTCGAAGGTGTTCATTTAATCCCTGCATGAATCCATTTACTCCAAATTTGGTTGCACAATAAGGATAATTAAATGGAGAAGCATGAAGACCGCCAATTGATGAAATTGATACTATGTGTCCACTTCCTTGAAATTTCATCATTTCCAAGAAATATTTTGTCATCTTCAATAAAAATAATATTTTGGTACTCTGAGTCTTAAATACTGTGTAGTTAGAGTATCAATTTGTCAGGATTATTTCTTACCAGCATTACGCTTAACAAGTTCACTTTAACCATTGCTTCAAGATAATATGGTTCCTCTTCTAAGGCTGTTAGTGATATAATCGCTGCATTATTAATCTTGAAATTAAATTATTAATTGAATTTAAAAAAAATAATAAATTGCTGACTGCTTATTTCATCTTTACGAACCAGGATGTCGACGGCTTCAAAATC
The DNA here is from genome assembly GCA_026123125.1 of Chironomus striatipennis. Lineage (NCBI taxonomy): Eukaryota > Metazoa > Arthropoda > Insecta > Diptera > Chironomidae > Chironomus > Chironomus striatipennis. The sequence continues at coordinate 30,546,215 of CM047394.1, forward strand.
TTTCTTAATGTCACTACGAAGTTGAATGATCTGATCAGCCTTTGTAATATCTACTTGATAATCTTTGACCTTGACACCATACTCCAAAACTTCTTTAACAGCTTGATCAGCTGTTGATTTATTTATGTCAACAATTGCTATGTTGCATCCTAAAGATGCAAGTTTTGATGCCATTGCTTTGCCTAATCCACCACCTCCTCCTGTAATCTAATGAATCAACCTCGTTAAATCTCTTCCTTTACATTCAGAAATAAAAAGTTCTTACTAGAGCAAGTTTGTCTTTCACAGATTTTTTCTTTCGTGGTATGAACGACATTACTATCCACTGACTACATATTGGAATAATCAACAGAATTAAAATTAAGACATCAACCAATAAATGCCAATAAAACAAAAACTTTTTGTTGTTAAAAATTCTTTCTAATTGTTTCAGCATTGCTTGCTCGAAATTAACTGAACCTCTTGATTCAATTGTTGAAACACTTTTGACCACTTATTAAGAATTTGCCCAGATTAAATGAGAAGAAAAACATAAATAATTTATTTTTAGTTTATGAATGCTGAGATTTAAGGCATTGTTCATGTCTTGACTTTGTACTGCTAAAAATAATTTATTCCTTTAAATTTATCACAAAAAATGCACAAAATAACCTAGAATTAGTGACATAAATTGAATTAGATAGAATTTGGCTTGAATATATCTTATCAGTTAATATCAAATAAATCTTTTTAATTATTTAAATCATTCAAGTTTATACCATTTTTTTAATTGTTCTAATTGCAACTTTTAAAACCTGAAATTTTGCGCATGATAAATTAATAAATGCAAATGTCATATTATGAATTAGGTACTTACAATTTTTCCTTTATTTAATTATTAAAAGAGATAAGCAATTATTTATTTAGATTTATTTCAATCTGAAATACCTAAATATTGAAATTAATTGCTATAAAAATTTTGTTAATCTAAGATATCAATTTTCTTGTTAATCTTGAAAGATTAGTTAAATTACTAGGCACTTCAATTAATGCTTCGTCATTAAGAATTGCATCTATTACATATTCTGCAACAGCCTGGGTAGTCATCGGAAGGAAATTTAAACTGCAAAGAGAAAAATAAAAAAAAAATATTTTGAATTTTAATTTGAAATTTTTGTAAGCTTATTTTCTACTATTTAAAGCTTTTGTAAAAAAAAATTTTGATATTAAAAATTATTCCATATTAGAATTAATACTATGGAATCTACTGCTCTAACCCCAAAGTTATACTTTTCAGGTAATATAGCAACTCACAAATCAAAACTAAACATTACTCTTTACAGGTCAACAACTTCAAAATTTATACTTACTACTTATGAATAAATTCACTAAAAATCATCCCATTTGTTATACAACAAGGAAGAATGAATGTAGTTTGAATTTTGTGATCTAATCTTGCTGACTCAACAAATCCTCGAATTGATTTCATAAGACTATAGAATGCAGAATAAAATGGATACTTTTCAGGTATGATTGATAGTCCAGTTGTCGGTGAAATTGTAACAATATGACCTTGATTCTTTTGATTTCTCATTACATCAACTATCGAAAGTGTTGACTGTGAAATATAAACAAAAGAGAGAATCAGAAATGTTGCATGTTAAATTGAAGAGTTGCAGTCATGCTTACAAACATTGTGCTGTTAAAGTTATTATTAAGTTCTGTTGTAATTGAAGACTCCGATTGTTGGGAGATTTCTTCTATTTTTATCAGTTTTGGCACATTAATCTGTGGATGTAGATTTATTAAAGACAAAATTTCAAATTTTAAACCCAAGCCCACAACTCACCAGCAAGTCAATATTTCCATATTCAGTCATTAAACTTTGATAAATTCGATTAATTTCCTGCAAATTTCCACTACTAACTGAAAAGTATTTCACATCCACTTCCTTATTTTTGAGATCATTAATAAAATTCATTTCCTTTTCATCCTTTAAACTATCACCCATAATAACAAGATTGCATCCAAGATCAGCCAACTTGAGAGATATAAATTTCATCAATTCATTTTCCTTCTCAGCTCCAGCCACCTTTTTGGAATTGATTAAAAAAATTAGAAAGAAGGAAAATTTAATTTAATTTCATCAAGACAGCACAGCACAAAAAGTAGCTGTGGTCTAGGATGAAAAAAAGTAGAATTTTTATTATCTTACAATTGCCAATTTTCCACGAATACTCTTTCGATTCCTTCGATTGTAATAAATCAATCGGAAAAGTGCTTGCAGCACTTGTGGAATTGCAATGATGGAGATCAGCATGACAGCAAATATTAGAGATAAAAATGCAGTCATTTGCTCAACCATCGATTCTTTTTTTACATTATTATTTCTTCTATCGGCAGACATTGTCTCAATGTGTACATTCTCTTCTCTTTCCTTTCCTCTTCACTTTTTGTTCTTTTATCTTTAAGTATTGGATTTGTAATGTGATACAATCAATATACGTCTGCTAACTAAGCACAAATTTAACATACTGCAAGATTGTCAGAAAATCTTTTTTTACAAATTGCAAAAAAAAAATGTAAACTTGAAAAGTTTTCAGTGCTGCTGAAGAGCACAAGAAACGGTAAAATAGAGGGAAATAGAGTTGTGCAATAATTTTTTTATTTATTCGAAATTCCAAAAGCAGCAACAAAACCATGCGCGCCGATATCTGTTTGTATTTCTTTTCTTCTCTCTCAACTCGTTTTCGTTCTCTCATGACGGTGGTCAAGGCCGTTTAGCTAACATGTGCATCGTAAATGTTGTTTGCTGTTGTAGGTTAATGTTACGCTACAGCGGTGTTATTATTGTTATTAATGCATTATTTATGATGATGGAGTTGTAAATTTGATAGAGCGAGACAAAAAAATTGACATTTGATAAAATTTACATAAAGTTGCCGAAAACATTTTTTTGGAGTGGCTCGAAACAGTTTGAAGTTACAAATGGAATTGTTGTTTAGAAATACTTAATGTTCATCAAAGTGATAATAAAATTTGCCTAAAATTGCTTGGGGAAAGTTTAAAAATTTTGTTAGAATTAAACAGCCATTCTTCAACAGTGCATATTTCTTAGAATTCTAGGACGTCATTTGCGAACGACTACAACCTTATTTAACTATCCTCATTTATTAAATTTCTCATTTCAAAAAAAAAAAAAAATAATTAAATGAAAGCCAGCCAAGTTTTGATTCTTCAAATTCCCCCAAGTGTTACAAAACATTCGGATTCCCCCATTCATAATGAACTGTGATTCAAGTTCACCTTGATGAAGATTGCTGACTTTAAGATGTTTTAGATATTGGCGAAAGGTTTTTCGTCAACGCTTTAATCAGGTTATAAATTTATTTTGGAGGATTTCTGGGAGATTCTTGCAAAATTTTAAATTTTGATAGCAGAACTGCTGTTTGATCGTCCACTTATGATTTCAAATTTTTAAGAAAGAAGGGGTCTGAGGCTGTGTGACAGTCTTAAATTAAAGGATTTTTTTTTGCATAAAGGTTTTGAGACAAGAGAGAAGAGTTTGATTTAAAAATTTATGTTTTTTATGGACATTATAATTGAACAACCCCCATTGTGTTTTAGATTGTTCAAAAATCTATTTTACAGATCTCATAATCAAATCTTTAATTATTTTTACTGCTCTTTACATTCTAACTTTATTCTAAACTCTTTGCCAAATAAGATGAAGAATATAAACCACAAAATTAAAGCAATATATCTTTAAAAATACCCCCTAAATAAAAATCTCATATCCAATAAATTAAGACAATATTCCCAATGAGAATCAGGTGCTAATAAACCATTCTTCGCCTACTTAAAACAATAATAAAAGAGAATAAGAAAAATTAATCATTGAGAATTAGCGAACATAAATAGATAAAATTTTCCCCTTAATGACCATAAAACTGCTTACTTTAATTACTGAGGCATATAACAATATTTTACCCACAAAATTTATTGATTCTTTTACGTCAATAAGCCATTGTGATGGAGAAATAAAGTAAAAGAAATGAAGAAGATTCTCGATTAGCCTCTTCAAGTTTTCTTCCAAATTATTTCATTACTCTATGACTTTGTGCTACAATTCCTTGAAAACTGTAATAGAAATAGGGAGGAAATGTTCATGAGCCACATAAGTGGAACAGAAAAGAAAAATGATGAGAAATCCATTTGCAGTTAAGTCGACCCCCGATTAAAAATCTATAAAGACGGAAAGGAGCAAAGGCGAATAATGATGATACAAAAAGGAAGGAAGGTGATGTAACAAAAGACACTCCATTAAACTGTTGGTATCATTTCAATAGTAAAGCATGTGCTACTCTGCTCTGTCTTTTGTGTTTAGCTCTTGAAGTAAGCAATTTTTATTATTCGCTGTCATCCTTAAGTTTGTCTAGTTTTTTGACTAAATGTGCTGTTTCTGATATTCATAATATGAATGACTGACTGTTGAAATGCGTTCTATCCACATTTATCTAACTCACCTGCAAGTTCCATAACTAGCACTTTCATGTCTGTATGTTTGTCTGTAAATTGTATACACGATGCTTGTTGTGCCATTGTTAGCTGAACATTATGTTTGTCATTTTTCGCCACACAATTTCCTTTATCTACTTTATCTACAATATAATGCACATACCTTTTTCTTCATTCCTTTCGAGGTACTCAATTCTCTTCATTTTTCCTCTTCTCTATTCTTTATTCATTTTAATGACAATAATGCTTTTGAGGGAGTGCGATTGCCACAGCGTTTCACTTTGACAATCTCTTCTATCCCCCTTTTTTCTTTGCTTTTTCTTTTTTTTTGGAACTAAATTGAAGTTGAATAAATTTGAAGAAAAAGGAGGATTGAAAGGAGATTGAATGGAAGCAATGTTCTACTATCAATTATGAAATCTTGGCAAATATTTGCTGCCTCAACAAATTCTCTTTGTGACTTTGGTTAAGGAGAAATATCCTTGTTGGCGAGCTACATAAGAGATTGAGATGAAAATGCTTTGGTAATGTCAAAATCTTATGACCTTAATTGCTTATTGTTGGCTAAAAAAGCATTTGTTGAGGAACTTTTTATGAGATATTAAGAAGCATTATTAAATTATCTAATGATATTGAATCAAGAAGTAATGTTGAGCATTTTTAACGCAACTTCTTCATTATAAACTACGATAAAAAATGTTAAGATTAACTGACATTTTAAATTTGAATTGTATTTTAAAAAATTCAGTAAGGAGTCGTTCACTTATTGCATCCAATTATTAGGGGGGGGGGAGGGGGTCTGAGGCTGTGTGACAGTTTTAAACAATAGAATTTTTTTTGTATGAATATTTTGTGACAGAGGGGGGGGGAGAAGGTCAAAAAATCCAAGTTTTTGATGGACGTCATAAATGAACGGCCTAAGGTTGATTTCCCCTTATTTATCATTTTGTCATTTTCCTTTTATAGAAATTTAGTCTGGTTTAAACTCTCTGTCGATTAACACCTCAACTTATTAATTAAACTCATAAGAGTTTTTCTTATGAGTAGTTATTAACAAACGTAAATTATCGATTTTCACAATTTATAATGCAAAAGAAAAATGTGAAAATTTCACACAAATTCAACTGTTATCTCATCTGGAAACTAGATATAAAAGCGACATTTCTTAAACAATATTTATTTCAATTTCACAAAACGAGCAGTACAAGAAACAATATATTTAGTACAGATTCGTAATCTTCCACTAGAACAAATAGCTGCTTGCTTCCTCCACTTCACCAAACAAATTTCACAAAATTTATTTTGACTTGAAACTTTATCACCTCAAGATATCTCAAGGAACAACGACAAGAGGATAAAAGAAGGAATAAAGTTTTGTTTTTCCTCATCCAATTCCATCCTTAAAGTGAACGATTTATTGTTCAAGACGAAGCCTTAAGGAATGTTAAGCTCACAACGACATTTATGAAGACACAAAGTGAAATAATAAAACTTTTATTCCCATCGGGAGGTCTACAAACATAATAATAAAAGGGAAGAAAGAAATGCTCTTGAAAGCACAGCGAGAAGAGCATAGAAACTCAATCGTACCTGATTAAGTGGCACATTATAATTTTCCATAACAAAATTGAAACAAATTGCTTTTGAGGACGTTTAAATTGGGGCTTGCCGTGTCGCTATATATAAAATTAAGTCAATTTGCATAAAATCACGTTTTTACTTCAACACTCTCTGCCTTTTTTTTCTTCTTTTTCCACGGCAATAATGAAGGGAAAGTTTTAATTATTTGATTATGCCCTCCTATTACATTCATAAGATGTATTTTTGGGTATTAATGAAGTGGATTTATGAAAATTGTTTAATTAATTTATTTGTAATTGGAATAATTAGGATTAAAAAAGGCATTTCGAGTGGGGGAAAATAATTTGATGATAATTGGAGGTGAATAATGAATTCTTTCTTTATGGAAATTAATTTTCATTTCATGGAAATGTGGGAACTTATTAACTTATTTATTACTTATTCAAATCAAGGGCCAGGGATCATACTACACTTTAATACACTTTTCTACACAATTCTTTGGGTCCTTAGTCCTTTATTCAAATTTTGAGGAGGATTATTTTTTTTTAAAAAAAAAATTTTTATTTTTTTTTTTAAAAAAAAAAATTTATTTTTTTTTTAAAAATTTTTTTAAAAAAAGAACAATTATCTGCATAGATTTTTTATCTTTCGTTATTTTCATCCAATTTTCATAATCCTATAGCACTGCTTAATGCTTCTTATTATTGTTTACTGATCAAGATATTCTTTTATAAAAAAATCCAAGCTTTATGATAAAATATTCTGAAAATCTCTTCCATAAGATCTCTCAGTCTCCTCTATTTAATTTCCTATTTATTATTCAATAAATATGCTCAATATTCAATCAAAGAAAGAAGGCAAAGAAAATGAAAAACTTTTATCAAATCAAAGGAAAGAAAAACTCATAAAATAAGGCTGAAAGCATAAATATTCAAAGGATGTTAGACAGTCAAATTTCTTTGCTACGTCTAAACTTGAGCAACAAAAAATCTCATAAAATGCTTTCCTTTGTGAACTATCGATATGAGAATTATTTTTTGGCTTATTCCAAAGATTCTCAACTTCCGTTCTACGATATTCTTGTATTTGGAAAAAAGGGAAAACATTTTAAATTTTTGCTTTAAAAATTGCTAAAAAAAATGAAAAAAAAAATAATTTTTTAAAATTCATTGCAAAAAACATGTTGTCCATCACTGACTTATTCATATTCGTTGTTGAGAAAGAAAAAAAGAAAAAGCAAATTCACTAAATTTTTTGTGCTTCATTCCTCGTTTTATGACAACTTTGACAAAGAATATTTTGCGTGACAATAATTTCTTATAAATTCTCATGTTGAAAGAAGACGCCTCACGGCAATAAGATGAGGAGGAAAAATGTGAAAATGTTTTTTTTGTTGCTTCTCATTCTGTGTGAATGCCACATGAATTTTCTATTTTCTTCACGTTTTATATGAAAATCGAGTTGCAAATAATTTGCAGTATATATCCACATTGAAAAAAAGATGAAATAGAAAAAGAGAAAAAAAGAAGAAAGGAAAGTGACATTGGAGATGGTAAGTGAATGAGTGAGACAAATTGAGCAACTTGTTAGAGTCATAAATTTTATCCTCATTCGTACAGTTTACTTTTATTAGTTGAGATTTATAGCGAATTTATGAGGAAGGTGAAGTTAAAGTTGACTGTCTCGATAAGTTCTTTGAGACTCACTTTTACTTTTTAAAAGGAAAACTTAAGAATTTTTTTAAGTAATTTTTTTAAGCAACAATAGGGCATGTTCGTAAAATTCGTAACATCTAAAATGTATGGAGCGTAACAAAATCCTTGACTCCCTCCCCCTCCCTTAGCGTTAAGCCCCATTATTGTATTTCCATCCGATAATCCCCAAGAGATCCTAACATATTATACAAAAAAAAAAAAAAATCTTTAGTTTTCCTTGCTTTGTTATAAAAAACCTTTTTCATCACAAACAATAAATCGACATTAATCTCTAATCAATAATAGTTGATTTCATTATCCATTTCGATTCCTTTTCAAACCTTAATCAACATCAACACATAATTTTAATTATCATCTTTTTATTTCATCATCAACTCAATCAAATCCACTTTTCAAGCACATAATGAAAAGATGAGGAAGAAACAGAGACAACAGCAAAAAAAGGCACTGAAATCAATGTTCAATGATGTTTATCACTTCATCATAAACTAAAAATCATTAACAAACGGAACATGTGTATAAATGTGTATCATACAGAACTATTCTGATGCCATAATGCCATTTTCACATATGTATGTATGATACAAGTGCCTTTCATTTCATCGAACAGCAATTAACTTGCATATGAGAGTGAGAATCACAGACAGCAACAGAAAAAAAAATTGAATTTATATTTTGCTTGGCATGTCACATGTGATGACAATATTATCGATAGCTATGACTATACATGCTTAGTGCTATAATCATTAAAAACACTCATTAGTTGTTGAGATGGAAATGCTTTTTTTTATTATTCATCAATACGATTCCTCCACAAATGTTTGGTATAAGACATTAAGTGCAATCGAAATACAATTGAATTTTTATTTTTCTATCCTTTTTTTGTGCCTGATTGTGTGCTTGTAAAAGGAATGAAAATGATGATTGGATATGAGAAATTATTATTGGAAATATCATAAATTGTTTTATTATCTGATTATTAATTAAGAGATTATACCCGATCGGCACATAAGCGCCATGTGGCAGCCAAATGGCGTCCACATGGCGTCGCCGAATCTTGATCGGCAAATGTTGTCGCCATCTGTCTCATATATGATGTTGCCGACACGGCGCTCTGGTGGCGGTTCGGCGCTCACTCGGCGCCGAGGCGGCGGTATACTTAGAACCACTTGGCTGCCATTTGGCGATAATGTTAACATCACGGCAACATCAAATGTTGCCATGACGGCGCCCATAAGGCAATTTTTATGGCAATTTTGCGATAAAATTGCCTACAAATCGACATTAAAATTGCCATGGTGGCGACCTCCCGGCAATATTTGCATGCTTGCCATATAAATGCCATTTGATGGCAATGAATTTAATCCTGAAAATCATATTGATTCAATGAAAAATTTATGGTTGTTTTTATAATAAATGATTGATATTTCAATTTTTTATTTTTATTAAATCATGGGAATTAACAATATAGAAAGGGGGAATTTATAAATTTTATTCAATTTCTTTGTTTCCACGGGCCTTTTTGTTGATATTTTCATGAAAACGTCGCAAATATTCATGAACTGCTTCTCCTGCTTCTTGGACGTTTGTAAATGTATTTGGTGTATTCTTATTAACAGTTTCATAAAATAAATTAATGTGACCGTCAAAATCTTTTATTGCCAAGCGACCTAAATAACAAATAAAAAAATAATTAGAAAAAACATGAACAATTAGTTAAGCTAATTTAAAAAAAAAACATGTAATCAAAAACACTTCATTTTTATTAAACAAATGTCTTTTCATGTCTTTCTTTTCTGAATAAATTGTTAAGAAAACATTAATCATATATTTTTAACATTTTTTCATTAGTAATTATTTAGCAAATAACTTACACGCGATGCGTGGAAGTTAAAATTTAAAGATATGGCATTTTTCGTAAAACTATCTAAATGTTAAAATACTATTTACGGCGATACATATTTAGGCACTCTATTACTTTTTTTAATGTTCTGTTTGTGTAATTAAATTTTTTTTATACAAATTTAAAAAGTCTGTATAAATCAATCAAAAATTTTTTGACAATAAATAGACAATTTTAATAAATTTCCATTTTATATCAGTTTCTACTTACTATCAAATGATGTCCATCCTAAAGTTTTGATAAAAGAATTTTCAAAGTATAAATCGAACAATGATGAAGTCAATCCATTTTTATTAATAGTACGAGCGTTCTTGTTTCGAAGTTTTGGGAAGTAAAAATTTATCTATAAAAAAATATCAAGATCATTATTAACAAATAACTAGAAATTCCTTTTTTTTTTGAAGGATATCTATTTTAAATTATCTAATTTATTATTATCTTAAACTAGTAAATATTCAGGATAATGGAGATTTTATTATTCTTAACAGAAAAAAGAAATTGTTTTAAATTACAAAACCCCTTAACTCCTCTTTTTATCATCTAAAAACTCTACAAAAAATAAAAAAAAATTATAAAGAAAACTGTACAACAATAAGAAAACCCATTAGTTTCCGTCTTTCTAGCATACTCTATGCATGAAAAGTCTATTTTCAAGATGATTAATACAAAAACGCTCAAAAAATTCAAATTTTTAACGAGGGTTTTTTTTTTAAAATTGACGAAACTTATATTAATAGTAAAACACGTAATTTAAAATTCAAATTTCTAAGAATTAAACCTACCAGGTTTTTTCTCAATTCTGTTGCCTTTTCATTCTTTGGATTTTTAATAGAATCTGATAATATTTTTTCTCTTTCAAGAAATGCTTCTTTTGACGCAATAGGTTCTGTGAAAAAATTATCAACCAACATTGATGGAGAAATCAGCTTGTCAATTTTTGAGATTAAACGCAAATGCATATCAGTTAGATTGTCTAATTTTTCATTTAGGACATTAAATTCTTGTCTGGTAATGCATTTTTCTGTTGAATCATCATGTAAAGTCGGTGTATTTTGCTGAAAAAAAAAATATTTACATGTTGACGCTTAATATGACAATAGGACAAAAATACTTATAGAATAAGAATATTTTTAAAAAATTACAGATCCTTTTTTTAATTTAAAGAGGTGTACTTTGAAATATGTATCTAGCAGAATTGAGCAAACTTTTACATCATTAAAAGTAAAACTTTTAAATCATTAAACTTTAGGATAAATTTCCAAATTTTCAAAATTGACATTAAATATTATACAAAATAAAAATAATATAAAAACTTAAGCTATTGCATATCAATAATTAGAATCAATCTAAATGAAAGTGTATTAAGGTAAGGGACTTTTATGTCTCGCACTATTTCTCGTGCTTGATGTTACGATATACATAATATTTTATATCGTTGTAAAGCTTAAGACAGTAGCTAATCATCTTAATGAATGCTATTGTTTGTTCTGATCATAAAGCATTCATGTTTTTGTGTTAACAAAATAACTAAGTAAGAACAACAATTTACACTCCTTAATTTGAATCAGCAGGCATTAGTCATTATTTGAAATGACATGCTTTGCAAATTTGAGTGACTTTGTAAGGAATAGCATAAATGCAAAAAATTCTTGCTATTTAGATGATTATCTACTGTCTTAAGCATTCTAACGATACCAAAATCATCAAATATGGTGAAGTTAGGCACGAGAAATAAAATTAAATTTTTTAAAAAATACATTTTTATATAGTTTTTATATATTATATGAAAAATCGTCCCAATTTCAAAAATTCATGTCTCAAATCCAATTTGATAAATTTAAAAAGCACTTGTTATTTCCTTTTCAGTAGTTTAAGATTTTTATAAAATTTTTATTTGAAAATTTAATTTTTTGCAAAAGTTTGAGGCATGCTATAAGGAACGAAATAACTTTATATCAATTTTTTTTGCAGATATATCTAGCTAATGTCTTAAGCTTTACAACGATATAAAATAATATGTATATCGTAACATCAAGCACGAGAAATAGTGCGAGACATAAAAATGTCCCTTACCTTAATACACTTTCATTTAGATTGATTCTAATTTGATCCAAAGTTTTGCGTTTATTATGCGTCTCTAAGCAAATATTATTTAGCGAGTAAGGATTCACCAGATGTAACATACAACTTCATTATAAGGAGCGAGCTCGTTATAATTTTTAAGAAAAATTAATTTTTGTAAGCTTATGTAAATTTTTGTTAATGTAAATATACGAAATTCTAATTATAATAAAAAAGATACCAACCTGTCTAATATGAAGAGATATACCATTTTCATATGATGATTTTTTAGAATTTTCACCGAAAAAATTTTGATTTTGTATAGGATCAGGCGAAAAATCACGTCCTTGGAATAAACTTTCTCGTGCAAATACTGAATTAGTCGACCTTACATTATTTACAACATTATCGACATTTTCAAAGTTAGAATGATGAGATTCATTCTGTAAAATAAAAATAATTTTGCTATAACATAAAAAAATTTCTTAAGAATGATTTCATTAGTACCTGGATGTCATCATCAAGATCATTTGAGACCGTTGCAAGAATTTTTGACTGTTTCTGAAAATTAGAAATACAATTACTATATAATTAAGTTATACAAACAAACTTTAACTTACTTTAGATTTTTTGTTCCTTAAATCCTTCACTTTAGGAGCAGCAGATTTTGATAAATTAGTTTTTGCCTATCAAATAATAAAATAAAAAAAAATAAGAATTAGAAAAAAGTTTTACTTAAAGCATTTTTTCAATACCTTTTTAGATGTGATCATATCATTAAAATCGTACTCGTCAGACGAATATCTTTTCTTAGCATTTTTGTGACGGTTACTTTTTGATAATGCTTCATTCTCTGAAGCTGTATTCGTGAACAGTTCACGAGTCATCATAGCGGAATGTGCTAATTGATATGAATCTAAACATAAAAAAAATTTAATTTTTTAAGAAAACTTAAATTAAAAATACTATTGCTTTAACTTATTATTTATATTACCAATTTCATTTTTTAACATTGTAATATCAATCACATCCCAGTCGTTTTCAGGCAACTCACCATTGGAAACAATTTTTTTTATATTTCCATTTTTAGGATAGAATGTCTTTAATTCCCCCTCTTCATCAAACACCCATGAACTGGGAACAACGAACAAATCGTTAGATTTAATTCCACAAACGACAGCAAACTAATAAAAAAATAGAAATTGTAGAATTAAAAATTATGTTATTTAAAAATCTTTAATTGGTACAAACACCATCGATGTTTCATTAAAAGGTATAGCTTGCATTTTGTATTTTATGAAACAATATGAAATTTCATACATACAAAAATCAGCATATTGAGTTTTACACTCATAAATATTTAGGAACGATGACGCAATAGGCTTCTCGTAAAAGTTATGTGGATTTTTTAATTTCCGACACATCAGCAAAGGATATTTATTTTCAGCTTTTTGATCTTTACAATCACATAAATGTTCTCATCGTTTCCTAAGATAAAACGATCTTTACAACCTACGCATGAGAATTTTTTACCAAATAAAATTACAGAAATGTAATCTTTTTTTTTGATAATGTAACGAATGTTTCTTGAATCTTCACTAAATTTCTCAATATCAAAAGAGAATTTCTCGTTTACGCGGCGATGTATTTGTTGTAAAACAGTGCCTTTTTTCTTTAAAGACCTTTTTACATCGTATAAATACGATTCAAAAGCAAAACAACTGAAAACATCTAATGGCAATTGCTGCTGTTTTACAACTTCTGGTAGATGTTCAAGCATATGAGTTGTATGTGATAAAAACGATAATCCATAAATGTTAAGAGAATCATTTATGAATTTGTCTAGCATACACTTTGCAACTTCGTTTTGTGTTAAGCAAAGTTCTTTGTCACATAATATCGAAATCGAAACATGAAGTAAAAGAAAATGCATATAATAGTCGTGTGGAATTAAGTCGTGTAAAATTATGGGACCGAACTTCAAAAGAATATTTCGACATTCGTTGCCGTGATAAGACGCTACATCATTTAATGAGCGGAATTGTCTGTGGATTTCAGTAACAAAAAAGTTATTGCAAAATAACATTCTTTTTGAAACGGCATCTTTACAATGGATTGGCAATTGAGGCTTTTCCTTGCGAAACATTCTTTTAAGCATTTTTTTAAACACCCCAATGTACACAACATGGAGGACATCAGCAGGAAAATCGTGTATCATGTGTAAATTAAGTTCAGTTTCAAGAATTGATTTACCACGATGGTGACGTTTATCAATTTGATTCAGAAACTCTTCGTTTGTTCTCCGTTTTAAATTGATTTCATCAAATATCATGCCATTGCTGTAATAACCTTGTATATAGCAATACATGCAGGAAGAATATCCTGTAGCATGTGCTGAATAACGAAGGTGTGCTTTTGCTGGTGTGTCAGCACAGAAATTTCCCACGTTAAAACCAAAGGTTTTATTTTTTACGATAAATCCTTGTGACAATTTCTTAACGTCTTCAACTAGTTCTAAAAGTAATTCGTTAAATGAATGCGGCTGTTTATCCCCATTAAAAAATCCCACAGGAAAAATAATACCATCACAACGACCAAGGATAGTCCAGAAACTTTTGTGCTTACAATCGGAAAAAAAAGCGACACCGTCTACAAAGAAATCACATACAAGATTTTCCCCATTAGATTTATCCCTACACAAAATTTGTAAAGTCTCGAGTAAACTAAAATGCACGTAAATTCCTTTTCCAATCATTCTAAAGGTGGTTGTTCGTGGAGTTTTTAATAAGGATCTGTAATCTTTTGGCAAATCTGGAAATACTTCACCTAAACCTTTTAAGAGACTAGTAACGCAAGTTCTTTGAATGCCATATTTAACAGCATTCAGTTTAAGACATTTTTTTATCTTTTCAGTTTTCTCAGCTTCGTTTAATTGACAATCACTAAGTTGACTATCAACTGATACACTTTCATTAACGCCAATACATAAATTCTTACAAAAATCTTCATTGCATTCGCTAATATAATCATTCTCTAAATATGGAATTGCCCTATTATTATGAGAAACTTGACACGAAATTGCTTTGATATTTTCGACTCTTTTTTTAAAATTACTTTTTCTTATTTGGAGTGACTTCTTGCTTAACTCACTTACATCTTTCTTTTTTCTACCCATATTTAAATTTTTGGAATCATTGACTTACCACCATAATCCAACAAAATGTAATTAATGAAAAAAAAATGACACCAATAAACAAAAATACTTCTCGTCCAAGTCCAAAATCGACACTTCAACAATCAGTGTATATTCCTTTTCAATTCCAAAACCAGTAATTCAGTGTTTCAAGCTAAAAAGTCATTAAAAAGAATAATCAGAAATGTTCTTGAAAGATTTAAAAAAAAATTACAAGAAAAATTTTCATTTTCTTTTTTTTCACTTTTATTACAATAATTTGAGACAATTTTCACTTTACTTCATTAAAGTTCACTTTTATAATCATGTTACACTAAAAACTTACATAAATCAATGGCTTGTTCCTTGTAAAATCAATTTTTTATTTCTACAATTTTTTTTTGTCTAACTCCAATCGATTTTAAGCTTAACGGAAAAATTTCAAAAGTTGACTGTGATTTTTTTAACTTTGATTCAAGAAATCATAAAATTTGAAATTTCTGTTTCCGTTACTTTTTTTATGTCAAATTAACAAAAAATCATTAAATGCAAACTGATCCATTGGTATAATAACATTAATGAGTTAATTAATTTATTAATTAACAGAATTAAAATATACAGAATCCGATTTCAATTTTAAATTAGGTAAAATATTTTATCACATAGTAAACATTGAAAAAGGGAAACATAATTAATTTCTTGCCGAAGTGAAAATAGTGTAAAGGATTTGTAATTAGGAAGTAAATATGCATGTTATTTTAGAAATGTGCATAATGTTAATAGATAAAAGGTATCAAATGATCATTTTAGGAGAAGAAAAATTTCTAGATTCAAAATTTTTATTTTCCTTTATTTCCATCTTTAATCGCAAATTCGATAAGGATTTCACTTTTTCCTATTGCACTATGCTTAATCAGTCATATTTCACTTAATACTTACCAATGTTAAAGCCAAATTCCTCCAAAAATAAATTATTTTAAAATCCTTCGATTTTTTCTTCGTCCAATTTTCAACGTAACTGAAAAATTTCAAATGTTACTTTGATTTTTTTGAGAAATTATAAAATTTGAAATTTTGCCTTCCGTTACTTTCTTTATGATTAATTAACAATAAATTATTAAATTAAGTGCAAACAATAAGTCAAACAATGCTAATTAACAAATTAATTAATAATATTTTACTCTAACTGTCTAGTGAAATTGTAGCTTTTAATTGGTTAAAATATCAAAGAATTTGGTTTCTTTACACTTTAGATTCAAAAAACTTAACGACTGTCTTTAAAACAAAATGAATCAACTGAAACAATCTGTTCAGCTGATGAATTGTTTCGGAAATTATTAAAAAATTATAAATTTATTTGAAAAAAGCGCATGATAAAAATATTGCCATAAACTGTTGCCGTGGTGGCGATCACACGGCAGCTATTTTTTGGAGGAAAAAAAATTTTTTTTTGAAAGAAATTGTGGCAGCCGTATGGCGACCATGTGGCGACATTCATAATTTTATATAAAAAAAATCGCCATCGCCATGCCATTGGCGTCCACGTGGCAGCCAAGTGAGCGCCATCGCCATGATGTGCCGATCGGGATAATTTATGTCAGTTTCATGTTATTTGAAGACAATTGAATCATTTGTGGTATGTATGGTATGCTTGTTTTGTGCTTAGATTGTAGTTTTGTGATTTCTGATGTTATTGTTGAATGATTTATGTTCTGCCTTAGGAGATCTTGAGATACAAGGATGCATTGTTAATTAGACAATTTTTTTGACATGATAGTACCGACAATGCTCTTTCCAATGAAACAATTAATTTTAGTTCGAGTGTTTAAGTAATAATATAATATGGAACATACCTATGAAATTTTTCAAAAAAATTTAAATTTTGAATTATTATACACAAGTTATTAAATTTTGAAAAATATCAACAACAGTCATTTCTAACAGTCATATCTCGAAAAAGAAGTGTCTAGTTCCGAAATTCTTTTTATCCTTTAATATAAGGAATATCTGTGCCAAATTTTAAATTAATTGAACCTTAACCTAGTCAAGCTATGTAGGAATCAGACGGAATAACTGACAAAGTGGCCACATAAGTGTCTTTTCAACTAAAGCCGGAAAATGCGCTAAAACTAATAATTTAATTAAAAAACACAATTTTTTTTAATCTTTTTTTTAATAACTTATCTAACATACATTAATTTTTCATAAAACATCAACTGCTTATTCTTTAAACAACTGATGCTATTATTTCAACACAAGCTTCGAGGGAGCCACGATCCCAAAGTTGGACTGCAAAAAGAAAAACGCGAGAAAAAAATTTATACATAATATTTAAAAATTAAACTAAAGACTAAAGAGCAGCAATTCTTAGAATTGATTCTTTAAAATTTCAAATTCAATAAAAATCAGGCATTTTTACTATGAATCCACAATTATGAACTGAAAATTTCATATCTTGAGTATATTTTTTTGTTTAACTAAGCCACATTCTAACTGTTCATAATGCTATAAGTGTACTTCCTACATTTATTAAAATAAAACTCAATACTTACATTGAACAAGTGAATTTTGGAACGTTGGTGTGATGGCTGGCACTTCTAGCTCAACTCTCCATTCATATTGAACATTTGGAGTTGTTGGACATTGTTGTTGAACACCCTCAACGAACAAACTGTTGCATCCACTGAGAATTTATATTAAAAAAAATTAAATTTTGATATTTTTTAAATTTTTAAACTTTTGACCCAAAAATTCTTAAAGCTTTAAAAATCGCCTAAAAAACATTACAACTCACTTGTTATGTGGTGGAATAGAAGGCAATCTTATACGAACACCAAAAATCCACACAAAACTCTCAACCATCAACTCATAATGTGAAATAGGCGATGTAGCAAAGATACTAGCTCTCATAATTCCACCACGTTGTACCAAACATGTGTTGGTAACAGTTGAGCAGTCTGGTGACTCAACATAATCTGGTGTATTTAATGTGGCATTGCATGGATGCCAAAATGCTACCGATGGTGATGGGAGTGCAATTAAAATCACAAATAGAACTTCCAAACTTCCAAATGCGACTGTTTTGTTCATTTTGAAACTGAATGAAATTAGATTGCACCTCTTTGGATTTTTTATAAAGACATTTTTTGTGACGTTTCTATGTCGATAAGGGTTTGAATATCTTATCATGTTAAGTGGTTTATTTTGGGAGGTAATTAAAGATAAGTTTGTTAAGTAGAATGTAGAGTTGCTAAAATAAAGGCCGATAAGGGGCCGTTCACTTATGCAATTCAGATAAAAAAGAAATCATCAAAAAAAAAAACATGTAAAGAAGAAATTTGAAATAAATTTTTTGTTGATAGTAAAGCATAAGAACACACAAAAAAAAAATAGAAGCAAAAAGTCGTTCAACAAACAAAAACAAATGGAGCAAGCTCAGCAAAGTTCAACCTTTCGTACCGTCTCTATCTCGATAATTTATTTTTATGTTATGTTGCAGTTTTTTTAAAGCAATTTCCATACATGTGAATGTTAAATTTATCGATTCATGGAACGAATAACAATTTAAAACAATTGAGAATACGAATGAGGAAATAAGGGGAAAAGTTTAAAGCATAAATGCTATAAATGATAAGTTGGCTTTAAAATTTCATTTTACAACGTGCTGATAATTCCTTACTTACTTTGTTACATTCTATTCTCGTTCTCTCTTATTTTATTATACCTCTCTCATCCTACACATTGTCATGCGTCAATTCCTTTCTTTTCGCCTCTTTTGTAGACTTTCCGGTACTCAATTTCTCAGGAAAATTGAACGAGTAGAAAGGAAATGTTTTAGTGTTAAATGATGATTAAAAGGAGTCAGCTGGATTTTCAGCTATTTCTAATGAAATTATTTTTACACGTAAACATTTCCGCATTGTTCTATGCTGTACGTTAATGAATGAAAATTCATGGCCCATGACTAATGACCTCCTTTATGCTTCACCTTTAAATACAATTTTTCTTTCCTTAAAGTTCCTTTAAATCGTTATTTTTTCAAGGTGCGTCAAGTGCTGTTAATTAATAATAACTAGGGAAATTGCTTGCTG
Source organism: Chironomus striatipennis (assembly GCA_026123125.1). Classification (NCBI taxonomy): domain Eukaryota; kingdom Metazoa; phylum Arthropoda; class Insecta; order Diptera; family Chironomidae; genus Chironomus; species Chironomus striatipennis. The sequence continues at coordinate 30,565,235 of CM047394.1, forward strand.
ATAAACATCAAAATCTATGGACGCATTTGCGTGAATAATCGTATAAACACCTCACAAATTGATTAAGTGATTGATTTTTTTGGATTTTCATTCAAACTTTTAAAGGGTGTGGAGGTTCAATGAGAAAGTTTATGGGTTTTGTGGATTATATCTGTAATGTGCGAACAGTAGAGTTAACAGTTGATTCGAAAACAATTTGAATGTTTTTGAAGCATACATAATTTAAAATTGAAAAATCCGTTATTACGAAAAATCATTTTTAATGATGATATTTCGATGAAAATACATTTTTAACCAATTAATTGTTTGTAATAAAAATGCAGCATAGTTTAACCATTTTGATTTTTCAATAAAAAGTATTTGTTTACATAAAATTTTTGATAAAAATACTCAACGGTAGAAAAAAATTCAAATCATTTCCGAAAATAAGAACCTTTCGAAATTCCATTTCCGAAAATAAGAACCAGTTCGCACATTACAGTATAACATATAATCCTGTAATGTGCGAACTGGTTCTTATTTTCGGAAATGGAATTTCGAAAGGTTCTTATTTTCGGAAATGATTTGAATTTTTTTCTACCGTTGAGTATTTTTATCAAAAATTTTATGTAAACAAATACTTTTTATTGAAAAATCAAAATGGTTAAACTATGCTGCATTTTTATTACAAACAATTAATTGGTAAAAATGTATTTTCATCGAAATATCATCATTAAAAATGATTTTTCGTAATAACGGATTTTTCAATTTTAAATTATGTATGCTTCAAAAACATTCAAATTGTTTTCGAATCAACTGTTAACTCTACTGTTCGCACATTACAGATGTTATAGATTTAGGTAGTTGGTTCTAAAGAATAAAGTATTAGAATTTGTCATTTTTGAATAAAAAACCGTTAAAATTTGAATTTCTCAAAATAAAGCAGATAAAATTTGAATTTTCAGAATCCGTTAATATTTAAAATTAAAAAAAAAATCCAACCGCAAAATGTACCACAAATTCTTTCCATAATTAAAGCTCTAAAATTGAAAAGTCAAAGAATCAAGTTCACAAAAGGAAAACGCATGAACTGTAAGAGAATTAAAATCCCTAACTTATTCATAAATGTATAAGCTTACTTGGCATTGTGATGCCAAAGACGGAATTGATTGTTCATTTGAATTGCTAATTGATGGCAACATCTACATTGCATTCAACACATAGAGAATGTCTCAATTTCTAGTATGAGTATGAGGATTCAATTTAGACTCAAACACATTACTGAAATCGATATGAGCTTTTGTGTACGTAATTTAGAACTTTATTGTGTTAAATGTATTCATTTTCGTTTTGTATTTGATTGATTTATGATACTTGCATGTGAGGATGTGAATCAATTAACATTTTGATTGGGGATTATTGTGTTTTATTTATTTTTAAATAAATATTTTTTGGCAGTTTTTTAAATAAAAATCGCACATAGAAGGATATGAACCTGTAAAAAATTAATTTAAATTTTTCAGTTGACTTTCCAGTCAAACATCGATGCAACAGCCTCTTCTCCTCATATATCCATAAAAAATCTCAAAAACTCTCATTGCTTTAAATTCAAGCCCTTTATGTTCATCCCCAAACGATTCAACAGAGGTTACCAATAAATATGCCTTGTACGATAAAATTCTTTATAAATTTTCTGTCAACACAGCATTAAAAAAATTTTCATGCATCTCATTTTGCAATCAGCAGGGATTCTTATTTTCATCAAACAAAAAAAACTTTTTTTTGTTCTTGATGAAATTTTGTAGCCGCCGCACAATGGCTTCATCATAAATATGAATAATTAGATAATGAATGTGAAAAAAAAGTTTTTCCAAAAAAAAAAGAAGACGTGAAGAAACATTGAAGGGGAACATCCTCATCCTCATCCCATCACCACCACCATAATGAATAAATTAAAGGGAATGAATGATATTTAATAAAATTATCACGACCTTAATTATTCTTAATAACAATTAGAAAATAAAGGGGGAGTTAGTCGAAAGAGAAAGTGAGAGGGAAAGAACAACAATTGTTACGGGAAATGTCTGTGAAGAGGAAGCACAGTTGGCAGTTTTGTGTGAAACATTTTACTTATTTTATATTCTTCTTTTCCATGTCTACGGATAAGCATGAAATTTAATTTAATTTAATTATCATTATTTAAACTTTTCGTGTTTGTTATTCTGAGATTTTTTCTGGTCTCTCTAAAATTTTCTATTTTTTAGTGGAAGGGGAACGAATTTTTATAATTTTTATGAGATTTTTTTGATAATTCTAGTTTTAACTAAATTTATTTTTAAATCAAAAAAATTTTAACATTCGTCCTTAATAAAACATAAAAAAATAATTAAAAAATACACTAAAAAATAATTACAACTTTTTCCAAAAAAAAAAAAAATAAATAAATAAATAAATAAAATATGTACAAATACAAAATTACGATATATAGTAAAATTTTGAGATTTGAACTCTGAAAAAATTTATTTGGAATTTGAAAATGGTTGACCGATTTTTGTAAAACACAAGTTTAAAAATTTGTGTTAATTCAGTAAAATTTAATTTTTCAATTTCAATATTACTCATTTAACATTTTAAATTACTATTGTAATAAAATTAAAACATGACAAAATGAATTTTACTGAATAAACAAAAAATTTTAACTTTGTGTTTTGCAAAAATCGGTCAACAATTTTCAAATTCAAAACGACCGTTTTTTAGGGACACGTTCTTCAACAAAAGCGTTCAGTTATAATACCTAAAACTCATATTTTTAAGATGACAAAAAATTAATATTATTTTTTTTTCCTTTAATTTAAAATGTATTTTTTTTTTTAAATTAAAATTCAATTCAAAATATTCCTAATACCCCTTAATATCTACAAAATTTTCAATTAAATACTTTTATAATCGCGATTAATCGCAATTATTAATTTGATCATAACCTACAAAATAACTACTGTAGTAAAATTTTGTAATTAACATTATTATTAGCATTTATTTACATGATCATTACCATTACATGTCAAAAATTTCGATTAAAATTTCGTCAATTAGATTATTTTAATGTTTGCCACTGACGGATTTTAAAATAAATGAGGTACCATACCAAAAATTAAAATGATTATCCAACCCCAAAAATGTGACTCATTTTCATTTCATTCACTCAATTCATCACAAGTTAATAATTCATTTGTAAATAAATAAAGTGAAAACAATTTCATAACAATGTTCCTATGCCTGTCTGTGTGTTTATAAATAACACTTTATTTATGGAAAATAAAATAATGCATTTTTTTTTCAACGCAATGCTGCCATTCTCTTATTGTATATTAATACACACATTCACGATTTTTTTTTTTTTGTAAATTCTGAATGTTATTTAATGTTTAATCCACTATCAACGAAATAAAGCGGCTTTTACACTGCAGCTTTTTATTATATTGCAATGCTATTATTGCTCATTCATGATGCCTATGCATTTTACATCAAAATGTCATTTAGCGTTTTAATTAAATTTTCGCTCAAAAGGACATTTAAACACATCAACTGTAAATGAGACTCTTGCTACTCGCTTTTAACAATTCGACAATAAATGGCTGGATTGGAATGTGGGGGATGAGAGGGTGCATAGACCAAAAATTGATTGCATTTAATCGTAAAAACAAACAGAGGAATGTTAAGCACAAGCAGCATAAAAAAAAAAATGTTGTGCGAGAATTCTCAGCGGGGGTGTGAATGTCATATCGTGCAGTTTAAAATATTATGTAGATATTTATACTTTATTATTGTTATGAATATAAATAATATTAAATTAATGTTCATCTCTCTCTTTTCATTGTAACTTCCATGTGAATATTTATGCGATCTAACATATCACCCTTAACTTATCACTCTCTAATTTTTCATGGTGTATAATTCTTTAATTCATTTGTAGAATGCATTTAACAAAGCTACACTCAATAATTCCCACTAGCGTAGAAGCTCAATTGAATCATTCGTTCAATCAAGTTCACAACTCTTTTGTTCATTTAATAACATGTAAAATGCTACATTGCTTTGCATTACTGTTTAGATGATTTAATGCTCTTGTTCATATTTAATGCGATTTTTTAATTCCACACACAATAAAAATAGCTTATGGACCAAAATATGTCCAACAACCATTATGGGATTATTGTATGAAAAATCATTTAAGTATTTAAAATTATAGTAATTATGAGTGTAATTTTGCGTGAAAATGATCATCATTAAAAGACATGGGTAGAAAAATTAAAAATTTATTAAAATACTAAAGAATTCTGTGAAATTTATGCGTATGAACAGATTGGAGAATTGTCAATTTCGATTGCAATATTTCAACTAAATCTTTTAATTGTCATCAAAAATTTGCTTTAAAATGAATTTTTGCCAACAAATGCAAATGTTCATAAAATAATTCAAATCTGAAGCTCTATCAATCACAATTCAGACATCGAATAATGCAACAATTTATCAGCATCATGAAAAATAAATTAAATAAATTTTATTAATCAGAAAACATTGAGTAATGACTAAACTCAATGAATAGGAAAATGATTTTTTCATTTGACGGTGCAAGAGCATGACTCGAAATGATAAATGCCTCTAAAATTAGAGAGCCAAGATACTCGAGATTGATAATATCTAATTTAAAATTGAAAACTTTCTCGTTTTTCGTCTCTATTTATTTACTTTTCACTGTCAAGAGACAAGCGACAATCTCCTAAAAATTAATCATTTTCCGTAGATATTTACAGAATGTTGAATGATAGAGGAATAAATTTTTTGAAATAAGAGCAAGTAAGGGTGGAAATTAATGTACCTCCAATAAAGACAGAAATCTAATTTTCACAATTTATCATGTGCTGACTAGATTGTGACATCTGCAGATTTTCCTATACTCTTTTTTTTACGGGCTGTCAAATTATCTTCTGCGACTGTTTCATATCTTTTTCGACTGCCTTTGTTCCTGTTCTGTGGATGGGATGGAGAAAATTGGAAAACTTATGCTTTAATATGCATTTTCTTATGGAAAATATTTCAATATATATCCATTAAGGATGAGAATATTGAAAATCAAAATTGTAAAGTCAGGGGTCGATGAAATTTTACTTGCTTTTGGCAAGTTGCTAGTGATTTTATTTCTGGAATATTATGTTTGACATTTTCCTTTTTACAGATGTTTGCAAATAGAGTTGTGTTCCTCAATTATTCTGTTTTTAAAAGCTGCATATATGCAAGATTACCATAAAAATTTAAAGATTTCTTGAAAATGTATCAACGATCATTTCATATTTGAATAGTGTTTGCATCTTTCTTTATTTTTTAAATTCCCCTTTTCAAAGTTGTTAGCCCCTTCATATAAATATTAGTTTGTTTTCAACTCTCTTACAATAAACATCAATTATTCTTTGTAATTCTTCAACCTTTTTAGATTGCAGATTAATCTGAATAATAGCTAACAACTCTGTGCCTATATCCTACAATATCTTCATAAAACAGCTCATAAGATGAAGTTGTTTCTTTTGAATAAAATTTTTATTTATTCAGACATGAATATTGAGTGGGGTTGGAGGCAATACTGAGTTCTTCTTTAATTTTTTGTTTGAAGCTTTGCTGATATTTTGCAGGATTCATTTAATCTTTTTAAGCAATGAAAGTCTGAAGTTATTAAAAAATTAATTCACTCAACTTCAATAATTTCAAGTGAATCAGCAACTTCAATTCACTGAGTGATTTTCAAATGATAAATGACTATTATTCCATCAAAATTCCATCTACAAAAATATCATTGCATGCTGTGAAATTGAATGGAAAGCATGAAATCTTAAGGAAGCTCAAAAATGTACAGAAGCAAGTCTTATGTGTCTATACGATATAAATTTATGGCAATGTTTACAGCAATCTCATTTTAAATAAAAAATTAAGTAATCTTTAAGAAAGTTTCTTAGTTGGAGCATTTTTTCGAGATGATGAGAGTTTCAAAGCTGGACTGTCATTTTGGTTGAGTATCATATTCTCGGTGAATTGGATTTTGTGACTCGAAATTATGCTTTTGATTTAAAATTTCAGATTTTACAAAATATGTCATTTAAATGCGTTCTAAACACCAGCTAGCATTGAATCCTCAAAAACTCATTTTATTATCTGAAGCAAAACAAAATCTTCCTCTTGAAGCAGCTAAAAAGCAAGCAATAAGTTAATAATTTTATTGCCTTTTTTATGCAATAAATTTGGATGATATTGCGATTTTTTCTTGCTCATCTCATATAGACTTCCGCATCAGAATCAACGAAGCTTCACATACACATCCAGTATAAAGAAAGTAAAGAAAAATGAGAAATTATTTTTGTTTTATATTTTTTGAAAGATAAAAATGAATCTTTCATACTCTACTGCTATTATTGCTGGCAGTGCCTGAACAAGCAGCAAAACATTTATAAATTGAAAATAATTCTTTACTACTGTTATTGCTACTGCCTTTTTTGATAAAGGACGAGAGATTATCATTTTCAATTTTTATTATTATTTTATCCAAAAAAACATTTTTTTTTTCATTGCCACTGCTGCTGTGGAGAACGAGTGAAAATTTTCCGAAAATTAATTTCCGCAGTTGTGTTTAAATTGAAAAAGTTTTTTTTGATTCATTTTCATGAAAATTATGGAACGGCCGCCTTTCATTTATTATTCCCCTTTTCCTCTATCATTTTCACCCAGATAAAGCCATTCTTTTGAAGTTTTAATTAATCATCAAAAAGCAAACAATTTGAATAAAGTTAATTAACCATAATGTTTTATTAGTGGAGCTACGTCTTAGATTGTTCGTTTTCTTTGACTTTGTTGGAGATTTGTTTGGTTTTAATGAGTTTATCTCCAGTTTTTCTGATCATTTTGTGGGTGTTAAACAGAAAAACTTTCAATTTTAAGTAAATTTCAGGATAAAATTCTGCTTTAATTGATGCGAAATAATTAGCTTCTTTTTTTTGCATCTTTTTTGCATCTCTTTTGCATCAATTGAAGCAGAAATTTAAATAAAATAACGATCTTTTGCAATAATTCATATAGAAATTGTCAGAATTTATTCAAAAATCTTTTTTTGAATGAAAAATATCGAGATCAATTGCACTTTTGGGAATTCTATTAGACACTTTTGATTTATCATCCACATAAAGTTTTTATTAATAGTCGAGAAATTTATTGCTGAAAATCTTCATGAATAAAAAAAAAATTCTTTCAAGCCTTTATGCTCGACTTTGAAGAGAATCCAAAAAGAAGGAAATTTATTTCGAAATAATGCTTGCATGATAAAGAAGCCAAATTGAAATATAAGACAGCAAGAAACATTTGGCAAGAAGTAGAAGATTTCCCCCCTCGCCATTCACAAAAAACAAAGAAGAGAAATGATTCAGAGATGTAGATTGAATCGATTTTTCACGAGAAAAGCCAACAATACGATTGTATGGCGCCAGACATGATAGCGTCAGTGAGTCTACAGCCAACTCACAAAAAAATACATCAGAAGTAGCATCATCAGCAGTAGCAAAAACACTCGGAAGAGAACAAAATTGATTTCTCGTAAAATGAAACTTTCCCAAGAGATTTGGAACTGCATGAGGAATAAAAATAATAAATTTCCAACGCGGAACAATCGTTGATGCGAATAAGACAAAATAAATCTTAATCTCCTTTACTGTTTTATGCTTCTCGCACCTCATTAATAATTAAACTTTAATCCTTTATTATTTTTATTGTTGCTTGAGATTTTTTCATAAATTTTTTGCGGCATACAAAAATTATTTTTAAATCTTTTAAGCTTCTAAAAACCAAAGAAATCTTCTTTTACAGTTTAGAAACTCTTACTTCATTCCACAAATCCTTTCTTTCGTGAGATTAGAAATGAAAAGTCATTTTATGATTCTTTTAAATCCTTGAACATCTTTTTCGACACAATTGCAACATTTTATGTTTTGAAAGATGAAATTCATGTATTTAAGGATAAGCAAGGGGGACGTTCATTTATTACGTAACGCTAAAATTCGGGATTTTTACCCCCCCCCCCCTTCCGTAACGTTTTTAACAAAAGAATAACGTGTGAGAACAATAGACCGTAACAAACTCTCGGACCCCCCCTCCCCCCTCAGAGCGTTACGTAATAAGTGAACGGCCCCAAGGGTAAATAAACATTAAGAAAGTGTATTTAGGTTGATATTTTAAAATACTACAGGTTGCTAATATTGTATCCGTCTGGAAATAAGAATGACTTAAATAACATCAATTTTTAACTTTAATTGAAGCAATTAAAATTAAAATCAAAGCTTCTTCGACCTCATTTTATTAAAAATCAGAAATTGAATGTCATAACGGTCATTTGTAATTTAAATTGTTTTTAAATGTATCATAGTTGTTTATCCCTTGACCCTTGTAAATAAATATTCAAATTGTTTTTGACCGTTAACAAATATACATCGTTTACTTTCCTGTATTAGATCACGTGAGGTTCATAAAATTGGTCATTCAAAATTTTAAATTCCAAAATGCAATTATTCAGCCATATCTAAAAGATCAAAGGACAATCAACAGTTAATTTAAAATCTCGATTATAAAATAAATTTCAAATAACTAAGAATGCGCTTGAATCATCCAAAATTTCATAAATTCTTTAACGACCTTTTTTGCTGCTTTTTCAAAAACTAACAAGCAAAAGGCATTAAGGCACAATGTGCTTTTGAAATATTAGAATATAAATTATTTTGAAATGTTTAATCTTCATTTTCTGTTTCCGTTGTTTTCATTTCAATTATTCATGATGTTATTTTTCGTTTTATTAATGCCATTGTGATGCTCACTTTTTGCACTCTCCTCTTTCTGTCTCTCCTTTGTATCATCCACTTACTCATTTCATTTTCATCTCCACGTTCATAAAATACACACATACAATATTTAATGTTCGAATGTGCCACTTTATGTTTTATGAGTTGATTTTACTGGCACTAGCTGCAATTCTTGCGTTACTGTGTTTTTCTCATATACGTATGTACAAAAGCTGCAAGATCAGCGCTTTAGCTGTCCGATTTAGTTCTTCCTTCCATTTTTCTAGTCATAGATAACTGGAAAATGAGAAAATTCAACGTTTTATTGTGTGCTTAACATTTATTCTATTGAATCCACCTACATTTTGACATTTTGATGTCATTGCACACTTGTACATTGTCACTACAGCATGTTCAGCTTTCTCTTATATTATAAATGAATGGGAGAATGTGAAAGGACAAAAAGTAATGGATATGGAAGGAAAATTACAAATCAAAATCCATAAAAGATTACTTTTTAAATTCATAAAGAAAAGTTACTGTGAATATCAAGAAAATGTGGTGTCATTTTTTTTTATTCTAAGACACATTTGAGAAGTTGTTTGAAATATTAATAAGGCTAGAATGGACATACTTACTCAATGATATTGTTTGTGGATTAGATATGATTTTTATTAAATTTAGTATATCGAATTAAATCCAGTTAAATGTGTCTTAGTCATCTTACTTCACCCCCATCTAAAAAATGAGTCAGCAACATAAGTGGTCGATCACTTATAATGTCTATTTTTAAAGGGGTCTAAAACTGTGTGCTAATGATAGTCTCATTCAAAAGAATCATTTGTACGATTTTGTGCCAAAAGAGGCAAGGGGTCAAGTTTTTGATAAACGTCATAAGTAGAGACAATGGGTCATTCACTTATTACGTAACGCACTGATCTGAAGGGGAAGTCCGAGAGTTTGTTACTGTCTATTGTTCCTAGAGCTGATTCTTTTATTAAAAACGTTACGCAGGGGGAGGAAGGGGGTAAATAACTCGAATTTTAGCGTTATGTAATAAGTGAACGGCCCCAAGAGGAAATAAGTTAAAAGTAAGTGTAAAAAAAATCATCAAGATTAATTTTTAATTGATTCAAATGTTGTTTCACAATAATTTGTCTTAAACCCCCAAGAACATATTTCTCGTTTTAAAAATCAAGCCTAAATTCCCAAATCTAGATCATGAGGGCAACAAATGGTTTGAAAAACTCATAATCAATATGCATATCATGACCATAACATATCATGCTCAATAAAACATCAATAAATTCCTCAACAGTGGACAGAGGGTGTTTGGAATACAATTTTCCAAAGTCAATATTATAACAATCATGAATCCATATGACATTTGTAAATGTTCAGTGATGAAAATGTGAAAAATTCTCCTTTTTTCTGTGAAAAGAATTTTCACTTCAAATTCTATTTTCATCTTTTTCTAATGCAGAAATATAAAATGAGGAAAAAAGGAAGAAATGAGGATGCAAGATGTGAAATGAATATTGGTGTGGGTTTGAAAAGGAAAAAACATTCATGTAGACATATTCGATTCTGGTTTGCATGCATAAAATCAATTTCCTTCGAATTTTATTCGAGTTATAGCCAATTTATTTTGTGTGTGGAATTGAGTTTGCCATTGTGATTTTCATGTATATACATATATATCCCCTTAACACTTTACAATGTCGTCTTTTCCTTCAGTATGCATTTTATAGAGTTAGATGTGGACATGCCATGAATGTGGTTATGGGAATTTGAGGAAAGAAAAGTTTCTCTCACTCTCAACTCATTCAACTCAATCTCAATTCGAATATAGCCAAACACAAAAACCATAAAACTGAAATTCAATTTTTGTTTATCCCATTTTACATATGGAAATTTTTTTACTCCATCCACATTCACAATGAATGCTGTATGCATTTGAGAGAAAATTTCAAGGTCTGGTTGCTTTACTAATTTCATTTTATTTCAATTAGGTATTAAAAAATAAAAATGCTTGAATGAAAAATTTTTAAAATTCAAGTTCGACAAAACCGTTGCAAATCTCTAAAAATTCATTTTATTTCAATTTTATAAAGCCTGTAAACCTTTTGTATGCTGAAACGAAATTTTTTCAAAAACGAAATAAAATTTCTAGAAAATCTTCTGTTTGAATTTAATTTACCGCCCCACCCCCTTCCCTGAACATTAAAATTTAAATCAACAAATTTTTTAAAATTTCTTTTCCAGCGATTTTGAATTTTGAAAAACCGTTAAAATTTAAATTTTAAAATCTACAAAAATTTGTCAAAATCAATATTTTTTAAAAATTTTGTGAAATTTTGTATAGCCAAAAACTGCCAACAACTTCCAATCCTTGCCAGAATGTTAGCAAAAATCTTGATAAAATGTGTACCGAAGAAAGTTCTCCTTAAAACAATTAATCATTGTTGAATGTTGAATATATTATAAAGTAATTTTATGATGTCATTTTCACTTAACAGCATATCAAAATATCATTAATTATTTTGAATGTGTACCGAACATAATTTTAATGTAAATTTTATGTGTGAAAATTAAGTCATTAACTTCACATCTTTCAAGTCTCAACTTTCATAATGAAAATTATTTTTGATAACCGCAAAATAATGGCAGTGTTTGTGGCACAAGTTTAACTTGCTAAACCGCAACAAAACTCAATTAAAATTTTATGTCTGTGATAAAATTAATGATGTTATCAATTTAATCAAACTTAATAAGTAAAGATTAGTTAATGTGAGATCATAAAGTAAATAAGATAAATTCCTAGTGCGTTCATAAACTGAATGAAGGCTTATGTGTGTCAATATGTACATATTCAGACATAAAAAGAGATAAAAACTTTGAGAAAGGAGAAAGTGTGAAACTTCTTTAATAAAAATCGGAAGAAACTTCGTCTCCTTGAAAGTGTGAAATATTACGAGGGAAAGTGCGATAAGTTAGTCAGGAATATACTTATTTCTCCATATTAGAAGCATAAAAAACATTGAAATATTTTAACCGAGTTCAAAATTGAAACCAAGTTTAACGACTTTTAAAAATTCGAATTTTATTTGCCCTTTTATTTTTGAAATTCAAAAAATGTATGACCGTTAAAAAATTAAAATTTTTCAATCAAATCTAACATGACGAAATGAACATGAAAACCCACTCTCAATCATCAAAAACTAGCTAAAACAAGAAGAGGAACTATAATTGCTTTTCATTCTCTCATTCACTTCTTTTATTTTCTTTTACTTAAGTTATATTATTGGAAAAGTTTACATTCATATCCGACGATTCGATGAGACGTAGTGAGAATATAAATTTTTTGTATCGATTTGCATCAAATGAAAATTCAATGAAGAGGAAAGAATGAGATAAGATACGATTGTGTGTTTATTTATATTTTGAATGAGATTAAAGCTTTCTGCTGGATTATTTAATTTTTTTTTCCTTGTGCATGGAAGAGGGAATATTTTTTTTTTTTGATTTTGTTTATTTGTTTAAGATTTTTCTATGAAAAGGTGGATGACTTTCCGTAATTGGAGGTAAAAGAGGGAGCAATTCTATTTCAAGGAAAAGAAAAATTTAAGGTTCATGTTCTACTTATTTCCATAATGCGATTTTCTAGAATCAAGAAAGGATACACACTTGGTTTGTTTCTTAAAATAACAGCATTTAAAATAGGAAAATAGGTTTTGTTAAAAAAAAAATTGAGGGTTCAAATTCTCCATCTGCCTAATATTAAAATATCTTTTTGTCCACGTTTTTTTTTTATTTTTCAACTCAAGAATCCAGTAAAAAATAAATTTCCATTTGGAAGGGAAAATATTCAAGTATCATAATCCATTCTTCGTATCATTCCCTACATGTCTTGTTTAGAGTTAAATCATCGAGACTATGTCAAGTTTTAAAACTTTTAAAATAAAATTCTTCAACATTTTTCAAGAATCATTATTCTTGCCACCCCACACTCCTAAGACAGTTCCATATAACATTTCATATAATTTAATTACTTAAACATGTTGACAATGTTTTGACAAAAATATTTGCACACATTTTAAAAATTTCCAAAACATTTATCCTACAAGTCATAACAATCCGTACGAGAAAATATTTTTCAACATAAATAAAAATTAAAACAAACTCAACTTTTGTTCTCAATGGTCCACTAATAATTCATTTTACTTCTTCATCAAAATACTTCAATAAATGTCCAAACTAAATTATGTCATAAAAATGTTAACAATTTTTTATGATAAGCACAAAAATTTTTCGTTCTGTTTTTCCTATAAAAGAAAAATTCCTTCCATACAACATGACACTTAAGCAAATATGTTGCCTATCACAGTTCGTGGTTATGTTCCTTTAACGCCCTCAACAGACATGAAAAATTGTTGAAAAAGAAATTTTTTTTTATTTGATATTGTAAGCATGAAGGAGGAGGTGATGTTATAACCATTTGTTAATAGCGAGCAATTTAACCCTTTTTCGTTCAGTCGAAAAGAAAAACATGCAATTTATTGAGTCCTATATGGATGTAATTTCTGTTATACGAGCACTTGGAAATTATGTTTTAAAAAATTTTTCTTTAGAGCTTGTGATGCCTGGATGTAATGGTTGTAAAGTTATAAGACGTACATTAATGTTTGGTGAAGGCAAATTGGAGAAATAAATTAGGTGAGTTTCATATGTTGGATATGAATTCTGCAAAAGTTGTTGTGGTTATTGTGGATCTAGAATGTCGATCCAAGGATTCATTCATAAATGATGTTCAAAATTACGATTGGGAGAGGAAATGAATTATGTGCAATTACCAATAGTCATATTTTAGTGAAGAATTTGTTGTAAAGAGTAAGAAGGTTTAAAACCAAAGACTTGAATAGACATCATTTATGAACTACCCTCAAAGCAATGTTCTATAAATTTAAGTGAATACAAGATTTGAAATTTTTACTTTTTCAAAGATTGGACTGGGTTTGAAGGTAGTGATCATTACTATGCGTTTTAAGCTGAGCTGGATGTTGGTTATAGTCTAGTAAATCGTATACTTAACAAATAACAAGTGACAACGTGAAAAAAATGTAAATAAAGTTTGACCTATAATGAAGCTCAACTTAGATTGACCATTCATTCTAGGACTCGAACCTATGAATCACAATTTTCTTTGTTTCCATTAGTTGCAACGTATTCCATTTAATGGACTCATACCAATCATTCAAATATTTTGCTAAATCCAGCCAAGAAACCTATTTGATATCTTTTTCACTTCCATGTATTTGTAAGCTCCAAATTATCTCTAAGCAGAAAGAATTTCAACCCTGTTTAATCGAAGCTCAAAACTATACACATCAAATTGTTAAACTTTTTTATTTTCTCAAAAAACAGTAAATAAGATGGAATAAGTGAATAGCTTACAACAAGGAACAACAACATTAAATAAACGGTAGGTGGAATATTGAGTATCAAAAGCAACTGACTAACTAACTAACTAACTCTAATGCCTTTTAACATGAATAGTCCCGGAAGAAACCAAAGCGATTTATTGTAACAACTTCATTTTTCACATGCTCATTATGCGAAAAAAGAAGAAGGAACAAGAATTTTCAGCACGAAGTCATGAAGTGAAAAATGTTGTGTTAGACATGCAATCGCAATGAAACATAAACTATTCTGTCCAGACATCTAAATTAAAGTGTGTCGAATGAGATTGCTGTTACTAAACAGAACTAAAAAATGGAATGTGGGACGAGAGAGAAGAATGGCAAGCATATAATCAAGAAATGGATATGTTTAGATCACCTTAAATCAAATTATGAAATAATAAAGTAGAAAATCTAGAAATGAATGTCATGCTACATCCTGCCAGTGCTTCTGCTTCATTCACACGACACAAAATTCTTCTACATTTTTTTTATGTATTCGCTTGACAATGAGGTTTTCATTTTCTTTAATTTGATTGTAAAATGACAAATATTTTGCTATTTTACCATTTCTGTCACGTTCTGAAAAACAAGCAACTCAACAAATTAGATTTCCTCCTCGTCATACAAATATGGAAAAAATAAAATCTCGTTTTTTTTCCTTTTCTTTCGTTCCTTGCAGCTCAATTTTTTTCAACTTCTTCTTCTTGTACTTTATTCTTACCTCTTGGAATATGAAAAAGGAAAGGAAATTTTTTCTGAATGTGAATTTTTTCTGTGCTGGAATTTTTCAGATGTTGAGCTGGCTTATCTGTTAAAAACTGGCAGATTGTCTCTAATAATTTATAAATTTTGATAATTGAATTTAAGAGGGTTTTAATAATTAATCTGTGATATTGCATCAGTGGTTTAAGTCGTAGAGTGTTGACTATCTATGCTAAAAGTCTTACGTTCAATCTTATTCAAATCATAATTTAGAAGCTCGTTTTCCATTTCATCGTTCTTGTTGGGAAGGTTGGTTCATATATTGGGTGTATTTTGCACATATTGTCACGAGTAGCAAATGTCGGTTAATCAAGAGGAAAAACCACCTCATGACGACGTGACGTCGACCTGATGGCGAATATTTGGTCATAACGAGAAATTCACCGTCAAGTTGACGTCACGTCGCCGTGAGATGGTTTTTCCTCTCGATTAACTGACATTTGCTACTAGGGCGTATATTTTTTACTAGGATACACTAGTTTTTGGATGATTTCATTACGGCAACTACCGCACATAAAAGCTGACTACGTACATTGCAGCAGGATTGCGATAAAGGTACCTGTATACAGGTGAGAACCGTACAATTTCTTGATAATTTATAATTTTTTTAGAATTTTTATGGTTTCATAAGAAAAACCTTACATTACAAATTATCAAGGAATTGTACAGTTTTTACCTGTATACAAGTGTATCAAAACCCTGTATTACAGGGTACATCAGTTCTTTAGAAGAACTCGTGTCTTTTCAATGTGCAGAGTTTTTAACAGGCTTGGATTACTCTTTAAATTCTAATTCTATTGGATGATGTCTTACAATAGATTCTGTCCTTATTAAATCGCAGTACATCTAGTTGTAGCTGAAATGGCAGGCACCTTGTTCAAATCCTTTATTTTGCTTAAAAACTTCATTTTATCCTTTTCTTATCCACTTATGATTAAAAGTGCTCATAAGACATCCAGTCACCCATAAAAGTTTCCAACTTATTCCACCTTTCCTTTTTTTCATTCTCTTCTTATGTTATTTAAAAAAAATCACGACAAATGACGATGTTGAATTACAAATTCCTTCAGATGTCATACAGCACGGCAAGTGGGAGATAAAATGAAAGAGCAGAAAAATATTTACTTTATCATCTCTTGATTATCAAAATACATTAGAAGAAATCACGTAAATTTTACCTTTGAGCGAATTCATGAATTAATTTTATTTTTTAGCTTGTCTCCTTCCTCCACCCTCCTGTGAACATTCCAATGTATTTCTGTGTCTGTGTAAATTGAGGTTAGTGGAATAAATTTAAATAGATAATTGAGTTATGTCTCTCATTTCCTTTCCGTTTATTCAGATCCTTCTCTATATCAGATGATTATTTTTCTGACTCATTTGAATACAATGAATTTGACAATCATGAAGTCAAATGAAATGATTGAGACATTTAAAAAAAGCAGGATGAGAATTTCTCAAGTGCACCTGAACGTTAATTGGAGAATGATTTAAATGCAGAATAGATGGGAGGTGAAAGTTTTTGTTCTTTATTGATGAGTCAATTTTTAAATGTTTGGAATTTTTTGAGTGTATTTGTGAAGTAATGTAATTTTTGGCAAAAAAAAAGTTCAAAATTTGATGAAAAACGCAGAAAACAAGCATTTTTTGGATAAGCAAAAATTTCTTTCAAAAAAAAAAAGATACAATAACATTAGTAACACATTTTTAAATTTAGAGGGATTTGAACCCATGGAATTAAAACTTATCTTATGTTCAACCAAATAATGTTTTCAATATAATAAATTATCTGGAATTATCTATGAAATTAAACTTAATTTTTTTGTGTAAACATTTAACATAGATTCAATAGTATGTGATCATTTCTTGAAGCTTTTTTTGTCAAAACTATAAGATCCAAGGGTGTGGAACTGATCAAATTGATTTTTGATCTTTTTTGATCATTTTTGATCTTTTTTGATCATTTTTGATCATTTTTTTGATCATTTTTGATCATTTTTGATCAATTTGATCAGTTCCACACCCTGGATAAGAACTTAAATTTTATTTTTCATTATTAAAGAATTAAAATTACTTAAAAATTTACATAGAAAATTCAATAATTTTACCCAGAACTTTCAAGATCACTTTAATATTTTTGGCCACAAGAAATGTCACAGAATCCCCCATAAATATCTCAAGATATGGATCCACCTAAATTACATTTTTATATTCGACCAAATGTCTTTGAACCCTAAAAGCTAAATAATAGAAAAGCAAAAAAAAGCAATCGTTTGACATTTGACAATGTTTCATCGCATAAATCAATAATATTTTCCATGATAAATCTTCGATAACTTAATAAATGGTTTAGATTTGCTGACTTTATTCTTTTTTGCTTGCCTTAACAGTAACCAACTTTTTCTTCAGCATGCTCATCCCATTTTTGTCAACTTACGTATGTAGTTTCGTACGGAAATGTCATAATATCATATCACAATGTCGTTTCTTTCGTTCATGGAACAATTGAAATACACATTGATATGTATGTGGGATTTTTTTACGAGTTCCATGAAAATAAAAATGGGAGTAAGAGACAGCAAAACAAGCAATCATATCAATAGTATTTTGCGACTTATAGCCGTAAGCCCATCAAGATACATAAAACAGCAAATAACCCGAACCACTCTTTTGCTTGTTGTGCTTTTCTCCTTTCAGCATTATTGGATTAGAATCAATGTTTCTTATCGACAAACGACGACATTGAAGACGATGAAGATGATGACGGTAAAGAGAAGAGAGAATATATATAAAGGGGAAATTGTATTTGTATGTGATTTATACTGGATAATTCCCTTCAATAGCTAATCAAGTTAATGTAGCATGTTTAGCTTCTAGCTTACATGACTCGTTGAATATCCTTTTTTGACATTCATATGTGTACAATGCATGCAGAATTTTTATTTTTATATACATCCCCACGACAGAGCATTAACATTAACAATGACATGAGATTAACTGTGAATTGATGTCTTCATTTCACAATATGAATATTTTCATGCATTGTGGGACGGATGGATCAAATGATTTTTATTCTTGAGCATTTTATGCTTACGATTTTTGTTCTTGATATTTTGTCAATTTCCTTCGCATGCTTTAGATATCGAAAATTCAATAAAGGTTTAGCTTAATTTTTAAGGTCTGTACGCTCCATGCATGTGTATTTACAGTATGTGGCCAAAATATTGTGTAGTTTTTTAAAAATCAGTATTTTGGACCTGCTGCTCTTAGTTTAATAGATAGCCACATACTGTAAAGGCAAAAAATGTTCTAATTTTGATGCTCCATCCAACGATGTATAATGTTGGACATAACTTCCAGGAGTTTACTGTCCACATTACTTTTTCAACTTCATGTTGAGAAGAATGTATAAAAAATTACACTTTTTTGAACATTTTCATCTGTATTTCTACAGTCCTTTGTCCAAATGCTCTGAAACTTTCACAGAATGCTGATTCTGTATTAGTCATTAAGTAAACATGTGTTTCAAATTTTTTGAAGGCATTGTTGTTGAACTTCCGTACCTAGAAACTGAGCATGGTATGAAATTTTTAAAATTTGATTATTTAACTATTTCTTAATGTTATTAATGATTGTTATATTGATTCTGAAAGCATTTTGAATTACCTTTCATTTAATGTATAATACAATGCATATGCATAAGTAACTTAAGAGAAATCAATCAAAATATTCAAGATGGCGGCCAATTTTGCACTTAATTTTCAGAAAATCGCTGATATTTTGAAATATTAACACTACGATTGTTAGTTTTTTTCTTGATTTGTAATCTTTAGATAGTTTAGAAGAAATCATACATACATAATTTTATTCTAATCTTAATAAAACTCAACTTACACGCGCTTAAATATGGTAAGATTTTCAAATTCGAAAATTTTTGTATAGTGAAAAATAAATTTCAATTTTTTTCAACAAAACAGCTTTTAAACTGTGTAGAATAAGTTAATTTTGCAATAAATATGCTCAATAAATAATTTACCATCATTTATATGTTTATAGAAGCTCTTAATAGGAATTTCAATTTTCACTATACAAAAATTTTCGAATTTGAAAATCTTACCATATTTAAGCGCGTGTAAGTTGAGTTTTATTAAGATTAGAATAAAATTATGTATGTATGATTTCTTCTAAACTATCTAAAGATTACAAATCAAGAAAAAAACTAACAATCGTAGTGTTAATATTTCAAAATATCAGCGATTTTCTGAAAATTAAGTGCAAAATTGGCCGCCATCTTGAATATTTTGATTGATTTCTCTTAAGTTACTTATGCATATGCATTGTATTATACATCAAATGAAAGGTAATTCAAAATGCTTTCAGAATCAATATAACAATCATTAATAACATTAAGAAATAGTTAAATAATCAAATTTTAAAAATTTCATACCATGCTCAGTTTCTAGGTACGGAAGTTCAACAACAATGCCTTCAAAAAATTTAAAACACATGTTTACTTAATGACTAATACAGAATCAACATTCTGTGAAAGTTTCAGAGCATTTGGACAAAGGACTGTAGAAATACAGATGAAAATGTTCAAAAAAGTGTAATTTTTTATACATTCTTCTCAACATGAAGTTGAAAAAGTAATGTGGACAGTAAACACCTGGAAGTTATGTCCAACATTATACATCGTTGGATGGAGCATCAAAATTAGAACATTTTTTGCCTTTACAGTATGTGGCTATCTATTAAACTAAGAGCAGCAGGTCCAAAATACTGATTTTTAAAAAACTACACAATATTTTGGCCACATACTGTATATTCATTTAAGAACTTTTAAATTCACAACTTTTTTTTTATATAAAAAAAATTGTTTTGAAATTTTTGGTTAATCTTTTAAGTTGAAATTTTGCTAAAATAAATTTAAATGGTTTAATTAATTAATTAGTATGTTTTTCTTAGCTTACAAAAGCATAGAGTGAGTTCATGAGTTCGAACCCTAGATAAAAAAATTAATTACGTTGTATTTGTTAAAAAAAAAAAAAAAAAAAAAAAAAATTAGTAGATTATCCTTAATTTTACTATTATTTTAGGTTCAAAATTCACCGAAAAGAAAAATTAATACATTTTTTTAAACAATCTCCGTCGTCAAAATCCCAGCAGGAAAAAAAAATATAAAGAAACTGCAATCATTTTTACATTTTCCCAATATTTTTTTTTCTTTTAGGTACTTTCTATTTACACGATTGAATGAGAAAAATTGGAAAATATATATTGGGAATACATACACGTAAGATTCAATTGAGAGAAATTTTTACTTGAACACCCTTTTTATTTTTCAACAAAATATTTATTCAAAACACATCGAACATAAACCCCACCATTTAGAGAAATCATAAAACGCTTCAACCTTTCAATCTTTATGTATGTGCTTCTTCTTATGCTTATATTTTTTGAGAAATAGATGTATGCATGGGTTGGGCTGATTAAAATGTTAGGTAAGAATCCTCAATATTTGTTTTGAATCTAACATTTTTGCGTTCCAAGATGAGATTACGTCACTTTTGTAAACCTCTTCTAGACAAAAAATAGCAATGACTTTCTTCTTATATTGAAGGGTAAATTGATGAAAATAAGAAGAAAAAGCCTTTCATAAAATGAATGAAAATTTATCTTGCTGCATATTGCTGATTTTTTCGGGCTGTTGTTGTTCAATCTCTTGAAATTCAAAAGTGAAGAAATTGAAAATAAAAGATCAAGGAGATACTTAAAGTTCATGAACTTCTAGGTGTTAATTTTAAAAGTTTCATTTTTTGGTGGGAAAACTTTTTCACTTCAAATTCATTTTCATTACTTTTTCATTGCTTTTTTTGGCTTAATATCTTTAGTATTTGTGAGCTAACCGATTTACACTGACAACTTCTATTCTAATTAAGTTTATAACATCAAATTTTTCATTTCTATTGTTTTGTTTACAAAAAAATAAGACGTGGAAGTTTAGCATCAAAACTTAAACTCAACCATATTTACGTAAATATATTCAGCATATGTTTGTTTCTATAACATTTTACGTATGTTCCTTTCAAGTGTTATCACACCTTAACTATCAGAGGCACTTGAGAAATCCTTTAAGCAGCAAACAGCTCGTTCTATTCCATTTGTAAGAAAAGAAAAGAAAGGAGTGGTGCAATAAATTTCGATTTCGAGCAGCTACA
Source organism: Chironomus striatipennis (assembly GCA_026123125.1). Lineage (NCBI taxonomy): Eukaryota > Metazoa > Arthropoda > Insecta > Diptera > Chironomidae > Chironomus > Chironomus striatipennis. Next base: position 30,586,523 of record CM047394.1, read on the forward strand.
AAAACAAATTATGCTTTGTTAATGTATTTAACTGATTATCTTTTCCTTCCTATTTAATATTGATTGAATGTTTCGTTTGGATATACAGCACTGCTCCTTAATTTGATTTCATGTTGATTTTTCTTCTTGCGTCATGGTCGATGAGGGAAATTAGTTTGAAATCCACGAAAAGCAAGCCGACCATCAATTCTGACATGACCCCGATTTAATTAACAGAACAGCAACCATAAAGTACCCGCAAATGTAATCTTCGTTTTATTAATTTGTAGCCACCCTTATACAACACTTAATTTCTTTCTTTACATCATCTTAAGAAATTAGAAGGCACAAAACGTGTTGAAGACATTTTGATGTTCTTCGTCTTCTTCTTTTTTGCTGTTCCTTTTTATCAGCTTAGTTTCTTTCAGAGCTCGAAGTCGAGTCGAGTTGACTCGAGTCGACTCGACTTTTCCCAAGTCGACTCGAGTCGACTCGGCTGATTTTGATTTTTACGAAGTCGACTCGAGTTGAGCCGAGTCGACTCGAATTTCACCAAGTCGACTCCGAGTCGACTCGAAGTCTACTCGAGTTGCAAAAAAATATTTTATTAAACTTATTCATTTTTGATTTTTGATTCCGCTTGTGAAGTATAACATTTCATACAAAAATATTAAAAATTTTACTTTTTTACTAACTTTAATTATTTTTTGATAAAATATGAAATTTTTTTAATATTTTTCCATTTTTACAATTTAAATGATGATTTTTTCATAGTTGACAAATAGAAATTTCCGAAATTTTCATTAAACTTTTGAATTGTTAATATAGTTTTTGCAAAATTTGGATCATAAACAAACTTCACTTTAATTTCACTTAAAACTATCAAACTCTATTAAATTTGATTCAAATAAATAGATTATGCAAAAACTGTATTAACAATTTAAAAGTTTTATGAAGATTTCGGAAATTTCTATTTCTCAACTATGAAAAAATCATCATTTAAATTGTAACTAGTTATGAAGCGGATCACGCTTCATGGAGATATTCACACCGTTTCCAAATGACACTGATTAATTTGAAAACATCTTTTCTGTGTTATTACTACTGTAGTACTGATAAAAACAGAAGATTAGAGCAAAAATTTCAGAATGCAGAGTACAGATTAACACTTGAGATACAATAATATCTGCTATTTTTTACTTCCGCTTCGCTCCAGTTGCTGCTCCGCGGTCAGTCTATTCTGTAGATCAGAGCTACATATATGTTGATCTTTTTGTTAGATCAGACTTTATCATAGATTACAGTCTCGATAGTTTTGCAACTTCCGCTTCGCTCCAGTTGCTGCTCCGCGGTCAATCTATTCAATAGTTCAGACTTTCATGTATCATGTTCATGATTATCTTTGTTAAATAAGACTTTACCATACATTACAGTCTCGATAGTTTTGCAACTTCCGCTTCGCTCCAGTTGCTGCTTCGCGGTCAGTAAATTCAATAGATCAGACTTTTATGTATGATTATCTTTGTTAGATAAGACTTTATCATAAGATTACAGCTTCGATAGTTTTGCAACTTCCGCTTCGCTCCAGTTGCTGCTCCGCGGTCAATCTATTCAATAGTTCAGACTTTCATGTATCATGTTCATGATTATCTTTGTTAGATAAGACTTTACCATACATTACAGTCCCGATAGTTTTGCAACTTCCGCTTCGCTCCAGTTGCTGCTCCGCGGTCAGTCTATTCAATAGATCAGACTTTCATGTAAAGTCAGTGGACAACCGATTAGGGATTTTTTTATTTTTTCAATTATTCCCATTTTTCTGCACAAAACCTATTGATGTTATACATTTTTGGAAAGGTATTTAAATTTCCAATCTAATGGTGTGAAAAATTATGGAAAATTCGCAAGTAATATAGTCACTTTTGATAAAAAACGCATTTCATGTATTCTATCAAACAATGTTTTGCTTTTTTCTCAGCTTAAGATGCATAAAACTTCTTATAACTTTGCATACTTATTTCTTATTAAAAAATGAATAAATTGTAAAAGTTTCAGATTTTTCCAAGAAGCTTTTCACGAGTTTTCCATATCTGAAATTTTCCACATAAAAGTGAAATTTTTTCAAGAACTAGACATTTATAAATATTGATATTAATCAAATTTGATTTCATTTTTTATTACCTTTCTATTGGTATATAACAATCTAGGACTAATTATAGCATTAAAGAGAAATCAATAAAAAAGTGCTGAAAATGAATGAAAATTTCGATGCAATTTCGCCATCTTGAATTTGGTTTTGCGTTTTCTGATCAAACTAACTAACTTTATTTTATGTTTTATACCTCTTTTGAAAGGTTTTTGGAAGTATTTCAAATCAACATAAATGTCATGGCTCAAACATGAACACAAATAAAGTTACAGGAGCTAGAATTTGACAATAACAAAAATATTTCAATTTTCAAAAAAAAGTTTTTGTATTTTTCAAATTTTGACTTATTTAACGTATTAGATTGAGCTTATTTACTTTATTAGGTTATTAAACATCATAAATAATGCTTTTCAATCAATACTTAACAACTAAAAGCTTTAAAAAAGAAATTTATAAAAAATTTTTTTTGAAAGTAAAAGTTTTTTCATCATTGTCAAATTCTAGCTCCTGTAACTTTATTTGTGTTCATGTTTGAGCCATTACATTTATGTTGATTTGAAATACTTCCAAAAACCTTTCAAAAGAGGTATAAAACATAAAATAAAGTTAGTTAGTTTGATCAGAAAACGCAAAACCAAATTCAAGATGGCGAAATTGCATCGAAATTTTCATTCATTTTCAGCACTTTTTTATTGATTTCTCTTTAATGCTATAATTAGTCCTAGATTGTTATATACCAATAGAAAGGTAATAAAAAATGAAATCAAATTTGATTAATATCAATATTTATAAATGTCTAGTTCTTGAAAAAATTTCACTTTTATGTGGAAAATTTCAGATATGGAAAACTCGTGAAAAGCTTCTTGGAAAAATCTGAAACTTTTACAATTTATTCATTTTTTAATAAGAAATAAGTATGCAAAGTTATAAGAAGTTTTATGCATCTTAAGCTGAGAAAAAAGCAAAACATTGTTTGATAGAATACATGAAATGCGTTTTTTACCAAAAGTGACTATATTACTTGCGAATTTTCCAAAAATTTTTACACCATTAGATTGGAAATTTAAATACCTTTCCAAAAATGTATAACATCAATAGGTTTTGTGCAGAAAAATGGGAACTATTGAAAAAATAAAAAAATCCCTAATCGGTTGTCCACTGACTTTATGATTATCTTTGATAGATAAAAAATGTATAAAAAACTGTTTAAAAACACGCTTTTTGAAAATGACCAAAAAACTTTGTTAAAATTGTTTTAAAAAGGAGTAAGTAAAATAATATCACGCTTTTAAAATAAAATATAACTAAAATAAAAAATAAAATTTCATTGACTAACTAAAAAGTGTCTAAAATATTTTTCTAAAATATTTTATGTAGTACAAGAACACAATGACTGTAAAAGCGTAAGGCGTTCAAAAGAGGTCATCAAAATCAAAGGGTCGCCTAGACAATTACGCCCACTTCGCTTCGCTTCGTTCCGTTCGACTTTTATAGATTACAGGGGTGTCGAACTCCACTTCGCTTCGCTTCGTTCCGTTCGACTTTTATAAATTACAGTAGTGTCGAACTTCACTTCGCTTCGCTTCGTTCCGTTCGACTTTTATAGATTACAGGAGGGGCGAACTCCACTTCGCTTCGCTTCATTCCGTTCGACTTTTATAGATTACAGGGGTGTCGAACTCCACTTCGCTTCGTTCCGTTCGACTTTTATAGATTACAGGAGTGTCGAACTCCACTTCGCTTCACTTCGTTCCGTTCGACTTTTATAGATTACAGGGGTGTCGAACTCCACTTCGCATAGTTCCGTTCGACTTTTATAGATTACAGTAGTGTCGAACTCCACTTCGCTTCGCTTCGTTCCGTTCGAATTTTATAGATTACAGGAGTGTCGAACTCCACTTCGCTTCGCTTCGTTCCGTTCGACTATTATAGATTACAGGAGTGTCGAACTCCACTTCGCTTCGCTTCGTTCCGTTCGACTATTATAGATCACAGGAGTGTCGACCTCCACTTCGCTTCGCTTCGTTCCGTTCGACTTTTATAGATTACAGGGGTGTCGAACTCCACTTCGCTTCGCTTCGTTCCGTTCGACTTTTATATATTACAGGAGTGTCGAACTCCACTTCGCTTCGCTTCGTTCCGTTCGACTTTTATAGATTACAGGAGTGTCGAACTCCACTTCGCTTCGCTTCGTTCCGTTCGACTATTATAGATTACAGGGGTGTCGAACTCCACTTCGCTTCGCTTCGTTCCGTTCGACTATTATAGATTACAGTAGTGTCGAACTCCACTTCGCTTCGCTTCGTTCCGTTCGAATTTTATAGATTACAGGAGTGTCGAACTCCACTTCGCTTCGCTTCGTTCCGTTCGACTGTTATAGATTACAGGAGTGTCGAACTCCACTTCGCTTCGCTTCGTTCCGTTCGACTTTTATAGATTACAGGAGTGTCGAACTCCACTTCGCTTCGCTTCGTTCCGTTCGACTATTATAGATTACAGGGGTGTCGAACTCCACTTCGCTTCGCTTCGTTCCGTTCGACTATTATAGATTACAGTAGTGTCGAACTCCACTTCGCTTCGCTTCGTTCCGTTCGAATTTTATAGATTACAGGAGTGTCGAACTCCACTTCGCTTCGCTTCGTTCCGCTCGACTTTTATAGATCACAGGAGTGTCGACCTCCACTTCGCTTCGCTTCGTTCCGTTCGACTTTTATAGATTACAGGGTGTCGAACTCCACTTCGCATCGTTCCGTTCAACTATTATAGATCACAGGAATGTCACTTTTATAGATTACAGGGTGTCGAACTCCACTTCGCTTCGCTTCGTTCCGTTCGACTATTATAGATTACAGGAGTGTCGAACTCCACTTCGCTTCGCTTCGTTCCGTTCGACTATTATAGATTACAGGAGTGTCGAACTCCACTTCGCTTCGCTTCGTTCCGTTCGAATTTTATAGATTATAGGAGTGTCGAACTCCACTTTGCTTCTCTTCGTTTCGTTCGACTCTTAGAACCCTTGAATTCCACATATTTCTCATGTTAAAGCATCGAAAATATAATATCAATGCTTAACACCTTTCAATTTTACATATTTTCTATGTTAAAGCATAAAAATTTAATATCAATGCTTAAAACCTTTTAAATTTATGAATTTTCCATGTTAAAGTATTGAAATTCTATCATCAACATTTATAGCTCAGCATAATTCATTTTCGCTTGATAAAACAATTATATATTACTAGTGTAACGGTGATCACTCGTGACCGATTAAATCACATTTTTCGCGTTTAGTAAACCGACCAAAACCAAAGATTACAAAATCCTAAATTAGTAAATCGTCGGATTCAACATGCATTTATGCCCTTAAAATGAGATCCAGTAAGCATTCAAGGTCAATTGATGAGATCCACTGAGCATTCATGGCCATAAAGTAAGATCCAGTAAGCATTCATGGCCATAAAGTGAGATCCAGTAAGCATTTATGGCCATAAAGTGAGATCCAGTAAGCATTTATGGCCATAAAGTGAGATCCAGTAAGCATTCATGGCCATAAAATGAGATCTAGTAAGCATTCATGGCCATAAAGTGAGATCCAGTAATGATTCATGGCCATAAAATGAGATCCAGTAAGCATTTATGGCCTTAAAGTGAGATCAAGTAAGCATTCATGGCCATAAAGTGAGATTCAGTAAGCATTCATGGCCATAAAATGAGATCCAGTAAGCATTCATGGCCATAAAGTGAGATCCAGTAATGATTCATGGCCATAAAATGAGATCCAGTAAGCATTTATGGCCATAAAGTGAGATTCAGTAAGCATTCATGGCCATAAAATGAGATCCAGTAAGCTTTCATGGCCATAAAGTGAGATCCAGTACGCATTTATGGCCATAAAATAAGATCCAATGAGCATTCATGGCCATCAAATGAGATCCAGTAAGCATTTATGGCCATAAAGTGAGATCCAGCAAGCATTTATGGCCAAAAAGTGAGATCCAGTAAGCATTCATGGCCATAAAGTGAGATCCAGTAAGCATTTATGGCCATAAAATGAGATCAAGTAAGCATTCATGGCCATAAAGTAAGATCCAGTAAGCATTCATGACCATAAAGTGAGATCCAGAAAGCATTCATGGCCATAAAGTGAGATCCAGTAAGCATTCATGGCCATAAAGTCAATTCCAGTAAGCATAAAATGAGATCCAGTAACTATTTATGGCCATAAAAAGAGATTCAGTAACTATTTGTAGCCATTTAATCAATTATTAATAAAATTTCTTGAAATTTTCATACAAAAATGTCTTTACGTAAAAAAAATACGTATACGTAAAGAAAAATTTACGTTACGTAAAATTCTACGTTTTTCGGAAAAGTGTTATGCAATAATCGGCTATAATTTTTCAGTTTTTCGTTGATTTCTCCGGAACCGCTGCATGAATCATTACCAAAAGTTTCGTGGCACCATCGGAGCCCAATACACACATTTTGGTCCATATTTGAAGTCCTAACTCGCTTCCGTTTTCCCGGAATTTGGCCGACTATAGTCCAAGCAGTGCTAACACCATCAGTTTTTCGCAATTTTCTCGAAAACAATGCAACCAATTTTCACGGGGTTTGCGGCATTTTGTAGAGAATTCCAAGGCCTAACTTTTATGTAATTAGGGTATAAAGCGTAAAAATGCTTAATTTAAGAGAAAAACGCAAAAAACGGTTTTTGAGAGTGTAGTAAAAGCAATATATTCACGCCGTGAAACGGTGTGAATATGAAAATGGAATAATATTCAAAAAATTTCATATTTTATCAAAAAATAATTAAAATTAGTAAAAAAGTAAAATTTTTAATATTTTTGTATGAAATGTTATACTTCACAAGCGGAATCAGAAATCAAAAATGAATAAGTTTAATAAAATTATTTTTTGCAACTCGAGTAGACTTCGAGTCGACTCGGAGTCGACTTGGTGAAATTCGAGTCGACTCGGCTCAACTCGAGTCGACTTCGTAAAAATCAAAATCAGCCGAGTCAACTCGAGTCGACTCGGTTTTGAGTTGACTCGAGTTGACTCGGAGTCGACTTCGCCTCATCGACTTCGAGCTCTGGTTTCTTTTTTTCTTACATAAGTGAATGTCTTTCTCCGCTCTTTTTTTCTCTCTTTCTTGCACAACAATATTTATTACAGGAAAACATGAAAAAGGATGATAAAAAGTCAGAAGCGCTCATCCTGAAATGGCTTTTTTTTTCTTTCACTCTCATTCTCTTGCATGCTTTCACTTCACAACATTCAGCTTCATTAGTCTGCGGTTCATTTTTATCGCATTTTTTAGCAAAATAAGTGAGGAAAGCGCAGTCAGTTTGGAAGTCAACTGGATGTTGAATACTGCATAAAAATAGCGAGACAGTCATAACTTTAAATATGGTTTTTATGGTTGATTAGACACAACTAACTATTTTTCGTACTTTGTATTTAGAAAACTTGAGTTCGAATCCCAGTTTCGATTGGTTTGATTCCCCATGGTTCATTATCGTTGTTAATTTTAAGAACATTTCGACATTTTGTCTACATCAACTCCCCTGTCGATACATTTGACTTTATTGGCTACAACTTGGCTACAACCTACATCTCAACTGACCAAATGCACCATAATCCCCAAAACAAATTCACATAAACTAACTCGTATCATTCACTCTATTAAATTGTATAAAAGGAAAAAAGAAAGCAAACAAGCATCAAGCAGTTCTAGATTACTTTTCTGATGTCATTTTATGTGGCTTATGTTGTTGCCTGTGAATTTCCTGAAATACTTAACAAGAAGTATGTGTGTATAAGGGAAAAAAAGAAACGAAAAAAAGGAATTTCCTGTTACATCAGTAAGGATGTGTCTTTTTATACCTTTTTTCTGCTGCTGCAGTATTATAGCTACATATGAAATATTGGTAATGCCAGCATATATAAAAACTGCTTTCTTCCTTTAATTCCTTCTTCATTCGCTCTCTTTATTATCGTTAAATTGCGTAATAAAATTTCCACACCGCTTCTATAACTCAATTTCTATCCCTCTTTTATTCATTCTTTAAAGATTTCTTCGATCCATTATGGTGCTCAATAAAGCATTTACTTCTTTTTTCTTGCCATTTTTCTCTGATGTGTTTCTTTTTTATTTAAACCGATAGAAAATTAGATAAAAACATGTTGGGGATGTGAGGATTGATTGACTTCCAGGCAAATGGTTTTGCTCTTTGCCGTTTATTAAATCCTATTCTGCACATTTAGGATTTGAACCTCTTCTTATTCAGAAATTAATTTCTAAATCAATTTCCTATTTGTCAAATCTGATTAAGAATTATGAACAAAATTATGCATTGCATTTAACGATTCAATCAAATTAAAATATGTAGACTAGATATATAATTTCATTTAAAACTTTTATAGCACAAAACAAAATTTGCGCAAGTTCTTTAAGCAATCTTGCTTAAATACTTCAACTATGAATTATCTGCATTTGCTTGTGAAGTATAAGATTTCACACAAAAATTTCAAATCTATTTCAAGCTCTAAAAATAAAATCATTTTTAATCCAAAGCAGTCCAAAGTATATCAACGTGGAAGTCAAGAAAAAAAAGTAAATGAAATAAAACTTTTAAGTGGCGAAAAAAAGAGAGAAAAAAAAAAACTCAAAAACGTTAAATGTCATAACCATTTAAAGGCCCTTGAAAGCACACACACAATATATAAAGTGGTTTACTCTCCATTACACAATGCTCTCTTCTTCTACTCGTACAGCATTAGCAAGGAGCAGCATCACTTGCATGAGTGGATGAAAAAATTGCTTTGTATCGTAGCTAAATAAAATCTTTCAGCATCACTGACAATGTGTAGACATGACCGTACAATTCACTTTACTTTACAGAAATTGATAAATAGAATTTTATCCCTTACTTGAAGACTAAAGATTCCTTCCTCGGTGATGCTATTTTTATCAGTTTTGATTTATATCATACATCATATCACACAAGATTGATGTAGTGGATGGATAAAGTTTTGTGGATGAAGGAAGAAAAGTTTTCAGATTGTAGTGTCTTCTTGTTCTTGTTTGATCTAGAGAAAAATGAGCATTGAAATGAAATATTAAAGCAGCTTTAGTGGATACAAGGATGTACGCGATTTTAGACATTTTATTTGTGAAATCGATATTTTTTTAGGTGAAATATTACAGCTTAAATTGTTTGTGAATAATAGATGAGGACGGGGATTAGACTGTGCCAGCCTAATTCTTTAAAAGCGTAATTTCTGATTAAAAATATTTGAATTTTCGCATCTTTTTTTGTTTATTGCTCAAAAACTTTAGAAACATTGCTTTAACATGTTCCTAATGTCGTGCTGTTTTAAACAAAAGACAATTCAATCAACATTCATGTTTAAATTTCTCGAAACACTTCTATTTATCTTGATTTTCCTTAAATAATTTCAGTAAACATTTCGCGTCAATTCATCCCTTTTGCCTCTTTTATTTGAAATCTAATGAACCGTTAAAAACCTAAGCACGAAATTTTTCTCAATTCACAACATTTTCCTTCCTTTATCCTTTCAACACAGAAAAAGTTTATCTAAATACTTTTCAGGCATTGAATAAAGGAATGAACAATGTTTATATTGTAATTGTTGTTGTTTTTGTTGTTACCAGGGTTGGGGATTTCAAATCGATTTTAATTAAAATCACACGATTTTATTTTGATTTTTGATTTAAATCTCAATGGTAAAATGATTTTAAAATGATTTTTGATTTGAATCATTTTGTATGAATGATTTTAAAATGATTTTTGATTTAAATCATTTTGTATGAATGATTTTAAAATGATTTTTGATTTAAATCATTTGTATGAATGATTTTTTTTGTGATTTTAAATCATTCTATGTAAAATTTTTGCCAGAAAATTTTGGATTTAAGCATGAAGTTCTTTGAAATATCACTTCTGATGTATGCAGCAAGCATCAATGGAATGTATAGAACCTTATTTGGCATGTAGGAAGTAGCGGAACTGCTTAGTTCCGGAGATCTGACCCCCTCTCTAAAAACTCATGAAACGTTCAGAAATGAAATAAAAATTTTTTGGTCACTTCCAGCCAGTTGGACGTAACCAGTTCTATAATATACAGAAGTAACAAGTAAAAGATTAAAAAGTTTCAATTTCCTTTTTGAAAAAGAATACACTGAAAACTTTTCCAGCAAAACTTAAAGAACAGGCTATGTCCAACTGCATTCAGCCGCAACGCAATAAATTTCTTCATGAAAATCAAATAATTTTCCGAAAGGAGCAATTTTAAGCCTTTATACTTAAATAAAATGAATAATGTATAGACAGAAAGCATGATTGTTATATACAGAACCTTAATAGACATGTTGGAAGTAGTGGAAGTGCTTGGTTCCTGAAATCTCAACAACTCTCTAAAATGTTATGAAACGTCCAGAAATTAAACAATTTTTTATTTTATCAGTTCCAGTCATTTGGACATAGGACATAGCCTGTTTTAGACCAATTTTAAAGAGCAATTAGAACACTGCTGCAGTATTCATTTTAAATTTGGAAGAATATAAATGTTAAGACCTGTCAAAACAAAACGAACTGGGTATGTCCAACTGGCTGGAACTGACCAAAAAATTTTTATTTCATTTCTGAACGTTTCATGAGTTTTTAGAGAGGGGGTCAGATCTCCGGAACTAAGCAGTTCCGCTACTTCCTGCATGCCAAATAAGGTTCTATACATTCCATTGATGCTTGCTGCATACATCAGAAGTGATATTTCAAAGAACTTCATGCTTAAATCCAAAATTTTCTGGCAAAAATTTTACATAGAATGATTTAAAATCACAAAAAAAATCATTCATACAAATGATTTAAATCAAAAATCATTTTAAAATCATTCATACAAAATGATTTAAATCAAAAATCATTTTAAAATCATTCATACAAAATGATTTAAATCAAAAATCATTTTAAAATCATTCATACAAAATGATTTAAATCAAAAATCATTTTAAAATCATTTTACCATTGAGATTTAAATCAAAAATCAAAATAAAAATCATTTCAAAATGATTTTTGATTCGATTTCGATTTTAAAATCCCAACCCTGGTTGTTACTGAAACCCATAATCAATTTTATTGAAATTCGACAAGTGAAAAGAAATTCAACATTTGTTTTCATTATTATATTTCCATTCCTTACTGTACTGTGGATATATGTATACATGCATAAAGCAGAGAAATAATGTATAGATTGAGAGAAAAAGTACATGAAAGTTCCCATTAACATCATTAAATCGTAAACATAATATCTTGTTCTACACATTATACTTGAAGGGGGTGAAGAAGTATAATAATGTTGAAAATTTGCTTTTTCCATTGTACCTTTGTGAGGAGTTGTAAACGAGAATAAGAAGAATGGAATTATTGTTGTTGTTTACTTTCTCTATGTTGTATTATCAATTTTTATTTTATTTTATTCTCATTTCTTTTTTCCTATTTACATCGGAGAAAATGAAGGAAATAATGATGTTATTCGTTACCTTGGGTTTTTTGCGCTATTAAAAATTTGTTGCTCCTTTTTCAATTAGGATTATGCGATTCTTAAATCGGGTTTAAGAAAAAAAATTAATTAAAAAATTTGACAAAAAAGTTATAAGTGTGACAAATTTCAAGATTTCTGCCAAATTTGAGGATTCGAACCATTTGAGTTGAAATGAAATTATAACTTTATAACATTCGATTAACTATTAATGAGAATGTGATAGAAACTAACTTAAATTTGATATTAAACAGATTTTCTTTGAATACATAGAAATATTGAACTGATAAAAAATAATTCATATTGAACTTTGAATTCTTATTTGCAGCTATTTATTTACTTAATTTTTGTTAAATAATAAAATAAATTGAATAAATTTTTGCAGCTTAAACAAGTACATAAAAGCGCGCTACCCACTCATGCATGACTATTTGCAAAACAGTGCATTTTTAAAGCTTCAAATTATCATCTAAATTTTTTAAACTATCCCTAACAGGCAATGATGACGATATTCCGACGCGATCACGATAGTGATTGTAATCACTATCGACCTTTTTTTCATATTTTCGTGATCGCATCGTTAGATTACAATCAGTGATTACAATCAGAACATGCCAACTTGCATAAGTTTGATTGCAATCACCTGATCACAATCAACAATTGTAATCAAATATGAATTTTCGTAATCAAACAAATAAGAAAAAAATTATGATTTACTCGATTGTAATCACTGATTATAATCATTGATCGTGATCAGTCGTGATCACAATCACTGATCGTAATCAATGAACATAATCATTGCGAACACAATCAATGATTATAATCAATGATTGTAATCGTTGAGCACGCTCAATCATGAGCATAATCATTGATTATGGTCACTGATTGTAATCAAATAATATTATCGTAATCATTTAAAAAATTACTTGCACGATCAATGATTGTAATCACTGATTGTAATCATTGAACATAATCAATTGCAATCGTGATCACTCGATTATAATCACTGAACATAATCATTGATCACGATCAGTTGTGAATATAATCGTTGATTGTAATCACTGATTGTAATCAAATATTTTTTAAAATCATCTAAAAAAATAACTAGACAAAAACTTGCATGATCGTTGATTGTAATCACCGATTGTAATCAGTGAGCGTAATCAATCGTGAACGTAATCATTGATTACAATCACTGAACATAATCAATGAGCGCGATCAGTTATGAGCGTGATCAATGATTGTAGTCACTGATTGTAATCAAATAAATTTTTCAGAAACTTTAAAAAAGTTACTTGCACGATCAGAGATTGTAATCACTGATTGTAATCAATGAGCGTAATCAATCATGAACGTAATCATTGATTACAATCACTGAACATAATCAATGATCACAATCAGCTATGAGCATGATCAATGATTGTGGTCACTGAACATAATCAAAGATCATGTTCAATGATTGTAATCACTGATTGTAATCAAAGAAAACTTTTCGTAATCATTAAAAAAATTCGAAATTCAAAAAATTTTTTTTGATCACGCTCACAACTGATTGTAATCACTGATCATGATCATTGATCACACTCACAACTGATTGTAATCACTGATCGCGATCACTGATTACAATCACGATCGTAATCACGAGAAAAATTGATTAAACTCGGATTAAACTAATTATTAAACAATGTAAAACTTCTCTAACAGTTGAAAATCAACCCCCGTACACTAATCGAGCGTTAAAACTGTAAAAAAGTACATCAAAAATATATAGTAACTTAAATATGTCTTTTGCCATATTTAAATTAATATATAATTACAGATGGTGACTTCAAGGAAAAACGCGAGATCTCGAAAGTTAAGCAACGCAACGACAAAGGATGGGTGACCGAAAAATTTCTAAGTATAAAAATTTCTAATACAAAATATCGAATACTAATACTAATAACAATAATACTAATAAAAAAATGCTTAGAAAATTTCGGCCCCACCGAAAAAAAATAATTTTTTAATTTTTTTCGTAATCATTCCCCCCCGAAGTGATTGTAATCACTGATTACAATCACTGATTACAATCAATGATCATAATCAGTGATTACAATCATTGATCGCGATCATTGTGATTACGATCAGTGATTACAATCAGTGATTATGAAATTTAAAAAATTGCATGCAAGTTTCCACTTGCATGCAAGTTAGTGATTGTAATCAGATACGATAATGATCGCGATCAGTGATTGTAATCAAATTAGCGCGATCGTGTCGGTACCGTACTGTAATCAAATGAATGTATGGAGTGATGACGAAAATTTTCGTCATCACAAAACCGTTTCGTAATCACAAATATCGTATCTGATTGTAATCATTGCCTGTTAGGGTATTCATGATAGCTTTTTCACTATTATATCACATAAAAAATAAGGATATTGTTTTAATATTTATCATAGACAATGGAAGAAAAAATTGTTTATGAATACACAAACTTAAAGAATCTTTTTCCCCTCCACTACTTTAAAATAATACAAAAAAGATTAATTTTCTTAAAAGCTTTTCATCGCCTTTATCATATTTCATAGACGATATAAAAATTTCAGTTTTATATTTTTCAAGAAAATAAAGCAACGCAGAAATAAAAATCAATTCTGTCCATAAAAATATAGTTCTGTATTCTATTTCTCTTCTGCACTTTTTTTACTCCCTCGATTTGAGTCTGTCTGGCGCTAACAAACAAATGGCGCCATTCTATATAATTGATTGCCATTCAAAAGGAACAACTATCATCTTCTGAGAAGAATTTTTTTCCTTACTTTTAACTGTCTGTGGTCTAAATAATCTCAAGTAATGATGTTTTCCCCGCTGATATGACTGTTGATTCCAATGAAAGGAAAACATCTCAATTTTTATTATTGTTCCTTGGATGGGAAAATTGTTTTGTGATATTTTTATTGAGTCTTTGATTGTGTACGTGCTTGATGTGAGTTATTAGATTGAGAAGTTTACGGATCATGAAATTATTGGATTGTGTTTGATGAATTGTAATTTAAAAAAAAAAATATATCAGGATGAGAATTAAATACATTTTTTTGAAATACCCAAACTGTAGGGAAAAACCAATAGCTCAATTTTTTTATTTAAAAAAAAAAAAAAAAAAAAACATCGAAGGAAATGAAAAAACTATTTTTCAACAAATATTTTGAGATTTGAACTCGGTAAATCATAGAAAACTTCAATATAAACTTATTGATTAAGGATAAAATCACTTTTGAAGTATGAACTTTGTTGCTTTATATTGAACAAAAGCGTAGTAAAATTGTGAAGATTAGAGACCGTTCACTTATTACGCGTAATGCTGTGAGGGGAAAGGTGGTCCGAGAGTTTATTACGGTCTATTGTTCTCAAAGATTATTATTTTGTTAAAAACGTTAAAAATGGGAAAGGGGTGCTCGGGCCCCCTTGAGCTCGAAGTTTCATACAAATTTTTTTTAAGATACTTAATTTTTTAAAAAAAATTGTATTAATGACGAAAATCCTAGCTATGTCACTGGGGGGAGGGATTAAAACCTTGAATTTTATCGTTACGAAATGAGTCATTATTTTAGTACATATTTAGCTTAAGAAATTCAAAAATATATGCAATTTTCACTAGCACTAATCCAAATACAGCTTACAATTTTAACAATACTAATTGTTAATTTTCAAATTTTTAAAACAAAAATTTTTGAATAAAGTAAATCGAATTGAGAAAAGTCCCATAAATTTAAATAAAATTCTCAGCTACCCATTCAATATTCCATAATCCTTTTCATGACAATTTGAATTCATCGATATTCATTATTTTCACCTTCAATCCATTATAGTGCAAAAAATACAGTATAAATAGAAAAGAATGAGTTTTAGAGATGAGAGAATAATCCACACTCAATACCTCTCAAATTGCTATATATTTTAAAATAAAAGAGAAACTTTTATCACCTTTTTGTCGTCGTTATAATAAAATTGAAATGAATTATACTCATGAGAAATTGAAAATTGACTCGTCTTGCCTTTGTTTTTGTGTGTCTCATTTTCCCTTCCTTTTTACATCCATGATGATTCAAATGAATGAAAGGGAAAATGTTTATCCTTTGACTATCCATTATCAGCAAAAGAGACTTTAAAATTCTTTCTGAATGCTATTTACATGAGTAAGCTACACTTATTTAAAATTGATTACTGTAAAGTGCTTGGGGGTTAACTAAAACACACAAAATGTATTTTATCAATTCAATTATCTCGATTTATTTCCCACAGCAGCGTAATCTCCTCTAAGTCCTCATGTAAATACCACAAAATCTATTTGCAAATGAAAAGAAAGAAAGAAGGATACTTTTAGCTTTGAATTCTGAACTAAAGAGTAAGTTTGGAATTTTTGGTGCTGTCTATATTTTATAAAAATTTCTAATTTTCTTCTTGTTAATTTTCAAACCCTATAAAAATTTATTTTGTCAGAAATTTGTCAAATTTATTGCTTCAGCATTGTAATAATTTATTACTTTTGCCAGGTGAGTTCAAATTTTTGATTTCGGCGGAATAAAAATTTTTGTGGCAAAATTTTATGAATTAAGGATTCGAACTCACAAACCTTTTGGTTATGAGTAAGATTGATCAAATTTTGACTCAATTTGAAAAATTTAAGTTGACAAAAACTTTATGAAACTTCAAATTTTAGGATTTTAAAATTCAGTTTGAAGCTTAGAAAAATTTTAGAAAATTTGAAAAAAAAAATTTAAAAAAATTTTATGAAAATTTTGAAAAAGATTTTAAGAATAAAAATTTTTAAAATAAATTTTAAGAAAATTTCAATTTTTTTTTTGTAAATTCTTTTAAACAAAAAAATGCGTTATACTCATTAAAATTCATGCTGATGAACATTACTTCCTTTATGTTATTTAGCTTTTATAGCTCACAAAGTCTTTGTTATCCAAACAAACTTTCTTTAATGTCAAAATGCTTTCGAAATTATTAAAAAAAAAGTCTTACCAAAAATTCCACACAGAATTAAATAATTTAATCAAAATAAAGTTAAAGTATTCAGTCAATGAAACGAAATGGAAAGAAAATGTTAATTACATGCAGTACGCACACAAGACAACGAACAAAAAAAATCTGTGCATTTAATTTCAATCCTCTCACTCCAACCCCCTTGCTCATTTATAATCATCATTTGGTTGACGATTGGAGTTGGAAAATTCCTTACTTTCACTTTCTCGATCCGTTGCGCATGCTTGCAGAAAATTTTCCCAGAGAATAAATTTTGTGTTTCCTTCGTTTCGCTCTTTGTAGACTTTTCTCAAATATTCCTCATTCCTTCCCATCACTGAGAGGACTTTTTTCTGTTCCTATGCACATCACACACGACATTGTATATTGAAAATGATCAAAATAAAAGAACTAAGGAAGACTGTTAGTCAGTAAGTCGAAAGCCATCAATAAAATCAGATGCTTTTCGGTCTCGATGGAAGTAAAATTTTTTGGACTTGAACGGAAATTTTTGTCTTTAAGTTAATCAAGTTTTATTTTTTCTGTTATTCGGTTGGTCCTTGTGTATCGAAAGTGAAGTCAATTTATCATAGAAAATTGTCTCAATCTATCATCGGATGAGATTTTATGTTTGGCAGTGCTACATGCCGTATTTCATATGTGATCACAAAGAGACAATTTCAAAAACGTGATTGTTTTACGTAAAAAGAATAATAAAAAGTCATACGAGACAAATAGAAATTTGAAAGAAATAGAGAATTAAAAAGCAGGCAGCATGCTGTCTGACTAAAAAAAGAATGTCTGTTTTGTGCGGTTTTGGCAGTTTCGAGAGAGCTTTAATAGCATGTGAATAAAATTTATTTAGTTGACAATTTATTTTGTGTGTCTTGATGAATATGTGATATAAGCACAGGGGCAATGGAATTTAATGGATATTTACGACAGCCACAAAAAAAGTGCTGACAATGAACGAGAATAAAAAAAGAGGAGAAAAATGCTTTTTTATTGACTTAATTCAACCAATAAAAAGTGTTTAAAGCTTTCGGTTTTTGTTGCTCTGTCTCGTTCTCGCATTCTCGTTGAGTCACTGACTGATCATCGAGTGGTATCGAGTGATTGAGAAGAAAATTGATTGTGAATGAAAAATAAAAAAAAAATACTAAATTAATTAGTTTATTTAACGATATCCAGTGACGAAGTTTTAAACTATTAAAATAATATTAAAATGTTATCGAAATTAGGAATTAATTTAATTGTTTTGCTGTTAATTATTGATGGTAAATGTTCAATAATAATTTATAGTTAAATTAAGGACTATCTAATTATCTACTGCAAGGATGGGTCAATGTGTTAGATTTTATGAAAATTATTGAAATATTTTAGATATTAAAATGATTTTTTTTTTTGATTTTTACAAAATTTCAAATTTTACGAAACCTATTAGAATTTTTCAAAAGTAAAGCTTTAAAATGTTAAAAATGTATCAACAAAAATTTTAGCTTTTCAAAACTTGAATTTTGAAAAATGATTTCTTTAAAAAAAAATTTTTGAATTTGTTCATTTTTAGGTTTTTTTTAAATTCTAAATTCTGAATCTAAAAAATCTATACGAAAAATTTAATTAAATTATATTATTTCTTATTTATTAAATTTTTTTTTTCTAAAAATTGAAATTTTAGACAGTTTTAAAAAGGTTATTTAAATTTATTTTCCTGTCTAAAGTACAATTTTGAAATGTTTTACTGAAACATGGCAAACTTAAAAACAATTTTTGAAGAATTTTTTTAAATTTTTTGACGAAAATTAATAAATTTAAACATAACATTCAAATCTAAACATTTTTAATGATAAATATATTCTTCAATTATTTTTCTAATTTTCTGCAAATATTTAGTTCATACTATGTAAAGTTGACCCATCCTTTTATTGAGTTTTAAAAATAAATGAAACATTAACAAAATTGTGAAATAATGAGTGATATAATTAAGTGATAACATCCTAATGACGATGATTTTGTGATGAAAAGATATTAGCAAAAATACATTTATGTTAAAGCTGAATTGCAGTTGAGAGAAAATTTCAATTAAAATATTTGATTGATAGTACTTGGAAGTGACATTGTGGAAATAATGTTTTATTTTTCCCATTCCAGTATAAAATTTTTGGTGATTTATTAAACCAAAAAAGTTTTAAATCAAGATTAAATCGGAAAGATACCAAATTTAAAAATTATCCCACGCATCATTCTAAATTCTTCTTTTTAATTTTACACAATTTTAACGAAAATTTTCAAATTTATTAAAAGTTGATTGAAAATTCAATTCTTATGATTTATCATAAACGAAAAAATCTGCTAATTTAGATTTTTGCAATATGAATAAATTAAATAATTAAAGTAAAATTTTTAGTTATGTTGCAATCTTACGTCCTTAGAATTAAAAAAAAAAAAAACATTGTGGTGTGATTTTTGAGTTAAATTCTTAAATTAAATTTAGAATTAATGAAATGAAAAAAAATTTAAGTTCAACAAGAATTTGCTTGTTACATACAAGATTCGAAAAAAATGATGAAAAAACGAAATACTTAGAATCTTAATTTTTGATTCTTTTATTCTTAAAATTTTTTCTCTAGAATTTATTGTCCTACAAAAACTTCAATTTTTCGCTTCAAAAATTGGAACACTTGTCCAATATTTTTTTTTTAAATAAATTTATAAATTAAATGAAATAAACATTAATTGAATCTAATACCTAACATAAAATCTTTTGCTAATCTTTTCATAAAACGTCACTTGTAAACAATAAAAACTGAAAAACAATGAAAATTTTGTGTAAAAGTGAAAAAAAAAAAATATTTTTGTAAAAAACTTTTCTAAAACCTGTGGAAATTCAATATGGAATTAATTCCTTTCCGTTTTTCGATAAATCTCATAGATATAGCACAAAGCAGCTGGGAAGAATGGTGGACTTATGACGGTATCTCGGGGCCTGGTGAGTTTTAATAAATTTTATTTATTTATTTAATTTTTGATTCCCCTTTTGAATCTTCATCAATTCATAAATTAATCCCATCTCTTTTCAATCGACTCTGAACAATGGATAAAAAATAGGTTTTTGGGGCTTAATAAATCCTCAATGGAATATGTGTAATAAAGGAAGGCGTCAGTCGCCGATCAATGTTGAACCAGACAAGCTATTGTTTGATCCTTATTTACGACCACTTCACATTGATAAACACAAGGTAGTAAGTGCTATGCAAATACATAATAATAAATATATTCCGATTATGCATGAGGCAATGTAAAAAAAAAAAGCCTTTAATGTTTCATTTTATATTCATACTCTATTTAGATATCGGGAACATTACAAAATTCTGGACAGTCGTTAGTGTTTCGTGTAGATAAAGACTCGAAGCAACATGTAAATATATCGGGTGGTCCTTTAGGTATAAAATCATCATTTTGAGTTTATGAGCTAGAATTTTGAAAATTTATTGTCTTTTTATTACTTTTCATCTATTCTGTACATAATCAATAACTACGCATATATCTATATCCAGCATATAGATATCAATTTGAGGAAATTTACATTCATTATGGTACCGAGAATAATCAGGGCTCGGAGCATCAAATTCACGGTTATGCTTTTCCTGGTGAAGTAAGTTGTGAATGTCTAGGGGGATATTGATTGGCGAGGATGGAGGAAGTTTTGAAAATTTGAATGAGAATTTTCTAGATTCATTTACGTTTCTAATTTGTAAAAAGTTTTATGAAACTTTGAATTTAAAAATGAAATTTTGAACTCAAATTGTATAAAGTGAAAAAATGTCATTAAATGTTACAAAGATTAGTAGCTAAATTGATAAAGCATCGACTCCCATTTTAAAGTCGTGAGTTCGAATCTCAACTAATTCTAAAAATTGCTATGAATTTTGAATACCATAAACTGTATTTCATATAGAAAGTGGTCTACTTTTTGGTCAAATTAATTTATTTACTCAAGTAATTAACTTTTTCTAAATATTTTTCAAAAATTTTTTAATCTTTTTTTTTAAAATAAGCAATCCCAGAATATCAAAATAATAATAATAATAAAATTTTCCAACAACACAAAAAAATTCAATTTTCTCGCCAATTACTTGTCCCCTGACTTCTTTTTTCCTTTAATTTTACTGACTGCCACTTTATATTCATATCATTTCCCCTCATGTATGCACAAACATATACCCCAAATTTATAAACGAAACAACAGAAAATCGAGAGAAAGAGAGGCACGAGGTATAGAAAAAGAACTGAAAAAAGTTTGAAGTTCAGTTTTTTATTTGAATGTAAGCAACATGGTAACATACGCTTACTTCTTTTTCTCCCCCTATACTCCTGTATGGTAATAATGTAGCACGACTTTATACGATTTCTTAATTAAAATTCTCAACAGATTTTTTTCTTCTTCTTTTTTTTGCTCCTCTTTATTTTTTTTTGGCGCTACATGTGTGGGAAAAAGAAGGAATAATTTTTTTCTTTATTTGTTTTTGAAAATACTGAAAAAATGCTCAGAAAATTTAAATCGGAAATTCCATGAAGTTAATTTTGAAATTCTTCGAATGACACAAGAATTCTCAATGAATGAAATTGATTTTGTATTATTAATGAAATTAATTTCAATTAAGCATTAAATGGCATTTTTGTAAGCGGAAAAGTTAAATTGGAATATTAAACTAACGAATACACCAACTCTCACTTTTCCTTAATAAACAAATGAAAACTTAGTCACAACTTTAAAAACTAAACTACTTATGTCATTAAGTCAATCAAAACTTCTTTATATTCTACACGGTCTTCTACACATTTTTCTTTAATTCATTTCATTTCCCTCAACTTTGATGGCACGTGAAAAGGAACTTGAAGATTTTTTTGATAATACCTCGTTCATTTCTTTTGTTCATTTACTCTTCTACTCTTATCATGTCCTCAAATAAACACTTGATATAAAAGTTTATATATCTCTGCATCAACAAGAGCAATAAGAAGAAGGAAAGAAGGAATTTCCTTCACTTTATGCCTTAAGTTGTTCATTTAATATACGTCCGGGCTGTATATGATTGTGATTAGGAGTTTTGGTGGAGTACAGGAGTGTGTATCATGTATTATGTTGCATGATTCCTGAAACCGAGGTTACTCGATATGGAATGGTTTAGTACTTTTGATTGTTGATACACTGATAATATGATTGTGGGTTCGAAACTCGGAAGGCAAAATTTTAAATTTTCGTTTTTTAAAATAATCCTATTAAGAGCTTATATGAAGCTTATATCCAGATTAGCTGAAGAATCTTGGAGAGTATTGCTCGGAACTGTAAAGGTAGTAAGAAAAGAATGAGAATTCTTCATGGATAATGAAATACACTTTAGCATACCGTCAATGCTGTTGAGTGTAATAGCGCTAAAAATTTACATATAAAAACAAAATTATGCTTACAATATTCTGTTTCTCTTGCTCTCAATGACTTTATGTACGGAGATATTGTATCTGATTCCTTTTTTCTCTACTCTCGTACAATCTGTTTGAATTAAATATTTTTCTCGCATGACATGGAACATGAACATCCTATAACATGCTTATTTATTTATTTATTTACCTTAATTTTCTCTCTTTTTTTTTCTTTTTTCTCCATTCACATTCCATTCCACTCTCGGTAGATCCAATTATACGGTTTTAATAAAGAATTATATCATAATATGTCAGAGGCACAGCATAAAGCACAAGGAATTGTTGGAATCTCATTGATGGTTCAAATAGGTGAAACATTGACGAACGAACTTAGGATGTTAACTAGCACATTTAATAAAGTCACGTATAAAGGTAGGCAAGGAAGACGAATGAGGAAAGAAAAACAATTTTTACTTCGTTAATTTTCGAATGCAAATTTTTGCACTACAACCATTGTCATGAGTCATGACTACATTATAACATTGATTTAGTCATGGAAGAGTGTCTAGTTGGAGGAGAACGCTGAAATTAAATTTGTGGAAAATTTGGAGATTGGTTATAAGCGCATTTTTTCTGTGAATTGATAAGTCTAAATTTTAATTAAATTTAGATAAAATTCTAGAAATCTATTTTTGTACAAAAAAAAAATAATAATAATAATAATAAAACCCCGACTACCGTCACTTCATTTCGAAAAACTTCGAAATTAATTTCGAAAACTTCGAAATTAGATGTAAACAAAAAATAAATGTAAACAAACAAAAAATTTCAAATCGAAATATTTTTGAATTTTTCATTTCTGGATCTTGATTAATTAAATAAATTATATTCTTTAGGAATTTTTCTACCATTTAATTAGAAAAGCTTTTAAGGAAAAGCTTCAATCGATTAATTATTTTGAAAATTATAATTGGTGAAAAAATTCACTAACACATTCACACTTTTTATTTTCAAAAATTTGACAGTTTTTAACTGACAAATTTCGAAGTGTCGGTAGTCGGATAAAACCATTCATTCAAATATCACACAACAAATTTTAGGATTTGAACCTTTATCTTTCACCAATTTTCATTCATTTAAAACTTTTAAATTTAGTAAATTTGAAAAATCCGTTTCAAAATCGTTGAAAATCATAAAGTAAAGTCTCTTTTCAAAATGTCTAAATACGACCAAAAAATACTTGATTTCTGGTAAAAATCCTTAGACATACTGCACTTAATATATCCACAATCATCTGATTAAAATACGCTAAGGTATAAAAAGTAAACGAAAAAATCCTCATGTATTTGGCGAAAATTGCATAGAAAATGAAGAAAATATTCTCATTTTCTAAAATACTTTCTCTTGTCAGTCAGTCGCATAAAGTTATAGTAGAAATTCGTTAAAATAGTCAGGAAATGTTTATTTTATGCATATTGATTAATTATGCATTCATTCATTCATTCATTCATTCATACATTTTTCGTCAGGTTCTTCCACGCAAATAAGACATCTATCATTAAAGTCATTACTTCCGAATACGGAACAATATATGACATATGAAGGTTCCACAACACATCCTGGCTGTTGGGAGAGCGTTGTGTGGGTGATTCTTAACAAGCCCATTTACATAACAAAACAAGAGGTAAGGAATAATAATCGTCATGCTTTTTCTCATCATATAATAATTTTGAGGAATAATGTTTATTATCTTTAATAGCTCTATGCATTGAGAAGACTTATGCAAGGATCTGAACAGACGCCTAAGGCTCCACTAGGAAATAATGCAAGACCACTACAACCTTTACATCATAGAACTATCCGAACTAATATAGACTTTGCAAAGGTAATTGATTCAATTTTACATGAATTTAGATTATTTGAGGGGTCGTTCACTTATGACGTCTATTTTTTTGTGACAGTCAAATAATAGGATTTTTTGTATGAAAATTTTGTGATAGAGGGGGGGAAGGGGGTCTTAAAATCTAAGTTTTGATTTACATCATAATTAAACGAATCCTAAGCAATCGGTCTGAATGTTATTCAAGTATAAGAAAACAACTTTTAGAATTGAAATTTATCAAAAATAATTTATAATGATGACAATTAGAAATAGTTTGGTGTGTGTACGGAGAAAATCATTAACCGATAATTTGTAGAATCAATGAATGAATTTTATGTACAACATGCTTTCAAAGGCTTTGATGATTTTGCAATTCAATCAAAAGTTTGAATGCAAGGTTCCTATAGTAATTTTTACGAGAGTTAAAGAGCTAATAATACCACATTTTGTTCGTGAAGTTTAGTTATGAATATTCAAATGATTTCTCATTGGAACCTAGTCACTAAAATCTTAAACTCATAAATTTAAAACCCTTACAAAAATCACAAAACTAATACCAAAAACTTATTTTTTATTTCACAGAATCAGCAACAAAATTGTCCATCAATGTCAAAAGAAATGTATTATAGAGCCAACAAATGGACACCAGAACTAATGACTGTAGGACGTGGACATTTCGATCCATTTCCATATAAGAATCAAAATTAGCCAATGAATTTCACGAGAACTTATCCATTCAATTTTATTAGAGGAAATGAACATTTGATATTGTCGTAAGCCGTCTATAAGCTAATTTAAAGATTAAATCTATAAGTATGCTTTGTGAGCCATCCATGATGAGATTTGTAAGTTAAATTAGTGTTTATTCTATGAAATAATAATTAATGAAAATAATAACATAGTTTTGTACATAGACCAATGTTGTATACATGCTTGACTATAGCATATTTCATTGTATCATAACAATGCATACAAATGTTATTGATGGCACATACTGAATTATTTTGTGCTAAAACAGCACTGCATACATGAAAATATTGAAATTCATAGCTCAATGATGGAACATAAAAGTCGCACATTTCATTAACATACTTACATAGTTGATAATTTTACAAGAATATGTTCTGTAAAGTCTTTAATAATTTTACATGATTTGATTTTTTTTAAGTATAAATACTGTACAATTATTTTTAGAGAGAATTTTTTCTTTATTTCTTTGTGTAAAATTTTAAATTAATTGAAAAAAATTTAATTCCCTTTCAAAATTTTCCAGAATTTTTCATTAATTTCCTACATTTCAAATCTGCTGAAGTAATCTCCAAAAGGAATATTAATAAAATAATAAACCACACACAAACACATCATTTCATCAAACATTCATTCGAACATAATCAAATAAACAAATATTTATGAAAATAAATGTTTTATGAAAACATGAAGCAGCTAGGCATTGGAATGGTTAAAAAAGTCACAAAATCATTTTGCATTTTAAATTAAAATGCACTTCAAAAACTATGAAATGATATGTTGAGGGGGAGACTAGTGTGGAGTTGGAATTATTTTTGATTTTTTATGATTTATTGTTTAAAAAATTAAAAAAAAAATATTTTGGGGCTGTTCACTTATAACGTCTATCAAAATCTTGGATTTTTAGACCCCCTCGTCCCCTCTGTCACAAAATCTTCATACAAAAAATTCTTTTGTTTAAAACCGTTCTGTTTTATTTTTCCAAACTTTATCCTTTTTAATTCAAATTCGATTCAGCTGACAAAGATTTTTATTTATCCTTAAAATTTCAGCAAACTTCACACTAGTCTCAAAAATACTCCCAGAGTGTGAATTTGTCCATTTTTCACTAAAATTAAAAAAAAACTCTGTACATGCTATACATACAGACAGTTGAAAGTTAAATAAATTTGATTAAAAGCATCACCAAATGTCCTCCCACTTCTTCTTTAATTATTCCTATCTCTGTCACTTGACCCAACAAAATCTTTCTTTTCAACTTTTTCATTTGCATACAACAAAAAAATAGATAATAAAATTTATGCATTATAATGATACGTTCATATATACATAAAAGTCATATACATAAAATATAATTATGCTAAAAAGTGATGCATACTATATGAAATGCTGATGATGATGAAATGTCCAATACATACAGTTCATAATTAATTTAAATCTAGTAGAAACTATTAGCACTATGAATGAATTTGTACAGTACAATTTAATGACGATAGAAAAAACTTTTTCTTTAAACTTTTATTTCATGTGAGAAAGGGAAAAATAAATTGAATGGAAAATGCCACAAGTGAACAATTTTTTTTTAATACTGTGCAGTTCTCCATTCAATTTAATTTAATTTAGTTGTGAGGATGCATTAAATTGTCGAAATTGAAAAGTTAGAAAACAATTTCTGTGATATGAGTTTTAAAACTTTCATTTTTGATGGCATTTTAACTTTTTTAACCATTTTTAAAACTTGAAATTATTTCTTTAAATTTAAATGCATAAAATCCGTTAAAAATTCAAAATTATTTTTATTTTCTAAATTCAAAAATTTCTTTCTAAAAAGCAGTAAAAATGCGCTTAATACACTCTCACAACTCAATTATAAAACTAAATTTCCACAATTTCCTTTTGAAGTTAAAAGGTTAAATGTATGATGAACATCAACTTTATCTTCTATACAAAACTACTCCCCCTGTCATTATTATTAATCATCATTATATATTCATATTACTATTAAAGATGAAAACTATCACAATTTAATGATGATATAAAAAAAGATAAAATGAGTAAATGAATGCCTTATATAATAATCATTACAGCTTCAATAGATTTGAATAATCTATAAAATTGATCAATTAGTTTATAAATTAAATAAAAGTCGTGATGATACTTTAATGAATATCATAGTTTAATATATAGCGGAAGACTCAGACATAAGAGCTTTAATAACATAACAAACATTTCAACATATGGTGTCAATAAATAAATCATAATCAAAGTATTTACAAGGACATCTGGTCGATGAGAAAATTATTAAGGTGTTGCTTCCGCTAAGATTTGAAAACATACATTTTCAGTGATTTTGAGTCAAATCTATTATGTTTGATTGCATTAAATTAATTATGTAGTTCAATTACTATAAAAATCATTAAAGATGCAGAAATTTTGAATTTTTTGTTATTCTCAAGTTAGAAGAAAGATGCTTTGGTAAAATTGGCTATTTGAGGTCAAAAACTATCGATCATTTCTCAAAATTTAACAAGAAAATTCTAAGTAAAATACTCTTATTTTTCGAAAAGTTTATTTTTTTTATCAACTTTAATTTAATTTTTTTTAAGTAAAGATTTTTAATGATTTTGATTTTAAATCTATTGTAAGATTAAAACCTAATTTACTTGATTGACTAAAATGATTTTAAGAACAAGATGATATAATGCTTAATTTAACTGTGTAGATTTCAAAATTTTTTTCTCCTACTTGAGAATAACCCAGTCTATAAATTACCATACATACATAATTTCTCATAGTATTTAAGTAGTCAGCAATTTAATGAAATATAAATCAATTGTATCAAAATAACTAATCAAAATATTGTAAATTAAATAAATTTCAAAAATCATTTATTTTGTACTTAAAATAGTCAAACTCATTTACTTATTTACCTAATTTTTATATAATTTTTTTTTTAAAATTTATTTCTCAAGGAAATCAATTTAAAAAAAAAATATGAAAAATTCTTAATTTCTGAATTGATAACTCTAATTGAAGATATACATAACTGTGATTTCATTCAATTTAAAATAATTGAATTCAATTGTTGATGAAAATTTGAAAGAATTCAATAGATATCCTTTTGAATGATACAATTAATTATTTTTAAAACAATTTCTCCTGGATTTGACATTTTAATACTTTTTAATTAATTAAACATCTATACTATCATGTCGATATCTGAGTAACACTATCAGTAATTAACCCAAATTTTATTCAAAACTATTAAATTTTTGTGCAATATTTGTTAAATTTTTAAAATAATCCAATCCTTTATCTCAATTATTGTCCATGTAGACTAAAAATTGTTAGATTTAAATGTTTATATAAAATATGATTACAATTATTATATTATGATAATAAAATTATATAGATAATTATGATATTTATTACATCGAAATTAATGTTCTTTTTATAATATGAGGGAATCAACATGACATGAGATTTATTTTTAAATCCCTAATTTATTTCTATAAATTGAATTAAACTTCATTCCAATATCAAAACATCAATTTTCCACAGAAAAAAACAATTTAAATAAGACTCCTACACCACAAGCCATTTGACATATTTCATGCCATTATTATTCCCTTTCACATTCGCACCAATGTCGTTCAATGGAAGAGAGCATATTAAAATTGAATCCTTACATCAGCTTATTTTCAATTTTCAACAATACATTATTTTCATATTCATACTTTTATTCAATGTTTTGAAATGGAAATTTTTATGTCATATTTCTAAGCTCAGTGTGAGGGTTTAATTTTATTTTGTCGTGAATGGAACTTGAAGTTGAAAATATTAAAGTTAAACAAAAGGATTGCTTTTTATAGGTTAAGGGTTAAGGTCTGTGTTTGGCATTGAAATTTATTTGTAAAGTAGACAAAAAATCAATTTGTTGAAAATCAACATTGAAATTGCATTTAATTTTGTTTTTTTGAATAATTAAAGTCTCTCTAGCTGGAAATATGATTCTTGATTTTCCGACTTAGAACACCAATTCGTAAAATGAAAAAGTATCTGAAAGCTAGAAAGTCAATTTGTAGGATTTGAACCCAGTTTGTTGAAAATTTAGCATCAACTTTCGAGACCTAAACCAGCTAGTATATTTTCCTACCTATCTAGGATTAACTAAATAAAATTTAAATATTTTGATAAACCTAGTCTGAAATTTTTCTATTCAAATCAAATTTATTCAAATCGAAACGTATGAAAAATAACCGTTAAAAATGAAAATTTGAACTTTTGTACAGGAAATTTTTGGTTATTCAAATCGAATCTGTTCAAATCGAGGATCCATTGTATGTATAATTCAGAGAAAAAGCCAAGATTTTTTGTCGAAAATCAAGAATTTCAAATAAAATTGATAGATACTGACCACATAAAATCCAAAATCCAAAATATGCGCTTTTTAATCTTTAAAAAGTCATATTCAAAAATCCAGATTTATAAATTCTACTTAATTTCCTTTTTATTCCTGATTCTATGTTGTGTCACATTTCAAGTTTACATTCAAATAGTAAAAATAGAAAAAAAAATGAATTTTATTGAAAATCCCTTTTCCTTACATTTTATTCTTGTTAGTTTAGTAACAAAAGAAACGAGAGACTTCTCATCTTTCCTTCATACTCACATTATGGATATAAGAGGAAAGTAGCAGAAAAAAAAGTCCTTTGTCAATTTATGGAAATAGAATAAAAAGTATTCTTACAAGATTTTTCATTTCTCAAATCAATATTATACATTGAAAAGCGTGTTATTATAAAAATATATGAGTATGACATGACAGAATGGAGAAAAAGGAATTACAAAAAAAAATGAAATTGACTGTATGGCGATACATTCACATTATTGATATACGATGACTTTTCATATTCCTTTCATACAATCCATTCGACATTTTTTAATAAACTTTTAATAAAAAAGGAAGAGCAAGTTTTGTGAAAAGGAAAGGAATCATGACCCGAGGAATACATTGTTGAGTGTGAGATTATGTTCATTGCTCTTTAGTTAAAGTTGAATGGAATGGATTAAAGTAGTTTTTATTTGGGATATTTTCTATAATCGGAATTGCTATTTTTGATGTTTGGTTGAGCAGATGGTCAGCTTACACATTTGTCAAAAATCTTTCTAGTTAAGAAAATTGTGTTTGCTTACATTTTTAGTAAATTTCATCCTCAAACTCTCTTTTGACTAGAGTTTCAAAAATCGAAAAAATTTCCAAGAAATCACGAAAATTTTCGGAATATTTTCCGTTTCCAAGTAAAATTTGAAATTTCTGTTCGCGTTCCCCTTCCAGATTCGCGAAATCCTTTCCAAAATCTTGAAATTTAAGAAATCCTACTTTTGATTCCCTTGCAACCATTAAACATTGATTAACCCACTTTGAGTGGTAATTAAAGACTTAAAATCAATCCAATATCTTGAAAATTTTAAATTTTTGAAAATGTTGAATTTTTGAATATTTTAAAACTTTGAAAACTTAAAATTCAAAAAAAGGATAAATGAAAAAAGAAAAAAATTTTTGAATTTTCGCAAAATACCTAACTGAAAATTATCAAAAACGTATGTAAATTCTCTAATTTATTAGGAATGGAAATTAAAAAAAATACGAAATATTGAATGAAATTTATTTACCCATATTTTAATAAGAAGAGAAAATCACCAAAAACCAGATTAAATATGACGGAACAGGGGCGGAGCCAGAAATTTTTTGAGGGGGGGTTTGAAATTTTTTTGTATGGAACGAAAAATTTAGTGGGGGTTTTGGCATTTTTTTCTCAAAAATCCCTAGCAAATTGAAGAAATTTTCCAAAAAGTGGGGGTTAAAACCCCCAAACCCCCCCCCCCCCTGGCTACGCCCCTGTGACGGAATGAGACTAATCTAAAAATTAATGAATCATCATCAAAAAATCCCAAAATTCATGCCAGTCACCCACGAAGATGACAAAATGTGTTGACATCATTTTATGAATATTAGCTCAAGCTAAAAATAACTTTACCTCTGGAACAATTCTGAAGAATAAAACTTTTTTAAAGACAATTTGAAGGAGACAAATTACCTGAAAGAAGTCATTTTAAGGAAGAATGCACAATAGAAGAGGCACATACATGATAAACTTTTCCACTTCAATGACACAAAAAAAAACTATTTTCCAACTTTTTCATTCTCAAAAAGTGCATTTTTTAAAAACTGAAAAAAACAATTCTTCTTTTTCAATTGTCGACATTCATGTTGCCACCACTTCTCTCCCTCCATTCCTTCATATACAATGTGCAGTTCAGTGTTACATAAAAATAATAAATGATTATGTGTGAAAATGTAGACGAAGGAAGGAGAATTTGAAAAAAAAAAATAAAAATAAATTCATTGCGCCCTCGCTTAACATTCAGAAAGTGTAAGCAAACATTTATTTCACATTCTCATTGTTCTGCTCATTTAAAACTCACTGTAAATTGCATTGGAAATTGAACGAAAGAGAAGGAGGTTTGATTGTCTCTCGTTAATTTGATTGCATTTTAATGTGTTTATTTTTTCATTTTAAATGATGAAAAAAAAAGTTTGAGAGCTATTAAATTGAAGATAAGATTTAATTATATTGTCATTTTGTCTGGCATTTTTCTAAGCATTAATATTTTTTCAAATTGTCTTAAATTTCAGAAAATGAATTATTCAAATAAATTAAAAAAAATTTTGAGGTTAGAAATCTGATTTTTTTTCCTGAAAAACTTACCAAATTAAAGAGAAATTTAATTTTTAAGAAGCATAGTTCGGAACACAATTTTTTTTTTAATTTTCTAAAATTACAAATTATGACTCTAAACGCGAAAATTTAAATATTTTTTGAGAAATTTTTATTGAATATATTAGTAAAAACAAAAATAAGGAAAATTTACCATTTTATGATAATTATTATTATCATAAAATGGTAAATTTACCTTATTTTTGTTTTTATAATAATTTATGATAATTATTATTATCATAAAATGGTAAATTTACCTTATTTTTGTTTTTATAAATCAGTAAAAAATCGCAAAATCTAAAATTTTAATTTCTGAACGTACTCGAAGAAAAAACTTAGAAAATTTAAAAAAAAAAAAAATAAGAAATTTTCCGTCAAATTTTTAAACTACACTAGGTTATATTTTAAACCCCTAAATTCCCAAATTGAATCTTAAAGAACAACAATAACTTCTTCAAAAACAACTCTAACAGTAACACTTAACCCCAACTTTACCTAAACAATCAGTGCAAAATAATTCTACATACCTAAATTGATATTTTTCAACAATTTCAAGAATGCGCTGTAATCTACACAAAAAAATCTAAAAACTCCCACTGAAAATACCACAAATAAAAAGTAATTTCTCTATCATTTAACTTTATATCATGCAAAGTGAATGAATGCAATTCACTGAATCAGATAAAATCACTCGAAACAACGAGAAATAAAAGCAAAATAGAGAGAGAAATAATAGCAAATAACTCATGTGATTTGTGATAGTTTTGCATGACCACGAAGTGTCATACCATACTTTAGAAGTGATAATGGAATATGTCGGATATTTAATGGACATTGCATGGACATCAATCACGTTAAATGCTCAACATTCCACACGATTTTTTTTTCTAGATTTGTTCATGCTGCTTATAATGGAATTTAATATATGAAGAAGAATTGTGCTATAAATTGAAATATCTTTAATAATAAAAAAATGTCTTAAAGAATTTTTAAAGAAAACTTTTAAGGAGAAAAAAAGTTTTTCCTTGTGTGCCTCAAAAGGTCCTTGAGATTGAATTATTTAACGTGATGAGTTTTTTTTTCTTTTTTTTTCACTCGATAATAAGAAGAAGAATGAAGGAAGGAGGTGCTTATTTCAACCAAGATAAATTCAAGCTTGAATTTTTCTCTTTTCTGGAAAATGAGTAGCAAAAAAATACTTCCAGTGAGGAAAAGAAGCGGCAAAAATAATTTCTTAATTTTTTTGCAATTTTTCTTTTTTCGAAAAAATCCGTTAAAAATTTGAATTTTCAAAGTCAATAAAATTTTTCAAATTAAAAAAGTCCGTTAATATATGAATATAAATTTCAGAAAAATCGACGTCTTTCACCCTCAACAGACAGTAAATAACTGAATTCCACCGCACACAAATCTTTCAAACAAACAGAAAAGTCTACAAAAAATTACAGTCTCACTTCTCATTTTCTCCCCCAAAGAATTTTTTTCAGAGAGAATAAAAATGCTCACTTTTCATCACTGAATTAATTAAAATTAAATTGAAATTAATTATTCATAAAAAAGGTTATATAATGAAACATATGATGTGCAATGATATGTCACCGCAAATTATGTTGAAATAACCGATAAAGTTCAAACCATTAATTTGTGAAATTTTGTGTATATGTTGGCATGTGATAGGCTCAGTCTCTTCTCTTTCTATGCACGACTATCTATGATGATGATGATGCTAACGAGTGTGAAATGGAAACGGAAGTAACATGTGAATCTCGGTAAACCAACTCAGCCACTTGTTTTGTTTACACATCTTTTTTTCGGATGCTCGCTTCTCCTTACCTACGATACTGACTCTTTCATGCTACACATAATTTATATAGTACTTTTGTATGACATCTGTTTGTTTTTTATGTTTCATGCTGAACGTCATTGAGGACTTTTTTTAATGCTCATAGAAAGGAGGAGAAAAAGAAGAAGGATGAGAAGCATGCATGAAATTACGTTTGTGTGTTGTAATGACTCATAAACAGAACATAATCATCACCAGAAAATAAAAACAAGAAGAAGTGGAAGGAGAAGAGAAGTCATTAAGAATGTTGTTTTGTTTTGATGATCTTTTCAGCACATCAGTGATAAACGACTTAATGGATAAAACAGAAACAATTTTCATTCATTCTTTCCTCTCCAGTTCAAGTCTTTTTCTCATTTTCTCATCATTGAGTCAGTAGCATCATCACATTTTAAATATGATAGATAGAAACTAAGCAAGCTCTTTAAAAATTCAACTTCAGTCTTAATTTGGTTACGATATAGTGAACAGTCAAATTCTTACTACTCTAGTTCCTTAAATCTTTCTCAATTCCTTCCAAAAAAGAAGTTAAAGTTTTTCACAGCAAGAATACAAAAGAGTTTAAAGTGGAAACAATAGGAAATAGGATGAGCGACATGTCTGTGAAGTAAATGATGGAATTAAACGCATGAAGCAGCTTTATCGGAAGTGAGCTGAATTTTAATTTTCACAAACAAGTTTAAGAATGGAAAAATATGAAGTTGATGGAAACTGCTTAATTATCTTTGGCAATTGCCATGATATAAACAGTAACAGCAGTAGTAATAATGGAACTGATAATTATGATTCGTTTGGAAATGAAATGGAAATGACAACAAAGCAAAGAAGTCAAGCAAATGCTCGAGAACGTTTCAGGACACACAGGTTCATTGAATCTTTTACTTCCTTAACCACAAAAAAACTCAACCAAGATCTGAAAAATTTCTCTCATCACAGTGTCAATTCTGCATTCAACACATTGAGGCTGTTGATACCAACTGAACCGAAAAATAGAAAATTGTCGAAAATTGAGACGTTGAGGTTGGCAAAGTCTTACATTTCGCATCTTAATGCTACATTGGTCACGGGTAAGTTCTGTGCAGAAATGATTTATTGCTTCTTTCTTTCCTTTCCCTACCTCCTTATTGCTGCAATTATTTTCACTTCTCTTTCTCTTTTTTTACTTCCTACTTCCAAAAGGAAATGCTTCATGTCGACAACCATGCTTTGAAGCATCAACTTTACATAAGCAGAATCAGCAACATCAGCATCATCAGGAACAACATGATTATCGTTCAAATATCTGCACATTCTGTGTTTCCTCAGTCATTCATCAAAAGAGGATTAATTAAGGATTATTTGTGAGTCGAAAAATGGATTTTGATTGAGGACTATTAGGATGAATTGCCTAGATTGCCATAAAAACTTCCCCAAGTGCCTCAATTAATTTAAAATGATTTTCATGTTTTTAAGTGCAATAAATTTAAGCTTAAATTTTTTTATTTATTCTGTGTTAATTTTTTTGGATTCATTTGTCTGTGAATTTTTCTGATGCGAGTCATAGCGTTGTGATGCTATATCCAGTCGATGATATGAAGTTAAAGTTTGTGCTGATGATGTCTTCTTCCGACGCAAATTTGCCAATTCTATGGCTTTTCGTCTCAAATCCCACAAATTCCAAACATAAGTTTCGTCCTTAAAATATGGAACTGGATGCAGTTCAGTCTGAGTTTCTTGTTCCACTGAAAACTTTTCTTGAACTGTAGAACTTGATGTTCCTTCTATCAAAGCATCAACATCTATAGGAGAACTTTTCATCAATTTTATAGCATTATAGACATTGAAGAACAGAACCAACTGAATGTTACTTTTCATCACTTCCAAAATCTTGTTGATGTATCTGAAAAATGAAAGTAAAATTTACTTAATGAGACATGCAGGTGAACTTCTTCTTTATTTCATGTCATGTGCTATAAAATTTTCCATTTCTTTCACTTTTACTTGAGACTGCATACAGCATAAGTAGCATGTAGTCTGAAGATGTAATAAAACTATGTGCAGAACAGTATTAAAGCTTATCAAGGAATTTACTCACAATTTTGGTTTGGTAATGAAAAGTTTTGCAGCTTCGATGCTATAAAAGCCATAAATCTTTTGATTCCACAGAACTGTTCCCATTTCAGGAACGCTAGGCAATAAAATTTTGCTTTCAGCCAACACATAAGTACAAAAGCCTAGGTACTCAATCTAGAAATGTCGAAAATAGAACTGGAGTCATAAAAATCATTTTATTGCCATTTTTACCTCTGAATTGGTTTCCGGTGGCTGAACAATTGAAATATGCGGACTAGCTGCTTCCAAACTTGTTGCATCCAATTTCAAATGTCGACGTTTCTGTACTCGAGTATGATCAGTTTCAATTTGATTCTCACCCAATAATTTATGGACAATTTCATCAAATTGTTGTTGTCTACATAATTCAGATAGATGCTGTAAATAATTATTGATCTGACTCTGTTGTGATAGGACATAAGATAAGTTATGAAGTGCCATCCATTCTTCAGTCAATTCCTTAAATTTTGGAAAGATTTGAACACTTGGAACAGCTGATCGAAATTGAACAGTTTCATGAAGTTTTAAAAGTTTCTCAGCATAATTACGGACATGTGCTTCAATCAGTGCCTTCATAAATTTCAAATTACCCAACAACTTCCTCACATAAATCTCATGTTGCCGATTCAATATCAATAAATCAATCATAATATTAACTTCTGATGTTTCCAATAAAGTCGCATTCAGCACAAACGATTTTCCAATTGCTAATGCACCATCAAATGCTGTTGTTAACTGTCAAATGGAATCAGTAGAATGAAAATTGACATCATCATGAGAAAAAGAACTTACAATATTTACTCGATCCATAATGTCGCAAAGTGTAAATTGAAGCAATGACTCAATGGAATCGAAAGATTTCAGCAAAGTTTTCGTCACTAAAAAGACAAAAAATAAAAATCTATAGACACTAAAATACAACTGAGTATGAGAATCTTACAATCGGGAATGTTTTCATCCATCGTATTGCCAATTCCTGTGTCTTTATTAAATAAGACAATTCCACAAACAATCATCCGAATTTCTTTCAGCGATTCCATTCGATTATGAGCCTCCAACTCCACAAAATTCTCTAAATCACTTTCAGTCATGATGGAATTTAAAGCTTTTGTTATTTCAGTCACAACCTGCAACAACAACAACAGCAATAATCAAGAATAAGGAAGTGAATGACTTTCTTATTTATTTGAAGACATGAAATATGAAAAAGTAAGTAGAAGTAGAAGAAATACAAACTTCGGGGTTGGAAGGACTTCCGAGAGCAGTCTGTAAAATAATGTCAACAATAATCTTCTTCTGCATGACAATTAGCTCCTCTTTGCTTTTTGCTATTCCCTCAATTATTTCCCTAACCAAACTACTCGTCTTCTTACTCAGATTCTCATGATATTCCGTGATGATTTCGTCGTATGGCTTTGCATTCTCAATGAAGAAGACTTGCATCTTAAGTGTGATATTTGATGGTGTCTCATTTGAATCTGTTAAAAGTAATCAAACATAACTTATTAGGAACTTGTTTATGCACTTTGTTGAGAATTGTACCTATAATGTGCATCATGCAGATCCGGATGATTTCTTCGATACAATTTCTATCAATTCTTCCATTCAGATCAATCTCTTCTTTTCGATAGATTTGCAAAGTCACCAAATGAACTAGAAAAGTGACAAACTTCTTTTCAACCACAAAATCTCGTGTGTCACATTCACGAAGTATCTCATAGACAATATTCTTTACGATGGCACTTTGTGGTGTGAGCAGAAATTTATTGTCAACTTCTGATGTCCACATCCTTCTTTTTTTCTTTTCTTTTTTCTCACAACTTTTAGTTCCTTTAGTCACACAATTGAAAAATATCAAAAAGAGATGAAAAATTTCCCAACGAGGATGAAAAATCTGATAAAGAATGAAAAACTTTTGCTTTTGAATCTTTTAAGGAACTGAGAAACTGACAAGCGATTGGAAAATAAACAAAAACACAGCAAAATAGCAACGACGACTTTGGTTGCTATGATTGAATTTGTGAAGGAATTTTTAAGTCAAAATATTAATTTTTTTGATCTGTCCAGGAACAAAATAAAGTTTGAAGCAGTTTGAGGAATATTTTATGCAGTCTTTGTCAGCTGAGCATTAATCAACGAATAATTTATAGACACAGATATAAAATACAATTCAGCTGTCATTTTTTTTTGTTGAACCTTTATATTCTAATAAAAAAAGGATATGGAATGTTTAACCCATGTTTCTATCCATTCCTTTACATTTTCAATGCACACAGCACATAAGGGAACAAAAGACACAAGTTGTGTGAAATAAAAAGACATGCGAGTCAAGCAATTCCTGCGAAAATTTATCATATTTATTCTAATAAGATAAGAAAAAAGAATAGAAGTAAATTTTGTATTCACTGGAACAAGTCCAACCTTCTTCAAAATAGAAACAGAAATAAAACAGAAAACAAGAAGAAATTGAATCAAAAACTTTTTTTTATTTGATGATAACTTTTGCCCCGTCTCCATCCATATTTCATATTTCAGTTCCTTTATAATTTTTCTTCACTTTTTATTGAGATTTATTTACAGAAAAATATTATTCCGATAGATCCACAGATGCTGATTAATTTTTATATAACTGAAAAACACCTTTTGAAATTTCGTTGCTATGGTGACACGCGGTCGTCACAGTAAGTTGTTCAAAAAAGTAACTACAAAACAATATTGGATATAAATCAAAATAAAACTAATTAAAAATGGAATTAGAGTTATCGAGGGTTGACTATGCCTTAGTTGGAATTACATTGCAAAATGCAATGAAAATCCTTCCAACAAAGAAAGCAAAAGAGCAGCAGAAGGTTGTGATTGGAGATCAGGATGGAGTCGTCCAATTATTTTCAGCAAACAAAAAAGACGAAATTATTGTACATTTCAAAACTGTACCAAGTAATCGGATCACATCTGTTCAATTGGGTGGCTCAATAGGATCAGTTCCTGATAAGATTTTTATTGCAAATGAAAATCAAATTATCGGATACAACAGGAAGGGAAAAGTGTTTCTATCATTCGACACAAATCTAACGGAACCTATCAAATCGCTCTTTGTTGTCGGAAATGATTTGATAGTATGTGGAAATCATGTCTATACACATTATAAGGAATGCTTTAAAAACTTTTTA
This sequence comes from Chironomus striatipennis, assembly GCA_026123125.1. NCBI lineage: Eukaryota > Metazoa > Arthropoda > Insecta > Diptera > Chironomidae > Chironomus > Chironomus striatipennis. The sequence goes on from CM047394.1 coordinate 30,625,170, forward strand.
ATTAACAAATTTATAGATATTCTTAAGTGTTAAAGTGTGTAAAAATCTGAAACTTAAGTCATAAATTAAGTAATAATTGTGAAGTTTACAGAGAAAAGTGCTTAAAGAATGTAAAAAATTGAAAATAAATATTTGTGAAATTGAAAAATATATTTGCTCATTTTTTTTCTGATGTTGCTCACATTTAAATTTTAAGTGACAGTTAAAAGTGAAATATATTCACAGTGAAGAAGTTGAAATTATTTTCATAGTTAATCAAAATATCAAATCAATTATTTTGTGAAAAAAAAAAAAAAAAAAGCGATAATATTTACATTAAGTTAAATCTGGGCGAAATTGAGTTGTGATCTTATTGAGTGTATTAAACTTTTCTGCTCTGTGTACATTTAATTTATTTCAAAAACATAAAAGATTTTTGCTTGGTTCCAGGCTAGATTATTTCATCATTCATTAATTTCTAGACTACTGATATCCGGGTTGTCATTCTTAATTGTATTTTTGTCTAAATATAACTATTGATTGTGCAATTGGCGGGTCATGGATAGAATTAGTGAAAATGAAATTGATCCAAATTGGAACGAAGAAGCTAAATCTGCATTTGTTGATTTTACTAAAAGAAAGCGCTCATTGCCATCTCCTCCTGAATCTAGTCAGGCTTTAAATGATCCAAAAAAGTTAAAGAATTCTGATTTAAGAGGCAGACGCTTTAATGTCCAATCAAATAGTAGAAAAGATATATTTGAGAAAAATAGAGCTGCCTCTGGCATTTTCAATGGCATTTTGAATGAGTCAAGAGACGAAAGCACTTTTTCTCAGGTGAACATGAGTGTTGAAAGTGAAAGTGAAGTTGATATTGATCTTAACATAACAGAAGTGACTTGTGATAATATTGAGAAAAATATAGCGATAGTCAAAGAAATGATTAAGAGAAAGGATGATCCGTATACAATTCTTGAGAAGCTCACTGATGATTTCGCGGAGTTTTATAAAAATAATCGGGAAAACATTCAAAAATTAAATTCTGTCAACTCTAACAAAATAAATCGCTTAAACAATCAAATGGTATCACTTGAGAATGACTTGCATGGTAAAATTGATCGTATAAATGATAAAAATGAAGAGAAATTTAATGCTATTGAAGTGTTACATAAATGTTCAAAAGAAAATTGTGTTTTGTGGATTAGTTTTATTGATCCAAAAGAAGTAGATGGGCTACGTCTTAAAAATAAATCAGAACTGATTAAGGAAGCGAAAATGATCTTTAATAGAATGGATATATGGATGAATAGTATAAACAGACAAGTGCATGATGTTTTCATTCAGAAAGTATCTGTTAAATCTGAAAAAGGATATGAGAATGAAGTGTTAATGGGAGTAAAATTTGCGAGCAGTGTCACAGTGTTGGAACTAAAGCATCTCATCATGAAATATGCTAAAAAGCAATTTATGGCACAAAATTTTGATGCTGTTAGATATACAGCTAGGGATAACTGGAGCCCTGCAATTTGGAAATTATTACGCGTTTGCTATGACCTATCTAATTTTAAACTTATTGATAAAGCTCATGTTTCTGATACAGGTATTTTAGTTTATTTCAGGAAAGAAGAATGTACTGAAAGTGGTGAAAAGATGGAGAAGCAAATGAGAATGGTTATTAAAACTGAGGCTGATTTGGATATTTTGAGACAAAAAATTGGAGACGTTGGAAGTGAATTACCTTCTTTTCGTATTTATGATGGAAATTACTTTAAATTGAACGTCAACGAAAGAAAATTATATAAAGAAAGCTTCACTAAATGTCCAACACAAAATGAACAGTCTAAAGCTTCCCTGCCAGTGCAAGTTAATGCATCATCATCACCAAAGTGACGTTCAACTACGACTATTCATCCAAAAGTTTTTAATAAACCTGATGAGATTATTAAGGCAGTGTCTCAAGATAAAATTTTATCTGAGCTTCATAATGAAGCATGCTTTAAGAATTTTTCTATATTAGATACATATAATGTGATTAAAAAACTTGCTAATAATAACTGTCTTGATAAACCTTATCTTAATATTCTGTCGTGGAATATACATTGCCTAAATAATAAAAAATTAAATACAATTAAACATTACCTGGATGAATGGTCTAGAAACTCAATTTTAGGAAGTTGTGAGAAAAAATTTCCTATTTCGTGTTCTGGTGATCGTAAAAATTATTTCATTGATATATTGTGCTTTACTGAGACGTGGTTAAGGGATGATAAAAAATTTAATTATTATAGTATTAAAAATTACAACTTTTTTACAGCAAATAGAATTTCTGGAATGTCTGGCGGTGGCATTATTATATACATTCATAAGAATTACTTTTCGAATGTGGTGGAGAAAATAGTTAATAATGATATTGAATTGCTGTTGGTTAAAGTGATATTTAGTGATAGTGAGTGGCATGTATTAACGGTTTACAGACCTCCTGATGGTGATACTGTAATGTTTTTTGAAATATTAGAGAGAGTAATAATAAATGTGGACCGTGAAAAATTAATAATTAATGGTGATATGAATTTGAATATTCTCAATAAGAGTGAAAGTGAAATTATGCAGTACTATGATTTACTTTCTTCCTTAAAGTTATTTGTTGTAAATAAAGTTGTTACACGTATTAATCCAATAACAGGAGTTGGAACGTTACTTGATCATTGCATAATCAATGATTTGAATCGTTCGAGTGAGAACTACGTATCCATCACTTCTAAAAGGATAATTACGATGTCTGATCACAATTTTGTGTTATTAATGTACAAAATGCCTGATGCTTCAATTAGAAATAGATTCTTAAAATACAAAAGAATTAATCTTGATCTATTTACAGAACAATTCTACAGTGAACTGAAAATTATTAATGAAAGAATTGCAGAGTTAAATTCTCAATCGGTTGACTCATACTTTAATACGATTCACGATCTATCAATCAATACAGCCAAGAATAACACAAGAATGGTCAACGTGAAGTTACCACGCACACATTTAACTCTACCAAAATGGGCAGACGATAAGTATTTTGAGATGCTTAATACAATTTATAATCTTGAGGAAAAAATTTATGAAAGGAAATCTAATGGTCTTGATTATGATATATTACAGAAAAACTTTATGACTTGGATGAAATTAGAGACAGATATGCTAATGTAAAGGCTAAAATGTACTATCGTCGACTGGAGATTGATAATTTGAAAGATGCTTGGAGTATTGTCAATGAGCTAATTGGACGGCAAAAGAAGGGCACGAATAATCTTATCATTGAAAATAGTGACGGGAGTGCGACATGTGATACAAAAGAAATTGCAGAATCTTTTCAATGCAAATTTTTGAATGTTGTGGGAGATGTTTCTGCGACTTGTAGCATAGAAGATCATCGATATTTGGGCGTTTGTGTGCCTAACTCTTTAATATTGGAAATGACCACCCCACAAGAAATTTTCTTTAATATTGGTGCTTTGGTGAATAGCAAATCGCCGGGATATGATGATATAAATGGAGCATTACTCAAAAAATGTAATGAAGGTTTGTGTGCACATTTAGCAAATATATTTAATATTATGATTCGTAATGGTGAATATCCACAAAGATTGAAAATAGCAATGATAAAGCCGATTCCAAAAATCGGCAACTCTTTGAGTTTAGAAAATAGTAGACCAATTAGCTTGTTACCATTGATTGATAAAATATTTGAGACACTAATTTTCCAACAACTAAATCGATATTTTGAGGATAACAAACTTCTCAATAAATTTCAATATGGCTTTAGGTCTCGTCGAGGCTGTCCTGATGCCCTTTGCATGATCTTAAATCATGTTAGCAAGCTATTAGATGTAGGAAAAGGTGTAATATTAATGTCATTTGACATTGAAAAAGCTTTTGATACTGTGTGTCACAAAATTCTGCTAAGAAAACTTGAATTTTTGGGTATTCGTGGACCTGCATTAGAACTGATAAAGAACTTTTTGATCAATAGAAAGCAGTTTGTTAATTTCAACAAGACTTTCAGTGATATTTGTTGCATTATTTTCGGGGTTCCCCAGGGATCAATTCTCGGTCCTCTTTTATTCAGCATCATGCTAAATGATTTATCAGCTTTGAAAACCCATTCTACTTTTTATCAGTATGCTGATGATCTGATAGCTGTTTTTTGTGTTGATTCCTCAATGAATGTTTATGACTTGTTGGAAAATGATGTGAAAATGCTCACTGATTTTTATACCAATAATCATTTGAACATAAATTACAATAAGTCTACATTCATGGCACTTGGTATATGTCCACAGGGGTTGAAAGATATATTAATTGCTAAATCAATTAAGGAATGTGAATGCTTAAGATATCTTGGGTTTTTGATTGATTCTGAATTAAAAATGGTGACTCAGGTTGATAAAATTTGTGCTGCATTAGCAAGTGGGATTAATGCGTTAAGATTTCTGAAACAAAATCTTGTTAATCATGCCTTGATGAAGTTCTTTCATGCTCACATACAAGCAAATATAAATTATTGCTCATTCGCTTTATTAAGATGTAGAAGTATTGATATTGATAGAATTCAGAGATTACAAAGTAAGGCTCTAAAAGTTATTTTTGATTTGCCTGATTCATATGACAATAGTGATCTGTTTGCAAAGGAAGCAAAGAATATCCTGTGTGTAATTGGATTGATATACAATAATGCATTAGTAATGATTAGGAAATGTGTTAACTGCATAGACAATTCACTACCTTACATCCAGCAAGCTAGAAGTGTTAGGAAAAAAGATTTAATTATATGCAAAGCGTCTAAGAAAGTCTTATCGGATGATTTGACACATGTTGGATGTAAGTTATACAATGAACTTCCAATGGAGATAAAGTCTGAAAAAAATATGTTTTTGTATAAGCTAATGCTTAAAAAGTTTGTAGTGAGTCGAAATTGCTCGCTAGTTAAATCTGGACAATTTAGCAATAAAAGTTTCTTTCTCTAACGGTCGTTGCTGAATTTGAAAATGATTTTTGTAAAAAAAAAGAAGTTGCTCAGTTGTGTTTACATTGAAAAGAAACCTAAATTTAATTAATTATTGATATTTAATAATTTTTTTTTGATTCTTATTTGCTATTTGAGGAGTTTAAAGCAAAATTTACATGGAGTTATATGCAAGTGATGAGGAAGTGTTAGAGATTAATACTGACTTTAACGATATTTTATCTGATAATGAAACTCTATTCTATGAATCTGTTAGTGATGATGAGTCTTTCTTTGAATCAAATGGAGATTCTAATGTAAACAATAACTCCTATGGAGTATGTATGGATTAAATTTTTCCGGAAAGGAAATTTGTCATGTGCTGTAATCAGAGATGAATTATTGAAATTTCTTATTGAAGAACTTAAATTAGTTTTAAATGGAATTTTCTGGAAAGACGACCAACGCGTTCTGGTCGAGGTGGAAGTAAATAGTTCTTTAAAGAATTTTTTACTCTCCATTTACGAGGAGCGTTTGGGAAACAAAGTCTTGAAGAAAAAATCCAAAAATAATATTGTGAAGATCTGTGACGGAAAATTTCCAATAGTTATTGATAAGCAAATTGTATTTCTGGTAATATTGCAGGAATATGATAAATGTTTACTTCCTTGCAAATCAATATGCTCCACATACGGCATGTGTAATGGTGATATCTTGAACATTGAGTCAAAGAGTTTTCAAGTTGATAATAGATTTTCTATATATGAGACATTTTTGTTAATACAAGATGAGTTAAAGCATAATTTTGCCTTTTTTGTAGGCATAATTCTTGAGGCATCTACGGAAAATAGTGGTGAATTTTACATAAGAGTGAGTGTGAAGCATGCATGTATCAATGTTGAAATACTTAATTTGTTCAAAAAGGTGTTTGGCACTGTTTATTTCTCTCGCATGACTTTACATTTATGCTCAAGCAATAAAATCAATGAAATTAAGAAAGCATTTGGTGATGATCGAATGATTGGTGATTTGTCGGTTTTGAAAAATAATGATTTAATTTATCCAATTTAGTCGTTTCAGATTTCTGCTTTTTAATATGGATTATGGAGGAACTTGGATTTTTGGAGGAGAAAAGTTGAATTTAAAAAAGCATAACTGATATAGGGAAAAAAAAGAAAAAAAAAAAAATATTATTATTATAAGCATTTCAGATGTTTTCATAAATTTTGTAAAATACTATGTACTTTATTTTTTTTAATTAACGACCGGAATGGTCTAAAATAAAGAATTGAATTGAATTGAATTGAATTGAATTGAATCAAAAACTTTTTTTATTTGATGATAACTTTTGTCCCGTCTCCATCCATATTTCATATTTCAGTTCCTTTATAATTTTTCTTCACTTTTTATTGAGATTTATATACAGAAAAATATTATTCCGATAGATCCACAGATGTTGATTAATTTTTATATAACTGAAAAACACCTTTTGAAATTTCGTTGCTATGGTGACACGTGGTCGTCACAGTAAGTTGTTCGATAGAGTAGCTACGAAATAATATTGGATATATAAATTAAAATAAAAGTAATTAAAAATGGAATTAGAGTTATCGAGGGTTGACTATGCCTTAGTTGGAATCACATTGCAAAATGCAATGAAAATCCTTCCAACAAAGAAAGCAAAAGAGCAACAGAAGGTCGTAATTGGAGATCAGGATGGAGTCGTCCAATTATTTTCAGCAAACAAAAAAGACGAGATTATTGTTCATTTCAAAACTGTACCAAGTAATCGGATCACATCTGTTCAATTGGGTGGCTCAATAGGATCAGTTCCTGATAAGATTTTTATTGCAAATGAAAATCAAATTATCGGATACAACAGGAAGGGAAAAGTGTTTCTATCATTCGACACAAATCTAACGGAACCTATCAAATCGCTCTTTGTTGTCGGAAATGATTTGATAGTATGTGGAAATCATGTCTATACACATTATAAGGAATGCAAAGAGTCTGGTTCCTATCTCTGTGGTGATACAATTGTTGATTGCAATGCTTTATGTCCACACAATGTAATTTTTGGATCCTTGCGAAGACTTTGTCAGAATTTTAGTGATTTGTTGTGCTGGCTGTTTATCTATTTTAGTGCAGTTTTTCATATTATATAATTGAGTAGCTGGCAAGTGTTAATGGAACTATTTTGCGATTAATATTTAAGGGAATTTAAAGGTTATTGGTTCGATTCCTGTTGAAATGCATGACAACTAAAATTCGGACAAAATTTTCACATGAAACTCACACCAATCTCCCATAAATTGAATATTAATCCACCCTTTCTATTCCATCCTCGTGTAACAAAAATATTAAAGACAAGTCGTGTCATCACAGTCCTTGCATGTTCCGGACGAGTTTTGAGGTTACTCGAGCATTGTCGTGTCAGAAAGATGATTGAATTGGACAGCATTCCAACAGTTTTACATGTGCCGAAAAATTCTTTAGGCAATAAAATTCTTGTTGGATTCTCAGACGGCCGAGTAGCTTTATTTCGAATAAATCCAATGATAATGGAAGGTATGAGGTTGTGCATGCTTATATATGCATTATTGACATTTTATGTGCAGTTATTGAAAATTCTGCAAAAATTTTTCACTTCCAGTTAAACAAGAAATTTTAATCGAGACAAAGGAAAATTTATCAGCAGTAACATGCTTGGATACATTTGATCTATATGGTGATGGTAAGGAGGAATTGATTATCGGAAGACGAGATGGAACAATTCAAGTGTACTCCATGGCACTCGAAAATAATGAGTTCGATGGAATGGATTGTCAGCAATTATTATATGAAGAGAATTTCAATGAGAGCATTTCGTGTGTCTACGGTGCATGTGTTGGTGCTGCCGGTTACACAGAAGTCATTGCATGTACATATACTGGCAAAGTTTTTGGTCTTACGACACGAACTATCGGTGATACATTAACTGATTCTAAAAGCAATGATTTAGTTACGGATGCAACACAAAGGATTCAGAAATTAAAGTAATTTACTGCGCCTGCATATTTTGAATGATTTATGCCAATTTTATAATTCTTAATCATTTAGAGCTGAAATAGAATATCTCGAGCAAGCAGTAACAAAAGAAAGGGAAAAGTATCAACTTTCAACTCAAGCTTTAAGTTCTGGATTGTCAGCAATTCCAGTTATGACAGTCAATGACACAGTAATTGCTCAACATTCAAAATCAATGAACTTAATAATAACTTTACTTTTCATTTAGATTTCATTGTCTGCCGACGATGCAACATACATCCTTTCAATCGAATTACCAAGTCCAATAGAAAATATTTTGGTTCAATCGGACATTCCATTAGAGATGCTCGATGTCGATAGCAATACGGCAGTCGTGAGTAGAAGTGAATGTGACAGGAACGATGGAAATATGCTTTTGTGTTGTTATCGATGTCAAGTCAATACTAATCGTGTCGATCTAAAATTTAGAACGGTTGAGGGTCAACATGGCATATTGCGTGTTTACATCACGCCCAATATTCAGCCAAAATGTTGTCAACTTCGAACTTATACCATTCATCCATTATCGTTACACATAATGGTCCATAAATACGATACGACAAGGTTAATAACATTCACAATGATGCTAAAATTTTTTGACAACTTTTTCCCAATTTTCGGACTAGAACTATTTCTAGCCATCAAATTAGCATGTGATAACTTTTTGACTTTATCATCCTCTTTTTCATTCTAGACCAATGAATATATTAACATTAAAAGGAAACTTTAGTCAGGGAGAAATGCATAGTTGGATAAGTAATTGCCTGCCAGAAGTTCCGGAACGTGTCGACTCGACAGAAGAGAATGTCCTCATTTTCAAAAATTTATTTGTTGAAACATTTCTCATATGTAGATATGCAAAAGGTGAGGCTGAGTTCAAGAGTGACAATATCTCAACTATTTCTGTGATTAAAGATTACCTAACTAAGGAAGCAACTACACGACACATTAAGATTGAACTGCAAATGAGTGAGTTTAAATTTTTGACATTTAACGGTTATTTTTGAATTTGATTTTGAAAATTCCGTTAAAAAATTTAATTTTTTCTTGTTCCATTCCTTTGCAGATGTAAGTGACGCTTCAATTGAACATTTTATCACATTAGTAGAACCAAAATTACAACAATACAATGAAATGGAAAGAAACCATAAAATTCTTCAAGGATTATTGGAGCTTAATGTTCAGAATGATGACGAGTTTGAAATGTTATCGGATAAATATAAAAATCTGCTGCAAAATAAGCAAAATGTTGAGGAAAAGTTTAAAAATGATTCATCCAATCTCAATCGCTTAATTGGCATTCTGATAGATTTTTATGTCGATAAGAACAAGTTTCGAGGAATAAATGTCAGAAATAAATTGGATGCTTTTGTTGATGCTCTGAAAAATTGCAAGGAAGGCACTTTAAGTGAATTCTTTTGTGAAAAGACTGAGAAAAATAAAAAATAAAAGAAAATGTCATTTTTAGCAGTTCAATGACTCTCAAATAGATTTGCTGGATGTTTTTGATTAAAATATTTGCAATAATATTTTGACAATTTAAATTTATCGGAATAATATTTTTCTGTATATAAATCTCAATAAAAAGTGAAAAAGAATGATAAAGGAACTGAAATATGAAATATGGATGGAGACGGGGCAAAAGTTATCATCAAATAAAAAAAGTTTTTTGATTCAATTTCTTCATGTTTTCTCTGTTTTATTTCTGTTTCTATTTTGAAAAAGGTTGAACTTGTTCCAGTGAATACAAAATTCACTTCTATTTCCTTTTTTCTTATCTTATTAGAATAAATATGATAAATTTTCGCAGGAATTGCTTGACTCGCATGCCTTTTTATTTCACACAACTTATGTCTTTTGTTCCCTTATGTGCTGTGTACATTGAATATGTAAAGGAATGGATAGAAACATGGGTTAAATATTCCATATCCTTTTTTTGGAATATAAAGGTTTAACAAAAAGATGACAGCTGAATTGTATTTTGTATCTGTGTCTATAAGTTATGAGTTGATTAATGCTTAGCTGACATAGACTGAAATTGCATAAAATATTCCTCAAACTGATTCAAACTTTATTTTGTTCATGAACTGGCCAAAAAAATTAATATTTTGACTTAAAAATTCCTTCACAAATTCAATCATAGCAACCAAAGTCGTCGTTGCTATTTTGCTGTGTTTTTGTTTATTTTCCAATCGCTTTTTAGTTCCTCAGTTCCTTAAAAGATTCAAAAGAAAAAGTTTTATATTTTTTATCAGATTTTTCATCCTCGTCGGGAATTTTTTCATCTCTTTTTGATATTTTTCAATTGTGTGACTAAAGGAACTAAAAGTTGTGAGAAAAGAAAAGAGAAGAAGAGAAGAAGGATGTGGACATCAGAAGTTGACAATAAATTTTTGCTCACACCACAAAGTGCCATCGTAAAGAATATTGTCTATGAGATACTTCGTGAATGTGACACACGAGATTTTGTGGTTGAAAAGAAGTTTGTCACTTTCCTAGTTCATTTGGTGACTTTGCAAATCTATCGACAAGAAGAGATTGACTTGAATGGAAGAATTGATAGAAATTGTATTGAAGAAATCATTCGGATCTGTATGATGCATATTATAGGTACAATTCATAACAAAATACATAAACAAGTTCCTAATAAGTTAAGTCTGATTACTTTTAACAGATTCAAATGAGACACCATCAAATATCACACTTAAGATGCAAGTCTTCTTCATTGAGAATGCAAAACCATACGACGAAATCATCACGGAATATCATGAGAATCTGAGCAAGAAGACGAGTAGTTTGGTGAGGGAAATAATTGAGGGAATAGCAAAAAGCAAAGAGGAGCTAATTGCCATGCAGAAGAAGATTATTGTTGACATTATTTTACAGACTGCTCTCGGAAGTCCTTCCAACCCCGAAGTTTGTATTTCTTCTACTTCTACTTACTTTTTCATATTTCATGTCTTCAAATAAATAAGAAAGTCATTCACTTCCTTATTCTTTATTATTGCTGTTGTTGTTGGCAGGTTGTGACTGAAATAACAAAAGCTTTAAATTCCATCATGACTGAAAGTGATTTAGAGAATTTTGTGGAGTTGGAGGCTCATAATCGAATGGAATCGCTGAAAGAGATTCGAATGATTGTTTGTGGAATTGTTTTATTTAATAAAGACACAGGAATTGGCAATACGATGGATGAAAACATTCCCGATTGTAAGATTCTCATACTAAGTTGCATTTAAAGTCTATAGAATTTTATTTTTTTCTTTTTAGTGACGAAAACTTTACTGAAATCTTTCGATTCCATTGAGTCATTGCTGCAATTTACACTTTGCGACATTATGGATCGAGTAAATATTGTAAGTTCTTTTTCTCATGATGATGTCAATTTTCATTCTACTGATTCCATTTGACAGTTAACAACAGCATTTGATGGTGCATTAGCAATTGGAAAATCGTTTGTGCTGAATGCGACTTTATTGGAAACATCAGAAGTTAATATTATGATTGATTTATTGATATTGAATCGGCAACATGAGATTTATGTGAGGAAGTTGTTGGGTAATTTGAAATTTATGAAGGCATTGATTGAAGCACATGTTCGTAATTATGCTGAGAAACTCTTAAAACTTCATGAAACTGTTCAATTTCGATCAGCTGTTCCAAGTGTTCAAATCTTTCCAAAATTTAAAGAATTGACTGAAGAATGGATGGCACTTCATAACTTATCTTATGTCCTATCACAACAGAGTCAGATTAACAATTATTTACAGCATCTATCTGAATTATGCAGACAGCAACAATATGATGAAATTGTCCATAAATTATTGGGTGAGAATCAAATAGAAACTGATCATACTCGAGTACAGAAACGTCGACATTTGAAATTGGATGCAACAAGTTTGGAAGCAGCTAGTCCGCATATTTCAATTGTTCAGCCACCGGAAACCAATTCAGAGGTAAAAATGGCAATAAAATGATTTTTATGACTCCAGTTCTATTTTCGACATTTCTAGATTGAGTATCTAGGCTTTTGTACTTATGTGTTGGCTGAAAGCAAAATTTTATTGCCAAGCGTTCCTGAAATGGGAACAGTTCTGTGGAATCAAAAGATTTATGGCTTTTATAGTATCGAAGCTGCAAAACTTTTCATTACCAAACCAAAATTGTGAGTAAATTCCTTGATAAGCTTTAATGCTGTTCTGCACATAGTTTTATTATATCTTGAGACTACATGCTACTTATGCTGTATGCAATCTCAAGTAAAAGTGAAAGAAATGGAAAATTTTATAGCACATGACATGAAATGAAGAAGAAGTTCACCTGCATGTCTCATTAAGTAAATTTTACTTTCATTTTTCAGGTATATCAACAAGATTTTGGAAGTGATGAAAAGTAACATTCAGTTGGTTCTGTTCTTCAATGTCTATAATGCTATAAAATTGATGAAAAGTTCTCCAATTGATGTTGATGCTTTGATAGAAGGAACATCAAGTTCTACAGTTCAAGAAAAGTTCTCATTGGAACAAGAAACTCAGACTGAATTGCATCCAGTTCCATATTTTAAGGATGAAACTTATGTTTGGAATTTGTGGGATTTGAGACGCAAAGCCATAGAATTGGCAAATTTGCGTCGGAAGAAGACATCATCAGCACAAACTTTAACTTCATATCATCGATTGGATATAGCATCACAACGCTATGACTCGCATCAGAAAAATTCACAAACAAATGAATCCAAAAAAATTAACACAGAATAAATAAAAAAATTTAAGCTTAAATTCACTTAAAAAACATGAAAATCATTTTAAATTAATTGAGGCACTTGGAGAAGTTTTTATGGCAATCTAGGCAATTCATCCTAATAGTCCTCAATCAAAATCCATTTTTCGACTCACAAATAATCCTTAATTAATCCTCTTTTGATGAATGACTGAGGAAACACAGAATGTGCAGATATTTGAACGATAATCATGTTGTTCCTGATGATGCTGATGTTGCTGATGCTGCTTATGTAAAGTTGATGCTTCAAAGCATGGTTGTCGACATGAAGCATTTCCTTTTGGAAGTAGGAAGTAAAAAAAGAGAAAGAGAAGTGAAAATAATTGCAGCATTAAGGAGGTAGAGAAAAGAAAGAAAGAAGCAATAAATCATTTCTGCACAGAACTTACCCGTGGCCAATGTAGCATTAAGATGAGAAATGTAAGACTTTGCCAACCTCAACGTCTCAATTTTCGACAATTTTCTATTTTTCGGTTCAGTTGGTATCAACAGCCTCAATGTGTTGAATGCAGAATTGACACTGTGATGAGAGAAATTTTTCAGATCTTGGTTGAGTTTTTTTGTGGTTAAGGAAGTAAAAAATTCAATGAACCTGTGTGTCCTGAAACGTTCTCGAGCATTTGCTTGACTTCTTTGCTTTGTTGTCATTTCCATTTCATTTCCAAACGAATCATAATTATCAGTTCCATTATTACTACTGCTATTGCTGTTTATATCATGGCAATTGCCAAAGATAATTAAACAGTTTCCATCAACTTCATATTTTTCCATTCTTTAAACTTATTTGTGAAAATTAACATTCAGCTCACTTCCGACAAAGCTGCTTCATGCGTTTAATTCCATCATTTACTTCACAGACATGTCGCTCATCCTATTTCCTATTGTTTCCACTTTAAACTCTTTTGTATTCTTGCTGTGAAAAACTTTAACTTTTTTTTTGGAAGGAATTGAGTAAGATTTAAGGAACTAGAGTAGTAAGAATTTGGCTGTTCACTATACCGTAACCAAATTAAGACTGAAGTTGAATTTTTAAAGAACTTGCTTAGTGTCTGTCTATCGTATTTAAAATGTGATGATGCTACTGACTCAATGATGAGAAAATGAGAAAAAGACTTGAACTGGAGAGGAAAGAATGAATGAAAATTGTTTCTGTTTTATCCATTAAGTCGTTTATCACTGATGTGCTGAAAAGATCATCAAAACAAAACAACATTCTTAATGACTTCTCTTCTCCTTCCAATTCGTTTTTCATATTTTGTTTTTATTTTTTTCTGGCGATGATTATGTTCTGTTTATGAGTCATTACAACACACAAACGTAATTTCATGCATGTTTCTCATCCTTCTTCTGTTTCTCCTCCTTTCTATGAGCATTAAAAAAGTCCTCAACAGCAAGAACTGTAAAGATCATAAAAAATAAACAAACACAAAAAAATGTCACAGAGGTTAACTAATAAATCAAGTATATGCTTAAGTTGCAGTTGCGTAGGTAAAGAGTCTGCAAACAACGTCTGAGTTCAGTTCACATCCGTTGACACTTCATATATTTTACACAAGTTTTGACATGCTAATGGAAATAAATTACTATCACGTGTCAATGCTATAAGAGTTCATTAAATTTTGTAGTGTTATGCAAAATTTAAGATTTATTGTGGTTGCAAGATGCAGTGCTGTTTAGATGTTTGTTTTGAGGTGATTTTAAAATGCTGGAAGTAGAATTGTCGGTGTTTTGGATTATTCTAGGTTTTGGGCTGTTTCGACAAGTTTTGAATGAATTTGCATACTTTTGGGAAATATTGGTAAAAATTTTTGAAGAAAGATCTGTTGAACATCTTGACTCAATAGTCAATAACCTCAATTTAAATTATTTGCTTTGAAAGTTGAAACTCCCGCCAAAAATTTGATTAATTTTGATCCACATCATAAATGCTACAAATTTAACCTAAAACTATTAATCTGATCTGCGGATGTTGTCGAATATGCACAAATAACCTAATCTTAACTCTACAATCTACCGTAACAAATAGTTTAATCGCCACTGAGAAATGAAATGTTCCAATTTACAATAATTTTGCTTTCATAAGCAGAAACAAATTTTCTACATAAATTGAGCATAAAATTCAATTAATTTTCCTTTAAACAGCGCGGCATTGATAAGACTTCAAACAAGAAGACAGCAAAAAATAATAATTTTGAAATTGATTTATTAACAATACAAGATTGCACTTTATATTCATGGTAGGGAAAATTGTTCCTCAATATTTCTCATTCATAAGCACTCTTGATATTGCATAAATTCCCATAAAAGCCATTAGCATATTTTCGAGTTCATCTGCAGAGATTTTTTTTTATTTTTTCCTTCTTCTTACAAAAATGTCATCATGCAAATTTATTTATTATGATGTTGTGCGCAATTACTGTTCCTTCACAATGAATATATACACGAAAAAAAAAATCATGAGATGAGATGAGAAGAATTGTATAATAATGTAAGAAGACGAGGATGATAAAGTGAAGTCTCATAGAATATCTTTTTATGGGGTAATGATGTCTTTTAGAAGAGAGAGAGAGAAAAAAACAGCACAAAAAAACTAAATTGCCACACAAATAAAAACATTTAATGTGAATTAAGTGCCAGAGAGTGCGACTCTGTCATGCTGCTTATGAATATTATATTTTTGTTGTGGAGATTCATTCATCTACTGATGTTACCACTACTAGCCGGAATGATAGAGTGAGTTAAAATTGGAATAAAATTTTCAGATTAAAAGTTTTTGGAATAAGAAATTGACTTTTGGCGCATTTTTTATAAAATTAATATAGAACTTTGTTCTTACTTCTGCAGGCATAGTTGAGGTTTTAAGATCTATCCCCTCTTGAATTTGATTTGGCTTTATGTAGTCTGAAATTCATTCTTAAGTTCTGTCCTGTTTAATAAAAATTTGGAAATTTTAATTGCAGATAAATTCCGATAAAGACATAACTAAGAAGTTGTTCACTTATGACGTCCAATTTTTAGGGAGAATGAGGGTTCGAAGAATTAAGAAAGTCTTAAACAAAACAATTTTTTTTTTTGAAGATTACATAACAGAGGGGTGTCGAAAATCCAAGTTTTTGATGGACGTCATAAGCAAATGACCTCTAATGAGGCTTACAACTTGAATTTAAAAAAAATAATTCTGAATAATTCCATTCATTTGGTGACCGTTAAAAGAAATTAAAATTTTTGTATTGGAGCACTTTTTTGTTACTCAAATCAAAGCCCCTCAGTAAAATCAGCAATCCTCAAGAAAACAGCTCGCAAATCAAATTTCCCAGCATAAAATTACAAAAGCATCTTTACAATATCATCCACTTATTAAATAGTTCAGCAATCCTACATCCAGACTGACAAACATCTAGAAATACCTCTATTATTTTCCAGAAAATAATTGCACTAAAAAAGATGATTGTATTTAATAAAGAAGAAAAGATAATGCTTAATACTTAAGCATTCAGTAGTGCGATGCAAAAAAAAAGAAGTTTCTTTAAAAATGATATGAAAAACAAGATTGTTGTTAAGCTGTAAACTTTATCATCTTCACATCCCCTTTTTCTTCTTTTATGCCTCAATTCCTCCTTTTTCTTCATTTTTTGCTGCTCATCTACAATTTTTTTTTGTTTGTTTGTAGCTGAGAGTCTTTAAATCTCCTTTTAATGTCTTCATAGTGAGATGATGGTGAGAAGGGTAGAGTGCGAGATGCTTTTGTCCTTTCAGCACTAAAAATATTTTTTTATTTAAATTTTTTAGGTCATGTAGTCCGCTTCTTAAAAATTTTACCTTTATCATATTGTCTAGACTTTTACCTTTAATTTTAAGGAAGATGTTTTGAGTTTCTTTATGGCTTTAAGATGCGATTTAAAGGGAATCTTACAGAAGTTCAAGGTAGGGGATGAAAAGATCAATCATTAAGCTTCGGTTGACCTCAAAACTACAAAATAAACACAAAACTTAAAGTTCATGACAAATAAACCAAATTTAAAGACTTTTATTGACTCATATATATCCCATCCATTTCCTCATATCAATCAAGTCAAGTTCACGAATCCAGAATCACTCACAAGTAGGAAAATTTCCTGCAATTCATCATCGATATAAATCGAATTTGTTCTTTATATCATAAACTATTCAGCATATATTCACTTTCCTTTGTTGTGGTTCAATCTCCTCTTTCCCTTATCCATGCAACGTAAAATCTTCTTATGGAAAAGGTCTTTCACTTTCTCATGTCACACTTTTACATGCTTCCACATACGTTGATATTCATCGGGATCAAAAAGTCAAACGTGTCATCAATCAACATGTTGTTGGGTTTGATGAGAAAAAAATTGACAAATTAAGAGTTTTTCGACTGAATGAGCTGTAACAAAAGGAACGAAAAGAGTGTGAGAGACTGTACGGAATGATGTGAAAAAAGTTGTAAACTAAAGTCACGTTTTTCTTTCTCTCTTGCTCTCGTTCCTTTTCTGAATGAATGAACATGAATGACTCTGTTCATTACACTTAATTGATGGAATGTTTTTATGGTATTTTGAATACATACACTTTATTTAATCTAATCATGTTTGTGATAAAAATCGATTTTTTGACATTCCATTGATGATTTTTTAAGCATGTCGAAAATCTACACAATTGAATTTGTTTATCATTTTAAAAATGTTGATTCATTTTTGTTCACTTTGTCAAGTTATGAACTTGATTATTTTTATGAATTAAGGATGTTGTAGATAAGTTTTAAAGTAAATTTTATCGAAACTTCATTTTTACGAAGTGTAAATTTGTCATAAAAATATTTTTTCTTCGATTTTTCCCTATGATTTTTCAAATTTTAAAAACCGTTGGTACAAAATCAATTTTGTTTTGGAATTATCCCATCGGCAAATTTACTATAGATGGTTATGATCTGAAATGATGTTTTTTTTTAATTTTTTTTTTTTTTTTGCAGAAAACAGCAAGTGACAGAAACCAATTCTGCGCTTTAAACCTAATTCACAAGATCCCAAAATTTACCATTTTCTGTTGAACCATTGAACCCGACTACCGACATTTCGAAATTTGTCAGTTAAATACAATTAAAAATTTGAAAATAAAAATTGTAAATGTGTTGGTACATTTTTTCACCAATTTTTATTTTTAAGATAATTTGTCCATAAAAGCTTGTTAATATATGCTTTATTGATTAAATAGGACAGAAAGATTCTGTTTGATCAGAGAATGCAATTCATTTGATGAATCAAGATCCAGAATGGAAAAATACAAAAATATTTTGATTTCAAAATCTTTGTTTGTTTACAAAATTTTTTGTTTACATTTAATTTCGAAGTTTTCGAAATCAATTTCGAAAAACTTCGAACGATAGAAACAAATCTGCGCTTTAAACCTAAATCACAAAATCCCAAAATTTACCATTTTCTATTGAACCATTGAGCATACAATTTTATCGTTATCTAATGGACAGGTCACATCATATTTTTTCTCATGTGCTTTAACATTTGCATACATGCTTGTTGAATTTTTTCTGTCCATCCCTTTCTATTCAACTATATTCAATGGTAGCGTACGGAGAGAAAATTTGAGATGAATGCTATAGATATTGATTTTAAAAAATGGAATGGAATGTAAAACACATTTATAATGTCCATTAAATATTTATGGTCAAAATCATCTGTGTTATTCATACGACCCTGAATCTCACTTTATCTGTACTATTTGAGGATATGTAGATGCAAACTCTCATTATTGTTATGAATTACTGTTTGTAAGTTATTGAACTTTGCTGATTGATTTTTTCAGAATTACTGAATTACAATTTTTGTAACTGACTTGATGGTTAATCAATCAAGGGTTCCTGCCTTAAAATATTTTTCAAAACTGCTCAAAAAAATATTTAAACTTCTTGTAATTCAATTAAGTTAATGTTTGCCATTTAAACAAACCAAAAACCACAAAAAGTTACTCCAAAGTCCCACAAAAAATATCAATTGGCAATTGCTTTATTCTGTTTATTCATCTATTCGAGTAGAATTAAATAAACAATAAAATAAACTTTTTATTCCAATTTTATGTTTCAA
Source organism: Chironomus striatipennis (assembly GCA_026123125.1). Taxonomy (NCBI): domain Eukaryota; kingdom Metazoa; phylum Arthropoda; class Insecta; order Diptera; family Chironomidae; genus Chironomus; species Chironomus striatipennis. The sequence goes on from CM047394.1 coordinate 30,644,097, forward strand.
TATTTAATTCCAAACAAAACCAGAAAATTTGCATGCACGATTTCATGTATTTTTCACCACCCTCATTATACTCAGTTTTCTGGTTATTTTTTGCGGAACAGATTTATCAGCTCTTTCTTTCCTTAAAAACATCACGCATATAATATTTTCATGCAGTATATTTTAATTAAAAATTCAAATGTTTCGACTAGCATGAGATGAAGTACAGCAAGCTAGGAGGATGTATGGATGTGCGGAGGTTGTGAAAGTGTCAAAACAATATGATTAATTAAAAATTTATTATCAGAATTATGTGCTGACTTTCATGAGTTAGATTTATGGGTGATGATGATGATTATAGAGAAAGAAATTCAGGAATGTGTGAATAGCTTAACACTTAATAAACTGCTAGCCCGAAAGACACAAGTCGGATAATCGAGAAGAAATCCGGCACTATGCCGGAGTTAGGCCAGCACCAAGCTGGCATACAATTTAAGCCGGAGTGGTGCTGGCCTCACTCAGGCTTGATGCTGGATTTAGTCTCGACTATCCGACTTTCGGATAGTAGCAGTTTGTAGTTTTTTCATCCAGACATTAATTTTTAAAAGTCATCAAAAAATAGCTCAAATGGGCTTTAGCATTTTTATATCAAAGCATTTACACTTATCACAGTTTATCAAAAATATGAGATTATTAGATCTTTGCGTTCACAAGTGCTCATTCTGTGTAAAATTAATAATCTATCAGTTAAAAAAAAATCAATGAAAAAAATACTTTGACTGTATTCCAATCTTAAAATATGAAATAAAATGCTCCTATAGCTCAGGGGCAGAGCGCTAGTCTTGTAAACTAGCGGTCGAGAGTTCAAATCTCTCTGGGAGCAAGTTTTCAAGTTTTTTTTTTTTAATTTATTTTTTTTATTAAAGTTATTCACTTATGACATCCACTAAAATACGAGACTCGCTCTATTTCATGTCAAAAAAAGTCATGCAAAAAAAATTTTGTAAGCCACAAAGGTTCGATGATTAAGACGTCAAACGTAAAATGCCCCAAACTTGTGCAGTTAATTTATTTATAGTCCCAAAAAATTGGAATTAAATTTTTTTTTTTGAAAACAATTAAGTGCTATTAAGCTTACAATTTATAAAACAATTAAATAAAATTTTATTTATCAACAGTTTGTATACCGAAATTCAGACTTAAAATCCGCAATCAAACTCTGAATATAATGAAAAATCACAAAATTTTGATAATTTTCATTCTAATAATAATTTCAACTTACATCCATAGAATCGACATGAAATCTTCCCAAAGTTTTGTAGATGGTGTAAGATTTATATCAATTAAATGTCAAGCTGATAACAAAACAATTGTATTTAATCAATGTTTCATGAAGGCAGTGTCAAGGCAAATTGTGACTCTTAATATTAACTTAGTGTGCTTAGTTCCATACAAAAAGCCTTTTTATGTCCAATTCATCATCAATTTTCGCTATGGAACAATTTTTCGTCAAATAATCGACACGCATCAACAGGAATGGTGCAGTATTATGAACGGTGGAAGTACACATCAATTTATAAAGTATATGCTTGATTTATTGCGTAAGACGGCATCTAATTTATTCCACAAGTGTCCATATGAAGGTGAACTGGATGTTAAGAATGTTACAATTGATACAACTCAGTATGGAAACTATACAGCCACATTTCCATCAGGAACTTATCGTATTGATGTTTTAATTTTTTCTAACAGTACTCAGACAGCAAAAATGATGGCGACTTTTGAGGTGAAATCAGTTTTAAAAGAGACTTTTGGATAAGGCTGTATTCCAGATATTGAACAGTTGATATAAGGAGGGTAAACATTCAAAATAGAATATTTCCAAGTTGAACTAATCTTTTGGATCTATACTTTTTCCTTAAACATCAAAGAAACTGCGAAAGTTTTTGTGATTTTTGGGGTTAAGCAGGGTTAAGTCTAAAATAAAAGAGACATTTGAATGATTTTGCTATTGTTATTCAAGCAAGCGAAGCTGAACAGCATTAAAATTGGAAATTATCATTCAAAAATTATAAAATTTGCTTTGAAAATAAAGCTAATCACGCAATTATACAAAATTTTGATAAATTATAAATTTAAAGCAATTTAGGTATTTTTAGCAATCTAAGTTTATATATAAAAATCCATTTTTCATCATGAAAAGAATCAAAATCTATTTGTTCTTAATTTCATTAATATTTCCTCAAAGTTCCTACAGTGGATATAAAGACAACTACACTTTTGGATCCAGATTAAATTTCTTACAATGCCAAACTGACAATAAAACTGCCATCGTCAAATATTGCTACTTGAAACCAATTTCAAGAAAGATTGTTTTGATGAATTTTGGTATGTTCATTACTAGGCCTGTCCAAAGACCCATCCACATCCGACTTATCATTTTCTACAAATATGGAACAATTTATCGTCAAATAATCGACACAAATTTGATAGAATGGTGTGCAATTATGGACGGAACTGAATCTAATGTTCTTCTGAAATTTCTAATGAGTCAGTTGAAAGGTTCTCTATCTGATTTATTCCACAAATGTCCTTATGGAGGTGAATTCAATATTAATAATGTGAGTTTGGACAGCAGCTTATACGACAAGACTTCTCAACTGTTTCCAGAAGGAAATTATCGTGGAAATATTTTGGTTTTAAAGAATGATATTGAGCTTGGAAGAATTGCTATTGGACTTGAGCTGAAATCGCCATTAAAAGAAAGTTATGGATGAAGTTTTTTTATTAACATAACCTCAAAAATCTTTTGGGTTTATTTTTTTAGTTAATTTTTGATAATAAGATAAGACGGACACGGGCGTAGCCAGAGGGGGGGGCCTTGGGCACCCCTCCTTGAGCTCGAAGTTTCATACAAAATTTTTTTAAATTTTTAATTTTTTCAAAAAAGTTGTTCAATGTTGACAAAAAAAGAGATGATCCCCGCCTCCTTCAAAAATCCTGGCTGCGCCACTAAAAACGGACCTCTGCATTCTATCCCTTCTGATTTTTGCTACTTCCCATGACATACAAGACTTCGCCATCTAAATAAATATATATTCCACTATTAAACTGACAACTGACAGTTTCACCCCAAACAAGACAAAATAATTTAGAGCAATTGAAATAATCAGCACAGATTTCAATTAAGCAAAAAAGCCACAATGAAAATGGCACCACTTAACCTTTTCCATCCATTAACATTTTGATTTTTTTCCCATAGAATAAAACGAAGAATTGAGAAAGAAAGTTTTCTTTCCGCATTATACAATTTAAGTGTTAAGTGTTATGCATTTGCTAAAAGCCCTTAATAGCTGATTCTTTCTCCAATTTCAGATTTTTTTTTTTTATTATTTCATCTCGTTATTTTATAGAAAAAATTAATTAAAACAGAGAAGAAGTTTCTTCAATTTCACAGCACAGCACAAGGCATTGTGTGGATTTGTTAAGGAACGATAAATGAATGAACGAACGAAAAAAAAATAGAAGAAAATTGAAATTATTTGGAAATTTTCTACACGTTCGGCAAATAGCAAAAGAAGTCTGGCGAGAAGGAACAAAAAAAGTTTTCAATTGTCTTTTTTTTTATTTTAAAATTTGGTTTATGGTTTTCGAATGAAATTAAACTTTTTTTTTTTTGTTATTTCATTTTTTTGTGGGAGTTAAAAGTTTTCTATTTTCAATTTAAAATTGGGTTTTAATTTCTTGCTGCAATGATTTCGTATCGTTTTGAAAACTCATTAAGGATAAGTTCCGTTAGAGAGAATTAATAAAATTTTTATTAAAAAAAAATATGACAAGCTTGACTAACCACTTTACAAGGTTTTAAAACTGATATAAGACTTGAACTCTTACTGCATAGTAAATTTCAAAATTTTTAAAAAACTACTTAATCAACTTTAACGTTAAGACCACTATAGGATTAATATAAAGAATTAACAAAGAATTAGTTTTTAATAATAACACATTAAGGAATATTAAACAATTACAAATACCTATCTTAATTTCATTAAATTAATTTTTATTAATTTCGAAAAAGACTTTTTTTAAGTTTTTGGATAAATTTAAATTGATTACCCGATTTACCTAAATACAATTTTAAACTGACAATTTTAATAAAACGAAAAACTTTTTTCAACTTTCTTTAAAGATATAAAAATCACCAAAAAACCAACTAAAGAAAAAAATCGAATTATGATGACCTAAAGACATTATTGGAAAATCATCACTTGTCACATGATTGATTGTGCCTTTGAGTATTTCGGAAAAAAAACTCCCTTTGAACTTCCCAGACATAAACCAAAAAAAAAAAAATTAATGTGACATTTATCTTTATTAATGTATTAAAGTCATTGGCAGTAAAAAATACAAAAGATTCAGGCATAAAACAATAAGAAAGTGCCAAATAGTGTTTTCATTGTTTGATGACCAATAATGAATCAAACTTATTTCAGTAGGTATAAGAGAATTTTCACCTTCATAATTAGGTCTAATTAATATTAATGTAGGTAAGCTATTCTTTAGTGTGCAGAAAATATCTATTTTGATGGGAAATTGTTAAAATCAACTGTTATCTAGATTTCAAATTTTGTTTGCAGCTAACTTCGCGTTTTTCAAATTTTCAAAATTCGTTGAACTTGATATTCTCAAAAACTACTTTTAGTTACGATAACTAAATTAAACTCAGCTAAAATTTATTAAATATGTTTGAATGTTACTAAGATATAAATTGTTTCTATAGTGCAATGTTATCATTTTCTAATGAAATTAAAGATTTTTTCAAAATTTGGTTTTCTCACACACACAATCACAAAAATTCACAGTGTAAAATAGTAAACACAACAATTATGTTACGAAATTTATTAAAATTAGCCAGAACTAAGATAGTATCAAATAATCTAAATAGTTTACGAACATGCAGAAGTTATTCTACATCCAACGAAGTCATTGGACTCAAATGTCAGTACAGTATTAATGATTTTTTTGTGATAATTGTAAAATTTAGAACCGGTTACTTAAATTTCATTAAAGCTCCGTCTGAAACATTTACAGACAATCCAAATGTCGTCAATTCATTAATGGAATTTGAAGGAAACTGGCCAGAAGATGTAAAAGAGAAGTTTATTCAAGATATGAGCGTAGTTGAGGATTTTATCAATAGTCAAGAAGAAGAAGAAATCCTGAAAGAAATTGAGCCTTACTTGAAGCGTTTAAAGTACGAAAGAGATCACTGGGATGATGCTATTAATGTATTTAGAGAAACTGAAAGAAAATTTTGGTATCCTCAAAACAGAACAATCATTAATCGACTTATAGAAACTTCATTTAAAAAAGGCACAGCAACTTTACCGCATATTCATGTCTTAGATTTAGCTCATGATGGTGTAATTAAGCCACACGTTGATTCTGTAAGATTTTGTGGAACTACAATTAGTGGAATATCATTACTCACTGATGCCATAATGAAATTAGTACAAAGTACAACAGATCCATTTGAGGCACCTGACGACTACAGACAACAACCAAAAACTGACACATCAAATCTATACTCATGTAAAGTGCTGCTTAGAAGGAGGTCACTTTATATTATGAGTAATTCATCTAGATATAATTTTACTCATGAGATATTAAGGAACGAGGAATCAATTTTTAAGGGCCAAAAAGTTGAAAAAGGAAGAAGAATTTCAATTATTTGTAGAGACGAACCTTAATTATTGACTATGTTGAATAAAATTTAGAATTAGGGTAAAAAAACTGTTTTTTGTGGTAATCTATTTTTTGTGGTATTCATCTTTAGCTGTGAAACATACTTTTAAAGCATTAAAAATTCCTCATTTCTTGACAGATGTGTTGCAAATAATGATTAAAGCATGTATGCTTAATCTGAATTGTCTAATTAATTTCTATCTTTTAATATTTGCAATTTAAAATTTCACACCAAAAATCAAAATTTCTTACCATTTTTCATGCGCAATTTTTTGCTTAATTTCGTTGTGATTCTGTCAGAAGAATCATTATTGTGACAAATAAACGTTCACTGTTTAATATTTAATCATATTTAATGCATATAAGTTAACAAAATAATCGAAAATTACAATTTACTTTGTATAAACATTGAATCTATTTTTTGTGGTACTAAAATCTATTTTTTGTGGTATTTGTTTACAATAAAATCCATACAAACTAAAGTTGATATTACCTAAAAGTTGACAGTCCCTAAACAATTTGAAAAATAAAAATCCGGTAAAATATTATGAAACTATTTTTAATAAATTTAATGTATTTTAATCATTTAAATAACTTAATTTGACTTGTTATCGATTCATTTTGCATTAAAGATGATGTATTTAAAGTAATAATTAAAATTTATCATATAATTTCATTACTTTTTATTACCACAAAAAATAGATTTTTTTACCACAAAAAATAGATTTCATACCACCAAAAATAGATTTGGTGTTTAATTTAGTTTTTCACTAAAAGCTTAATGTTACAGTAGTAAATGAATATAAGACTTTAAAGTCTTTTGGTTCCTGAATATTTTGAGCCATTATTCATTTAAAAAGGATGAATCAGTGAATATTTATTTAAATTCAAAGTTGATGAAAAGCAAAATACCACAAAAAACAGATTTTTTACCCTACAAGTGATAAAAAAAAAAAAAGATTTCATGCAGATGCATCTTATTTCATGCACGTAACTTCTCATAAACCTTTCTGATGGCTCCAAATTTATCAGATGTGAGGAGATTCAAAAGCTGTTCTTCGTATGGACATTTTGGATTGATGAATTCTTCCTCAAATGCATTAAAATTAATTCCTTTCTTCCTGTAGATGTATCGATGACTGTATGTCTCATAAAATTGTGATTTTTCTAGCAATTCAAATGACGGATAGAATATGTCAAACTTTGCATTCTCATTAATACGCTTCGCTAATCCAGACTTGACCAAATGATCATTTAAAATTTCCCCGTCATCACGACATGCAATTATTTCATAAAAATCTTCCTGTTAAAAGAAAACTTTTAAGATCCAGTGAACTAATTTAGATCCAGTTATCCTTTTTACCTCAGCATGATGTCTAACAAATTTGAAGCGGAATAGGCGATTGTAACAGAATTTTATGATGAAATCAGTCGCATCTATATCAAAAAGTTTGGCATTATCAAGCGGTGCGATTCCAAACAGGCATGCTCTAATTGATTTCCTCGGAATTTTGTGAAAGTCTTCAGCCAATAGGCGACAATACTTTAAATTCAAGTATCCTTTAGTTCCAAAATCATCAGCAAAAACTGTAAATTATTTTTTTGTGTTAGATCCAGTAGTGGCTTATTAAAAACGTTTATGGAACTTACTACAGATATTTCCATTTTGAGTTTTTTCACTCAATATTGTGGCGCGATTCCATTTTCCACAAATAAATGCTGCAATTTTCATGCCAATTCTTATCTCATTTTCTTTAATTTCCAGGAATTTTGACTCATGATTTGCATTATAATAATCTTCAATATCCTCGCACAATCTCAATAATTCATCATCTTCAACCTGCAGCCATACTTTTGATGGACTAAAAATTTCTGATAACCATCCTCTTTTCGGGTATTCTGTGAATTAAATCGATACTTTTAGGATGTTATGAAATTAATTAAAGTTATTACTACCTTCTGTTATACTGAAATTACTGAATAAATTCAATAATTCGTTCATCTTTGAATATGTACAATTTGACGACTCGAACAGAGACTTTCCAAAAATGAAATCATCTAAAAAGGGTAGTCAACTATTTTTAAGTTATTGATTTATTTCAAATTTTTGAAAACCGTTATTTTTTTAAAATCGTAAATTCCGTTAAAAACGTTAAGAACACACAAAAAATGTGATTTATTTTGGAGTAATTTTTAAGTGCCAAATATCACACAAAAAAGTGCTGAAACTACAATTTAATTAAGTGCTTTTCCCTTTCTGATGACGAGTAAATTAGAGTGAAGAGGAAGAACGTCCTCAAAGCTCTTAACAAACTCCCGTCCCATTGTTTCTCGTTGATCACGTTCTATTGCAAACAGCTTCAGTTGCTCATCTAATTTTTGCTTTTCTGCCAAGTCCCTCAAATGTTCACTCTTTCTTTGTTCTAATAATTCTTGTCCATAATGATGTGCCTTGACTCTATTCTTCCAGTTTTCTTCCTTCATCTTCAATCTTTCATTCAATTCTTGCTCATTAAATTTCAAATTATCCTCTTTCTCCTTTGCTGCATCTCGGATTTTCATCTTTTCCTGTTCGATAATTTGATGAACCTGAATCGAACGTGCTTGTTGATTTATTAATTCACGTTTCTTCACAAATTCACATCGTTTAATCCACTCATCTTCATTTCTCTTCTTTCTTATGTCATCAATTTGTTTTTCCTTCTCACATTGCTCCATGTCATTCTGATGCCTGGTTTTTCTTAGATAATCAAGATAATGAAAGACTTCGCGACGAAAATGTTCCTGAAATTCATGATTTCGAATTAACGATCAAATATTTTTTGAATTTTAATTTTTTTGGAAAGTTCAAAAAGTTTAAAATTCAAAAAACCGTTGGAAATTAAACTTAATACCTGTTCTGATCTTCTTGCATTATCTTCCTTTATCATGTCACATTCAATCTTTTTATTTAGACTTTTCTCAAGTTCGAGTTCTTTTTTTCGTTGGATCTTCTTCAATTCCTCATTTTTAAGAATTTGCTTTGATATTTCTTCATTTAACATTTTTCGAGACATTTGTTCCCTTTTCATTCTTTCTTCATCCTGCTGTGCTTCTTCCAACTTAGAAATTGAAATTTGTTCCAATTCCAAATTAATTTCTTCGTGCATTTTTTGGGCATCAGCTTGAGATTTTTCATACATTTGACTCTTGAGATAATCTTGAACAGCCAAACCTTCATGCCGTCTTTTATTTAAATCAACTTTTTCCATCTCAGTTTTTGAGAAATTATCTCGTTTTAAGACTTGATGCCAGTTATCTTCAATATCTTTAATTTGTTGAACTCGCTTCTCCAAGTCCTTGATTTGTTCCAATTGACACACTTTCGAATCAATTAAGAGCTGATTTCTTAGAGATGGACGGATGTCATCGCAATCATTTCTAATGGAATTAAATTAATTTTTGGAAATGAAAATTTTAAAATAATTAGTAACTCACATAAACATTCTGATTCTTTGCTGCCTGATGTATTCTTCATCTGCCTTTTTTCGAGCATCTTTCCATGCATTCATGCGGTTAATTCGATCTTGAAGAGATTCATTTTTGATAAGAGAAGCAAAAGATTCCATCGTGTTAAGGAATTACAGTAAAAAATTTCGATACACCGCTTTATTTCGAGTCAATAAATAACTAAAAGAATTTTTTGGTTTCTAGGCAACTGTTGCTGTGATTTCAAATTGTATGTTTTTTTTCGCAACTACGCTGGAAATTTATGTTCAAAAATAACGATTCTTTTAAATTTGAATTAAAGTTCAAAAAACTAACGGATTTTCAGATTTTGAATTTAAGTTCCAAAATTTGAACTTTTGAAAAATTCAAATAAAAAAAAAATCGTTAAATTCTTAAAAATCATAATTCAGCCAATAAATTAAAAATGTCAATAAGCCACTAAATGAAATGTCATACCACTAATTAGTCAGCACACTCAGCTCACTTTTACTTTCGCATTAATAGTACAATAGCTTTTCTATTGATTTTGATTACAATCTGTCACGAAGTTTACGAGACGCTGTAGACATTTAAATTCACAGACGAGGCAAATCACTTAATAAAAGTAAACAGGTTTTTGTTATGAAAAGTTTATTTCATTTATTGTTGTCAATAATAGAGGCATAATAGTTATTCATATAAAATTTTTTTTTCTTCCATTTATCGTAATAAAATATTTATAATATAATTTACCATTGCAATCAGTTTTTTTTTTTTGTTTTTAAGTTAATTAGAACTGTTTTGTGAGTGAGTATATGTATGCCCATTAAATTTTGGTTCAATACCATTAATTCATCACAAGTCATTATTTCAAATATATTTGGTGAAAAAATATTTTTTTTTCAAGTATTTTAAATACATTTCATTAATAATATTATTAGATTTATTGGTAGTTTTTTTGTTTCTTAAGAACGGACATAATTTTTGTGATGATTTAGAACCATTTTAGAGTTTTACAATAGTCTTATAATTAAGTCTAAACAAAATTGTGTGTTTCTAAACAAAATTTTACAAAAGTGCATAAATCTAATTTTGATGCTTTTTCAGTATAGGCTTTATAGTTTAGGATGCACAATGGTCTGAAATCGAAAAAAGTGTTCGAAAATTATATTTTGGTGTAAACTTTAGAGGTCGCAAAGTTTTTGTTGATTTTCTTTATTCTGAAAGTGTTAATAGCTTTGTCAAGTCTACATTATACATCTCTGAAAATATGAGCTTATAATATTAAGGATAAACATGATTTTTCATTAAAAATTTTAAATTGTTTCTCAAAAAAATTTATGCACGGACAAATTTGTATGGAAAAAATTTGGAAAAACAAGTGAAATTTAAATGCAAATTTTTGGAAAAGGAGGCAGAAGGAGGTTACAAGAGCATGATTAGAAGGTAAATAAAGACTCAATCTTTCGATTTGTGTAAGTCCCGGAGAGGCCTTTAGAGGCCTTTTTAACTTATGAGCATTTAAAGTTTTCGAAATTTTCAAAATTTTAATTGCAATTTCCCTAATGATTAAGCATTTGGCTAATGTTTTATAAGCTTTAACATAAAATTTGAGCATTAATTAATGTATTGACAGTAATTAGAACATGTATCAAACGATAGAAAGTGGAAAATTATTATAAAACTTTTTCATGGTGTTTTTGTACACAAAATTTTCGTGACTTTCATTAATGATTGACAGAGTTAGACAACGATTAGAAGGCTGATATTTTCACAGAAGATGCGTCAGTTTATGTTTTATAATCGTGCATTTAAAAGATCAGGTTTAAAAGACATGACTTTTTTGTATTTTTGAACATTTTTTTCGATTTCAGACCATTGTGGGATGATTTTAATGCATATTAACGGTTAAAAATTCAAATCAAAAGTTCAATTTTCAAAAAAGTTTTTGAACTTCAATTTTGAATTTTTGAAAACCGTTAAAATTTGTAAAAATTTAATCAAGCTTTATTTCATCCCTGCTCATTTTTATTATCTCATATAAAAGTATACAAATAATTTAATAGCTTTTTCATATTTTTAGATTAAACATTAATATCAGTATGAAGGGTGTGTATCTTTGAATGTGAAATTCATGGAATCTAAAGCATATTTATGGAAGTTTTAAATCGGATTACTATTTTGAGCATATTCATTTTATCATATTCACACCAAATTTTCAATTTGGGTGAATATATTGCTTTTGAGCAAAACTGAAAACCACATTTTCTAACTTGCTGCTTCAGGATTACAATTTTATCCCATACTTTCTATGGTGGAAAGTCTGTGCCTGAAAATACCAATCTAACAGTGAAAACCGCATCTCATTTGGTGCTTCCAGTCAAGAGAAATTGCAAAAAAACGCATTCTGTCATTTAGTTAGTTAGTTAGTTAGTTAGTTAGATTCTGCGATAACTCAATTTTAAAGAAATATTAAGACTTCGGGTTTTTTGCATTCGATCAATATTAGTCCAAGGAAAACCGGTATAGTTTTTGGAGTCATAAGATGCTTCCAGTGAAGCACAGTGGACGAAAATGTGTCTCTTTTTGACCAAATTTTAACCGATTATTGCAAAACACATTTTTATTTACATTTTCTTCTTTTTTTGTTTTCTTCAATAGCCATAAATGCTTACTGGATTCGTGTTTTATGACAATGAATGCTTACTGGATCTCATTTATGGTCTTAAATCCTTACTGGATCTCACTTTATGGCCATGAATGCTTACTGGATCTCACTTTATAGCCATGAATGCTTACTGGATCTCATTTTATGGCCATAAATGCTTACTGGATCTCATTTAATGGCCATAAATCATTACTGGATCTCACTTTATGGCCATGAATGCTTACTGGATCTCATTTAATGGCCATAAATGCTTACTGGATCTCACTTTATGGCCGTGAATGCTTACTGGATCTCACTTTATGGCCATGAATGCTTACTGGATCTTACTTTATGGCCATGAATGCTTCCTGGATCTTACTTTATGGCCATGAATGCTTACTGGATCACACTTTATGGCCATGAATGCTTACTGGATCTTACTTTATGGCCATGAATGCTTACTGGATCTTACTTTATGGCCATGAATGGTTACTGAATCTCACTTTATGGCCATGAATGCTTACTGGATCTCACTTTATGGCCATGAATGCTTACTGGATCTCACTTTATGGCCATGAATGCTTACTGGATCTTACTTTATGGCCATAAATGCTTACTGGGTCTCATTTTATGGCCATGAATGCTTACTGGATCTTACTTTATGGCCATTATTGCTTACTGGATCTCACTTTATGGCCATAAATGCTTACTGGATCTCATTTTATGGCCATAAATGCTTACTGGATCTCACTTTATGACCATGAATGCTTACTGGATCTCACTTTATGGCCATGAATGCATACTGGATCTCACTTTATGGCCATTAATGCTTACTGGATCTCATTTTATGGCCATTAATGCTTACTGGATCTCACTTTATTGCTATGAGTGCTTACTGGATCTCACTTTATTGCTATGAGTGCTTACTGGATCTCACTTTATGGCCATAAATCATTACTGGATCTCACTTTATTGCCATGAATGCATACTGGATCTCACTTTATGGCCATTAATGCTTACTGGATCTCACTTTATGGCCATGAATGCTTACTGGATCTCACTTTATGGCCATAAATCATTACTGGATCTCACTTTATTGCCATGAATGCATACTGGATCTCACTTTATGGCCATTAATGCTTACTGGATCTCACTTTATGGCCATGAATGCTTACTGGATCTCACTTTATAGCCATGAATGCTTACTGGATCTCATTTTATAGCCATGAATGGTTACTGAATCTCACTTTATGGCCATGAATGCTTACTGGATCTCATTTTATAGCCATGAATGGTTACTGAATCTCACTTTATGGCCATGAATGCTTACTGGATCTCACTTTATGGCCATGAATGCTTACTGGATCTCACTTTATGGCCATGAATGCATACTGGATCTCACTTTATGGCCATTAATGCTTACTGGATCTCATTTTATGGCCATAAATGCTTACTGGATCTCATTTAATGGCCATAAATCATTACTGGATCTCATTTTATGGCCATAAATGCTTACTGCATCTCATTTAATGGCCATAAATCATTACTGGATCTCACTTTATGGCCATGAATGCTTACTGGATCTTACTTTATGGCCATGAATGCTTACTGGATCTCATTTTATAGCCATGAATGGTTACTGAATCTCACTTTATGGCCATGAATGCTTACTGGATCTCACTTTATGGCCATGAATGCTTCCTGGATCTTACTTTATGGCCATGAATGCTTACTGGATCACACTTTATGGCCATGAATGCTTACTGGATCTTACTTTATGGCCATGAATGCTTACTGGATCTTACTTTATGGCCATGAATGGTTACTGAATCTCACTTTATGGCCATTAATGCTTACTGGATCTCACTTTATGGCCATGAATGCTTACTGGATCTCACTTTATGGCCATGAATGCTTACTGGATCTTACTTTATGGCCATGAATGCTTACTGGATCTTACTTTATGGCCATGAATGCTTACTGGATCTCATTTTATAGCCATCAATGGTTACTGAATCTCACTTTATGGCCATGAATGCTTACTGGATCTCACTTTATGGCCATGAATGCTTACTGGATCTCACTTTATGGCCATGAATGCTTACTGGATCTTACTTTATGGCCATGAATGCTTACTGGATCTCATTTTATGGCCATGAATGGTTACTGAATCTCACTTTATGGCCATGAATGCTTACTGGATCTCACTTTATTGCTATGAGTGCTTACTGGATCTCACTTTATTGCTATGAGTGCTTACTGGATCTCACTTTATGGCCATAAATCATTACTGGATCTCACTTTATTGCCATGAATGCATACTGGATCTCACTTTATGGCCATTAATGCTTACTGGATCTCACTTTATGGCCATGAATGCTTACTGGATCTCACTTTATGGCCATAAATCATTACTGGATCTCACTTTATTGCCATGAATGCATACTGGATCTCACTTTATGGCCATTAATGCTTACTGGATCTCACTTTATGGCCATGAATGCTTACTGGATCTCACTTTATAGCCATGAATGCTTACTGGATCTCATTTTATAGCCATGAATGGTTACTGAATCTCACTTTATGGCCATGAATGCTTACTGGATCTCATTTTATAGCCATGAATGGTTACTGAATCTCACTTTATGGCCATGAATGCTTACTGGATCTCACTTTATGGCCATGAATGCTTACTGGATCTCACTTTATGGCCATGAATGCATACTGGATCTCACTTTATGGCCATTAATGCTTACTGGATCTCATTTTATGGCCATAAATGCTTACTGGGTCTCATTTAATGGCCATAAATCATTACTGGATCTCATTTTATGGCCATAAATGCTTACTGGATCTCATTTAATGGCCATAAATCATTACTGGATCTCACTTTATGGCCATGAATGCTTACTGGATCTTACTTTATGGCCATGAATGCTTACTGGATCTCATTTTATAGCCATGAATGGTTACTGAATCTCACTTTATGGCCATGAATGCTTACTGGATCTCACTTTATGGCCATGAATGCTTCCTGGATCTTACTTTATGGCCATGAATGCTTACTGGATCACACTTTATGGCCATGAATGCTTACTGGATCTCACTTTATGGCCATGAATGCTTACTGGATCTTACTTTATGGCCATGAATGCTTACTGGATCTTACTTTATGGCCATGAATGCTTACTGGATCTCATTTTATAGCCATGAATGGTTACTGAATCTCACTTTATGGCCATGAATGCTTACTGGATCTCACTTTATGGCCATGAATGCTTACTGGATCTCACTTTATGGCCATGAATGCTTACTGGATCTTACTTTATGGCCATGAATGCTTACTGGATCTTACTTTATGGCCATGAATGCTTACTGGATCTCATTTTATAGCCATGAATGGTTACTGAATCTCACTTTATGGCCATGAATGCTTACTGGATCTCACTTTATGGCCATGAATGCTTACTGGATCTCACTTTATGGCCATGAATGCTTACTGGATCTTACTTTATGGCCATGAATGCTTACTGGATCTCATTTTATGGCCATGAATGGTTACTGAATCTCACTATATGGCCATGAATGCTTACTGGATCTCACTTTATTGCTATGAGTGCTTACTGGATCTCACTTTATGGCCATAAATCATTACTGGATCTCACTTTATTGCCATGAATGCATACTGGATCTCACTTTATGGCCATTAATGCTTACTGGATCTCACTTTATGGCCATGAATGCTCACTGGATCTCATTATTTGACCTTGAATGCTTACTGGATCTCATTTTAAGGGCATAAATGCTTGCTGAATACGACGATTTACTAATTTAGGATTTTGTAATCTTTGGTTTTATACTAGTTTTATCAAGGCGTTAACACTCTTTTTTTCCCACGGGATTTTTAGGGATTTTCGGGATTTTTGTAGTAAATTCGGGATTTTTCAGGATTTTTAGGGATTTTTCAGGATTTTTCGGGATTCTTCAGGATTTTTCAGGATTTTTCGGGATTTTTCAGGATTTTTTAAGGATTTTTGAAAAAAGTTTAGAAACTTTAAAATAGTATATTAAAATTTATGAATTTTAAAATAATTCATACATGAGTTTTTTTAATTTTAGCAGTAAGGAATACATATTTTATGAGAAATATCACTCGGAAAAGTGACTTTTCTCATAATTTTTTTGAATTTAGGTTAAAAATTATCTCAGAAAAGCAAATTTTCTCAACTAATTAACTATTTGAAGTGAAAAATTTAAAGGAAAAGCTCCATTTTATTATTTGAGATGAAAAACCCATTGGAAACGCGATTTTTCTCAACGATTTTCTTAGTTGGGATGAAAAATTACTCGGAAAAGCGAATTTTTGCGTCGATTTTCTTAGTCGAAAAGGAAAGTTCTTCGGATAAGCGATTTTTCACATCGATTTTCTTAGATGGGATAAAAAATTCATCGGAAAAGTGATTTTTGGTATCGGTTTTCTTAGATGGGATGAAAAATTCCTCGAAAAAGTCATTTTTGGTATCGGTTTTCTTAGTTGGGATGAAAATTTCCTCAGAAAAGTGATTTTTGGCATAGATCGGAAAAGCGAATTTTCGCGTCGATTTTCTTAGTCGGGAAGGAAAATTCTTAGGAAAAGCGATTTTTCACATCGATTTTCTTAGTTGGGATAAAAAGTTCATCGAAAAAGTGATTTTTGTTATCGGTTTTCTTAGTTGGGATGAAAATTTCCTCAGAAAAGTGATTTTTCACATCTATTTTCTTAGATGGGATAAAAAATTCATCGGAAAAGAGATTTTTAGTATCCGTTTTCTTAGATGGGATGAAAAATTCCTCGGAAAATCGATTTTTCACATCGATTTTCTTAGTTGGGATAAAAAGTTCTTCGAAAAAGTGATTTTTGTTATCGGTTTTCTTAGTTGGGATGAAAATTTCCTCAGAAAAGTGATTTTTGGCATAGATTTTCTTAATCGGGAAGGAAAATTCTTCGGAAAAGCGAATTTTTGCGTCGATTTTCTTAGTTGGGATGAAAAATTCCTCGGAAAAGCGAATTTTCGCGTCGATTTTCTTAATTGGGATGGAAAGTTCCTCGGAAAAACGAATTTTCGCGTCGATTTTCTTAGTCGGGAAGGAAAATTCTTCGGAAAAGCGAATTTTCGCATCGATTTTCTTAGTTGGAATGACAAATTACTCGGAAAAGCGAATTTTTGCGTCGATTTTCTTAGTCGGGAAGGAAAGTTCTTCGAAAAAGTGATTTTTCACATCGATTTTCTTAGTTGGGATAAAAAGTTCTTCGAAAAAGTGATTTTTCACATCGGTTTTCTTAGTTGGGATGAAAATTTCCTCAGAAAAGTGATTTTTGGCATAGATTTTCTTAATCGGGAAGGAAAATTCTTCGGAAAAGCGAATTTTTGCGTCGATTTTCTTAGTTGGGATGAAAAATTCCTCGGAAAAGCGAATTTTCGCGTCGCTTTTCTTACTTGGGATGAAAAGTTCCTCTGAAAAGAGAATTTTCGCTTAGATTTTCTTAGTCGGGAAGGAAAATTCTTCGGAAAAGCGAATTTTCGCATCGATTTTCTTAGTTGGAATGACAAATTACTCGGAAAAGTGAATTTTTGCGTCGATTTTCTTAGTCGGGAAGGAAAGTTCTTCGAAAAAGTGATTTTTCACATCGATTTTCTTAGTTGGGATAAAAGTTCTTCGAAAAAGTGATTTTTCACATTGATTTTCTTTGTTGGGATGAAAAATTCCTCGTAAAAGTGATTTTTGGTATCGATTTTCTTAGTTGGGAAGGAAAATTCGTCGAAAGAGCGATTTTACGCATAAATTTTCTTTGTTCGGATGAAAAATCACTAGAATATGCCAAATTCTTCGGTTTTATCTTATTTATGATAAGAAACTCATCGAGATATCATTTTTTAACATTTTCATGCTTTTAATTATGAAAAAGTTACGAGAAAAAAGATTTTCTTTCCATTTTAAATCAATTTATTGTTTTGAGATTTCCAGGGATTTTTCAGGATTTTTCGGGATTTTTCAGGATTTTTCGGGATTTTTCGGGATTTCGGGATTTTTGTAGGAAATTAGGGATTTTTCGGGATTTTTTAGGGATTTTTCAGGATTAATCCCGAAATTTCGAAGTGTTAATGCCTTGAGTTTTATACTAGTATCAATATATAATTGTTTTATCAAGCGAAAATGAATCATGCTGAGCTATAAATGTTGATGATAGAATTTCAATGCTTTCACATGGAAAATATGTGAAATTGAAGGGTGTTAAGCATTGACATTATATTTTCGATGCTTTAACATGAGATATGTGTGGAATTGAAAGGTTTTAAGCATTGATATTATATTTTCGATGCTTTAACATGAGAAATATGTGGAATTCAAGGGTTCTAAGAGTCGAACGGAACGAAGCGAAGCGAAGTGGAGTTCGACATTCCTGTAATCTATAATAGTCGAACGGAACGAAGCGAAGTGAAGTGGAGTTCGACATTCCTGTAATCAATAATAGTCGAACGGAACGAAGCGAAGCGAAGTGGAGTTCGACATTCCTGTAATCAATAATAGTTGAACGGAACGAAGCGAAGCGAAGTGGAGTTCGACACCCCTGTAATCTATAAAAGTCGAACGGAACGAAGCGAAGCGAAGTGGAGTTCGACATTCCTGTAATCCATAATAGTCGAACGGAACGAAGCGAAGCGAAGTGGAATTCGACATTCCTGTAATCCATAATAGTTGAACGGAACGAAGCGAAGCGAAGTGGAGTTCGACATTCCTGTAATCAATAATAGTTGAACGGAACGAAGCGAAGTGGAGTTCGACACCCCTGTAATCTATAAAAGTCGAACGGAACGAAGCGAAGCGAAGTGGAGTTCGACATTCCTGTAATCCATAATAGTCGAACGGAACGAAGCGAAGCGAAGTGGAGTTCGACATTCCTGTAATCCATAAAAGTCGAACGGAACGAAGCGATGCGAAGTGGAGTTCGACATTCCTGTAATCTATAATAGTCGAACGGAACGAAGCGAAGCGAAGTGGAGTTCGACATTACTGTAATACATGATAGTCGAACGGAACGAAGCGAAGCGAAGTGGAGTTCGACATTCCTGTAATTTATAATAGTCGAACGGAACGAAGCGAAGCGAAGTGGAGTTCGACACTCCTGTAATCTATAAAAGTCGAACGGAACGAAGCGAAGCGAAGTGGAGTTCGACACTCCTGTAATATATAATAGTCGAACGGAACGAAGCGAAGCGAAGTGGAGTTCGACACTCCTGTAATATATAATAGTCGAACGGAACGAAGCGAAGCGAAGTGGAGTTCGACACTCCTGTAATATATTATAGTCGAACGGAACGAAGCGAAGCGAAGTGGAGTTCGACACCCCTGTAATCTATAAAAGTCGAACGGAACGAAGCGAAGCGAAGTGGAGTGATTCATAATACGTCCTCAGATTTTGGATTCATAAGGTTAAATGTAAAAGTGTTTGAGCGAAGCTCGAACACATGAAGTTTGAACGTAGTTCAAACTAGGTTGAGCGAAGCTCACAAATTTTTACATCCTGAACGAAGCGAAGCGAGTGAAGGTGTGAAAATTTTCCCAATACGTCCTCAGACTTTGGATTCATAAGGTAAAATGTAAAAGTGTTCGAGCGAAGCTCGAAGCGAGCGAGCTGAACGAAGCGAAGCGAGTGAAAAAGTACAAGAACACGAAGTATGTAGTACAAGAACACAATGACTGTAAAAGCGTGGGGCGTTCAAAAGAGGTCATCAAAATCAAAAGGTCGCCAAGACAATTACTATTTTATTTTATTTTAAAAACGTGATATTATTTTATTTACTACTTTTTAGAACAATTTTACCAAAGTTTTTTGGTCATTTTCAAAAAGCGTGTTTTTTAAAAAGTTTTTTTTTATACATTTTTTATCTATCAAATATAATCATACATGAAAGTCTGATCTACAGAATAGACTAACCGCGGAGCAGCAACTGGAGCGAAGCGGAAGTTGCAAAACTATCGAGACTGTAATCTGTTATAAAGTCTGATCTAACAAAAAGATCAACATATATCTTGCTCTGATCTACAGAATAGACTGGCCGCGGAGCAGCAACTGGAGCGAAGCGGAAGTAAAAAATAGCAGATATTATTTTATCTCAAGTCAGATATTATTTTAATCTCATTTGGAAACGGTGTGAATATCTCCATGAAGCGTGATCCGCTTCATAACTAGTATTGTTGTTGGCAATGAAGGTATGTATTCGTTAAAGGTTCTTGGAATGTTTTGCGATGTATAAAAAAAAATATCCTGACTGAATTATGAGCGATTCCATGAATTTCTCTCATCATCATCTTAATTTCATAAAAAAATATGCCAAGTAATAAAAATCTTTAAACATATATAAAAAAAGTATAAAAAATGTGTTTTTTGAAATTGCAACATCGTTAAAATCATCACATATTCGCTATATTGATCCACACACACTAACTATAAGTACAGGAAAGTGAGAAGTGAGAGAATTATTTTTTTGTTTATTTATGCATCTACATGTGAATTGTAGCTGCTGTATATCGTGCTTCTCCGCGCCTCCAACGCCATGCATTTGGTCTATATTGAATTAAGAATTGTCCACTGCTTGTGTGCGGATGTGTATATGCATAAAATATCCAACAAATTCCAAGAATGACAATTGCAAATATAGCACAAATTGTTGTCACAAAACCAGAACTGCCTTTTTGTGCATGCTCCTCTTGAGTCACTGGCGCTGCTAATCTTTCATCTGATGTCTTATCTTTTATTACAATTGGAACTACACTACTGCTACTGATTATATTTGGTTTTGCGGTTACTGGAAATTCTGGATTTGCTGTACAAAGTTTTGCATCACTAAACTGTGATTTATCGCATCCTAAAATGATAAATAACAAATTAATTTGGCAATGACACAATTTCATTTAATTTTTTGATAAGGTTAACAACTTGTGACAATCATAAATTAAAATTTGTGTATTTATTGCTTTTTGATTAAGTTGTGACCGAATTTTGTTTGAAATGATTTTTTTGGACATTCTGGAATATTCCAGAATTATAAATTTCCAATAGAAATTTTATTTGAATTTTATAAATTCGTTACAATTTCAGAATTTCTAATCAAATTAATTGGAATTTTTTAACTACTTAGTATTAATAGTTATCTACAATTTAAGGTTCAAAACACCAATAAAAAGGCGCAATTTTTTTGATATTTATAAAGAAGACAATTAGCGAGTTTATCGTAAATTCGAAACAATTAAAAAGAAAAGAAAATTAAGGTGATAACAATAAATTCTATAGCATGTCAACACCGCATTTTCGATAAACAAACTACGCACAAATATGTCTAAAAATAAATAATAATAATAATAATAAAAACAATAAGTCAGCTTACCATGATTACTCCATTCTTGACGGCGCCTATCAACACCTGATGAACATCTAGCTAACGAAGGACACCAATTACATGTAAATTTAATATTACTTTGTAAGCATGACTGGCAATCATTGAACGTGTGACATGTTGGCAAAGGTGTTAACTTAATTTTTGTAAAATTTCTAATCTCTGGGCCGGGAAAATTGACACGATGATATTCAAATATTGTCTTCCTTCGTGCTTGAAAGACGGTCTTATCGATAATATATGCATCACTAACACCAACTTTGACTGGATGCTTATCATCTTCTATTTGTGTAACAGGTATTGGCAGGAAATAGTAAGCAAAAACAATGTCACCATCCTGATATAATGAGGCACTAAATGTGAAAGGTCCGACGTCTTGTTTGTTTTGTAGATAAACTCTCTCCCAATATACATGAAAAGCTTTGTCTATAATGCAAGACGACGATGAAAAAAAAAGAACAAATTTGTCATGTAAATGATTTGTGCAAACAATTATTAACTGTTCTTTTGGACAGTCGAACAAACGAACGCATGCTTACCGTCTTCGCAATATTTTACGTATGAATCATTTGACAAGCTTGGGTCAAAGTTAGCCATTAAAGGAGAGATATACTGCGTTGCTGCCAACCAACTATGAATGTAGTCACCTAAAAATGAATAAATTGATAAAAATTTTTATTATCAAACTGAATTGTAAGGAATTATCCAAAAGTTCATTATACCTGCATACAAAAAGCCTCCCGTTGCAATGCTGTAAATTAAATTAACAATTTTTAATAAAAAAAAAAAAAAAAATCATTAAGGAAGCTGCGGATCTTACGTTATATTGTGTATAGGATGGCCATAGAATTGAAATTCAAATGGTAACTTTACAGTCATTGCGCGTCGATGACTCTTTGACAGAAGCTTATTTATGGTAAGATTTGCACAATCTGCGTATATACTCTGTCGATGTAGATTTGTAAAATCTTCATTTTGGATGACTGTGCTGTTGTAGTAATCATGTGTATCTTCTTGTATCTCCTTAATATTATTATTTACTAGCGTTTTATTTCGCTCCTCATCTGTGATATCGACATCAGTCCTAAAATCAGAAAGAGAGAGAAAAAAAATGATATAAAACATCTTGCTCCTTTGGTATTTGTAAAGAATCTATTGACGTCGATTCGATTTTTTTTGAATTTTAATTTGAACGATTTATAAAATTCGAATTAAAACACAATTTAAATTCATTCTATTGATTAAATTTTAATTAAAAAAAAAAAAAAAAAAAAAAAAAACTTGAAAAGTCATAAAATAACAGTTTTTGTAACGATTTTTCAGAATTTGAATTCAAAAATTTTCCATTTTTTTGAATTTTCAAGGATTTTACAATTCAACGATTTTTCCATTCACATACCATTGAATCTCTGGTCCATTTTCAGCACTGTCAGAGAAATTTCCAGTTTTATTTGAAATTTTAATTTCAGGCGCTAGAGATGACGACGTAC
Source organism: Chironomus striatipennis (assembly GCA_026123125.1). Lineage (NCBI taxonomy): Eukaryota > Metazoa > Arthropoda > Insecta > Diptera > Chironomidae > Chironomus > Chironomus striatipennis. Next base: position 30,666,863 of record CM047394.1, read on the forward strand.
TTGATGTTGTCACATTCTGTGATGGTTTAAGCGGTACGACTTTACTTTCAGGTACTTTTGTGATTGTGATGCTTGGTGACGTCGTCACTTGTTGCTTACTACTATCATTCAATGGAGCTATCTGTTCATTTATTGTTGACTCTGTTAAAACAACTGGAAATAAAGCGAGAAATATTTATTCTTTTAATATCGTGTCTTTTTTTTTTATTAATTTCAATGTTAAAGCAGATTAAAAGTCTGCTTGGGGTTTTTACACATACACAAATTCTGAGGAAGGAATAAAATACCCATGGAAAAAATATTGAAAGTTATGAGCTTAATTTATACGCAATATAAAAGGTGGAGCTCAAAAGTTCACAAATGTCTAAAAATTGTGCAAGATGAAAACAAATCTAATGACATGTAATCGACACTCATCTAATAATGACATTAAGTAAACCTCACGTCGCTAATTCGCACAGTCGCCAGTATGACACTCTAATTATATCACTTTGAATATTCACGTCCAATTTTTGAATCATCAATTTTCGTCGTTTACAGATAAATATATTTTTTAGTCATATAGTTACAAATGTTATGCATGTCTGCCATTCATTCAACAAGTTTTATAAATTTTCAAAAGTTGAAAAAAATAATAATTCAAAATTAACGGATTTTTAAAATTTAAATTCCAGTTTTAATTTGAATTTTAGTCAAGTTCAAAATTATTAAAGTTCAAAAATATTTTTTTAAATTAACGGATTTTTGAAATATAAATTTTTTGTCAAGTTCAAAAAAAAAACTTTTAAATTTATTTTTTCCGTTAATTCTCTTTTTTTTTTGAATAATTAATTTGTCATGTCCAACAAAACTTTTTACTGCTTCCTGTTAATAAATCATAGATAAAGACGTGAGATTCATTCTCCCCCAAAATTTAAACAACACCAAAGACTAGTACTAAGCATAATTATTACATAATACTACTTAGACATGAAAGAGAAGAGAAACAAACCAACATACTACCTAGCGCGCATATACATAGTAGAAAGAGACCGTTTACTAGCTTAATTTGATTTTCGTTCATTAACAGTAGCTAGCTGAAAGAAATTATAGGTTTCCGTACGACATTTTTCTACATATATATATATGGGCAAATCTATGAATGAAGGGAACTGAAAAATTTTCCTAAAAACTTTTAAAACTGTTTTTTCTCAAAGATTACTCAGTTTAGAGCATCATTCTCTTGCTTTTCTTTATGTTTTCAATGATATTTGATAACAAAAAGAAGTTAAAAGTTGAAAAATTGGATTTTTAAGTTGAAAATATGCTGTGTGTTTTGCAATAATCGGCTAAAAAGTTGACTCAGAAACGCTATTTTTGCTTAATTTCTCAATGATTAAGCATTTTTAATTAACATTTTAAGCGTTATTTGAAAGTGTTAGTAGGCGAAAATATATTTTAATGATTCCTATTATTTAAAAAGCTGTATTTTCACGAAAATTTGGATTTAAATTTTTTTTGACTTTTTATAAAATTGACTCAGAAACACTTTAAAATTGAAATAACTTTTTAACAAAGCAACTTACAAAACATATTAAATGTGAAAATTATAGTATTTTGATGACTTTAGTAGGAACAACTTCTAAAAGTTGTTCATAATGCGTCATTTTAACAAATTTTATGAATTTACATTACAACATCAAAAATTTCATTCATAGATTTGCCCATATATAAAAAAAATATATATGAAGTAAACGAGACACAATAAAAAAGTTGTGATAAATGCTTTACGATATGCTTTAACGACAGACACGCATCATCGAAACAAAAAACAGAATATGTAATTGTAGCTTATATAGACATATCACATATAGATTTTTTTTTTTCTCTATGATATCTAATAAGGGAATTAGAGGTAAACTAGAACGATTTGTCGATAATTTCCGTTTTCTTGCTTACGACTCGCATGCTAATATATAGAACTGTAATATTTTCGTCAATATTTAGCAAAAAAAAAAAACTTCACTAACGGTAAATTTAGAAAGAAATCCAAGATTCGTGACGTTTGAAAAAAAAAAAAATGAAAAATTGTAGAAAGTAACAGCAATCTGTTGTGAGGGCGGTTGGATTAAAAAGAAAGAATTAACAAAAATTTCGATTTTTTGCAACTTTAATCAAGAAGTTTGATAGAATTAACAAGAATATCCGTGAATTAGCAGAAACGAAGATGAGCACAACAGAATGCATTGACAAAAAATAAAACATTTATAAATGAGCTGGTTAAACCAGTCGAGAAGAAAGACACAAAAATAAAATTGTTGCGGTGAGAGAACTCAAAGCTGTATAATCTTTCGACAGAAGGTAGATTTTTTTTTACGTACATATGATATTTAATTTCATTGAGTTAATATGTTATACATTTTTTGGTGTGCAAAGAGAATTTCATAATATTTATTATTTCATCTTTACTTTCATGCACACATCTATTAAATCTTCGGGCTACTTATGCGGTTTCCAATACAGTTTATTTACATAAATTATTTCATACATTCAACATTTTTTTTTGTCGATAATTTAATACTCGTAAAGTTCATTATCACATCTTTTATTACAATTGTGCATTTCTGTGTGCACAACGATAAGTGTAAATTTATATATATTTACTGAATTATAAGATTTAACCTGAGATTGAATGGAATTAAGTCATGGACTTGTGTGAACTGATAGAATATTTTAAATTTTCGTAGTTTAATAAACAATGAAATTGATTTAAGTTTGATTAGCAATCAAAAATGAATCATCGACATTGAATGTATGACTTAACATGTTATATCAAGTATTTTAATTAGCTGTATTTTGAGGCTGTTTGACTAACTTTGTTGATGACTTTCCACTGATTTGTGTAAATTCACGATTAAAAAAATCCCCAAATCTTTAAGGGGTCGTTCACCTATGACGTCCACAAAAATGACCATTTTTAGACCCCCTCTTAAAGATGTGTCCCTGTGTCACAAACTCTCAGACCCCCCTCACACTGAAATTCACATTTTTTAACGCAAAATTATTCATCTTCATGAAAGCCTTAAAAATATACGATGGTGATTGGCGTAGCAAACTCTCAGACCCCCTCCTCCTTGTCACAAAATCCTAGACCCCCCTCTCCTCTAAATCGTGGACGTCTTAAGTGAACGACCCCTTATCCCAATTAGATATCTTTAAATCATCTAATTGATATCTTATTGAATGTGCTAATAAGATTCAAACTTGAATTGTACAATTGCCGAACGTCCAAAAATAGATAACAGGAAGAAGTTTATTGGAATACACTTGAAATTTATTGTCTGTTGTTGAAGTGAGTGAAGAATAAATTTTTAATCAGCTTACAGTCTAATCAGCAGATTATTTGTAATCCGAAACTGAAGTATCTCATCTTTCCAAGATTAAGCACAGATTACAGTATCTCTATCTATTGAGAGATCCAGTTAAGGTATTTATTAATAAAATTTACAAACTCACAAACACCTACAATGTAAACCTTACACAATAGATGCGAAATTGTTGACATTAATGTACATATTCAATTGAGATGTTAAGTTAAGTAGATAGCAAGCATAAGTCGCAATAATAAATTTCCAGGAAAGATTTTTTTTTTTTTTATTAACCTCTTTGCATATCATATTGATCATCAATAACACAATCGTTAATATTTATTCTATTAAATGTCATTGACAGATGATCAATTGTCGATTGCACTGTCTATTGAGGACAAATTATGAATTTTGATTTTATTTTTTAACTAGAGAAATTTTCATTATGACCTCGCTCTTTTTAACACTTAACAAAATTATACACAAATCAAATCGATTCCGTCCGAAAATGTGTATTATAGGTAGGCACAACTTTCAGTTTCTCAGCGTGCTTTTTTCTCTAATTTTTTTTTCCTTCCTCAAAACTATTAAATTGATTTTTGGTTCAACTCTTTCCACACAAAAAAAAAAAAAAAATACACAACTCACAGCACAGCACACAAGATCCAAAGAGTAATACTACTTACCACTTTCAAATATACATAAACTTAGACAAAACGCAACTAAAATCTTAAAACAATGAATTTTCTGTAACATTTCACAGTCAATTTGATTAAACACGTCACTAGATTGATGAATAAATATCAGATTTAACAAATACACTATTTAATTATATTATAAAACTTCTCCTTTTCGATTAAATGTTAAAAAAATACGGAGAACATTATTTTTGTGTTGTTAATAACTTGCAACTCTTTTTAGAACTGAGAAGATATGGAAGTTTGAGCTTCCACGCCGGTCACGAGGTCATTTCCTTTAGTTTGAATTTTTTAAAAACCGTTAAATATTTTTGTGCAATTTGTGCTACTGGATATATCTGCTGGATATTCCTGACAATTACATAACTTGCTGTGTCTATTTCATGTGATTTTAAATTATTTTGAGCATCAATTCCAATAAAATTCTTATTTGACAGTTTTACCAATTATTAGTGAGGTTTAAGTCATTGATAAGCTACAGAGTTGTCATTTGATTAGTCAAGTAAGGCAATCTTTAGTTCCTCTACTTAATGTGATTCCAATTTGAATTTGTTAGAAAATTCTAGATTAAAATTTTTTAAAGTTTTGTTGTCAAAATTGAAAAGTTGTCAAAATATATTCGTGAAATTTAAAATTATTAAAAAATCATTAAAAACTTGATTAAATTATTCTACAAATATAGGAAAAACAAATTTAAAGCAACAAGGAATCATAGAAGAGTAAAAATTGAAATTCATTAAAAATCTATTAAAAAGTAGTCAAAATTTAAAAAATTAAAATTTTGTTAAAAAGTTAGTGTTTTGTGTTAATTTTATGAAAGTAAGTCTACTTAAAATGATATAAAAGCATTTTATTAAAGTTCTAAAAGGATGATGAACTTTAAAAGTATCAAATCTCTTCAAAAATAATTTTTTTCAAATCATGAAAAATTTAAATTCAAATTTAAAGTAAATAATGCGAAATATCCATTAAACTGTCTAATTTATAGGAATTTAACTTTTTTTAATCAGTTTCTAAGACATCCAGTAACGAATTCTGATGTTTAAATCTAAAAATTTTAATTTATAAGAAATCGGAACTGGAAGTTAAAATTTTTAGAATTTTTGCCAAAAACATTCATTTTCCACAATGGTCTGAAATCGAAAAAAATGTTCAAAAATTAAAAAAAGTCATGTCTTTTAAACCTCATCTTTTGAATGCACGATTATAAAACATAAACTTACGCATCTTCTGTGAAAATATCAACCTTCCAATCGTTGTCTAACTCTGTCAATCATTAACCAAAGTCATGAAAAATTTGTTTACAAAAACACCATGAAAAAGTTTTTGTAAATTTTTCTACTTTATGATGTTTGTTCCATGTTCTAATTGCTGTCAATAGCTTAATTAATGCGCAAATTTTATGTTAAAACTTACAAAACATTAGCCAAATGCTTTATCATTAGGGAAATTGCAATTAAAATTTTGAAAATTTCCAAAACTTTAATCGTTCATAAGTTAAAAAGGTTTCCAAAGGTATTCACGGGACTAGCACAAATCGAAAGAATGAGTCTTAATTTACCTTTTAATCATACTCTGGTAATGCGCAAATATGCGCAAATTGAGATATTTGCATTTTAATTTCACTTGTTTTCCCATACAAATTTGTTTGTTTTTAAAAATTTTTGATACATTTTTAACAAAAAATCATACTTACACTTAATATTATAGGCTGATTTTTTCAGGAGTGTATAATCAAATCATAATAAAGCTATTAAAACTATCAAAATAAAGAAAATCGACAAAAACTTTTGAACCTCTAAATTTTCCCCTAAAATGTATTTTTGAACAATTTTTTCGATTTCAGACCATTGTGTTTTCTGCCCATAACATGTTGTTCGAATGAACGAGATTCGAAATAAAGTTTCGATAATTCTTTTCCTCCACAATCAATCTCATGTAAGAAACTTTAATTTTTTTATTCATATTTATACAGATTTTCTTCGGCACTGATAGACATTTTCCATAATCACTTTAAAGAAGAAGCATTTAAAAATCAGAATAAGTTCAAGTGAACAAGATAAAAGAATTAAAAGACTATAAAAAAGCAAAAAATAAATTCAGTGCATATAATTTGCAGTTAAAAGTGATATAAAAAAAAAAGTATTAAAATTATTGTTTTGTCAAACAATTTGCAGATTAAGCTCGCTAGAACATCATTAAAGTAAAGCGCAGCATCAGAATATGAAGACAAGTCAAGCCTTAGCTTATGCCTTTAGATTGAATTACAGTCAGGTAAGTTTTCACTTTTTTTCCATCCAATTTCTTTTTATATTATTACCTAAGATGATTCACATGCAACATTCTTTGGAAATACCAACTCCAATACATACATACATAACTTCCAATTACTTCATCTGCATTAAATCAGTATTCTCCATGCAGACTAACTTGCTTCCGTAAATAAATTTATATATCTTTCCTTGAGTAGAATTGTAAGGAAGCAAGCCATAAAAAAGTTGTAGGAACAAACATTTTCATAATGTGACGATTCTGATCATTTTATTTACAAGCATTTAAAAATAGTCGCATGGATACAAGACAAGTGAAACTTTCTCATTCTTATTAAAGTCTAACTGACGCCGTTAAATACTGCGATGTATTAATTATTATAATTTGGGGCACTTCATTTTATTATCATCATCGTAAATATTACTAAGTACGCAGATAATTACACCATAGATAATAGATTGTAGGAGAATATCCACTTTTTTTTGTATGAGCAATAACCTTGAAATCCGGTTATATCCACTTGAAAAAAAAAGAAAAAGAAAGGTATTCAGTATATTGGAGAGGAATGATTATATACACTGGTTGTATCCGCAATGTATGCAAGTCCAAAAGTCAAACATTCATAAAGACTTGTCAGATGTGTCAAGTTTCTTTGTTGAGTCTCAAATTTCGTTCAGGGTCTGATAAGGATTGTGTAATAGTACATTTACTTTAATTACAAGAAAAAGAAGAACCAAAAGTATTAACAGCATGACTGATTATTATTCTCAAAAGCGCAGATTCATTACTGCACAAAAATTGGATTTTGAAAAATAACGGTCAGAAAATATTTGAAAAAATAACGGTTGAAAAGTATTTAAATTTTTGAACTTTGCAAAGTTCAAATTAGTTTTCAAAATAAAAATTGACTGTTATTCCAAAAAAAGTATGCAGAACAGATAACAGGAACTAAATATTTCTTTGTAAGCTCTATGACCTATACAAAAATGACGTTTAATAACCAGAAATATATACTAGACAAAATGTATACAATTCTGACCTTTCCCTACACGAAAAATACCTTTTAAAAAAATGATGATAATGTTTTTGTTTTAGCCGACTCAGTGTCATACATTTTAATTTCGGCTAATTTCTTTGTTTCTACTCTATATTTATTTACAAGCAAATAAGAAGAAGAAATTTCGTATCTTCTAAAAATTTTCAGCTGATTACCTAACAGCCAAGTCAGTGTCAATAAGAAGAAGAATTAAAATCTTTATTTTTTGCGCATCTAGAGATCTCTTCTCGACATTTTGTAAACAGAAGAAAAAAAAATCCCAAAACATTTGCGATATAAATAAGATAAAAAAAGATTCTTTAATTAAATTCTATGAAAATCCCCCAAATGATCTTGATGACGAGATGACTAACGCGTAATGTTTTGATTCACGGCAAGCGTCTTTTTGCCGACCTCAAAGCTTGTTTCATGTGACATTATAGACTACTCGTATCCAAATAAATTTTTGTGATAATGATATACACACACATGTCTTAATGATTAACATATTTTATTAATTAATTACAGATCGCTTCAGAAGTGAATGGACCTGTTCGTCAGATCGCAAAAAGCGATCACTCTGGATTGTCAGCTGCATTATTAGCCGCAATTGGATTAGCCATGAGCTCATTCTCGGTTAAACAAATGGTAACGAAGTCAACACGGAAGTTTTAAACTGGCAGCAAGGAATTCTCAAAAAAAAAAATTAAAAAAATAATTTAAGGACGTAGACAGAAAGAGAGAATGAGTATGTCATGTGTGTTGGATGTGAATTAGATTGATATCAAATTTTTAGTATAATTTTTTATGTTTAATATGCTTTGAAGATCAGTAATTATGTATTGACGTTTATTCACTCCTCATTATGTGATTTATTTCTATCTCATCGATTTAAATTAAAAAATATATACGAGTATCAATGCAAAAAAAGCTCCTCTTAGGTTTTAATTACATTGATAATGAATTTAGTGACACTGATTTAGGATAGAGAGGCTCAAAACGAAAAGGATAAAAAAAATTTGTGAAGTGCAAATGAGATGATATTTTATTTTACATTTTTTTTTATGGGAATCATAATTTTTTGTGTCAATTTTTTAAACTTAATTAATTAGCCTATTCTGGAAATAATAATAATAATAAAAAATATGCCAATTGTGCATCACTTTTATTCAAAACTAACGAAATCTGCTTTTGATTGATTTTTGTTCCCTTTTTTTGCCTTTTTTTGTGTAGCTGTGAAAATTAACAAGATCATTATCATCATGACGATAATGATAGTCATGAACTTATTGATGAAAAGATTTATTTGCAAAACTTTTTTACGCTCAGAAACAGTCAGAAAAAAAATTCTGAATTGTAATATAAAGTGAAATCAGGACTGATTTGCGTGATATTAAAGAATTAAAGCATGATGTAATGCTATAGGAATTTATGAAATTACTGTGTTGGAATTCTTAGAATTTTTTGTAGAATATTTTCTTAGAAAATTTAGATTTAATTAGTTGAAAATTGTAACGTAAATATTCTCAAAATTTGAATCTTACAGCACTAAATTTAAAGTTCAAAAAAATAACGGATTTCTAAATTTTAAAAATTATGTAAAATTTTTTTGAACCTAAAGAAAATCAAATTTTGAGCTTCAAAACAAATTTAAAAATTTAACGATAATTTTTTGAACTTAAAATGAGTTCAAAATTTGAATCAAATTTTTTGAAAATTCAAAATTTAACGATAATTTTTTGAATTTTAAATGAGTTCAAAATTTGAAATACCTAAATCTTCAAAAAAAAAAAAAAAAAAAAAAAATCAAAAAAATTTAACGACCTTTTTTGAATTTTAAATTAAATATCTAACACCCCATATATCACAATTAAAAATAAAAAAATATTGCTAAATCCAATTAGCTTGCTAATTTTTTCCTGTATAGAACAAGAAACCTATCCAATAAAAGAATGACTTAAAAATAAATAAATAAATGTTAATTTATTTTATTTGATCATAATCAATTGGCTTCAAAAAAAAATGAGGCTTCAGTTTAGCACTTGTAAGAGTCTTGACCATAACAGTTAATACTCTTATGAAAATTTGCTGTGTACATAATCAAATATGTCTTATGGAGCTTTCAAAAACTTTCCATGAAAATCCGGTGAAAATTATAAAACATTAAATTTCAGTAACAACTAATAAAATGAAATATTAAAATAAAAATTGTCCTTGAGTCAACATGATCTAAATTAATTCATAAGGTCAATGAATTTTTTTTTTTTTTTGGTAAACATATCACTGAATCATTAATGAAATTGTTGATCACTCGCTGAAAAGATGCAAAATCTTTTTTATACTACATATGTGTAGCTATAAAGCGCCCACTAAATACGCAAAAAAAAATTGTCATGAATTGCTTTTCTGAAAAAAGAAAGAATCGAGAGAAAAAAAGTGAAAAGAAAATCTGTGCTATTTTTTGATAATTAAAATGAAAATTAATTTATTGAAAAGACTTTTTTTTCTCTGTGATGTGTGCCGAATCTTTAATTACTAGAACTCAACACTTTCAAGGATGCTGACTTGGTGATGCTTTCTAATATGATCTTTTAGTAATTTGGCATATCCAAAACTCTTTTTACAATTATCATACGTGCATATATGTTCTTTCGTCTGATTATGAACATTCTTAATGTGAACGTCTAAATTAAATCGTCGATAAAATCCAACTCCACAAATAGAACAGACAAACTCACGAACACCTGAATGTATTGCCATGTGCCGTTTTAATGAGTTTGAATTGTTGAACTTTTTGTCACATAAACTGCACACATACCGATTTTCATTTTTATGCCTTAAATTGTGTGAGTAGAGTGCTCGTGCCGATGGAAATAGTTTATCACAAACCTCACATTTAACTTTTATATTTGTATGAATTGATGTCTTATGCAGTCTTAGTAGTTGCTTGCAATAAAATTCTTTATTGCATTCCGTACATGAGTACGGACGTAAATTATTGTGCTTGTTAATGTGTCCTTCCATTCGATTCTTTTCAATCATTTTACCACAAATTAAGCACTTTTGTAAGAGTTTTTGGTAAATTTCTTTGCCTTTATCGAGTGATGCATTTTGTTTCTTTGATGGTGATGATTTAGAAATAATTATTTCTTCCTGATATTCACTGTCACTTAGAATCTTTTCGACAGCATACACAACTTCCTCATTCTTTACGGGATTATTTATAAGCAGTTCTTCATCATCACTTTCAGCAAATTCAATCATTTCATCATTTGTTTCTGCAATTGCCTCAACAACATATTTGTCTGGATCTAATTCTTCAATTTTTTCACGAAGATCCAGTTTGATTAGTCGTTCATGGATGTTTATGCAATTTGATCTATAATCATTGAATGTTCTCAGACAATCGAAGCAATTTATGCACATCCTTAAATTTTCCTTATTATTAATATGTTCAAACTAAAAGAAAGCAAAGGATTTAAATAAATTTACGAAAACATTAAAAAAAGGAATTTTTTTATGCTTACTGAAATTGTTGTTAATAAATTTACCAAATCTTCAAGATCTTCGTCTATTATATAACATTCCTGATCCAACAAACTAGTCGTGCACAATCTACAAATTGTGCTTAGATCCATATTTGCAGGAAAATCCATGATTTAATAAAATTTTTGCTGGATTTGTTTTTGTTTACTTTTTCAATTTTTTTTTATGTTCTAATTTTACGAAAAAACTTCAAAGATATAATTTCTAGATATTCTTGCAAAAGCAGGTAGTTTACACAGGTAGTAAACATGAAAACTAATGCAAATAACTTTTAATTAGCCAAAACAACGAATAAATCTTAAATTAAAGATGAATCAACGGTTTAAATTTTTTTGAATATTTTTCTCAAATCAAGTTCAAAAATTTTTTTGAAAAATTCAAAAATCAAAAAGTCGTTGCGTACAAAAAACTAACGGTTTTCAAAAATTCAAATCACAGTAAGTCAAAAATAATTTTGCTCGAAAACTCTGGATTTGGAAAATAAATTTATATACCTACTTATTGCTTGAAATTCATTTAAAATACGTAAATAATTGAAAGAATTGATTCGATCGTCCGTAAAATTAAGAGACTACAGCGAGGAAACAGAACTAAATGCCTGCATTAACAGACGAAGTACCTTTTCGTGAAAATTCTAAGCAAATTGGAGTAAATAAAAGTTTGCTGTATAATGGAAGTCGATTTAAAGGATATCAGAAAAGCAAGGGAAATAGTTATGAGGTAGAAGTGATCTTACAGGTAAGCAAGTGACATACATGTGCTGTCTTGTGTAATTCCAGTAATTTTAGCATTCTTTCTATCCAACGACGAGGTTAATAAGTCTTGAAGGTCCACAACTTTCTTTTTTTCTTCGCCTCTATTAATCTCGTGCAAGAAACTTGCATTTTTAGCGCATTTTTGAAAACTTGTTTTCAAAAAGGAAGCTCAATCATGCACTTTGATCGGTCGTTCGGTCGTTCGGTCGTTCGGGTCCCAATTATCTCTTGATCTAGACTTCGTAGCAAGCTCGGAATTGTTTTAATAGCTTCATTGAATGTTTTTATTCCCGCCGTTTATATTGAAAAGTCAAAAAACACTCATTAAATAGCTTAATTCATCGATTTTATATTTCAAAAAAAATATGTAAACAATGCAGGGCAAAGCTATGCTGATGATAAGTTTGAATTTTTTCTAACCGTTAAAAAATTTGAAATTTTTTTGACCGTTATTTCGGATTAAATTTTTTTCTTTTACACATCTTAATTAATTAACATTTAATTTTTTCATACAAAACAAATTTAAGTGCGTTTAGAAATTTGAAAAATAATGGATGTGTTCAGAAATTTAAATTTTTCGCTGCACAATGGTCTGAAATCGAAAAAATTGTTCAAAAATACATTTTAGGGGAAAATTTAGAGGTTCAAAAGTTTTTGTCGATTTTCTTTATTTTGATAGTTTTAATAGCTTTATTATGATTTGATTATACACTCCTGAAAAAATCAGCCTATAATATTAAGTGTAAGTATGATTTTTTGTTAAAAATGTATCAAAAATTTTTAAAAACAAACAAATTTGTATGGGAAAACAAGTGAAATTAAAATGCAAATATCTCAATTTGCGCATATTTGCGCATTACCAGAGTATGATTAAAAGGTAAATTAAGACTCATTCTTTCGATTTGTGCTAGTCCCGTGAATACCTTTGGAAACCTTTTTAACTTATGAACGATTAAAGTTTTGGAAATTTTCAAAATTTTAATTGCAATTTCCCTAATGATAAAGCATTTGGCTAATGTTTTGTAAGTTTTAACATAAAATTTGCGCATTAATTAAGCTATTGACAGCAATTAGAACATGGAACAAACATCATAAAGTAGAAAAATTTACAAAAACTTTTTCATGGTGTTTTTGTAAACAAATTTTTCATGACTTTGGTTAATGATTGACAGAGTTAGACAACGATTGGAAGGTTGATATTTTCACAGAAGATGCGTAAGTTTATGTTTTATAATCGTGCATTCAAAAGATGAGGTTTAAAAGACATGACTTTTTTTAATTTTTGAACATTTTTTTCGATTTCAGACCATTGTGCGCTGATGGAAAATTTTGAATTTCAAAAAACCGGTAAATCGTAAAGCTATTATTTGCATTGAACATTATAAAAATCAATTTTAAAGGAATTTTGATCTTTAGTTTTAAACTTATTATTGAAATGCATTATGATTAAAGAAACAGCAATAGAGTTTTAAAACTCGACATTCTTTTCTATTTAATCAATTGCTAATCGCTGCGTCAAAAATGCGCTGAAGTCCCTCGATATAAACGAAGACTTTTGTAATTTTTTTCCCTACACGCATTTTTGTGGGATTCTCGAATTATCGGCATGACCAAAAAAAATTATTAAAACTATCAAGACAGTTTTAATAAAATGTAATCAGCTTATCAGGAACATCTGTTGTAATTGTTTAGATTTTAAAAGTAACTGGATTAGCAAGTTTATTAATTATGATTACAGCACATCAATCGAATGATGCACTTTTTCACTGTCCTTTTTAAATAAAACATTTGTCATGTGCGTGATTAAGTTTTTTCCAACATCATTATCAATCTGGAGAGAATTAAACTTTTATACAGTAAAAAAAAAATTATTATATCAATCACTACGAAATTATCAAGTTTCTTTTTTTTTCATTGTGGACGGACTATTTTCGTTCAACCTTTTAATTTATTTTTTTTTTTTTTTGTGCAAAATCGTACACAATTCATTCACTCTTTTTTTCCTACATACTCCGCCGCTCGTCGTGTGAAATAATATTATCATCGCTCGTTCCACCAAAAAATAATAATTTAATAATTTGTCCTATTTTATTTTCATTTCTTTCTTTTATTTTCTATTCGATAGCATGTTGACGAAGAAAATTGTTATTTGTGTGGATACTTGAAAATTACCGGATTGACATTTGAGGTGTGTATCATATCCTAGCATACATCATGTCAGAGACTGCTGGATTAGCTTATAAGAAGAGAATTTTAAGAGACGAGCTGTCATAAAATTGTTATCCAATTTTGAAGCCCCATCAGATTTTTGCAAGCTGTCAGTGTCGACAATTTGGCACCGCCTACAATTTAACATTGTCAGCATTCTCTAAAAATATCACTTTAATAGTTACAAAAAAAAAGTCAGCAAATTCTGTCAATTAAAAGCCATATATTACGTTATTTTCAACCATGACCTACGATAATCGTATGATCGATTTGTAAGCTAATCCGGTGAAATTTCCGCATGATTTTAATGTACATAGAATGAATATTGCATAATTTTACATTCCTTCTCTGTCTCTTTGTAGTTTCCAACATTAACGACATTTTTCGATGCCGAAATCATATCCAAAAGATATCCTTTCCTAACGAGAAAATGGGATGCGGACGAGGATGTAGACAGAAAACATTGGGTAAGGTCATAAATCTCATAAAAAAAATCTGAGCATGTCTAATAGATTATTTCATATTTCATTATAATTTTAGGGAAAGTTTACAGCTTTTTCAGACTATCAGAAGAATTTCAACTCAGATGACTTTACTTATGATGCACTCGAAAAGTCAGATTTTGTATTTATGAGATGGAAGGAACATTTTTTAGTGCCAGATCATACAATCAGAGATATTAATGGAGCATCATTTGCAGGCTTCTATTATATTTGTTTTCAAAAGTCAAAAGCACTTATGGAAGGCTATTATTATCACAGATCATCAGAGTGGTTCCAGTCATTGACACTTGAACATCAACCCGACGATTTCATTCAAGTTTATGAGTTCAGATAAGCTTACTTCCCTTCAGCATTAAATTAAAAAGTTTTTCATCATGGCCAAAAAAAAAAATCATTTTCTTGGTCTAAATCTACAAAAAAAGGACATCTATTGCACTCTTACATATTGTTATCATCCTCTTCATAATCCTTGATTTATTCTTCATTAAACTTACTTCTATTTATACAGTTCTTGTGTAAAGAAAAGAATATTTTTTATTTTTTTGAATGGTGGAATTAAAACAGTGAGATGTGCATCTTGTCATTAAATTATATTACGATAAATGAAGGATTTGTGAACTTGTTCATTTGTGCTACCTTAAAGGATAATGCAGATATTAATATATACAATCACATAATGGCATAATTTTGAGGAAATAGTCAGTAGAAGGAAGTGACAAGCGGATTAAATATAAATTTTAATAGATTAATTCTATGAGAATAAGCAGGAAATGCCAGATTTTGTGATTCCATATTCAAATAGCGAATTTCAATTTTGCGAATTTCTGTTTCGTCTTAGAGCATTTTCCTATAATTTTCAAATTTCAAAAGACCGTTACGAACAAAAAGAATTTTTTCTGTAGTTAACGGTTTTTTTAAATTTAAAAAGTGTATAAAAAGGTGGTTATAAGAAACAGAAATTCGCAAAAATGGGTCGTCGCAAAATTGAAACTCGTTATTTTAATATCCTCTTATTAATTTGATTGTGTTGATGTCAAATTTTTGGCTGTTTTAAAATTTTCAAAAAATCTTTAACAGTTAAAAATCAATCAAAACGAACAAGTTCACATATGCTTGCAATAGATGGATATTGGAAGAAGTTAATAGGGAGGGTAGTGTTGGTTAAAAATGTTATACGAAACTATTTTATGATTTTCATCACACACTGTATTCTATCATTAACATACTTACTATTTTCTTTTTTAATTTCAAAGACTGACAAAAAAAATACGATATTTCTTCTATCAAAGAATCTTTTTTCCTCATTTATTTTGTTTCTGGCATCACATTGCCTCATTCATTCGCTGCATGTATGCGGATCTGAAAAGAGATTTTTTTTTATATAATTATTATTATTTTAATTCTATTCAAAGCTCAATAATTTATGGAAGAAGATTGTTTTGTTGCAATTTTGTTTGTTAATTTGTTTTAAAGCTTTTTTTCATATTTTTATTAATTCTTTATGCTGTAAAAAGATAAAAACTTTTGTAAATTAAAGAAAATTCAATTAGGTAACCACTAAATTTCAATAGTCACACAACACACAAAATATTTTCTTACAACTTTTATTTCGGCGAATTTTTTTGGCATAATTTGACGATCAAAAAACTAATTATGGAATTAAATGTCTTACCTATGAAAAAATGAAAACAAGAAGAAATAACTTTTTTTTCTCACATCAATCAAATTTAAGTATTGATGAAAGTTGTAACATAAAATTATATTTTATTAGAAAAAGAAAAATTAAACAAAATAAAAAAGATGTAAAAAAATTGAAACAAGATTCACACTTTTTAATGACATTTTTTGCAGATTTTTTTTTATTTTTATTTATTTTCAAACTAGGTAATATATGATCACATATCAAAATATCCTTAATATAAAAAATGTTATTACAAGGTAATTTAAGGGGGGATTTATAGACGATGAAAAAGTGATGTTGCATCAAATTTAAATTTTCAAAATTCTAATTCACAAAATTTTTAATTTATTTAATGATTTCAAATCATTTAAAGAATTTTTGAGTAAATTTCAGTTAAAGTTCAAAATTCAAATTTCTCATGGTTCAAAATTTGATCTTCAATTGTGAAAGTTCAAAATTTGATCTTCAATTGTGAAAGTTCAAAATTTGATCTTCAATTGTGAAAGTTCAAAATTTGATCTTCAATTGTGAAAGTTCAAAATTTGAATTTGAATTGAGAAAGTTCAAAATTTGAACTTGAACTTGGTAACCTAATTCAAAATTTAAGAAAACGTTAAGAATTTGAACTTTTTGAAAACACAAAAAATCATCAAATTCCTTTAAAATCATTAATTTTACAAAAATTTAGACACAAGTGATTTTTTTAAAAATTGTAAAATTTGACTCTCATGACAAAAAATTTTTGATTTCAAATGCCAACATCTGATTTGGACACTACTCATGAAAAATATGTTAATGAATGAAATATGTAATAAAAAAAAATAATGAAATGAACAATGAAAAAAATGGTTGGTATATATTGGTTTTGTTAGTAAATAATACATACTGGACGTAAAAAAAAGATTTTTTTTTCTCATTATCTGTTGTAGGTAATTGAGGAAGTCAAATTGGACTTTATGTGCAAGATTTGTAAGAAGCTGAATAACAATTTATTTTTTCTGCATTTTAATTGTAATCGTTTGATCGGTAGACTGTAGGTGGAAATTCTTTATATTAATAATAAGTTGATGGCCAATTCTCATGCTTTAAGAACTGTTAATATTATTTTATTTTAAATGGAAATTAGACCTAATTTCTTGATTATTTGTGTGTGGGAAAAAAAGACTTTTTTGAGGTTGCTGGATTGCAGCAAAACCGACTAATATAAAATTGAAATGAAAACTTCACACATCCGCAATTAATTAATGCCACACTACTCTGGTGAATATTCATTGAATGTCTCATAAAACAGAGACTTTTATTTTTTTTATGGCGCAGAATTTTGCATTTTTTGTTTGTTAGAAATTTAAAAATCTTTTTTTTTTTCTCAACATGATGGTTGGTTATTTTTGTACATTAAATATCATTTTTTTTTTGTTATTTTTTTTCTGAATGTAACTTTTCTCTCAATTTAAGTACCGCAATGGTATAATACGATTAATATTGATGTATGTAATGTTTTAATGACTAAATTCTACTTCTTCAACATGTTTCATCAAATATCATTTTCAGCAAGTAAAAAAATTCATTTCATTCTAAATTCCTGATTCTTCAAGTCGCTCAATTCAAATTTTAATTTTTTTTTTGTCAATTTGTGTTCGCATATTTGCATATTTTGTTGTCATTTGAGATTATATTTCTTTTCTATTGCTTTTCGTGTTGATGATTCAAGGTAATTTTTTTTTTTTTATTCGCATAAACTTTGTCAACATCTTCTGTTCCTTAGTTAGTTTGTTTCTTGTTCAGCAATTATTTTTTTTACATCTCATTTAATTCCTAGCTGCTTTCGCGATTCTTGTTAACACAAAATTTTTTTTTAATTCAGTTTTAAACAATATATGGCCATAATTTTAACAAAAAAAAAAAAATTAAATAAAAAGTTATCGTCCTTTTTATGACTGGTAAAATTGTTTTTTTCATAGAAATAAATTAATTTCATAATATGCTCATCAAAATCAACTAAAAAGATCTACAAAAAACTGAACTGTACAAAATTTTTAAAAATTGCCATTTTTTGCTCTTTTTGAGTTAATTCTGATCAGTTAAAGCAGTGGTGTCCAAACTTTTTTGTATCACGACACACTTTTCTGCCAGTTAGTTCCAGAGAAAATGTCATTGCTGGGACAGAAATACAAGTTTGTTATACCGCCCTTGGTTGGAATCCGCAAAAGAAAAGACACCCAGGAGCTACATCCAAAAGCTACTAGGCGCAGAACAGTGATGAAGAAATGTCAGCTTGATATGCGAACGGAGAATTTGTACAAACTATGTGACAGAGTTAGATGGAAAGCATTTTGTTGTAACCTAAGTTCCACTTAGGAGCATGGTTACAGTGAGTAAGTAAGCAACACTTTTCTACACTTTTCAATGAAAACTTTCTAGCGGATCACTATATTTTGAAAATTGTAAATATAGTTGCTAAAAGTGCCTAAAATCTATTTAATGATCTTTTTTTCTAAGGTAAAATTTCATTTATCCTTAAAATAAGCCTTTTTTGGTCATTTTCAAATTCTGTTGCGGAACTCTTGGTGGAACACTTAAGTGTCTCCGGAGCATAGTTCGGACACCACTGAGTTAAAGTATGTCACATTCAAAGCATTTTTGATAGTTTTTTTTAAACAAATTTTTCACAAAATCTTTTCAAAATTGTCAATTCTGCAACTTTTCCTTCCTTAACTCAAAATTCACAAAAAAATAATAACTTTTAAAATTTTTTGTACAGCTCAAGACAATTTCATATTTTTTAAGAATATCCTTTTCGTTTCAACGAAGAAGAAATAAAGGTCCAATTAAAGGATAAAAGTACAGAAACATTTGAGACGACGTGATCTCAATAATTATTTAAAAAAATAATGTATAATATAGATGAAATGAAAGTAAGATAAAGATAAAATATTTACAGATCACGATATACAGCAATTATTCTTTGCACTAAACTTACTACTAGTTGGAGACTTACAAGTTATATTTTTTGCACTATTACAATTATTGTTGTTGTTGTTCATATAAAAGTTATTATGTGTACTTGTTAGCGCGTAGGATTTGAGATGAGATTTGACTGATGCTGGTAAAGGAAGAGTATCAATAGAATAAACACTTCGAATCCGTCGCACGATTGTTCGACAGCACAACTCTTGAAGTGAAAGTACTGAAAAAAGGATTTTATAAAGTTTAAATTAATTAACTGAATGATCAAGTTCTACACACATAAGCAATAATATAGATCAATACCAACCTTTATTTGTTCTCCATATTCTTTCCATGCCATTTCTGTGTAATGCCATTCTTGCTAATTCACAAAATGACTCTCTAATATTAAAGTCACATAAAGGAGAAATCTCAAAACATGCCATTTTATGGCGACTTGCATACATTTCTGCCTGTCTTGCTGCAACTTGTCTTTTAAATGCAAGATGCAAACGATTTCCGACTAAGACTTTTGGTACTCCGGGTGCATGCTCATCTACTTCCTTTAACCACCTATTAATTCCTTGGAAACTCCACTTATTTGTTATATCATACACTAGAATTATGCCTTGAGCGCCTCTCGAATAGCTTCTAATTATTGTACAAAACCTTCCTTGACCGCTTGCATCCCATATCTGTGGAAATATATACATACATATTTTTTTTTTTAATATTAAAATCCATCAAAATAATAAGGAAATGGTTCATTGCATATATAATTATTATTATTATTATATTGAGACATCATTAAAAATTTACGACTTTAATTTGTATAAATATCAATTCCTTACCTGTAGTTTTACTCGTTTACCATCTAAAAGTATGATTGTAGTTTTGTATGTTGCTATAAATGACAAATTATGCTATTTAATATCATTTTTGTTGTCACTTATTATTATTTTTATTTTACCATCTTCATTTGTTGGATCTTGATCCAAATTATTCAATATTTCTGTCTTCCCAACATCTTGATCACCCACTAATAACACTTTTAACAAATAGTCATATTCTTTAGCCATTTTTTATGCTATTTAAGACATTTATTTAATGCAATTTTTTCTTTTTTAATTTTCACAAATATTAGGGGGTTAATGTATATGAGAAAGTGTCTATAATATTCAAACACATTCTCAGAGTTCAGTTCAAATTTTTAAATTTTTTTCGACCGTTTGATGTTTGAAAATTTTCACAAATATTTATCATAATAAATCTCAATAAATCTTTTGAATAGAGCATTAATATTTTTAAATAGTTAAACAACTTTTAAGATACCAAATAGATCAATTAAATACTTGAATAGTTATAATAAAAAAAATTAAATTGATCATTTTGAACTTTTTAAATAACAATCCGCAGAACATAATTTTGCTGATTTTGCATGTACATGCTTTGGGTTTCATATTCCATAACTCAAGCATTACAATTTAATATTTTCTTTTGAATTATGGACGAATTTCATTCAATCGTTATTGATAACATTAAAAAAGAACCCGAGTTGATAATCGAGGATATTGAGGAAGATTTTAAAGTGACAGAGGAACATGAAGAAGAACTATGTGATCAGGAAGATATTAAGAAATTGATTGACAACAGAGTACTTTGTACTTTTTGCAACAAAACATTTGGCAATTTACAGATATTGCAGGCACATAAAAAGTTTTATCATAGTGGTAATTATTTGATGATTTTAAGTTAAATGAAATGCTAATATTAACGAATTAAATGTTTCAGACGTTGTATATAATTGTCATCTATGCAAATTCAAAACGAAATACTATAGTAATTTGCAAAAACATAATGATTCTGTAAGATATTTTCTACATCAAAATGTTTCATTAAAGTTTTCTTCCTTAAACTTCAAAAGAAATTGCAGAAAATTTCGTTAAGGGGTCGTTCACTTAGTACGTTCGCTTTTTAGGGGGGAGGGGGGGGGGGGGAGGGGGTCTAAGATTTTGTAACAGATTAAACAAAACAAAAGAATTTTTATACAAAAAGAGGGGGGAGGGGGGTCTAAAAAGTCATTTTTTTGCGTAAAGTTCTTTGTGAACGGCCCCTAATCTAAAAAACTTTAAATTTATTTCAACAGATCCATCTAAATGTCTTCAACTACCAATGCCCAATTTGTGGAAAGAAATTCAAAGATCAAAGCAACAAGAATCGACACGTTAGAACTATTCATAAGAATTCCACATATCATTGTGATATCTGCAATCAAAAGTTTTCTAGAAGAGATAATGTGAATCTACACATGAAAAGAGTTCATGGAATAACTAATATGATAGCTGAAAATTCTCTATTAAAATGTTATCAATGTGACTTAACATACACAATTAAAATAAATTTATTAAAACATATGCGGAAAGTTCATTTGCAAAGTGACAAGAAAATTCGAATGCATTGAATCTTAAGTAAGAGTTTAACGAATGCGATGAATAAATACACATACGAAATACTTATCTACTATTTCACAGGAATATCTTGGATTATATCCTAGAATTAAAATCAATAACAATAAAATAAAAATCTTATGATAATTTAACGTGCTGATTACTAGTCCAAATTTTGATGCCAATTTTAGATTTAAAGTCACTGTAAAACATACAATCACTGTCCATTGAAGCACATAAAATGAATTTTAAATTATTTTGAACTACAGGGGGTCTTCGATTTGAACAGTTGTTTTGTTCCAAAATTTTTCTAAATATTCAAATCGAAACGTATGAAAATTGACCGTAAAAATGAAAATTTTATATGGGAAATTTTTGATTAATCAAATCGAAACAATTCAAATCGAGGACTCCCAGTACATACATATTCAATCAGTTCTTTTTGAAGGCATCAAACTTCAACCTGAGCGACAACCCATGTAACCAAAATGTTCCATTTGTTTTCCTTTTCCTTCAA
Source organism: Chironomus striatipennis (assembly GCA_026123125.1). Classification (NCBI taxonomy): domain Eukaryota; kingdom Metazoa; phylum Arthropoda; class Insecta; order Diptera; family Chironomidae; genus Chironomus; species Chironomus striatipennis. Next base: position 30,688,818 of record CM047394.1, read on the forward strand.
TGGAAAATTCAATGTACTGTCAAATTTTTCATACAAAAAATTGTTTTACATGAAAGTACCAAAAATGTTCCATTGAAGGAAATACTTCAACGCGCATAAGTTCAAGTCTCAAAAAATCTTATATATACTTCACAAGAGTGTGCAGAAATCACTTTTATATCTGGAATTGAAATTTGTATGAGACTTTAAACATTTAATTATGTTTTTAATGTGCGTGATGAAGTCTTTTGATTTCATCAGTGTGCAACTTAGCAAAATTAAGTTGCTTATGAATATTTTTTTAAGTATTAGTGTTTGTTAAATAAATGATAAATGCATTAGTACATAAGTATTACATTGATGTATTACATTGATGGAAAACGCGATCTTCCCTGTTTTGTTCCATTGTCATGCGACAATATGCTCCTTAGGACGATACATGTATAATACATAGGTATTATACATGGAAGGTTCTTATGGAATACATTGATATTCCATTTGGTTACATGGGAAAAATCTTATGTTGACTTAGTCAACTGACTAAAAACTTTGAATATTTTAAATTTTGTGCTTTTATGTTAAATGATTTCAACAACAGATTACAAATAGAAGTAAAAGTTTGATGTTCTGCGGTGCCGGTAAAGCAGATTAATTTTTAGCGTATGAGGGAATATATTGAGATTTATTGGCAATGTGACTTTGGTTCATGAAATTTTTAATAGAATCAGCTAGAATAATAAAAAAATCATTTTCTAATATTTTAGCATAATTTTTTCAAAATTTCCTGTCTTTTAAAATTTTATTAATAATATATACCTAACTATTCAGGAGGACTTGGCTTCAAAAATATTCTAATTTTGTAAATATTTAAAATTTTGATGGACATGTTCATTTAAGATTCCATAAAAACAAACATGGTGAAAAAAATCATCAAACATCTTTCCCTTCATTCACATAAGGAAGCTTCAACATTCGACACATGAACGACCACTCCACGCAATATGCAAAATCATTGCAATAAATTTAAAATAATAACAAAAAAAAAAGTTTCACGATTTCAATTAGTCAAAACATATCCTATCAAAATTAGTTTCTCCATTCACTCTTAATAAATACCGTTTGCAAATACATGCAAGCACCTTGTACGCTCTTAAAATATCTCCCACTGTTTTCGATGGAAGAAACCAGAATAAGCAGAGACGTATAACTTCCGACACTAAATTCTTCTTCGGATATTGAACGTTTGAAATCAATCATTGGTGGATGTCACGATCTTTAATTCATAAATATTTTTTTGATCAGTCACTTGATAGTCAAAATAATGGAATGGTAGGTGTGGATGGTATGATGATGTTGGATGGTTTTTTTACTACTGTGGGGGCCTCGATTTAAGTACAGGGGGTCTTCGATTTGAACAGTTTCAATTTGAATTGTTTCGATTTGAATAACTAAATATTTCTTATACAAAAATTCAAATTTTAATTTTTAACGGTCATTTCTCATACTTTTTGATTTTAATAAATTCGATTTGAGTAGAAAAATTTCCGGAACAAAACAATTATTCAAATCGAGGACCCCCTGTAATTGTTTGTTTCCAGAAAAAATTTAATCAAATCGAAACGTATGGAAAATGACCGTTAAAAAAAGAAAATTTGAATTTATGCATGGAGACACTTTAGTTGCTAAAATCGAAACCACTCAAATCGAATCAAGTCAAATCGAGTCTCCCCAGCATTTTTTTCAAGATTTCTTTAGGATTGGTGTCCGATAATTCAAGAAAAATAATTTAAGGACCTTCGTTCCCAATTTTAATTTATTTCCTAATAATTCACTAAGTAACCTTCAAAATAGTCTACATAACCTCACTTAATAGTTTAATATTATATTTTCTAAATCTAGTCCTAAATCTCTAATTAGTGTCTGTTCATTTCACAACATTGAAATAATTTTAATTCAAAAAATTTCAAGCCTATACTCGTTCAAAATTCGTGACAATCCATCAAAAATAATTCTGACACATTTTCTACCCACAAAAAAAACTTAATGTGCACCTTCAAAAAAGTATCTCAAAATGTAAGAAAAAAAAAGGTAAGAAGAAGAACATTTTATAACATAATTAATAAATGTGCCATTCACCTTTCAATTACAATTCCAACATTTTTCTATTCTTCATCATGTTTGTACGTCCTTGCACGCAATTTGTTTGCGCGATTGCTTCTTATTTGGAAATAGAAAGAGCAAAAAAAAAAACTTTTTTGCAGAAATAATTTTTTTTTGAGGCATCAAACTCATTCTTAAGTGCTTCCCATAATATGACAAAATAGAGGAAATATTAGTGAAGATTATTGAATTCAATTTGTGGTAATAAGTTTATTGATTGAATTTTAGTTTGGAATGAATATTTAATAGACATTTGGAAATTTTAAAAGTATTAATTTTGATGGATGGTTCTTTATCAAAATTAAATCTATTCATAATAATCGTTTAGTTAAAATAATTAGTTGATTAGATCTATTATGAGTGATGAAAGAAGTTTTAAATAAATTATTCGAGGAAATGGATGTGATTCATGTGACATTGGAATATGGAACTTAAAATCGAATAGAATTGACATCGCATAAAATGTTAAAAAATTTAGTTCGAATACTCCACGTGTAGCGGTGGCGTGATTTGCAAAAGGGTTATATTTAAAATAAAGTCAATTTTTTTACAATTTAAAATGACATGATGATGCCACGTGTCGTTACAATACATGCGAGAAAAAGGTTAAGTTCTCGAACGAACTTTAAAACACACGTAAATCATATTCCTTCTTTTTACAATCCTCTCCACAATTTATTAAATAATGATCCCTTAAAAATCTCTCATTTTAATAATCTTTCATCATTTTATATCTTCAGCATTTAAACAAATATCAAATCCCATCACTTTTATCATGCAACATAATTAAGTAACATGATCGACAACACGTGTGTTAGATCGTAAATTGTTTGTGAATTAGCAACAGTCGAGCATGAAAAATGATATCGCAGCATGAGATTAGTAGAAAAACCAACATTAGCTTCTAATTGAAGGAAATAAAAAAAAAAACATGGTTAATTGATTTCTGGCACAACATGCAAATTATATAAAAAGTCTTGAATTAGGATGTAATCTTTTAAAATTAGATTTTAGGAAGCTTAAGCAATGATATTCAAGGAAAAATACCTTACAATACTTCAATTTTGATTAATTTTATGAAATTTTAATTTTTTTACAAAAATATTTTTTTTAAATTTGCATGATGAAAAAAAAAAATCAATTCTTTTTAATCCTTCGATTTTTTTTTTTTTTTTTGTAAAACTTAAAATTTAGCATTAAATAAAGAATTGTTAGTTTATGAAAAAAATGTCAATACCTTCAAAATTGAACCACACTAGTACTAAAATTCAATTATTGTAAGCACATAATACATGCATTATTCTTCTCATAAAAACCTAATAACAGCTTCACATTTAATGAATTTGCAGACACTAATTACGAATATGTTGATCTTTTGAATTTCATCGCTCTAATACATAATTACCATTCATAATGAGAATCTACATAAAATTGAAAGATTTAGTCAGCATTACGATCTTTTACATGAAATAATAAAGATGTTGTTGTTGTTGTTGTTAAACTGTTTCGTTTCTCCTTGGGAGGCTTAGAAGGAAATAAATTTAATAATTGACGATTTTTATTTTCTATTTTTTCCTGATATATAATTATGATGAAAAATCTTACATTTTTTGAGATTCTTTTAAATTTTTGATTTTAAAAAAATAAAATTAACTAAAAATTCTAACAAAATCTGATTAGACTTCAAAAAGTCTATTTGTTGACCCCAAACAACCTTCCATAAAAATCTCAATAGAATTATCTTCTCCAGCAACTGAGACATCTCATTTAACTAGGGTGACCAGAAGATTTTCGTAAAAATCCGGGACATTTTCATGAAAATCCGGGACATTTTTAGTTTAACATCATAGGGATACTTGCACCTTACTTAAAGTGTTTATTATTATAAATCGAGATAAATCAAGCAACAAAAATGCAAAAAAGTATGAAAAATAATGAAAATTTGGATTCAAAAATTTTCAGTCATGGGCTTGAACCCATGCCTCTAAAAGGAACCAAAAATTTTGCAAAAAAATTTGCACTTAAAATGTGAATTTTTTTACAATTATTTAATATTTTTCTTGAGATATGTTAGAAAGAATTACGAGTTGAAGAATAAAATTTACGAAAAGTTAATTTCTGATTGAAAAAATCAAAAATAATTTTTTTTTTCAAAAATTTTCAAAAATCCGGGACATTTTGATGTTCTGCCGGGACACAGCAGCTCGAAAAAAAGTACAGCTGTGTCCCGGCAAATTCCCAGCAGATGGTCACCCTACATTTAACCCATGAATCATAAACAATAAGCTATTTAATAATAATTCAATACCAAAGCTTACACAGTAGCCACGAGATGATCAAACGATAGCCTTAATGACTTTTCATCCTACTGTTTTATTTATATTATGGAATAAGTCTGTAAAATTACACAAATCAAATTCTCGTGAATCAATATTACCTTATGATGAAGAAAATGAAAATAAAATGACATCATCATAAGTAGGTCGAGCTGATTTGTGCGTCATTTGAAGTTCTACCCGGATTTATTTGTGTAGTTGCTCTATGATTGTTATGAGATCAATAAAAATTATAATTTAATAAATTTGATTTAAATTGCAAAAAATACAAAAATATTGAGCTATTTAGTGTAAGAAGAAGCACTTGATCTTCTACAAAGCACATAAAATAAACCACAAGTTGCTCATAAAGTAAATCAAAATCTGCAGGAAGATGTTAAAGCGTAAAATCAAGTGAGCAGTTTGAGTTTAAGCATATCAAATTGACATTCAAGCTCAAGCTAGAAAATGAGGAATTTATTACACAAATGTTTGGAAAAATTGACTAAATAATTTAATTAATGCAATATTAAGTTTTTTTTTTTTGAGAAAATATTTTTGTTAGCATAATTGCTAGTTCATCATAACAATAAATGAATTAGTATTAAGAAATTCGATCAAAAATCTTAAATCTCAATTTAACGGAATTTTTATATTTAAATTATTTTAAACCAAGAAAATTGTAATTTTCGAAAGTTTCTTTCCCTTGTCTGATGTAAAGAAAGAAAAACGTGAAATTTTGATTTACCATAGAAAAAGTGAGTTTTTGAAGATTTTAAAAGGAAATTGAGATTAATATTGTTAAATAACAAATAGGTGATTAAATCTCTCGCGCAAGGAAATAAAAAAGAAAGAAAATAAAAACTGAAAATTGAGAGAACAATAAGAAGAAATAAAAAGGAGATTTTATTAAGCATCAATTGAAGGAAAGCATCTTTTTTTGTCACTGAAAGCGCAACTTATTATTCCAGGAGATTTATTCATGAAGAAATGATGGTAAGTCGAAAGTTTTATCGACATAAAAAAGTTTTATCGACAATTTTCGTCATTAGTGAATCTTGCAGGTCATTAAGATGAAGTTTTTTCTACACGGAACAGAATTGTTTGATGAATTGTTAGCTAGGTTTAATATTGATGAGTATTAATTCTTTCAATCTTTGATTCAAATTAAAAAAAAAATAGAACAAATATATTTTTAAAAAGTTTCGAAAAGTAGGTACCTATCTTTTATACCTATTATTAGATTTAACCGATATAAATTGCTATAAATTGATGAAATTAGAAATGGAAAATAAAATTGCTGTAAAATGTAAATTATAAATGAATTATTGTCCTGCATTTTTGCAATTGTTTTTTCAATTGAACTTCCGCTTTAGTTTTGCAAATCATTTTCCAAACAAGAAACTTTCATTCTAGTTGGGCATTTCAAAGTAAAAAGATCTGCAAAAAGATGCAGCAAAATATTTCAAAAGTTGTTCAGTATTTTCAAAACTTGGTGAAATTTTTAAAACTTAAGTTCCAAAAGAAATCAAATCCTCATTATATTTATTTGTTTGAGGAATTTATGCCATGTGAAAGTTTCGCGAAAATTTTAGGCTACAGATTTTTAATGAAATCTGAAAGTGAGCCCACAAAATTGTCAAGAATACATGCCATTTTGGCTCAAGCAGCACAAGTTCTTGTGCTAATAATATTGGCGGTTTCGGCTACGTTGTCTATGAAAAATGATTTGGTATATACAATGATGGAAAATGTGCTGTTCATTGGTGTTGTTTTGGTTATGGTCCTTAAGATTTATTTGGTTTTTTACATGAATTTACCGAAAATTCATAGTGTAGTAGAAAAGTTGGAGAAGCATTTTCCACGATCAAGTCTTGAGCAGAGATCAATAAATATTCAGAAATATGTAAAAATTCTGAAAGTATTTCACAATCTTTATCAATTTGGGTATAACGGCATTTATGTTCAGTGTCTTTTGATGCCAATTTTTCATCAAGTCTATGCTAAATTTGATTTGATTTTTTGATTTATTGACCCTCACGGGTAGAAATTTGTGTCCATTAGTATCCCATGGGAGCAAATATTGGCTATTTATTTGTCAGTTGATCTATCAGGCAATGTCATGTATCCAGTCATTTACATAATTGAGTCGTGGGTGATGTTTTTTGCTGTTCAGTTTGTTCTCTGTTCTGATCTATTGTTTGCATGTTTGATTTAAATTTTGGCAATGGAATTTGATAATTTGGGATTGAAAATCAGTGAATCAGAAATTCTTGAATGTGAGGATGAAGTTATTAAGGAACTTAAGAAACTAGTGGAAATTCATCAGGAATTGATTGAAATCTCGGAGGATATAGATGGAATATTTTCTCCACTGCAGCTATTTAATGCATTTGGTTCAATTACGGCTTTGTGCACTGCTTGCTTTCTCTCAGTGGTAAATTAAATTATTTTTTAAATTTTAAATTAAAAAATTTTAAACGACTTGAAATTAAAAATTTTTTGTTTTTAAAATAATATAGTCTGGGATAAGTGGCTATTTCTTGATCAAATATTTGCTATTTCTGCCTGTTTTCACACTTCAAATATTTTCGCAATGCTACTTTTCACAAAGATTAATTGAGTAAGTTTGATTGAATTTTTTTGATTTGTTCTGTTGTCATTGTTTATTTCATAAAAGTACCTATTTAAAATAATTCTGAATTTAAATCTATTGAAAATTTTGGACTTTTTTTATCAATTTTATATCCTGTTTTATATTTATCTCCCACTGGGATATAAAATTTAAAAAATACAGAAATTTTGTCAAGTTTTCAAAATATTTTAAAAAGTTCTTTGAAAATTTTTAAAATTATTTTATTTTCTTATTTTTTGAAACTTAAAAGTTCAATTTAAAAAAATGTCGAATGTTTAATTTTATTCTGAAAATTTGTATGGATAGTTCTTAATTAACTTCATTTGAAAGCTAGTTTGTTGAAAAAAATTAATTTTCAAGAGAAATTAAACTTAATTACACTTTTTTTAATTTTTCTACATTTTCCAAATAGCTCATCGGCAGCAATTGCCACGTCAGCATACAACTCTGAATGGTTTAATAGTAGAATATAAAAATTCGACGGTTTATTCTTCAAATTATGGTTAGAGCCCAAAAGGCTCAGTCAGTATCTGCATGGATGTTCTTTGAAATGTCATTAGAAAATTTCTATTGGGTAATTGTTAAGTTATTAATTAGATACCACAATAAAATTTTTTTTTGTTTACAGATAATGAACACTTCGCACTCATATTTCTCTGTTCTAAAGGGAACTTATGGTTCTTAAATGCTTATAAGCTAGAGTTTAATTTTGATTTAAAATATTTAACAGATTTGTTTCACCAAAACTCTTAAATTTCACTTAATGTTCATAACAAATAACCAAACAAATATTTTTAAACAGAAGCAATTCTTCTTCATGCTTCATTAACTCACCCTGAGACTGAGGTGAACAAAAATATGAATGAACATAAAAAATCATGAAATAATTGGTAAAGATGAGTATGAACATGACGTTCAATGTCAAGGTAAGTTTTGTTTTTTGCAAACATAATTTTTATTTATAGCGATGAACTTCTTGGAATGTGTTGCAGATTTTTAAGTTGTTTGGTGGTAATTTGACTATCCTTAAATATTTTGTGCAATTGTTTTTGGAAGCTACGTACTTAATAATGTAAAAGATTTAAGGAATTTTGTGTTGAATTATTTTGGCTAAGCATATTATTTCAATGTTTTTAGATCAAAAGATTTTAATATGCATGGATTTTTGTAAGAATATAAAATTAATTTGCAGATTTATTTAAATAAAGTTATTGGATAGTTAATTGATGAATTTAGCGTAATCAAGTAATTGTTGAATTTTCAGGATTTTAGCTAAATTTTTGAATTTTGAAGTTCGATTTGTTAATTTTGAAAACCTAAATTTTGATTGTAGGGTAAATGATTTTGAAATTTGCCCAATTTCACTTTTGAAACTTTGATTTGCTTCAATCTCTTTAATGATTGAGATTAAAACTTTGAAATTGGTGTAAAAATCTCAAGAAACATAGGAATTTTAATTTTTGATTAAAAAAATAAAGCTGCGCTGCTTCATTTCCGAGAATTTTGCACTTTATTTTCAAATTTTGAAATTTGCCCAGAAAATTTTAAAATTTGCCCAAAAAATCTTTAAAATTTGCCCATGTTTTAAACAGTAAACTTTGACAATTTTTGGTCGAATTTCAATGTAAACAAACAATTTAATTAAATATTTTGGACTAAAAATCAATGAGTTTTCTGGAAAGACCTCCTGAATTTCAAGTTTTGACACGAATATTACTTCCTCAAGCATAATTGGATCAAATCACGAAAAAAATACATAGAATTCAACGTCAATAATCTCAAAAATATTTGTCAATAAATTTAAGAATATGAATGTCAAGCAAGAAGCCAGATTTTATGACAAATGAGCTCCAAGTTTTCAAACACTGTACAAATCTCAAAAACTTCGTTTAGTCTGTTTTTTTTTATCAAACTTTATTTATTATTTCTTTAAAACATAAAAATTCTAAATAAATTTACGATCATCCACAAATCCATTAGTTTAATTCATCCACTGATTATTCCTAAAAGTCTGTATATTTTGCAAAATTTTGTTGATATTTCAGAGCCAAATTTGATTAAATCTTGAATTTTCTAAATTGAATATAATATTTTCATACTCTCCATGAGCTTCTTAATGACGATGGATGCATTTCAGGCTTCAAATATTTGAATTTTGACTGTAAACAATCCATTTTTAAAACAAAATTTCCAATACATACTATGCAAAAAAGTGGGCAAATTTCAAAATTTTTCGTAAAATTTTGGGCAAATTTCAAAGGTTAAAAATAAACGTTCGAATTTAAGCAGTTCAAGAGACTTTTGTGACTTAGAACTGATTTTTTTAATTCATTTGATGGTTGATCTTAAAAATTTGTTAACAAAATTTTTGGTACAATCAGTCATTGTACTTTAAAATTGAGTTTTGATTCAACATCCATTTTGTATGGGATTTTAATTTTTGGAGATATTGACTTTGCCAGTGGCTCTAGACTCTTAGAAACAGTGAAATATCATTCTTACAGTAAACTTACACAAAACTTGTGAAGAATGTGTCATCAGAAATTCATATGTTTTGAGATATTTGACTTTTAAATATTTTAAAAAGTAGGCAAATTTCAAAGGTGGGCAAATTTTAAAATCATTTACCCTATTTGATTTATTTTCAAGTTTTTAATTTTTTCAGAATTAGCAGTAATTATAGGTAGTTTGATATTTGACTTTGAAATTTTAAAAAAAAAAAAATTGTATCTCAAATTCTCTCGAAAAATCCTTTTAACCTTTAAAAACTGACTTCAACAAAATCTATTCCAGAAATTTCAAATATTTTCCTACAAAATTTGATCTTCAATTCTAATCATGATCAAAATACTCACTGAAACACCATATTTAGCTACAGCAGTTAAACTGAGTGACAAAACAATCGGAGAAAAAAAATTCCATACACGCTATTAAAATCGACATTGATCATGAATATTGCGTCTCTTAATGCTCTTCCTTTCTCAATTCATTTCAAACACGCTAAAGTGCATCTGTTAGTCTAATTGATGCCATTTGTGCAAATTAGTAAAGCCTCAAATTGTAATTTTTTTTCCTCGCTGCCGCCGTTGCCGATCGACTGACTATTGAACATTTTTTTCAACTTTTGTCATCAAGAAAAAATTCCCATTCGATTGACAATTCAGTCAAAGTAATGTTTTGACATAAATTGAGTAGCAATTTATTAAAACTCTTACAGCACCTATTATAATAAATGCATGGCATATTAAACACAAAAACTAAATTAATTGTCATCAATCTCACAAAAATTTACGTTCATCTTGATCTTCTTTCATTGGCACAAACAGACAGTGCTAATTTTGTGCCAATTTGTTAAAATAAGAGACGTGAACAAGCACTCATGCTGATGACATTTCACGCATTAGTGATGTTGTTTTGTGATGGAAGATTGTGGATTTAAATAAAACATCATTTATGGACGAACCCCAATTTTTTAATTCAGTTCAAAAACCTTCAATTTAACGTTTTTCCCACCCACAAAAATATATTCTAAATCACTCTAAATATCATCAGATTTTTACAAGAATTTAATAAAAATCCATCAAAACTATTAAAGGTAAGGCCGGTACAAGATCAAAACATTTTTTGCTACAACAATTTTTAATCTTATAAGCCACAATTCTCATAAGCTAAGTAAACAATATTAAACATGTATCTCTCAAGATTTATAAGACTTTATCGCAAATTTGACTATAAAAAATTGCAGTCTATAAAGATGAAAAATTTCGATCGTGTGTGAGCAATAAAAAATAGCCTGTAGCACCATTGAGGACACTACGAAGACGAATAATATTGCAATTGAATATTGAGCTTCTGCAAATGCATTTCAATTATTGACTTTTATTTTTTTTCGTACATGGCACAAAACATGGAATTGTGAATGTTAAAATATTTTACAACTTCATCAGTTATGGCAGGTATTATATTATTTCATGCTTGTTTTTTTTTATGCGCACAAATGCACAAAGTATTTTGTAATCTTCTAAGGTTAGTGGCATCAGTTTTCGAGTGTGTGTGAATAAATTAATGGTAATTAATTGATGGAAAAATGAAATAAAAATTAAATTTAAGTTGAAAATTAATCGAATGTGATTTATTTACTGTAAATTTTATTGCTGCACATTTTTCTTTAGTTCTTTTTTTTTAATTTCGCGTGGATCTGCTTAAGTGAATTAAATTACGAGATTTGTCTTGCAAAAGATTAAATGGATTTTTTTTTTCTTGTAATTAAATTAAATTATTTTGAGAATTTATCTTTGTGTCACAAAAATTGTTATTTGTTAAAATTTTATTAAAAAATTCAAAATTTTAAAAATTAAATTTAATTGCTAAATTCCATCATATATTGGAATTATCAAGATAATCCGTAAATAATCAAAGGTTTACGACTCTCCGCAATCATTTTTATATTGCTGAGCTTTAAAATCATGCATAAATAACGCAAGTCAAATACCACCTAAATTCCTTTCATGACTTGCGTAAATAAACTAATGAAATTTTTAAAACTGCATCGAAGAAAATTGCATCTCTACGTGAGGTTTGACAATTACTTGCTAGCTATTTTTTGCAGTATTTTTCAAGAGAAAGTCATAAAAATTTAATTTTAAAAGCTTCACGTGAACTTTTTGTCATCAATTGTTTGACATTGAAATGTTTTTATTAGGATAACGATAAATTATAAATTTATATTTTGTCTTTAGTAATGAAATTTTTATTCGAGGGATTGTCCCTTTAAAAGGGTCGTTCGTAAAATTTCTAACGCTTAGGGAGGGAGAGGGGTCTAAGATTTTCTTACGCTTCATATAAAATTTTTCAAAATCCCATACAAAGTTTGTTATGGTCAATGGGGGGGGGGGGTTGGTCATTTTTGGCGCTACGAATTTTACGAACGACCCCTTTATTGAAATATTGTTGGAATTTTAGTATTTTGAAGAAGAAAAAATGTAAGAAATTAAATTTAAAAAAAAAATTTAAATTGTTTTAAAATTTGTTTAATTTCAATTGAACTTAAAATTCTAAAATTTAAAACTTTTGTGCTAATTTTCAAGTAAAATAATTTTTTTATCTAAAATATGAACAGAAACAAAAAAAAAAAATTAAACTAAAATATACTATTTCAAATCCAACATAAGTCACAACAAAACATCACAAAAACAAATCAAAAATCAATCAATCTCATTGCTAACCCTTGAAATTACATTTCTGAAGGCCACGCCAGCATCTAAATATCAAAAATTTCACAGTGATCTTTTAAAGTACCAGCAATTAAAATAATCAATACCTATCAATTTTGAAAGAAAAACAAATTCAATTGCTTGATAAATTCTTTTTTCAAACCTTCAATAAATTTTTTAAAAGATCATAAATTGCCACTTGCAAGATACAATTAAGATGAGATCGTATAAATCAGTCCTATAATTGCGTCAGTTAAAAGGTACTGAAGGAAAGAAAATTATAACGTTTAGTAATGAATTATACAATTCTATTTACATTGAATAAGTTGATCGATTGGATGGAGTGAATTATTTATTGAGACGTGTGGGAAATTGGAAAAGAGTATTGAGTTTTAGAAATTCAAATTTCGTCATTTTTAAATTCAAATTTTGATTTTAAAAAGTTTAATTTTGATTTTATTTTAGAAAAGTTTGAAAAATTAAATTTTGATTTTTTTCTCATACAAGACCATTTCAAGATGTCAAAAACATGAAGAATCTTAACTTTAATTTCCCAACCATGTCACACATCAATGCAATTTGTCTTCAGTGCTCAACTTACATAATTTATGATACAATTATCGAATAAAAAAAAGTTTTAATGTTTCAATGTTGAAGATCATATAAATCACTCATCTTTATCCACTTGATGCCACATGTAAGACAAAAACCAACTTTGTAGCATAATATTAAGACATAAATTAAAGCTCATAAATCTCTAAATTTACTGCAGTTTGGATAAAAAAAAAAACATTATTAGGTATTAAAAAATTACACAGCAAAAAAAAAACACTTCATTAATTTTTTATAATTTAAAGCTCAATAAATTAGCTTAATTTCGAATCGAACAATATTATTAATTCTCGCTCGTATTTCGTGCTTAATAAACTTTAAAAAAAAAACATCCACAAAATTAAAGATGAGCTCGTGAAGTCGTGCAAAAAAAAACATTTTCAATGTCGATCAACCTGACGAAATTGATCGCAACATTTTTTAATTGTGACAAATTTAAGAAACGAAGCAGCATCACGACATGTCTTTTAAATTTTCTTCGAATTTTTATTTTTATTATTGTAATTTTTTTCCCAGTAGTAGCTCAAATGCGGGACTTAAAAGTTCTCTTTACAAATCACTGTAAAAAGAATTGCATCATAAAAAATAAAACAAAATCATTGATGACTGTAATGACCTTCATATGGTCATACAATGCTTCTGGGTGAATCTATTAGGCTAGTTTAACATCATCACTTGCTGCGCTAAAGATGCATTCACGTGAACCTCACACGTTGATTAATGTTGAACAACTGAACATACAAAGTCGTGGATGATTTAAAAATACAAAAGAAATTTCACAATAACGACATGAATATTGGCATTGAATATGTGCTGCTTTATTTTTACAAGAATTTCAGACAAAGATGATCTTGGTATATATATTGGGGTAATAAAGAATTTTGGGCTTTAATGTAAATTTTTGAAGATTTTTAGATGTGAAAATGTCAAAATCCTAACAGAACAAGCCCAAATAATCATTCTATCTTCAATCAAGGAAAACAATTTTTTTATCCAATAAAAATTCGAAAAAACCAAACAACAAAAAGAAGCCATAAAACATGAATAATTGATGCAAGAAGCGATATAATAAGAAGAATAAAAAAATATTTATAAATATTTTGATATCGAAAACTTCAAATCTCTTTACAAAAAAATGTGAAACTTCATTCCACTTAAAAAGGTGTTATTTATGATGAACTCTTTACAGTTCATTCCAACAGAAAAGAATAACTTCATTCATAATAAAAAAATTATTTTATGAAAATATTATCGATAAAAATCATTCACAATTGAGTGAAGAATTCTTCCTCATAAATATCGAAACATAAAAAATTTACATACGTTTTGCAAAAGATTTCCATTGAAATTATGAATTATGATCAAATATGAAGATTAGCATATGGACATTATCATTGTAATAAAATCTACTTACTGTCTCATTTGAATTTCTAAACACGTCATTTTACTGATCATTCTTGAATTTTATTTTGTGTTGAGATCAGACAAATGTAATTGTTGTAAATGTCTTAATTAAGGAGATATTTTTTTTGCATCCAATAAAATTTTCAGGGATTTATTACATTTTATGAAGGGAAGGATCGAAAATGGCACTTATGTAATACAATTTAATCAAATTTAGATCACTTAAGATGTCCATCAAAACCTTGAATTTTTAGAACCCCCTTTAGACAGAATGGGATCACAAAGTTTTCATTCAAAAAAATCCTTTTGTTTAAAAACTTAAAAACCCTCAGACCCCATCCCCCCCTAAAAATTGGATTCATAAAATATTAACTTAACCTTAAAATTGCCAAATAATTTATGAAAAATTTATTATCTTTATAAAACTTCTCTCCTTGACACTTCATTTTTATTTTACACGACACATACACACATTTTTAAAATAAAGATTCCAATCAACATAAATCATTAAATCGTGTGCTAAACCATACGCGGATTCAAACGCAATTGGATATAAAAATGCGGAATTCACATTAAATTGACTTTAATTGCTACTTTTGATTGCACAAATACCTAATTAAAGTCAACTAAATGATTTAATCAATCATTTGTGTGGTTATTGATAGTGTTTTGATTAAAAAATTATTAAATTTGAATAAGTCGTTTAAAAGTTTCAAGCTAATTAAAATCTGAACAGTAAAAACGCACAAATTTCAACATGATTTGCCCTATTTTTAATTTTTTAGAAAATTACTAAGGATCAAAAAATTTAAAATAATTTTAGAATTAGGTACTTGAAAAATTACTACCTAAAATTTTAAATTTTTTGCAATATTTAAAATTTTTTATCTCCTTTGATAAATTAATTACACAATTTGTTCAATTAAATGATTCATTATTGCATCAATAACTTCTCTATTAACATATAAATGTTAAATTTTAATTAAGGAAGTGATAAAAGTTGTTTTTAGATTATCTTTAAATTCCATCGTTTTTACATTAAATTGTGGTCATTAAATTATTGATGTGTTTCATCCTCCTAGAAATATTTAAGTTCAATTCTCACGATATATGAATTAATTAATATTTCGAAAAATGGCAAACATTTCTAAAGTCAATGATTTACGCATTTCAAATTGACTAATTAATTCATCGAATTATATCCCTGGCAATATCACAACTCACATTCCACATTTCAATCATAAACTGTCTGAATATTCAATTAAACAACGTTCTCATATTTATTTAATTTAATTTTATTCCCATATCAAATTACAACACATTATAACGATTATAACAGTTAACTATGATATCCTTCCAGTGTTACTCAATAATTGCAATCTATGTTTTTATAATGTAAAGTTTTTAAACAGCAGAACATGCAGACCGTTGAAATGCCAATCAAATATGAATTTATAAATGCTCATCACGCAATAAGGCTTGAATATGATATCGACTTTACAAACAGAAGCATTTATGGATATTTTTTTTTTTTTTCATGTTTAATAAATTGCTATTATTGAAATTATTTAATTCATATTTCATATAGCTACAATAACTACCATGAATGACATCAAATATGTTTGTTTTTTAAAATGCAAAACGGAAAATTAAAATGTCATTTAATTGCTCAATTCAATTATGTCTTTTAAATGTCGATAAAATAATTAAAGAAATTTTTATTTTATTATTTATTCTTATAATTAAGTTGTCGTAGATTATCAAGGAAAGCCGGAAGAAGGACAATTCAAAGCAGTTTGATACTGATGAAATTTTGATTTTTAAAAAAAGTATTACAGTAGTTTTAAAAGCAAGATATACAGATGTGTTCATACAAACTAAACTCGACCAAATTCGACCATACGCTTTTTAGCGCATTTTTGCAAAAAAATGACGCTTATAGTTTCACTTTGTTCGGCTGGCTGGCTGGGTGGTTCAAGGCTGTATGAGCTCTGAGATCTCAGAAACCAGACATAGTTAAGAGTTCTTTTATAATAAATTATCTTTCTACTATCGAGTTATTCCGGTATCGCTTATTAAAAAATCGTTAAACGATCTACTATTCCTGTAATCAACGATTTAACATTATATAATGAAAAAAATTGTTGAAAACCCCTCGATAAAAATTTGATTTTTTTTTGACCGTTGGAATTTAAAAATTTTTTGACCGTTATTTTTGGTCAAATTTTTTTTCTTTCTTTTTGGAAGGATTTGTATTTATGGGCAAATCCATGAATAAACGGAACTGCAAAAATCGAATTGCAATTCTTCTCAACTTGTGAAATTCAAAAAAAACCGTTAGAACAAAACTTCTAATCGCTTTAATTCTTTGCTTGATCTTCATTAGCTAATGAAAACATTGTTAAATTATCAATTATAGCTCTAACATTGACTTAAACTGTAAAATATTAATTAAAAAACAAGAATTAATTGAATTGTAGACATATTTTAACGGAATTTTTCGTTTCAAACAGTTTTGTATACTTTTGTGTTTTGCAAAAATGAGTCGAAAAGTTGACATTCTGACGCTAATTTTTTGAATATCTCATTAACTAATGGCTCAATTAATTTTGTAATGGTATTAATCGAAAACTTACAAGAGCGAAAATCCGATGAATGTCTTTCTAAAATTTTAGCTTGCTCAATAAAAGAGAATTTTGAAAAAGAAAGATTTGAAATTTTCGTAGAGTTGACATTCTGATGTTCTCCAAAGTTAAATAACTCATTAATTAAAGATTGTATAAATATGATTTGTGTACAAATCAATAGTCCTCTTAAAATTGCACAAGAAAAATATTAAAAGTAGTATGAAGGAGACTTATTTTTCGAGAATTTTGAATGAAAAAAATTTTTTTGGAGAATTTCTACCCATGGATTTGCCCTTATATTATTGTGAAAACAGACTTTTCATGTATAGAGCATGCTAGAAAGACGGAATTTAATGGTTTTGGTTACAATTGTACAGTTTTTTTAAAATTGTATTTTTTGCATGGTTTTTTGATGGTAAAAGCAGAATTAAGGGATTTTGGAACTTAAAGCAATTTCTATTTAATCGATTTCTGATCGCTGCGACAAAAATGCGCTTAAGTCCCTCGATTAACAACACGAGGACTTTGAACATTTTTCTGTTTGTAAACAAACAAATGAAAAAAAATTATATGAAAAAAATTGAAAATTAAATTTCGAATTTTAACTCAAATTTGTTGACTGGATCTCATTTTTGTGGCTATAATAACATGACTATCATGCAAACCATCATTTCTAATGCTTTTGAACTACGAGAACTTAATGAAAAGTCAAAAAAATTGGAAAACAAAATTTTTCAAATTTCTTTCAATGTGTTAGTGTTTACAAAAATTTTCAAAATTTCAAATTTTTAGCCGTTAAAAACGGTAACATTTTTGTATGAACACATCTATATATCTAGTTTAAAAGAAAACCTAATTAAAGAAACAAGAAAAAGTATTTAAAGTACTTGAAAAATTTTAATCGAGATTTTAATTGTGAACTTACCAAAAGATTAATTTTTTCTTTTGCTTTTTTGATTCCTATGATACCAGTTGTATGGTTAAGTATTAAGATTTAAGGTAACAAAATCATAAGTTAAAGCCCTTACCAAATCAATCAAAGAATTTATTACATAAATTGCTACCGTCTACCTCCCTTTTAAGCTAAGAACTATACATACAACAATTATTTTTTGACTTTAACTTTTAAATCAAGAAAGAATTTTTTTGATTTTTAATACCAATTTGAATCATGTAAAAAACATGGAGGACTACATTTTTCATTGGAAAATATTTTTTTGGCACGGAATTTTTCGTAAAAGATTTTATAAAGAAAATAATTTCTTGGAAAAACTTTATTTGGAGTGGAAAATTACCTAATTGATATTTTTTTAATTCAAGAACTTTTTTTTCAAAAAAAATTTTTTCAAATACCTAATTCCGTGCCAAAAAAATATTTTTCAAAAAAATATGGTTACATAAAAACAATTACAGTAATTTTATAATTTATTGCAATCTGTACAATGTTCTCCTAGTAATATTAAGAATTTTTTTAAAAAATAGAATATACAATAATTGTAAATTATTAAATGTTTAAATTTTGCAGAATTTTGGGAAAATTTAACTTAAAAATTCAATAATTGATTTAAAAATATGCAGCATGCTTTATCTTTTTTAAGAATGTGCAGATATATAATGAATATTGTTAAAAAATATATATAAAAAAATTAGTTTTAATTTTGAAATTTAACAAGCTACAATTTTAGATTAGTTTTATGCAATGCACTTTAGTGATAAGTTCCTTTCAAAACTGAATAGTAGGAATTTGCTGATGCAATTATCTAAAAATTTACGAGCAAAAAATAAATTGAAGTTTCTAGTTTAGAATACTCAACATTTTTACCCAATAAAATATATTCAATGACATGTCAAAGAAACCCCATGCAGATATAGTCTGTGCCTTTTGAGCACGAACCATTATTTGAAGAATATATCGTCGAAATTTTACACTTCCTGAAAACCAGTTGGTGCTGTATGCAGCTTCAGAGATTCCTTCTGATGAGCTGTTTAATGAGTGATATTAATTAATAATATATTAAATAATGATAAATAAAGGATTTCTCACTCAATCAATCGTTGTGAGAAGTAACATTGGGTGAGTGTTTGAACCAGCAGGCTAGATGGAATCAAAAAGTATTTCAAGATGAAATATTTATTGATTCCAGACTGAAATAAAATTTAATTTAAAAAATGTTCAAAGTCCTCGTGTTGTTAATCGAGGGACTTAAGCGCATTTTTGTCGCAGCGATCAGAAATCGATTAAATAGAAAATGCTTTAAATTCCAAAATCCCTTAATTCTTCTTTTATAATCAAAAAACCCTGCAAGAAAATACAGTTTTTATAAAAAAAAACTGTACAATAATAACAGAATCCATTAAACTCCGCAACAATGAGATTTTCAATTACTCTAAAGCAAATTGGAAAAGACTATGCTCCTACATAGAGACTCACACAAGTTCCCTAAATCTCAATCTAGCGTCTCAAGAGTCGATTGACAATTCCATCTGTGCATTTAATGAAATAATTAAAAGTGGAATAAATAAATTTGTTCCAAAATGCAACACAAATCCACCATTGAGACACAAATTTTCAGCAAATGTACAAAACTTGATTAAGCACAGAAATCACTTCCGTAACTTGTATCAAAGAACACTTCAGAACTCTCATAAGTCTGCTGTGAATCAATTAAATCGTATGATTAAACGCGAATTAGCTTTAGAGAGAAAAGCTGAATTCTCTCTTAAACTCGAAAATTTAACATACGAAGATAATTCTCTTTTCAAATATACCAAGTCCTTAAAAAATAGCAAGAAATACATTCCACCAATCCAATCAGGTCAAGACTACGCTTATTCAGATAAGGATAAAGCTGAAGCTCTTGCAACTAAATTCTGCGAAATTCACACTAATTCAGCCTCTATGAACTCAAATTTGGAGCAAATAGTCAAAAACTCAATAGAGCAATTAGAACAGGATCAAATTCCAAGTTTTGAGTACTTTACCAATGAAGAGACAATTTCTGTTATCTCGAATCTAAAAACTCATAAAGCTGCTGGCTCTGACACAATACCTAATTGTGTCCTAAAAGCCTTACTTAATTCCAATAATTTCATATCAAAACTCACATCATTATTCAATGCATGCGTAAAATATTCTTACTTTCCGACCAACTGGAAACTAGCTAAAATTGTAGCAATACCAAAAACCGCCCCAGCCTCAAGCAATCCCTCAGAATATAGACCAATTTCACTTCTCTCAACGATAGGAAAAGTTTTCGAGAAACTTATCCAAATAAGACTTAATTCGTTTGAAATTGATCATAAAATCATTATTAAACAGCAATTCGGATTTAAATCTCGTCACTCAACTACTCAGCAAATACTTAGACTCACCGAAAAAGCGGCCTTGGGCTTCAATACTAACAGGAGCTTGGGAGTCGTTTTACTTGACCTAAAAAAGCCTATGATTCTGTCTGGCATGATGCCTTGATACACAAGTTGATCAAATATAAGTATCCTTTATACTTGATTAAACTTATTCAATCATATCTAGCTGGACGTACAGCATTTGTATCGATCAATAACTCAGTCTCTGAGCTATTTAGAATCCTCGCTGGCGTCCCTCAAGGGTCAGTAATCGCTCCCCATTTATTCAACATCTTCATAAATGACATCCCTATCCCGAGCAGTGGTGAAATAGCCCTGTTTGCGGACGACACCGCATTTTTCATTGAAGCCCAAAACTATAATTTCAATTATATTAAAAGCTCACTATTAAAAGCACTTCAATCATTTCAAAAATTTTTCAATAATTGGAAAATTGAGCTAAACAATTCAAAAACTGAATTTATCTTATTTACAAAATCCACCATAATGTTAAATAAGTGCCTCTCAGATGTTATCAATTTTAATGGACTCACCTTCAATTGGAAAGCTCATGTTAGATATCTAGGTGTTCACTTAGATAATAAACTTCTTTTCAAACACCACATTAATACGGTTCTATCGAAAGCCAAATCATTGTCATTCAAAACACTCTATTGTCTCATGAGTAGAAAGTCGAGTGTGTCAATAGACTCAAAAATCAGAATCTATAAATCATTAATTCGCCCGGTATTCACTTATGCCTGTCCAATTTTTGTCAACTGTGCTGCATCCCACTTCAATAAGCTTCAAGTATTTCAAAACAAAATGCTACGTCTAATTTTTAATACCAAATGGGATGATTTCATAACTAATGATTCACTCCATCGACGTGCTAACCTCCCAACAGTGAGAGAATTTTCATTAAAATTAACCTCACGATTTTATAACTCAAATAGATCAATAAACAATGAATTAATTTCCAAGCTGGGGAATTATGAGTATGACTCCTTGGAATTCAGAGTTAAGCATAAATTACCGAAACCCAGATCGCTATGAGTAATCTCGATAGTCTCATTAGTCAATAGTCTTACTAGTTTTAGTCTTATTAGTTGTAGTCTTATTAGTTATTAGTATATAAGTTAAAAAAAAAATTAGGATGTTTTTTAAAAATTTTTCATCCAAATACTTTCAATTACAATCAAAATCAACAAACAAAATAATATTCAAATTGTATTTAAATTAAAACCGATAAGGTTGGTGTTAAAAATAATCAAATGTACTTCGAACATTAAATCAATAAATAAAAAGAAGAATTATTATCATTAAACTCCGTCTTTCTAGCATACTCTATGCATAGGGTGACCATCTGCTGGGAATTTGCCGGGACACAGCTGTACTTTTTTTCGAGCTGCTGTGTCCCGGCAGAACATCAAAATGTCCCGGATTTTTGAAAATTTTTGAAAAAAAAAAATATTTTAGGTTTGTTCAATCAGAAATTAACTTTTCGTAAATTTTAATCTTCAACTCGTAATTCTTTCTAACATATCTCAAGAAAAATATTAAATAATCTTAAAAAAATTCACATTTCATGTGCAAATTTTTTTGCAAAATTTTTGGTTCCTTTTAGAGGCATGGGTTCAAGCCCATGACTGAAAATTTTTGAATCCAAATTTTCATTATTTTTCATACTTTTTTGCATTTTTGTTGCTTGATTTATCTCGATTTATAATAATAAACACTTTAAGCAAGGTGCAAGTACCCCTAAGATGTTAAACTAAAAATGTCCCGGATTTTCATGAAAATGTCCCGGATTTTTACGAAAATCTTCTGGTCACCCTATCTATGCATGAAAAGTCTGTTTCCTTGATGATCAAAAAATTTTTAAATTCCAACGGTCAAACAAAATTTAAATTTTTATCGAGGGGTTTTCAACAATTTTTTTCCTTATTTAATGTTAAATCGTTGATTACAGGAATAGTAGATCGTTTAACGAGGCCGGAATAACTCGATAGTAGAAAGATAATTCATCATAACAGAACTCTTAACTATGTCTGGTTTCTGAGATCTCAGAGCTCATCCAGCCAGTCAGCCGAACAAAGTGAAACTATAAGCGTCATTTTTTGCAAAAATGCGCTAAAAATTATTACAGAAACTCAAAAATGACAAGCTGACCACAACTAAAAAGCTTGCAGAACATAACGCTGCAATTGAGCAAAAAGCATTAATCAATTGCATTGGTCCAAAGATTTCATCAATCTTTTCTGATATTTCAATCAATTCCTGGTGAACGTCGATCAACTTCTTAACTTTTTCGATAGCTTCTTCTTCATTCTGAGTTGGATCAATTTCACTTAATTTTTGTCCAACAATGTCAAATTCCATTGCAAGAATTTGCACCAAACATGCAAACAACATGTCACTACACCTGACAAAATGGACTGCAAAATATGCGAACCAAGCTTCAAAGATGTAAATAAATGGATATGCATACAAGTTGAATTGATAATCTGAGATGCTGAGTGTGAAAATCTGCTCCATATCAATATGAGTTGATGCAAGTCTACCATAAATTTGATGTAGAAATGGCGTAGTTGTGAACTGAAGTACAGCAAAATTGTATGTAAACAACTGAATGTTGTGGAAAAGCTTTAATCTTTTTAGATGATTGTTAACCTTAGAAGCAGAATGATTATTTCTAGAATGTGGAAAATGACCTTCTAGTCTCTCTGTGATCTCATAAATGCTTTTAAGTTGATGGTAGAATAATATGTAAAGCTTCAAAATCGCGACAGAATCAATGCCAATGAAAATCACTGTTTCTATCATCACATGCATTTGGTTAGTTTTTAAAGACAGAAAAAAAGTGAAGAAGTAGAGAAATAGAAAAATAAGCAGCGACACTTGCACCACGATGCTATTAATCTTTGCTAATTTTGTCTGTAAAATTCCAGATTTACGGAAAAGTGTAAAGCCTAACATTCTTCCGATTCTCTCACTTAGAAGAAAGTCTTGAAATTTAATCAGAGTTTCAGGACTTGACTTCTTTACCAATTTTGTCTTTTGATGATTTATAAAATTTTGAACAGATTTTATAGCTTGTTTAACAAATTTTTTCATTTTTTTTTTTACTTAGTTTTTGTTCGACTTATCACTTTGAAATGTCTTAAGGAACTGAAAAAAATTTTCATTTAAGGAAAAGTAAAAACAGAAAATTTCTTAACGACTATTGTCATAAGAAATGAATGTTCAATTGGATAATTGTCTGAGAATTTTTTTCTTGTGCATATGCGTTTTTAATTACTGATTTTTATGTGGGAAATGCATGAAATATTTCTTCTTTAATTTAGGTAATTTGATTAAAACTTCAACCATGCATTTAGTATAATTCGTTTAAAATTTTAGAATTGAAAATCAACAAAATCAGTTTATTATTATTTTCTAGAAATATATAATAATTTATTAAATATTTTTAACAATAAACAGTGAAATAACATAAAATACGTTTGCTACATATGTTAAATAATAGATATCCAATAGTAAAATATTGCTAAATTTTTTACGATCCATACATTCCTTGCAGAACAGAAAAATATGAATATGATGTATTCATGATCTGTGAATAAAAAAAATAAAAAATAAAATAATTATTTACATTAAAAGGGCTTTTCACTTATGACCTCCATAAAAATCTTGGATTTTTAGACCTTCCTCCCCCCCCCCCTTTGTCACAAAATTTTCATACAAAAAAATTCTACAAAAACTGTCACAGTTTTAACCCCCCCCCCCCCCTTCCCCAAAAAATCGGACATCACAAGTAAACAACCTGAAATTCGTTGCATTTTTAATTGTTACCCAATAAAAGATTTCCAAAGACATATCAAAAAACTTCCATGCAGTAATTGTTTGAGGTTTTTGAGCTCGCAACATAATTTGAAGAATTAATCGTCGAAATTTGATACTGCCTTTATACCATTCAGAATTGTAAGCAGATGACGATATTGCTGTTGATGAACTGTGAATTTATAGTGAAAAAAATAGTTAAAACCAATTTTTTGAATATTTGTAATTTTATTTTATGTACTCAATTAATCGCTGAGAATAATAACACTGAGTGAATATTTGAGTTGAAAGAGCTATTGGAAATAAGCAAAATCTAACAGTAAAATATCCACTGACTCCAGCCTGTGAATAATCAAATCTGTAAAGTGCGAACAGTAGAGTTAACAGTTGATTCGAAAACAATTTGAATTTTTCGCAGTATAATAATTTGAAATTGAAAAATACGTTATTTCGAAAAATAATTTTTATTGTGAAAATTTCGATGAAAATGCACTTTTACCAATTAATTGTTTGTATCTCCAACACAGCATAGTTTAACCATTTTGTTTTTTCAAAAAAAGTATTTGTTTACATAAAATTTTTTATAAAAATGTTCAACGGTAGAAAAAAATTTAAATCATTTCCGAAAATAAGAACCTTTCGAAATTTCAATTCCGAAAATAAGAACCAGTTCGCACATTACAGAATCAAATATTAAAAAAATTAAAAAAATATAAAATTCAAAAAATTACCACAGCAAAAAAACAAGCAGTACATAAAGCCGTAATTGATCCAAAACTAACTATCAACTGCATTGGAGAATAAATTTCATCAATAGTTTCAGAGACTTGAATCAATTCCTGATGAATTTCAATAATTTTTTTCAAATCCTTAACAGCAGGGCATGGCCGAAAAAATGAGGAAATAAAATTCAACGGTCACAAATTATTCAAATTTTTTTTTTCGAAAATTCGAAATATCTTTTTACAATTTTTGTCGCAATTCGTTACTTTTAATGTGATTTAATGATCACATATCATTATTTTTAATCACATGAAACGATCAAATGACTCCACTGCTTTATTTCTAGTCTAATCGCTTCATTTCGATAATTTCGAAATTTTTCAATTATTTTTTTCTCTCTTTTTAACTAAGAAAATTCAAATTTTAAGGAATCGTTAAAACAATATTTTGTTAATTTAACTATTTTCCCTTAAGATTTGTCATGATATTTTAATGCAGAAAGCTGCAGCAACAGTGGAACTATGTTTTAAGATTGCAACCAGATTGTATCATTGCAAACTGAGAGAAATATTTGGATTATTTTGTTGATTTCCGAAAAATTATTCGTCAGTGACGCTAAGAATTATGCATTTATTTCTTTAATGTTAATGTGTAGACTCAAAATGAATAATGATTGTTGTAGAAGACAAAATTATCTACAAATCAAGATATTAATCATTATTCAATCATGTCTAGTTAAAGAAATAAATCGATAATTCATAGCGTCACTGACGAATAATTCATTTTCGTCCGAGCCCAGCATTTTCTTCATTATCGCTAGGATCAATTTCCCAATAATCCCGAATTTCAATGATAAAACTTCTAATACACTTGCAAACAGCAAGTCCGCACTCAAAGAAAAGAAAATGGATACAAATGTTACAAAAGTAAGAATAATGGGGCTCGGACGAAAATGAATTATTCGTCAGTGACGCTATGAATTATCGATTTATTTCTTTAACTAGACATGATTGAATAATGATTAATATCTTGATTTGTAGATAATTTTGTCTTCTACAACAATCATTATTCATTTTGAGTCTACACATTAACATTAAAGAAATAAATGCATAATTCTTAGCGTCACTGACGAATAATTTTTCGGAAATCAACAAAATAATCCAAATATTTCTCTCAGTTTGCAATGATACAATCTGGTTGCAATCTTAAAACATAGTTCCACTGTTGCTGCAGCTTTCTGCATTAAAATATCATGACAAATCTTAAGGGAAAATAGTTAAATTAACAAAATATTGTTTTAACGATTCCTTAAAATTTGAATTTTCTTAGTTAAAAAGAGAGAAAAAAATAATTGAAAAATTTCGAAATTATCGAAATGAAGCGATTAGACTAGAAATAAAGCAGTGGAGTCATTTGATCGTTTCATGTGATTAAAAATAATGATATGTGATCATTAAATCACATTAAAAGTAACGAATTGCGACAAAAATTGTAAAAAGATATTTCGAATTTTCGAAAAAAAAAATTTGAATAATTTGTGACCGTTGAATTTTATTTCCTCATTTTTTCGGCCATGCCCAATGTTAATTATTGTATTCACAGAAATGTGGGACAAATCAAGTGGCAAATAAAATGTGATAATAGTTTCAAATGGGATATCAATCGACATTATTATTATTATTATTAGTTAGTTTATTCAATTCTTTTAGATTAGACATAATTATACGATACTGTACATAATATGAGAATCAGCGTTCAAAGAACATTAAAGATCTCATGTAATTATAAAATTAACACATAAATTATCAAGCTAACACATAAGCTTTCCATAAATCTGATGACAGTATGGCATTATGCAGAGATATACCATAGAAGAATAGGACACGACACTAGAAATTCTATCAATATTAATTGCTGTTTTCAAATGTTTATCAACTCTATTAATCACATTTTGATTCTCAGAATGTGGAAAATGCTCGTCTAGCTTTTCTATTATATCGTGGATATTCGAAAGATAGCGATAAAATACGGTGTAGATTCTTAAGTTCACAAGAGATAGTATTCCAATAGATAAAACATTTTCGATCAATATCAAGATCTTGTCGGCATCAATATTCTTTAAACACAAAATAAATGAATTGCAAACAACGATTTCTAGAAGTGTAAATGAAATTTTGAAGAAACTAATGCACAATTTTGATCGATTTGTAGATGAAAATCCAGAATTTCTAAAAAATGAGTAGCCCAACCATCTTGCGATTTTTTCACACTTGAAAAAATCTTGAAGCAATACTTTTGTCACAACTTTTTGCTTTCTTGAAAAGAATTTCTCTGGTTTTTCTTTAAAATCATTCAATGCCTTCACAACTTGTCTACTAATTCTTTCCATTTTGTTTATTTTTTGCGTTCTTTCGCTTCAAATTTTATTTAGTGACTAAAAAATTGTTAAAACACTGTCTTGATTTTATAGCTTTTTTAACAAGCATATTTATTTTCTTAAAAAATTAATTTGTTATATAGGATAGCTTTCAAGGGTTATAAAACTACATATTTTTTTTTTCTCAAAAAAACCCTAGTAAATTGAAGAATTTTTCCGATATAGGGGGTGTCAAAGCTCCCAAAATACCCCGTGGCTTTGCCCCTAGCCCCTAATGTAAACATCCGTAAACATTAATTAAAAATTTCAAAGAATTTCAAATCTTATAAATTGCAAATTAATCTCCTGAATCTTAATCAGTTACTCATCCTTGATTACGTTTTGCGTAGATGTTGAATTTTATTTTATTGATTTTTTTAAAATAAAAGTTTTTACCAACTTCCTCTACTCGTTTCAGTCTGATGAAAATTTAATTCCAATGACATGTGCATCGTTCATCAAATTTTTACAAGCACTTAACTGCAGTAATATTTATGATTTGATATTCAGATTTTTTAATCGCCCTCTTATTGATTTTTGTTAGACTATTAATTTTTAATAATTTTGTCGTGTGCCCAAAGCATGTCAGATGGGAGGTTTTTGCACAGCGTCGACATATTATATGCATATAATATGCATATTTATATGCATATAATATGCATATTTATATGCATATAATATGCACATTTTGTGCATATTTTTATGCACATTTTTGTGCATATTTTTATGCATATTTTGTGCATATTTTATGCATATTTCGTACAAAATTTTTAATTTTTAAAATTTTTGGGTTTTGTGCATATTTTTATGCATATTTTGTGCATATTTTTATGCACATTTTGTGCATATTTTTATGCATATTTCGTGCACATTTTTATGCATATTTTTATGCATTTTTATAAAAATTATTTTTTTTTTTGAATTTTTCTGGTAGTTTAATCTTTTTAAAATTGATAAAAAATTTTTCCTTTTACACAAAATTGAAGAATATCAACTGATTTTGAAAAAAATTTAATAAATTTACTAATATTTTTCCTTTTACAAAAAGATTGGAAAAACAATTTCAGTCCAAAAAGATTTTTCATACGTTTACTAATATTTTTCCTTCTACAAAAAGCTTGTGAAAATTATTTTAAGTTGAATAAAGTTTCAAATTTTTTGCATCAAATTTGATTTTTTTTTAACACAAAATTTTTTAATTTTTTTAAAATATGCGTAAAAATATGCACAAAATATGCATAAAAATATGCACAAAATATGCACAAAATATGCATAAAAATATGCACAAAATATGCATATAATATGTCGACGCTATGCAAGATAACCGTCAGA